>OZ014519.1:561766925-562966925 GCA_963966055.1 Lathyrus aphaca
AACCCAAAAAATATTCCTTCAAGAAATGCCAACACTTATTGATGAAAAGAAAAGAATACCCATCCGGGAACGGACTCTTAGAACCCTCACACCCCCAAATCTCCTCCTTGATTTCTTCCTCTGTAAAATGAGCTTCAAGAAAAGAGACTTCCAAAGAACTTAGCCTATTAAATGTTAGACCTTCAATAATAGGCATTTCCTTTTCCGATTCAATAAATTTAGAAGCAAAATGTCTTCGAACCTCTTTCTTAACTTCATCAACCTTCTCCACCATACCTTCCTTCGTACTTAAAGCACCAATAAAGTTACGTCTCCTTTTATCTTTCATAACTCTATGAAAAAACCCGACTATTATAATCTCCACCATTGAGCCACTTCAATCTAGATTTTTGAATGAGAATATTCTCCTTAATCTTTAAATTCACCCCCTCATTTAACTAACTTTTTCTCCAACACCCCCTCATCCCCACCTCCAAATCACCCCCCTCATTTAACTCCCTTACTCCCTCTTCCATCTCCAAATTATATTTACCGAAGATATTAGAATTCCACCATCTAAGACTATCCTAGAGTAATCATAACTTTTCTTTTAGAACATAATCCCTTCTTCCCGCCACATTTAATTTCCTACACTCATTTTCCAAAAACGGTAAGAAACTATTATTAGAGAACCACTTATTGTTCACTTTGAAAGGCTTCGGACCCCAATCCGATTTATCCGCGATCAACCAAATAGGACAATGGTCTGAAAATACTCGATCTCCAATAAATTAAGCCACGACCCCCCATCTATCAACTATAGAGTTTGCCAATAGAAACCGATCAATTCTACTCTTAGCCTTCATACCACGAAAATTTCTTCCCCTTACAAGGAACATCCACCAAGTTACTATTTCTAATGAATTCTCCAAACTCTCTCCATTTTGAACCGACACCAAAATTCGTAATCCATCTACGCTCGTTAGAATTCTTCACTGCATTAAAGTCCCCACCAATCACCCATTCACCATCCGTAAATATATCCTTTTATTCAAACAACTTCACCCACAAAGTTCTTTTATCCCACATCGAACAAGGAGAATAAACATTAACAATATAATAAAAATGGTTTTACCAACTAACCTTGACTCCCAAAAAAACCTCTCTCACGAAAGCTACATAACACCTCAATAGAGCAACTCTTCCACATAATCAACAAGCCACCTGACGAACCTTCAGAATTAACAAACAAATAATTCACTTCTTATCCCGCAAAAACTCTAGGCCACAAAATATGATAAGTCTTTAATTTTAGTCTCCTAAATAAAAAATACATTTGCTTTACCATTGTTAATAATGTGAGAAATCCCCTTTCTTTTAATTCTACTACACCTCCCCCCCCCTTAATATTCAAGGAACCTAAAATTATTTCAAGAATTTTTCGGTCCCCTTCCCTCCCACCAAAATCAATTTATCCATCCTTTCCATGTCAATTATTCTCCTCTGAAAATCTTTTCTCGAATCCCCCTGAACAACCCCAAGATTGGAAGTCGCTTTCCATAACTTAGAGCCAATATTAGAATCAAAATTCTCCAACAAATTTTTGTTACATCTCACAATGCCGAATTTTGCCGATTGCTCACCATGGAAATTATCTGCAGATAAAAACTCCCTTGATTGTGGAACTGGATCTGAATTATTCACTACCAAATTTATTTGAACAAAACTATTAGATGGTCCTGGGTCATAAATAGTTGAATTTACTTCTTTTCTCATACACTTCATACGTCTCCTTTTATTCCTGTACTTGAAGCCTTCCAACTCATGAAAGGAATTTATTTTATAGTTTTTAATCACTTTTCTCCCTCCCTTTACTTTTGACACACACCTAGATGGTCCCACCCTATCCTACTCCCTCACTTTCTTCATACTTCAAGTACAAGGGATTTATGAAAAGCCCCCCTCACTTTCATTTACTTCCTCCATATAAACACCTTTTTTATGACAATCAGTTGAAACATCTTTTACAGACATACACGCCTCATCGAAAATTCTCATTTGACTAACCTTTTCCTTATTAAATAATAAGTCAACATCAGAGGTGGCACAATCTATCTGTCCACCTGTTTATTAGCTGCTGAATAATGGAATTTCTTCCCCTCCCTCCTTGCTTCATAACTTCTCACTTCCTCCGCTACCGGAACCGGCGAAAACTCCTCCATTGTATTGATCTTCTTATCACTACAAATCTTCTCAGCCTTCTCTCCACCATACAATTTGTCGACCTCTTCGCCACCCCCTGAAGACAAACTCCATATTTCACTATCTAAAGAAATAGAATTCGAGTCAATCGAAGTACCTGTATCCTCTTTCAAGACCAAAAACATAAGGCCGAATGTTTCTTCTTTTAGGAAAATGTTAAATTGGATATTATCTATAGAAACCACCAACTTCTCATCGAAAGAGATCACCAAAGGAACCTTCACTTGGATCTCTACCATCTCTTTGTTATTTCCTGCCATCACAAATTCATCACCACAAACTAAAACGCCATAAATCTTTTCTACCTTAGAGAAAAACTCCAAGTTCCATGCTTGACATGGAACACCATAAATCTTCATCCAAACATGTCTCTCTCCATCCATATCATTCATCCTCCACGGCCTCGTACTCTTGCAACAAAACTAAATTTTCCCCCATTGGAGACACTCGAATCGCGAAATAACCTTCTGATTCTTGCCTCTTCTGAATACTATGAATTATCCCCGGATATAATAAAACCCCCAAATAAGCCTTACATAACTCCTCAATCAGAGAAGGCTCAGATACAAAATTGAAAGCTACCTTGTTGCCAAGCTCCTTCGAAGGTTGCCTTTCCTCACCGCTTCGGCGAAAGATCTATTGTCCATGCCTCTGTTGGAAAACAATACCGTTTTGAACTAGTACCATAAGACCTGAAACCTTGGCGTAGCTCCATCATACCTTATTCCGCTAACCCCCTTCTTCTCCCCTCCTACACTCCTCCCAAATCTTGGAGGGTTTGCATGGATCTTCCTCCCTTCAATTTGAATGTTGTCCAACTTAATAGCTAAAACCCTCACATCCTCCACCCTACAGAACCGAGCAAAGCCATATCTTTTCCCGATTTTATTTCTCTTTGAAGGAATCACTACCTCCTCCACTTCTTCAACACAACCAAACAACTAAAAAATGTCCACCGCGGTTATCCAATATGGGAATTATGAGAAAAAACAGAGGATAAAGAAGGATCATCCTCAAACCGCTTGATCGAACCCTTCGAATAAAAATCTCATCTTGGATAAATGTTCCTGAAGGACCTCATCCTAGATTTAACCAACTCCATAACACACCAAAATCCATGTGAAAATCAAAGCAACAACGCGGGAAATCAAAATCCCCACCACCGTGTAAATGAAGATGAAGAAGAAGAAAAACTCTCTTGAGTGTTTCTCTCTCTAATTCTCTTACACTTATTATAAGAGTTATTGCTATCTTGAGTATCTCTCTCTCTCTCTCTCTCTCTCTCTCTCTCTCTCTCTCTCTCTCTCTCTCTCTCTCTCTCTCTCTCTCTCTCTCTCTCTCTCTCTCTCTAAGTTAAGAACAATTTCAAAGAGCTCGTTATGATCGATTGTATTTTCTTCATTTTCATTCATAAATCCTAAAACTTGCATGTTATGAATAAGATATGTATTAAATTTTGACATGTTAATTCTTTTCACCACTTTAGGACTATTAAAAAAATTGAACTAATGTTTGAAAATGTCATTAACAATTTATTTGTTATTTAATACATTTATCAAAGAAAGTGAATTTCTGACTATTTTCTCACGACTCAATATTGAAAGTAAGATTCATAAAAAATAGGTTTTTAATGGTAAAATAATATGTTAAAAAAACTGACATCCACGAAAAATGCAAAGAGAAAGAATACACAATAAGTATCAAGTCTAAATACAGCTGACAAAACAATAACAACTCACAACAATAAAATCGAGAAAAAAATCAAAACAAACAAAGGCAAACATAACTTTGTGGGTAATTTCTACTTTCATCTCTTTTTCTTTTCTTTCCATTACAACATATTCAACATGTTGAAAATAAACCAATTTATTTATTTATTGGGTCTTTGGTCGGCTCAAGACAATTTCCTACAAGGCTTGTCAGGTCTTTTATCAATCCAAAAGCATTTCAAAAGTTACGACTGGAATCTCGGTACCAAAGTCGACCACTATAAGTCGAAGTGGGAAGACCATGAGGCATTTGCATATGTAATAGGGAACAAATGCATTAAGTAAATTTCCTATAATTGGGTCATTTAGTCGATGTTTTGGCATGTGACCTTAGGCTCGCATGTTAGGGTGTGATGTTATTCTCTAGGGCATTTGAGTGCACACGAGTTCTCTTGTGTTTCTAAGGTAAAATATGACTGTTGATTTTACGCTCTACATATTATTTTTTATCTCATTGACTGCTTTATTCCTCTATATAAGGGTTTCCTGGATCTTTGGATACATTTTTCGTCATTCCGAAAAGTTAGCTTCTCCTTTGTAAGTGTAATTTCCCTTTCTTCTTATGAAGCCTTTTCCTAAGTGTTTTCCTTCTTTTGGAATGGAGATTTTCCATTTTTCATTTAAGCTCATTTTCTCATTTCCAATCTTTATTTTCGTTATTCCCATATAAATAAGCATCCTATAAACCTTGTATAATGATTCCATGAATAATGATTCCTCTCCCTCCCTTAGAATAGAAACCTCTGCTTGCTAAGATTCCAACCTTTCAATTACTATCCATTCTACTCAGATTATTATATATGTGTCTGAGTCAGAGAAGACTTCTAGTGATTCTTTTGATAAGGTAATTTCTTCTTATGGATATTCCCTTGACATCCTTCTTTCTGAAAATGATGTTAGAAGTGATCGCGTAGTTAGTTCTACGCGCACTCCCTTTGTGGTCGTCGAGGATTTATTTTTTCCTACTTTGGCTTCTATAGATTTCTAAGCTACTACCTTTAACAAGAAAAAGCCTTGCCACTTCATTATAACTAATTGGTCCGCCTTTGGCTAGGATCCAAGTGATGATGGGTTTATGGATCATCTCAAGATTGTGACTCAGTCTGCAGGTCGATTGGTTCTTGCCATGAGATATCTTTCAGGATGATGGATAACAATAAATAAGTAATCCAATATGGAGAGGATTATGGATAGAAATATACAAGTCAATCACCAGCTTCTTATTTTCTATGATGACATGATTTTGATAATGACAACACTTAAAGTCAAGAAATTGCTGAAGTGCGCTCAAGCGGTTAAAGATGCGAATGCTCTGACGCTGGCATGGTTGATCATATAATCCTCTAAAATCAAGCTAATTACATTTGTTCAAAGTCAACATTATAGTCGAACGACACTCAAGTGAAGACTTAGGGTTTATGATCACTAGTGGTTTGAACTTTCAACATCTAAGTTGATGGTAACTAACATGGAAATATCTCAAGACTAATCAAGAAGACTCAAGGTTCTTGTATGATGATAAAATAAAAAATAACGATGTTAATACGTGATTTCTCGGGTTGTTGTTTCATGGCTGGGTTTTCGGTTCTAGGATCGGTAGGTCCGTCCAATTCTTTTCCGCTCCTTAGTATGACTGCATTCACATGACCCTTATAAGTAGCTAAATCATATACCTTTGTCACCAATTGCATTATTTGTTCACTAGTATGGATGTTCTGATTTAGGAAATCCTTGTTTGTTTGAGCTTGAGTAGCAATGAAGTTTTGCATCATCAGTTCGAGGTTTGATTTCCTAGGAACATTTGGACTGGGTGCATCAGCTTTCTAATATCCTGGTGGTGCAAATGGTGCTTTATTAGGAGCATACAAGGCGTTGTTATTCTTGTAAGAGAAATTTGGGTGATTTTTCCGTCCTGGGTTGTAAGTGTTTGAATAAGGGTTTCCTTGAGCATAGTTCACCTGATACGTGGCTAATCCTGCAAGTAATTGACATTTAGGTGATGTGTGTCCTGAGATTCCAAAAATCTCTCAATTTGGGGTCACGACAGCCACAATGGCTGGTGGTGTTATGGCCAAGTTATCGATTTTCTGAACTATGGCATCCATCTTAGCATTTACGTGATTGAAACTGCTCATTTCATACATTCCTCCTTTAGTCTGGTTCTTCTCTACATGTGTTCTTTCTCCTCCCCATTGGCAATGGTTCTGAGCCATGTTTTCAATGAGGTTATAGGCTTCTTCGTAATGCTTCTTGGTGACGACTTTCTGAGTCTGACGGTTACTAACTGCAAGTGCACAATCTATCACGTAGTAATAAAAGATATCGATCCCACAGAGACTCAATAATCAACCTAGTGTTGTCGGGTGTTACTATGATTAGCTAAGGCGAGCGATGTTTTTGGTTTTAAAAGGTGAAAAATTAATTAACTTAAATTAATGGTAATGATATTGGTACGTAATTCTTTCGCCTTCGCGAATTGAATAGAGGTTCGACTTATTAAAGTTTATTAAGTTATCTCTCCGTAGAAACTCTCGGTTTAAAAGTCGTTGACTCACACTCTCGTGGTATTGCCTATTACTATACTCCTAACTTCAATTGAGCACTCTCGTTGTGTCAATTCGAGTTAGAAATATTTTTTGGAAACCTAAAATTTATAATTGGTTTTAAAGCACTTCCGCTGTATTTAAAACAAATGTCCGATTTCAGTTATTTGATTATGATCTCACACTCTCGTGGTCTTAATCCTAACATTTTATACTCTCTTACTCTCATAACGAAAGTTATTTAAAACAAGAAATCGAAACCAGAAAATAACTTAATTTAAAGCATAGCCAAATTCTACCGAATTCGTTCCGGTTAAACAATTACATACCGATTAACGGTTTAGCCAGACATATTAAATGAAAACAAAGAAAGGTAGAAGGAGAAATAATTCATAATATAAATAAATGTGATGATGAATAAAAAATAAAACATTAAAAATTAGAAACCTGGTTGCAATGTTCTTGATCAACCAAACTTCCGAAAACTTGAAAAGTAAAAATAATTCAGGGGCTGGAAACAATAAAAACGACGATATTTTCCTAATGATGGAAACTATCACTAAAGGTTGGTACAGAAAAATAAAAACGAACTAATACTGAAAGTAAATGGCGAACTTCGAACGAAAGAAAAATGCAGAAATTGGACTGAACGAAGCTCCCCTGCAGAATTTGCAAAGGCTTCTATTTATAGGTATTGGATTAGGTTTTGTTGAGAAATTGTAGGCTTAGACTTCGATTGGGCTTTGAATTGAGTTGCTTGGACTTGACTAATTAGGGTTGAGTGAAATTCTCTATTGAATGCAAAAACTTCTCATAACGGCTCTCTCTGCGTTTGAATCTTGTTTCTGTAATTAGGTTATTTGACTGGAGTTTGAGATGATCGTTTCAGAATTGAGATGAGCATCATGAATTTAAACAAGCAACTTGGATGTGAGACGCCCATCTTGGACATGAGACAGTCATTTCACCTATGAGACAAGCGTCTCATAGTTGAATTATGCAGAATGGCATTTTCTTGCTCTTTTCCTTCTGTTTTTCCATGTTTCTTGTCCAATAAGCTTCCTTTTTGTACTTTTTCCTCCAAAAGTCATGTTTGATCAAATATCTACCAAACAAACACAATTCTCGCATAATATCATCCAAAATGCATAAATTAACATGTTAAACAATCGGAAACCGCATTAAATTATCGATATAAATTCGAGTTATCAACTATCAATACCAATTCTTGAGGGAAAGAGTAGGCCACTTCATTAGACTGAACCTCTACAAATCTCAAGTGCAATCTCTCTTCCCTAATAACTTTTATTTTCCACTAAATTTCTTTACTTTGAATTTTTGTTGCGCACTAGGTCAAACATTTTGATAAAATGTTTTCAAACTCTAATTTAAAAAATGATTTAATTTTAAATCAAATATTTTCAAACCTCATTAATTCACCCCCTCCCCCTCTTGTGTATGGAGTCACATGTTCAACAAGTGGTATCAGAGTCTATCTGTTATTTAAAGACTAATAGTCTCAAAAGGAATATGACTTCCAAGACTTTTTTTAACTAGAGTACTTTCCTAAGCACACATTCACTATTTAATGGTGATAGGTTTGAACTATGGAAAACTATATTTAAAATATTTGTTCAAATTTTTTTATCTTAAATTATGGAAAACTATAATCAATGGACTGTTTATCCCTACTCATTGTGTTGATGGTGAAGTAGTAGATAAAATTCATTCTTATTAGACTGAATAAGAAAAGAGAAAGTTCGAAATTGATTTTAAATCTAATTTTTTTTTGGTTATGTCTTTAAATGAAAAGAATCTTCTTTATGCACTTAAGTGTAATCTCACCAATGAAATGTGAGACACTCTTGAAATGATCTATAGAGTATCTCCAAGTATAAAACACGAGCGAATGAACACACAAGGGGAAGAAGATTAATACAAATGCTTATTGTACAAAAAAAAATAAACTCTTAGAAATTTGGAAATAATTTTAGAACTTTAGTCGCTAAAAAATCTCTAAGACTTAAGAACTGGAATCAAAAACCTGATTCAATCCTTAAATCGAGAAATGAGAGTGTTTACGTTTTAAGTTAAAATCCAAGAAGGAAGAAATCTTCAAAAAAATTAAATGAGTTTATTCAACTACTAAAGGATGAAAGCATTAGCTCAAACCTAGAAAAATCTCTAGCAACTTCATCAAAGAACTTATGTGTAGAAGAAAAATCAATCCAATAATCTCCTTCTATAGAAACATCTCAATGGTTGAACGATCCTCAAAAGATTCAATGTTCAACTTAGAACTTTATCAAGAAGATAATATGAAGAAGAAGCAATTTAATCCATTGGAATATTATAATGAAAAAAGTAGAAAGAATTCTCATGAGAAATATATTCAGAGACTGAACATCAAGGAAAAATTTCGAAGAATCAACCTCTAGTAGAGTCTTCAAAGAAGCTTTTTCCAACGAGGAAGATGGTCAAGTTTGCTTGAAAGTCTCTCATGAAGAAAATGACTGTGAGGTAACAAATCTATCATATAAGAAATTATTTAAATTAAACTCTAAGTAAATCAAGGAGCATGATAATATTTAAAGGTGTAACGTAGATATCAAAGACTATATTAAGTTCCTCTAAAATAGTAATGGAACACTTAAATGTGAAATTTCTATTATTAGAAACCAAACTGGAATATGTGAGACTTGTGTCTCTCTAAAAAGGAAGTGGAATAAATTAATGAAACCCTAAGTAAATTTACTAAGAAATAAAATATAGATTTTATTTTATCAAATCAAAGGTCTTTCTTGAATAAAATTGGATTAGAGTTTAAATATAGTAGATGACAAAGTAAAGCCTTTAATAAGAAAAAAGTTGAATTGCACTATTTACAAATTCTCTTAATATGATAAATTTGGCCAATTAGAGCCATTTTATTTTTATAAATTAAGAAGATCCAGAGGTTGTAACCTTAGACCTCTTAGAACTGCAAACACGTCATGACCTAAGAAAATTTGGGTACTAAAGGTGAAAACCTAGTGTGTTTTGCAGGGATGGTTTGCAGCTTTAATGAAGTTGTAGTGTGTGTTAAATGAAGTTATGAAAAACAAGATATTTACTTTTAAGTCTACATGATGTGCCTAGTAGTGTTTGATTATACTGATGGTTGTGATCCAAGAATGTTTGTGGATGGTGCATATCAACGGTCGTGATAAAAATAAATCTTCATTGAAGATGGTCACAACACTTATGATATGTGATGATAAGTTAATCTCTTAGTAGTTTGAGAATCTAAGTTTGTAGTTGATATATTTATCTCATGGTTTTAACCAACTATGGTATCTAACAATTTGTAGAGAAAGATTTACGATATTATTTTGTTGTTCCCTAAAAAACTGGAGGCTTTATCAAGATTTTATGATATTTGAGGTAATATACTTCTTAAAGGTTGAATAATAATAAAAACTATGATTAATGATCTAAATAAGTGATTTATTATTTGTTCATTACTTAAATATTATTATTAATAATAGAATGTTTAATTTTGAAGCAGTCTTGAAGAATTAGGTGCAAACATGATGAAAAAGGGTGAAAAAAGTAGAGTGTCAAAGCCAAACCCCAATTCAAGACCCAAAAAGACCAATGAGGTAAAAAAAAAGGAAATAATCGATTAGGCTAATCGATTAGTTAGCCTACATGTTTCAAAATTGAGACAAAATCAGATTGAATCTTCTACTTTGAGCAAAACATATTAAAAGCATTAATGGAGAACGCGTAATATCTTTAAAATCATCATTACCTAATTAATTAGGGCATGAAATTAATCGATTAGATGGATTGTTTTAGTAAGATTTGGTTATGATATTTTCTAGGCTAAATCTTCAAGGATTTTGTGGAGTTTTTGCATGCCAAAACCGTTAGAAGGAATACTATAAATAGGTAATCATATTCCATTCTTTTGCATCATCCCTTTCTCTCTTCTTCTTGTGTTAGTGAGATTTCTACTTTACGGCATAAGTATCATCATTTATGGCTCCAACAAGAAGTATTCAATCTTTAAATTCTTATTCAAGAAGATTGTTTGTGGACGGTTCAACCTCAAGAAGCCAATAAAATAATTGAATGTCCAACCATAAGGCAATAAGACCTGATGTTATGGAAGAAAATTTTCTCAAAAACTTCAAATCATATGTTCACATTTGTCGAGGGTTGGTAAGGAAATTCTTCACAAAGTACCGAATCTAGTGTTCCTAATCATCTAAGAGAGTTTTACTCCAATCCAAATATTGAAGATCTATCTTTCAATTCATTCATAAAAGTAGTAGCAATTGACTTTCATAGAGATCAATTCGGAAGGATGTTTGAACTACCCTTCTATGGAGTATCATATATGTACGATGGACCTATAAACCTAAAAAAAAATCAAACTTTCCAATGCCATAATCTCATTTATCATGAATCCCATTGAGGATAGGAAACTTTATGTGAAAGAGGCTACTTGAAGGCAAATATTCGTATGGTCCACAATTTGATCACAAGGATACTCCTTCCAAGGCAAGACAATCTTGGATTGGTCATTAGCGAAGATGTGGTCCTCTTATGGCTACTAACATAGCTATTTAAAAAATGGTTAATAGGTATTTACACCATTGTAATGTTAGCGAATTTTTCTTTTCCCCCTGCCTTTTGGCAACGGTTTTTTTTAAGAAATCGTTGCCAAAACCTACATTTGGCAACGGTAGGGGGTAAACCGAAACACACTCATATTGCAGGGGGGGTGAATTTCTAATAATCCTTTAAAAAATGGATTGACATAATACTTTTATATATGATCTCTTGCAAGCAAAGTCGATCAATAGGACTACCATATGGAGTCTTGATCACCAAAATATTAGTCGTTGTTGGAGTCAACATTATGGGAGAAATTGTGGATCTAATCCACTGTAGGATCAAGTATTCATCATCCAGTAGCACGAGGGATCAAATTTATCAAAGACAACTACAAAATGAATTAATGGGTGAAGACAGAATTGTAGCCCAATTAGTAGCAACAAATGACACAACTTTTAACACCCTTTCTTGAAATCACTCAATAAAATGCTCTAACCATTCAGAATTTAGAAAAGAAAAAGGTTATCATCAAGAGAATAAATCAAAATATGATGAATAAATGGAAACGAGTAGTCTCACATTTGTGTTCTTTAGCTCTTAAGTGTGTTTAAATTTCCATCTTTCCCGCTTACTAGAATTATTTAAATTTATGTATTTTCCTCCTTTCTATAATTTGAATTCTAGTTTTTGAATTAATACAATAATACATTTTTCCTTTCTTAGCAAAATATTTTTGATCTATGTGAACTATGTGTTTCTTATTTACAATTTTGTCTAGCATCTTTATCATCCTTTTTTATTATGGAAAAAAGGGAGTATACTCTTAGGTGGAATATAGTATACTCGCTGCTTATGTGAGAGGAAGTTTAACCACTCCAAATTGTATCTACCTCATTTCTCTTTCACCATCTCCCTGAGAGATATGTTATCATTATAAAAATGGGGAATAATGTGGATTTATGTTCTTGCAAGTATAATAAAAAAGAGATCCAAGATATTGAAGCTTATGGATAACAATATACAAGTCAATCAATAATTGGTTATGTTTTATGATAACATGAATTTGATGATGACAACACTTAAATTCAAGCGGTTGTTGAAGTTAGCTCAAGTGGTTAAATATGCACATGATTTGATAATGGCATGGTTAGTCAGTCGATCCTCCTGAATCAAACTAAATACATTTGTTTAAAGTCAACGGTGTATTCCAACGAAACTCAAGTGAAAACATAGGGTTTATGATCACAAGTGGTTTAAACTTTCAAAATATAAAATGATGGTAATTATCATGGAAATATTTCAAGCATCAACATGAAGACTCAAGGTTATTATGTGTTGCTAATGTTGCCAAGACTTGAAATTTTAGAGTGTGAAAGAGTGGAAGTGTGAAAAATCATGTGATTGTGTATGATTGAGTGATCAATGTATTATAAATACATAGGGGTATTTATAGAAGTATTATGTCTAAATCACACACACTTAAAACATTGATAAACCTCTCACATCTATTATAATATATTAAATTTGAACCACAAACTATTTTGTTGACAACTCATTCTTTAATTCGCCACATCATTAAAAATCATATGTGACACTCTTCAAAACACAAAATTTTAAACTTTCTCTAATTCATTATCGAAATAGGTATAATTTTTCATGTATAAATCTCATTCAATTAAAAGACTTTTATTCTTGTAGAAATAAGTGAAAAATTTCATTTATAATCTAATTTAATTAAAAGGCTTCTATTTTGATATTCCATAAGTCATCTTCTATTCTCTAACTTAAAATCTATTATATACACATTGATTTACTTAAAATCTATTATATACACATTGATTTATTTCCTTTGCTCCTTCATTTCATATATAATGTTACATCAAAACACATTATATACACGTACAAATTATATATTCACCATTGATCAAAAATTTAAAATTATATTTACATGTAAATATTACAAAAATAAACCATTAATTTTCATCTATAGTTTATAATTCTTTACATTAAAATGTCCTATAATATATTGATAAATTGTAAATAATTTAATTCAAATAGCTAATTCAATTGAATTAAATCAATAGTAAATGTTACAAATTAATGTATAGTAAAATAGAGAGCTTCATCTAAGATTTTAATGTTCATTGTAATACATAGTTAGACAAAGTTTAAGTCGTTTGAATGTGAAACGTCTTTCATCCATGAAATAACGAAGAATAAAAATTTTGAGATGTTGAAAAAAAATGGAAATATAAAAAAAAATTGATTTTTTTTACATTTATTTCACATTTTAAAATTAAATTGTGATGTGTTATTTGCATTTCTATGATTCAAACATATTTCTTTTCATTTAAAATTTTACTCTTTTTTATCATCTTCGTATTATCGTCTCAATTAAAAAAAATAAACAAAATCAAAATTCATTTTTTATAATAATATCTAAAAACTCATTTCAGCCTGCGCATGGCGTGAGCCTTAGTATATTAATATATTAAATTTGAAGCGCACAATATCGTGTGAACACTTCATCTATTTGTGTGCCACATCACCCATAATCCTATTTGGCACGTCTCAAAGTTCGAATCCCAAAAAAAGACAAAATTTAATAATTTAACAATTTACAAAGTTTATTTTCACATCATCCATAAACCCGAGTGACACATCTCATAACTCTTCTTTATTTTTTATATGAACAAAAATCATATGTATTATCTATCGGAGATCATGAGTTCGAATCCCCGTAAACAAAAATAATATTTAAATTAAAATTTTTATAAGTTAGTTTCACATGACCCATAATTTTATATGACATATCCAAAACTCTTCTTTATTTCTCACATGCACAAAAATCGTATGTATTATCTACCCGAGATCGTGAATTCAAAATTCAAACCTAACAACTTTATATTAACCTAACAACTATGTACTCACTTTGATATATATTATTTTATAAACTTTATAAACTCTATTTATATATTTTTTTTCAAGGTTTTCTCAATGATATAAATGACAGAAAAGAAATAATGATTACACCATTTTCAAATATAAATCATTCTTAGTTTATATTAAAATATTATAGAATATGCAACACTCTTTTACTATATTGATATATTTCATTACCACATTCATCATATTATTTCTTTTTATTATTTCAAACAAATAAATAAAGACAAACAATAATATATCTAATTTTTCAAATAGGTGAATATTCAATTTTTTTTTTAAAATAATAATAGTTATTTTTATATTAGTGACCATATAAATGTAATAAAAAAACAGAGAAAGTAATGATTAATATAAGAACTCTTATATTTCAATTAATATTAATATTTTTTTTTAATTTATAACACTTTATTTATCATATAACTAAAGTTTGTCGATATAATCAATCACAAACTAAAGATAAGTTCAAAAAGATAAAAAAAAATTGAATTTACAATATAAACCACTAATGATAATTTTAAATTATATAAATATACAAAATTAAATCCTTATTGTCATTTTCATTTACAAATTTATATTTTTATCTATGATTAATTATAATTAATGATAAATTATTATATATCAATTATTAACCATATTTATTTAAAGAGAATTTTAAACATAATTAAAAATCAATATCAAATAAATATAACTAATTTACATCCATCGCGCGAATCTCAATCTAGTTTTAATTAAAATCTCCAAAATATATTTTTGAAGTCTATCCAATTGATTATTGGTTGTCTATATGTTTTTTAAATTGTCTAATCAATTAGATTATAAGTCAAATTGATTAAATGGAGTAGACTTCGTTCTAATTGATTAAATAGTATATAATTGAGTCTCTTATGGATTGGGATGGTCTATTAAAAGATTGTAGTGATTATATATCTAAACTTTCTATTCTGGGTAGCCATAATTAATTATTGATATTGTTTAATTGATTAGTCTAACCAATTCAGTTATTTATTAGATTTAATTGACTGTTTCTAAATTTATACGTTTATTGATCTATAAATAGAGAGTTTTCATAACATTATGAATAATTGTTGAAAAAAATTCACAAATCAATAAATATTAGTTACTTTACTTGTCTCTCCACTTTTATATTTCAATTTTTAAAAAACTTTCTTTCTGAATTCATTTAGATATTCGTATAATCTTTAATATATAAGAGAAAAAAATACGGTGACACTACTTTTTTGACACCTACACCATATTTATATCCTTAAAATATATTATATCAGTTTTTAAACTGTTTTGATATTTGTGCAACTTGAATTTGATTTATTATTGCATACAACGTAGAATACTGTGTAAGGGAAACTGATGTCAAAATAGCAAGACTCATGTATCAAATATGTAATAGATTCTAAAATTATGTGTATCCATTCTCATTATTGTTCATGTGTTAAACTATAATTATAGTTTTAATCTTTGTTTTTCTTTTTTTTAATTCAATGTTGCTTATTAAAAATCTCTAACTCACTTTTAACTAAAACTAATATAATAATAAAACCTTAACAATACATACACTAAAAAAGGTAAACTAATCAATCTATTCCCAATCAACAATAATTTAGTTTTCTTTCCTTTCAAATGGAAACACATCACACATGGTTGCCTAGTAAAAACACTCCCACTCCACTCCTCCTATTAAAGTTTGTGTGCTCTATAATTCAATATTTGTATTCACCTTTCTATTAATGATGTAAAGAGCATAAGTAGTAGTCCACATTCTACCATTGTTTGCTAGGAAGCAATGACATAAACAATTAATTTTGATATAAATATTGAGCCTAGTATGTCCCACTAACTTGTCCTTTTCTCCTTCATCTTTGTGTTACACTTACCAAAACAAAAATTTCAACCCAACAAAGATTAAATAACAACAATAGATTCTAGCTCTACTACATTTATGAGTATATCAAATGCTCATGCCCATTAAATAAATAAAAAATAATTTTTTTTTGTTTTATTTATTTAATTTTATTCACGTGCAAAAGTAGACACAAGAGGTCACAAACTCACAAGGTCGTGATCTAACTAACCACTGTCATAAATGTTTGGTACTTAGGTTGCAACATTAGCCCATTCCACCCACCCCACACGGTTGCTAGCTACAAAAAAGAGGAAGAAGAAGTGGGTATAGATAATTAATTCGAAAACTTTATTATGATATTTCGTCCAAAAGTTTTATTATTGTATGTAACTGTTAAATCTTGAAAATATAAAATTGAAAACAAATAATATTTTAATGTATCCATTTTCAGAATAATTTAACAATATAAAATATTAGTGTGTTATAATTTATGAGACAATTATAAAAAATAAATTCAAGCTACCTTTGATTTTTTTTAGACACTTTTTTTAGTGTTATAAGTGTTTGATAAATTATTTGTGTGTATTTTAATTGTGTTTTGGTTCATTGGATACGAATTACGAATATCATTGTATTTAATTGATTCATTGTTTGATCGTTTTTGAATATTTACGTTTATTATCATTTTGTTTGGTTTGTGATACGTATATTGTTTTTCGATAGTTGGTCTGATTAGACGATTCGATCTGGGTCGTTTTTCTGCTACACAATTTTTTGGAAACAAATTTTTGCCAACGTTTTTGGTTGTAAAATTTGTGATATATTCACCCCCTTTGGATAGAAACTTATCGTCTAACAAGTGGCATCAAGATTTGTGGTTCATTTCGTGCTTGAGATACATTTCTTAGAAGAATGGCTATCGAACCTAAGGGTGCGTACAATATAGCACCAATTTTCACTGGCAAAAACTATGGCTATTGAAAAGCACTTATGTGTATACATGTCAACTCTGTTGACAAAGGTATTTGAGATGCTATCCAAAATGGTCCTAATGAAATAACTATGGAAAATGAGAAAGGCGTCACAATACCTAAACCGGAAGCACGATGAGATGCTAATGATTGGAAATTATGGCCACATGATTGGAAAGCGAAAAACGTTCTCATTTCTGCTTTGGGAGTTAATGAGTTTTATCGTGTTTTTAATTATGAGACCGCCAAAGCTATGTGGGATGCATTGCCCACGAGGGTACTAATGATGTCAAACAAGCTAGAATCAACACATTAAATCAAGATTTGGAGTTGTTTCGTATTGAGCATAATGACACCATTGCGGATATGCTGAAAAGGTTATCACGTCTTATTAATCGATTAAATGCACTTGGCAATCCTGTTTTCAATGAACTTTCTAGTAACAAAGTTTTGAGATGTTTAAGTAGGGAATGGAAATATATGGTCACAACTATCAAAGAAGCAATTTAAGACACTTGATCTCACGACTTTGTTTGGTAAGTTGGAAGAGCACGGGCAAGAGCTTATTTGCTTGGCAAAATATGAAAAGGAATACGAAAAGAGATCGAAGAATGAGAAAGGGAAAGACAAAGAAGAAGGGAAGAAATCCATTGCTCTAAAGACTCCTAACTCAAGGCCTTCTCAAGATGAGCAAAAGGATAGTGAACCTAAAGATGACAGAGAATCTGATGAAGAATATATGAGATTGTTCATTAAGAGAGTAAATAAATACAAGTGAAAATATGGTGACAAGTATCCCAACAAATACCGTGAAAAATCAAGAATGTTATCAAGCTCCTCAAAAGAAGAAGATGAGAGCAAAAAGGGGAAATCGCGAAGTACGTGTTAAAATTATGGTAAACCTACTCACTTTAAGCTGGAGTGTCCTAAAATTAGGAATGAAAAAGGACGTCATAAATCATCTAGAAAATCTAGAAGAGCCTATGTCGCTTGGGAGAGCGAAAGTGATTCGTTAAGTGGCGATAGTTCTACTTCAAATGAAGAATCGACTAAGTTTTGCTATATGGCAAACAAAGGAAAGAAAAGGTTGTAAGTCACTCTAAACTTCAAGCTTCTCAAGATTTAGCCTTTTCTTAACTTCAAGCTTCTTTTGAAAATCTACAAAGGCAAGCCATATATGCTTTCAAGAGATTAGCTTCAAACAAGAAAATTATCTCTCATTTGGAAGCCAAGGTATCTAAAAATGAAAGATGTGTGGAAGCACTAAGGAAATATATGTCACATATTCTAGAAGATCAAGAGTATGATCCTAGATTTTTGTGGAATTTTGGTTGTGAAACTTGTCACGATTGACAAAAGGAGTCTAGGACTCTTAAAGCTAAACTTAATAAAGCCTTGCAACCAAAGGTTACTTTTGCTATAGATACTTCAAAGTATGACTTACCATTGCATAATCTGTATCAAATGTATTGTTACGTTAAAAAGGTACCAAATAGCAAAATGTTATCTTCTCTTAGTTTTTATTGTCACTATTGTTGCAACAAGGGACATACTGTTGCAAAGTGAAAATTTAGGAAACTCTTTGTTCCTAATGTCGCCTTTCAATGAATTCCTAAGTGCAACAAAGGTTTTACTAACTCCCAAAGACCCAATGAAGATTGTGTACCAAGTATAACTTATTAATCATGTAGGAAAATGTCCTGACTCTATGAAGAGAATATGTGATCTCGTCTGTGGAGAAGCAAGGCACAACACAATGACATGTCTTTATTCTTTTGATCTGTGACTAACAAGGCGGATTATGTTGTCAATCAGGTTAACTCTTTGTGTTTTTTAATTTAAGTGTTAAAAGTATGTGAATGATTACTAATGTGATATCCAAGAAGTGTTGGAAAGGTATCATGTTCAATGATGTAGGTTATCTTAGATAAGACTTGCTAAAGTGCATCAAACTAGGAGTGATCAATCTAAGATGATGGAGCATGAGGAGAAATTTGAACAAAATTATCATCATAATTAAGCAAACGATCATCAAGTGTACTTCTTGAATACATTACTAATCTCACTTTTAAATGCTTGTACAAGAAGAAAAATGGTAAGAGAGTTTTGGTTTGTTTGCGTTTTGTGGCATGTATTGCATTCATTTCAACTTTTGTTTGAAAGTTATTCGTGGAATGTGAGTGCATCCTATGTCTTGTGTATGGTGAGGTAATATCCTTTAAACCCTATTTATTGTTAAGTGCGTAAGTGTTTCTTTTACCTGTTTATTTCATAAAGATATGTAATGAACTATATGTGTGATATGTGATATATGTTACTTCCAAAAATATCAAACGTGGTTGAGCATTAGCTTCGACTTAGAAAATGCAATGTATGAGACTATTATGAATGGCATACAATAAAATATGCATCAACTGCAACAAATTTAATCAACATTGTCATCAGAATTACAACTCAAATATGTCATAAATCGGGACAAATCAACTTATTCAACAGTAAATACAAATCCACGTTGTAGATGTTAAGAATTGGCAGAATTTTTGACAAACAAGAATAAGTGAACTTAGTTCAGGATGTCACACCAGATGTTGTGACATTGACAAACAAAGTAAAAGTAAATGAACTTAGTTCAAGACATCAGGATGTCACACCAGATGTTGTGACATCGTAAACCTGCTACCTGACTTGAATGACGGGTAACAGAAGTGAGTAAATTCAGGAGAAATTATCTGGAATTAATTGTAAAAGGATAAGCACTACAAGGCGCATCTTTTGGAAGCTTAGTTATCTGGTTTCAGTATAACAGAATAACTAACTGATGGGCTAAAGACGTAATCTAATATGTGTCTAGCGGTATCTTAACTGCAAGCGCACAACCTATCGAAGTAATATTTAAGATTATCGATCCCACAGGGACTTTATGATTACTTAATGCTAGAGGGTTTACTAGTTTAGCTAAGGTGAATGGTTGTCACAATTTTTGGTTGTTTTTAAGGATTAAAGACGGGAATTAAATTTTAGTTTAATAAAATAATAATAAGGCGGTCGGTATGTAATTATGTTAACTTAGGCGGGTCAATCTAACCTAGGCTTATAAGGATGGTTCACTTAATCTATTCTGTAGAGGTTATCAGTTTAAATATCTTTAACTCACACTCTCGTGGTCTTATCTCAGATCTTACTCCTAAAGCCCTATGCCTGCTCTCGCTAGCCCATAAGTGTTTAGAAATAATTTTTGGAAACCTAATAAGTCTAATTCATTTTAAAGCGCTCTCGCTGTGTTTAAATTAAATGCCTAACTTTAGCTATCTGGTTAAAATCTCACACTCTCGTGGTCTCGACCTAACCTATTACACTTTCCTTACTCTCGTAACAAAAAGATTAATTTTATAATAAAAAGTCACAGCCAGAATTTTAAGTTCTTAATTATTTTTAGCCTAGAATTGATTTTACCGATTTAGTGTATATTAATTACATACCGCATAAAGTGTTTAGCTACTCATAATTGTTGTACCAGACAGATGCAGAAACAGAGGAATACAAATTAAAGTATGCATTATACAATAAAAATAAATTCTTAACATTAATATAAATGCGAATTAATTAAAAACCTGAATAACAAATATAATGTCAAACTCCTTCTTCCACAGTCTGGTAAGCTCGGAGTGCAGACTGGAATCAGAAATAAAATTACAATAACGAAATGCTGAAGGCTTGAAAGAAATTAAATAATAACCATTTCCTAATGTTGGAAATTGTTATTTGATTTGGTTGGGATATAAAAATTTAAATCAAGAACAGAACAATTGCTGGAAAAATAAATGAAATAGGGTGCAATGGAAATACGGCAGAACTTCCGCAAGAAAAATTAAAATAAAACTCTGTTGTTTGTTCTTTGAAACTAAGCTATTTATAGGAAACATAATTTGGGCTTGGCAGTTGGAATAATGTGTGGGCTTCGTAGTTGCAAGTTAACCTATTTTCCCTTTGTCACGTTCGTGACAAGGGTGTCACGTTCGTCATCCTTGTATTTAGCGCGTCACGGTCGTGAGGGATTGGTGACGACCGTGACTGCTCCTTTTAGCGTGTCACGGTCGTGACTCCTAGGTGACGGTCGTGACAAGTGCAAATTATGCAGAATTCTTCTCTCCTTCTTCTTTTCATGCTTGTTTTTTGCTCATTTCACTTGTGGCTTATGATTTAGCTCTATAATTGATATACCTGCAAAATGACAAAGAAAACTCGAGGAATCGGGTGTTAAAACGATAAATGTGCGATAAAACGGCATTGAAACAGTAATATAACGATACTTTTTCTCGTTATCAAACTTCCCCAAACTTAAACCTTTGCTTGTCCTCAAGCAAATAGTCGGTTGAAAAATGATCGGACAGGTTTCCATTGACGCACACACATAACAAACCATACGAGGAATCGTTTTTCCAGATAAACCGGTACTAGAATAAAACACTAACGATACACTAATGACACAAGCAACAAGCTAAGTCGTCGACTTCCCGTTAAACGAAACATTCGGTAATTGCGTTACGATTCCACCTAGAGTCTTTCGATCTTATTTCACCCGGTTTCATTCTAGCGCAATCACATTAAGCCCTTTGCCTTAGCACGCACGTAGTGGAGTAGCCGGTTAGTGACTTTGATCCTTTATAAGCACGGGGTCTGGTACACGAATGTGGAAACCCTACATATATTATCCGATTTGGAGGTTGTGGGGGATCGAGCCATAGCACGCCCTACCAAGTTCAGAACCAGGTACCTCTGAACCAACCCGCAATGGACTCCTTCTCATATTTCTCGTTTCTTATATGCAACCGTGTACTTTGGTGCAATTTCTTTTTATTGGCATCGAGATATGAAGGATCATTATAGATTAGGCATCAAACACTTATGTTCATCGGCTCCCCATGTGGTTTGTGTTCAGACGGTGCTGACTGCTAGTATAAACTACTAGGGGTTACTCTAGAACTGAAACTTAAGGTGTAGTTGTAACAATTATCGGAACGTAATGCTTAAGTAGGAAGTCTAAGGTGTCAAGACTGTATTGATCTTGTTGAATCGTTCTCAGCTTCCTAGCTATGATTTCATAGGTAAGTCGGGTAATGCGAAGATAAAATTAAATTTTTTTTCGGTATGGCTAAATAAACGGGGAGAATTCGAAACTAAAGAAATAACACAAATATTACTTTGTTTCATTAAAATACGAAAAGGAAATCAACGGAATGGAAAGTGCGGAATGGGAAATGCGGAAAAAGGAAAGGTATCTCTCCCACACTATATCAGACATTGTCCTCAATGTTGTGATATAATAGCGGGTAAAATACAATACAAACAACGGAAAATGGAAAAACATAAACAAAAACAAAAACTAAGGCTGCTGACTACCACGGCCTCGGCTTCTGGTGCGGGAGCGTCTGGTCGGAGTCGCTTCAGGATCAGAACCGGTGCCGGTGAGAGCAGTGATATCAATTCGCAAAGCCTCTAGCTCGCTAAAAATCTCTCCGAGCTTCTCATCAGTCGTCCTCTGGTTGGTGGCAACAGCTGAAAGTAGTGCATCATGTTGCTCTTTTTGCCTTCGCTCAAGTGCGGCATTCATCTAGTTTTGCTGATGAATCGCACGGAGGACGTCTTCAAGTGTAAATTCTTGTGCAGGTGGCTGTCGTGTGGAGGACTCAGGAATGTCCTGTACAGGCTCAGCTGCATCCATGGTATCTTGCATCTCTTCCACTAGTGGATCGGCCTGCTCATCAATAATGGGGACTTGGCCGGCAGCATCCGGTAAAGCAAATAGCCAGTTGGCTCGGTTGGACGGATCGATGCGGTTACGGCACGGCAAGGTGATGTGGTGATAAACGGCGCCTTAGATAGCAGGGTTGAACCTGCCATCCTCTCTCTGAGAAATCAAGTGGGCGGACCTGCAATAGTTCTTTGTAAGCAACTCTGCGGCTCTGCGAGGCAAATGGATAATCAAGTCACCAAGCTCTAGCTGAATGGCGAGGGTGGCGACAATCCCGCCTATGTAGAAGGGAGTTGCGCCTCGTTGTGCTACAGACTGGATATGTGATAAAAGGAATGGGGAAGCATTGATGCTCTCGTCATTTAAGGCACAGTGCAAGAACAGGAGCTCCTTGGAGTTAAGCTTGTGATTTCTCTCTCTTGCAAAAATAGTATTGTAGATGATGCGATGAAAGTATCGGATCGCCGGGTTATGGATGTGGGTAGCATTCAGACTCTGAAAGGCAGTAGCACGGGTGTTGGTGATGTCGTGCCATAAGGTGAAAGCGGTTTCGCTGAAGTTGTCCGGAACGCGGAGATGAGCATCGTCACCGTGATCGAAACCTAACAGTTCGGCGATCCTTGTTTGTGTAATTTCGAACTCTCGGCCGAGCATTCTGAACTTAGCAATGTCGGTGAGTTGACTTGATGAACCGGGAGGTGTAACATATTGAAACGAACTCAGAAATTCCAATGTGAGGAGTTCGAATGTCGGCTGTGGTTGACTGCACAAGTGCCACAAACCAACATGCCTAAGCAAGAGCTTCACGCCGTTGAGCAGTCCCAACTCCCTCAAGCAGTCAATGTCGACATACCGAGTGGGTTGGACGCCACGGTTCTGAAACCTGATGAACCTTTGTCTTTGAGTTTCTCCATGTTCACCATCTCTAAATTGAATTTCTTCCATTGCATGCAAGTACGGGAATGAGAGATGAGAGGTTTTTGAGTTTTGTGAGAAAAATGAAAAATGTGAAGAAATTGGTTATGATTATAGTGAAAGAAGTGAATGTGAGAGGTTTGGAATAAATGGAGAGGTTAATGGAATTTATTTAGGGTAATGGGAGGTTACGGGATAGTGAGGAGATAATGGGGGGTTTCTAATTTTTGTGGAAGTGGAAAAGTGGTTCCTACGAAGAAGAACGGTTCTGTTTCTCAGAATTCGTATAACAGGGTTCGTCACGGTCGTGATGGGTGAGTGACGGTCGTGACGCGCTAATTAGCTTGTCACGATCGTGAGAGAATGATGACGACAGTGAGGGATTAAAACTTATAATATTTTCTTCACAGAATGCATTATCTCACACGTTCAATGCAATTTTGTTTTCTTTATTATCACTTCTCATTTAATTCAACACAAACAATACATATATTATTAGATCAACATATATTATAGCAAATTTCATCACACGAGAAATCATAAAATATTAATCAATTTAAATATAACAGTAACTAATGGAAATCATAGAAATTGATTAAATTGGAAAATGGTAAAACTAGAAGTGCTTTGCTTTTGATATAATTGAAGGAAAATTACATTAATAAAAATAAGGTACGAAAATGTTTGCGAAATGTTAAAACTAACTAGAAACAAAAATAAGAAATAAAATAAGTTAAATCACTACAACATTTTTTTCAAAAGTGCTTCTTCAAATCTTCAATTGCGGAGTTTAGGTGGTAGAATTGCTCACACGTTATGTCAGTTAAACCTATAACGTCCAATCGCATGCTTTTAATCTCATCTTTAACAGTATTAATATCGGCTTGGTAAACTTCAAGAGTATTCATAATTTTCTTCAAGTTGTCAGCATATTCTACTTGATTTACTTCAGGGGTTTCAATCACTTCATCAGTGTGTGCAATGTCATGGTAACCAGGAGGTGTCTCAGGGTCACTTTCTACATCAGTCATTATATCATCCCTTATCTTGTAAGATTGTGGTGTTTCGGGAGTGGATGGATAGTCAAGAGGGGTAAGATCATAAAGCCAATTATCTTTATTATGAACACTGACTCTAGCATGGTTTGGTAGTGTGAACAGGGTTACTACTTCATTCCTGATTAGGTACTCGTAAGGTGGTTTTCCTAAATTTCTTATGATATGGCGGTTAAAGCAAAAGTTCCGATTCATAGGACGGATGGTACCTAAACGGTTACACCTGTGTAATTGGTATCTAAGTCCTAAGGCATCAGCAATCATGGTGACAAGACCTCCTACCAATATGGGTATATCAGGTTCTTCTTGGATTCGGGTGAAGGTTTGCATCATGAAAGGCACACCATTAACTGGTTGTCCATTAGTCAGACAGGACATAATGAATATCTCATCTTTAGATACTCCAGTAAGGTTATCTTCTTTTCCAAAGAAGGTGTGGGCAAGGATCTTATGGAAATAGCGGATAACAGGGTTATGTATCTCATCATTGTTCATGTTATTTGGCTCAGGATGGTAATTTCCGGTTAAGGTTCCCCAAAAGAAGTCCAGCTCAATGTCCATCAATTCTACCTGTGTGGTAGTAAAAGCAAAGGGTCCACTAGGGAATCCTAATAAGTCAGCTAGTTCTTTATGGTTAAAGTCATATTCTATTTCGAATAGTCGGAAACTGATAAATCCTTTCCTGAATCCAAAACCGCGCTCGGGTAAGTAAATTAAGGAGCTTAGGAACTCAAGGGTGAGCTCGCGGTAAGTCACAAACTTTTGTTTTATCAGTGCATTCTCCCATCCGAGTTGGTTAAACAAGTATAGGATGCTATCATGTACACCTAAGGTTTCCATAGTCAGATCATCCGGGTACAGAGTCAAATCCATTGGTCTCTGTGATAACTCTTCAAATTTCATTCTTTGGTTCCTACCTCTAAATTTGGTTTCCATAATGTTTCTCGGTTGGTTAGCCATAGTTAGTGTAAATATGGAGGAAACAAATCAGGGGGAGAAGGAAAGTGGAAAAGACTTTAGAAAATCTGTAAAAGTGATTTAAAAATTAAAATAAGGAAAATAAGAAAATAAATGCATAAATAAAAGCAATAATAATAATGAAATAAAACAATAAGACAATAAAATGATAAAACAATAGAACGATAAATGATAAAATGATAAATGACAAAATGATTAAATGATTAAATGGGTTGCCTCCCACTAAGCGCTGTTTTTATCGTCATAAGCCTGACGTAATGCTTAGGGGTAGATTAATCATGGAAATTAGCGGACAACTCTAAAAGCCTTAGACTATTTGCATAATCTCTATTTTCAACTTTATGGTAATGTTTTAAACGTTGTCTGTTTACTGTGAACGGTTCACTATTCCTACCCTTAATTTCTATTGCTTCGCTCGGGAATACTCTAGTTATTTCAAAGGGTCCTGACCATCTAGATTTTAGTTTTCCAGGAAAGAGCCTAAGTCTTGAATTAAAGAGGATTACAACGTCTCCCACACTAAATTCTTTCCTAGATAGGCGTTTATCGTGCCATCGCTTAGTTCTTTCTTTATATATCTTAGCATTCTCATAAGCATCTAACCTTAACTCTTCTAATTCGTTAATATCGAGGATTCGCTTTTCTCCTGCAGCATTATAGTTTATATTGAGAGTTTTGATCGCCCAATATGCTTTGTGTTCTAGTTCTACCGGGAGATGACAAGATTTTCCATATACTAATTTGAAAGGTGTATTTCCTATGGGTGTCTTGTAAGCTGTCCTATAAGCCCATAAAGCTTCATTAAGTTTAGATGACCAATCTTTCCGAGATATGGCGACAGTCTTTTCTAAGATTTGTTTAATTTCTCTGTTTGAGACTTCGACCTGTCCACTTGTTTGTGGATGATATGGTGTTGCTACACGGTGTCTGACTCCATACTTAGATAGTAATTTGTCAAAGATTTTTGAAATGAAGTGCGAGCCACCGTCACTTATGACGAGTCTAGGCACACCAAATATGGGAAAGATTATATTTTTGAAAAGCTTTATTACTACTCGTGTGTCGTTTGTAGGAGAAGCTATAGCCTCAATCCATTTTGAAACGTAATCGACAGCTACGAGTATGTAATTATTACCAAAAGATGATGGGAAAGGTCCCATGAAATCTATTCCCCAGACATCAAAGACTTCTACTTCTAATATTCCTTTTTGAGGCATTTCATCTCTTCTTGAAATATTACCGGTGCGTTGACACGGATCGTAATTTATAACAGCGATGTGGACATCTTTCCATAAATTAGGCCAGAATAGGCCGGCTTGTAAGATTTTTGCACAAGTCTTGGAAGTGCTTGCATGTCCACCATAAGGAGATGAATGGCAATGAGCAATGACATCTTCTATTTCTTCTTCGGGAATACATCGACGAAAGATTCCGTCGGGTCCTCTTTTGAACAATAATGGTTCATCCCAATAGTAATGTTTGAGATTGTGAAAGAATTTCTTTTTCTGCTGATAGGTTAAGTCAGGTGGAAGAGCTCCTGCAGCTAAGTAGTTGACAATGTCAGCGTACCATGGCAGTCCTACAGTTGTTTGGATTGTTTCCACGGGTTCTGGTTCATCTATGTCTAACTGAACTGGGTTGCTTCCTATTTGTGCTATCAGCTGTTCATACGGAAAATCATCATTAATCGGCACTTGTTCGGGTTTAATACCTTCTATTCTAGATAAATGGTCCGCTATGACGTTTTCAGTACCTTTCTTATCTTTTATTTCAAGATCAAACTCTTGTAAGAGTAAAATCCATCTCAAGAGTCTTGGTTTAGCATCTTTCTTAGTTAATAGATATCTGATAGCAGCGTGGTCTGTGTAAACGATTATTTTCGCTCCCACTAGGTAAGAACGGAATTTGTCAAGCGCAAAGACAACTGCTAACAATTCTTTTTCAGTAGTGGCGTAGTTCATCTGAGCAGAATCTAAGGTTCTATTGGCATAGTAAATCGCATGAAGTTTCTTGTCCTTCCTCTGGCCTAGAACTGCGCCTACAGCATAGTCACTCGCATCGCACATGATTTCGAAAGGTAATCTCCAGTCAGGGGGCTGCATGATTGGTGCGGTGATGAGGGCTGTTTTTAGAGTTTCGAATGCTTTAAGACAATCTTCATTGAATATGAACTCAGCGTCTTTCATTAATAAACCGGTAAGAGGTTTAGTGATTTTCGAGAAATCTTTGATGAATCGTCGGTAGAAACTGGCGTGTCCTAAAAAACTTCGTATTTCTCGAACGGTCTTAGGGGGTTGAAGATCTTTTATTTCTTCTATCTTAGCTTTATCAACTTCAATTCCCTTGTCAGATATAACGTGTCCTAGTACGATTCCTTCTCTGACCATAAAATGACATTTCTCCCAGTTAAGCACGAGGTTTACTTTTACACATCTTTCTAACACCATTTCTAAATTTGATAGACATCCTTCAAAACTTTTCCCGCATACAGAGAAGTCGTCCATGAACACTTCCATGATGTTGTCTATGAAATCTGCGAAGATTGACATCATACATCTTTGAAAGGTTGCAGGAGCGTTGCATAATCCAAAGGGCATTCGTCTATAAGCGAACGTTCCATAAGGGCATGTGAATGTAGTCTTCTCTTGATCATCTGGGTGGATAGGGATTTGGAAAAATCCTGAGTAACCATCAAGATAACAGAAATATGAAAGCTTGGCTAATCGTTCTAACATTTGATCTATAAAAGGTAGCGGAAAATGATCTTTTCGAGTGGCTTTGTTTAGTTTACGATAATCGATGCACACTCTATGTCCTGTCACTACTCTTTGCGATATCGATTCGCCTTTAGCGTTTTTTCACAACAGTGATACCTCCTTTCTTTGGTACTACATGTACTGGACTAACCCATTTACTATCAGAGATTGGATATATTATTCCAGCATCTAGTAGTTTCTTAACTTCTTCCTTTACTACAGTGCTAAGGATTGGGTTAATTCTTCTTTGAGATTCTCTGGAGGTTTTGCAATCTTCTTCTAGCAGAATACGATGCATACAGATTGAAGGGCATATTCCTTTGAGATCAGATATGTTATATCCTAATGCAGTTGGATATTTCTTTAAGACATCTAAAAGTTTCTTTGTTTCAATTGTTCCTAAACTGGAATTGATTATAACTGGTCTTGTACATTCAGTGTCTAAGAATTCGTATCTTAGGTTCTTAGGTAAAGTTTTTAACCCTAATGTAGGTTTATTCTTACTTGGCATGGGATCCGGTGTAAGTGCTAAACTTTCGCTTAGACTATCATCCTGATATGGTTCACGCCAATTATCATCTTCGAAAATCGGAGGGATTTGAATTTTCATAATTTCAGAATAGGTAGTTTCTTTCATTTCCATTTCTCTTACACATTCGTCAATTACGTCCAATAGATAGCATGTATCCTCTATAGCTGGTGATTGTAAGAATTGTGTTAAAATAAATTCAACTTTCTCTTCACCTACTTCAAAGGTTAGCTTTCCTTTCTTTACGTCTATTATAGCTCCGGCGGTAGCTAAGAATGGTCTTCCTAGTATGATAGGTGTAGTGGAGTCTTCAGAGATGTCCATGATTATGAAATCAGTAGGAATATAGAATTGTCCTATACGTACTGAGACGTTTTCTAGTATGCCTACAAGATATTTAATAGAGCGATCGGCTAGTTGAACAGACATTTTAGTTGGTCTTAGGTCTCCCATGTCTAGCCTTTTGCAAATCGTTAAGGGCATAACACTGATACTGGCTCCTAAATCGCATAGAGCTTTGTCAATGACGAATTTTCCTATTACACAGGGTATAGAGAAACTTCCTGGATCTTTTAGCTTAGGAGGCATATTATTCTGAATTATTGCGCTACACTCAGCAGTAAGTGTAACGGTTCCGTTATCCTCTATCTTTTTCTTATTGGATAAGATTTCCTTTAAAAACTTAGCGTACGAGGGCATTTGAGTGATAGCTTCTGTAAATGGAATAGTTATATTCAACTGTTTCAGAAGTTCAACAAATTTCTTAAACTGGCCCATCGTCTTTGAATTGGTTAATCTCTAAGGGTACGAAATTGGTGGTTTATAAGGTGGTGGAGGCACATAAGGCTTTTCTTTCTCCACTGCCTCTTGATTATCTTCCTTTTCTTCTGGTTCATTCACCATTTCAGTCGGTTTATCCGGTTTTTGGTACATGGCTGGATTGTCAAGTCTTGGATCGGTAGGTCCGTCAAGTTCCTTGCCACTTCTTAATATCACAACATTGGTCTGTCCTTTCGGATTAGGTTGAGGTTGTCCAGGAAATACTCCAGCTGGTGCAGCGGTAGGTGCTTGTTGTTGAGCTACTTGTGAAATCTGAGTTTCAAGCATTTTGTTATGTGTAGCTAACGCATCTACTTTGCTCACTAATTGCTTAATCTGCTCACTAGTGTGTATGTTTTGGTTTAAGAAGTCCTTGTTTGTTTGAGATTGGTTAGCTATGAATTTTTCCATCATCAACTCAAGGTTCGATTTTCTAGGGACATTAGGAGCAGTCTTTTGATATCCTGGTGGTGTAGCTGGTGCTTGACCTGGTGCGTATAAAGCATTGTTGTTCTTATAGGAGAAGTTCGGATGATTCTTCCAATCTGGGTTGTATGTGTTTGAGTACGGGTTTCCTTGAGCATAATTCACTTGATCTGTGGGAATTCCTGCTAATAGTTGACAATCAGGGACAGCATGTCCTGGAACTCCACATAACTCACAGTTAGGTGTTACTGCAGCCACGGAGGCTGTTAGTGTTATGGCCAAGTTGTCGATCTTTTGGTTTAGTTGGTCAAACTTTGCATTGACTTGATCCATACTACTCACTTCGTACATACCTCCTTTTGTTGGTTTCTCAGTTACGACTCTCTCGCTTCCCCATTGGTAATGGTTTTGAGCCATACTCCCGATAAGTGCATAAACATCGTTATATTCTTTGTCCATTAGTGCACCGCCTGCGGCAGCGTCAATTGTCATTCTTGTATTGTACAAGAGTCCATTGTAGAAGGTATGGATGACCATCCATTCTACTAATCCGTGATGTGGACAAAGTCTCAGCATATCTTTATAGCGTTCCCAAGCTTCGAAAAGTGATTCGTTTTCCTTTTGCTTAAATCCGTTGATCTGAGCTCTTAGCATAGCTGTCTTGCTAGGTGGGAAATATCTGGTCAAGAAGACTCTCTTTAGTTCCTCCCACGTAGTTACTGAATTCGAGGGTAGAGATTGAAGCTAGGCTCTCGCTCTGTCTCGAAGTGAAAAAGGAAAAAGACGTAGTCTGATAGCTTCTTGGGTAACTCCATTGGCTTTTAAGGTATCTGCGTACTGCACAAATATCGAAAGATGAAGGTTCAGATCCTCGGTAGGATTTCCGGCGAATTGATTTTGTTGCAAAGCTGATATCAGCGAAGGTTTCAGTTCGAAATCGTTTCGGTTGATAGCCGGTGCGGCGATGCTGGAATGCGGTTCAGCTTGCGAAGGACTAGCGTAATATTTGAGTGGATGGTTCGGTTCTTCAGCCATCTCTGCGTCCTTTGATGTTCCGACTGGTTTAGGTGGATCTATTTGAAGATCTGGAATGTTGTAATTTCGTTCGTAATCGAATATCCGTCTTCTTACGTGTAAGAAGCGTTCCGATTCTGGGATGAGAGGTTGCAAGTCTTCGCCTTGAGAGCGAGTACTTGGCATACACTCGGGAAATTAGATTAAGAAAATAAATAGTTGTTACCTTAGTCTAGACAATGCTACTCTAAAGTGCACTAGTTACTAAATTAAGGTCCCCGACAACGGCGCCAAAAACTTGATGGGCTAAAGACGTAATCTAATATGTGTCTAGCGGTATCTTAACTGCAAGCGCCCAGCCTATCGAAGTAATATTTAAGATTATCGACCCCACAGGGACTTTATGATTACTTAGTGCTAGAGGGTTTACTAGTTTAGCTAAGGTGAATGGTTGTCACAATTTTTGGTTGTTTTTAAGGATTAAAGACGGGAATTAAATTTTAGTTTAATAAAATAATAATAAGGCGGTCGGTATGTAATTATGTTAACTTAGGCGGGTCAATCTAACCTAGGCTTATAAGGATGATTCACTTAATCTATTCTGTAGAGGTTATCAGTTTAAATATCTTTAACTCACACTCTCGTGGTCTTATCTCAGATCTTACTCCTAAAGCCCTATGTCTGCTCTCGCTAGCCCATAAGTGTTTAGAAATAATTTTTGGAAACTTAATAAGTCTAATTCATTTTAAAGCGCTCTCGCTGTGTTTAAATTAAATGCCTAACTTTAGCTATCTGGTTAAAATCTCACACTCTCGTGGTCTCGACCTAACCTATTACACTTTCCTTACTCTCGTAACAAAAAGATTAATTTTATAATAAAAAGTCACAGCCAGAATTTTAAGTTCTTAATTATTTTTAGCCTAGAATTGATTTTACCGATTTAGTGTATATTAATTACATACCGCCTAAAGTGTTTAGATACTCATAATTGTTGTACCAGACAGATGCAAAAACAGAGGAATACAAATTAAAGTATGCATTATACAATAAAAATAAATTCTTAACATTAATATAAATGCGAATTAATTAAAAACCTGAATAACAAATATAATGTCAAACTCCTTCTTCCACAGTCTGGCAAGCTCGGAGTGCGGACCGGAATCGGAAATAAAATTACAATAACGAAATGCTGAAGGCTTGAAAGAAATTAAATAATAACAATTTCCTAATGTTGGAAATTGTTATTTGATTTGGTTGGGATATAAAAATTTAAAACAAGAACAGAACAATTGCTGGAAAAATAAATGAAATAGGGTGCAATGGAAATACGGCAGAGCTTCCGCAAGAAAAATTAAAATAAAACTCTGTTGTTTGTTCTTTGAAACTAAGCTATTTATAGGAAACATAATTTGGGCTTGGCAGTTGGAATAATGCGTGGGCTTCGTAGTTGCAAGTTAACCTATTTTCCCTTTGTCACGTTCGTGACAAGGGTGTCACGTTCGTCATCCTTGTATTTAGTGCGTCACTGTCGTGAGGGATTGGTGACAACCGTGACTGCTCCTTTTAGCGTGTCACGGTCATGACTCCTAGGTGACGGTCGTGACAAGTGCTTATGCAGATTATGCAGAATTCCTCTCTTCTTCTTCTTTTCATGCTTGTTTTTTGCTCATTTCACTTGTGGCTTATGATTTAGCTCTATAATTGATATACCTGCAAAATGACAAAGAAAACTCGAGGAATCGGGTGTTAAAACGATAAATGTGCGATAAAACGGCATTGAAACATAGTAATAAAACGATAATTTTTATCGTTATCACTAACTCACCTAGATTCAAGGAGAGAACAAACTAACTCACCCTAATTCAAGGTGATGACTGTGGGATTTATCAAAGTCTGGATAATTTGCAAAAAGCCCACAAACCAAGCATCTATTTAAGGAACTGAAACTCTCAGAAAAGAGCACGAATTTTAGAAGACTGTAAAGGGTGTTTGTGAAGTATAACAGGTTTTAATTGTTTGTCACTTTATGAGCTTTTAAGCAAAAAGTGAATTGTGTCTTGATTGAAACTTTTAAGTAAGATCAAGCTGTTGTGTTTGAAGTGTGACTTCAATTTTATTAATCATTGTAAAAGATCACTGTGTGATTGAGGGGGAGTGAGTAGGTACTCATATCTAAGTTGAGTCTTAGGTAGAAATTGCCTTGGGTAGATTTTAAGTGAAGGATTAAACTGGTTGGTTTAACTCCATAATTAATATTACTTATATTGGATTTCCTTCCTGGCTTGGTAGCCCCCAGATGTAAGTGTGGAGATACACTGAACTGGGTTAACAATTTCCTGTGTCATTTAATTTACCAGCTCATAATTTTTTGTTTAAGATTTCAAGTGTTTAAACATCTGGTTCGACATCACGTATCTGATCCCAGAATTTCAATTGGCATCAGAGCAGGCACCCTGCCTGTATATTTGGGTGAGATCTAGGGACTGCAAATTTTGGGAACATGGACAGAGATGTAGGATCTGTGAATCGACCACCTATCTTGGATGGATCCAACTATGATTACTGGAAGCCAAGAATGATAGCATTCTTGAAATCTCTTGATAGCAGGGCTTGGAAAGCAGTTAACAAAGGATGGGAGCACCCTATCAAAGACAATAAGGATGGGGCAAAAGTGATGAAGCCTGAAGAAGAGTGGAGCAAGGAGGAAGAAGAGTCAGCACTTGGAAATTCCAAAGCCTTAAATGCCCTTTTCAATGGCATTGACAGGAACATATTTAGGCTTGTGCATCACTGTGAGCTAGCCAAGGATGTTTGGGACACTCTCAAAACTACTCATGAAGGAACATCAAAGGTGAAGATGTCAAGACTTCAACTTCTCACCACCAAGTTTGAGAACTTGAGGATGAAGGAAGATGAGACCATTCATGAGTTTTACATGAACATCCTGGAGATTGCTAATACTTCTGGTGCCTTGGGGGAGAAGATGAGTGATGAAAAGTTGGTAAGGAAGATTCTCAGATCACTGCCAAAGAGGTTTGACATGAAGGTTACTGCCATAGAAGAAGCTCAAGACATCTGCACAATGAAGGTTGAGGAGCTCATTGGTTCCCTTCAAACCTTTGAGATGGGAATGAATGATACAATTGTGAAGAAAAACAAAAGCATAGCCCTGGTCTCAAACACTGATAAAGAAGATGAAAGTCATGAAGCAGGCTCTGAGGACAACTTATCAGAATCAATTTCTATGCTTGGAAGACAATTTAACAAAATTCTCAAAAGAATAGACATCAGGCCAAGACCAAGTGGAAGAAACTCAACCTCTGAGAATAAAAGACCTTATGACTCTAATAGAAGGTCAAACTATGATGAAAAGACTAACCAAGGAAAAGGGATCCAATGTCATGGATGTGAAGGATATGGACACATTAGAAGTGAATGCCCAACCTATCTAAAGAAGCAAAAGAAAGGTCTCTCTGTGTCCTGGTCAGATGAAGACTCTGGTAGTGAGCCAGAAGAAGAATCTGCAAAACACATCACTGCTCTAGCTGGAGTATGTGAAACTGAAGGGGGATCTAGTGATGAGGAGCTGACATTTGAAGAGCTTGAAGCATCTTACAGGATGCTGTGTAAAAGGAACACTGAAGTATGCATGGAAAGAAAACAACAGAAGAAGCAGATTGAGGAATTAAAGGCTGAAAAGGAAAGTCATCTATAGATCATTGACACTTTGAAAAGTGAAGTCAGCCTACTCAACTCCAAAATGGAGCATATGTCCAAATCTGTCAGAATGCTGAACAATGGCTCAAACACACTGGATGCCATTCTCAACAACAACAAGCACTCAGGGGATAGGACTGGGCTGGGATTTAATAAAGCTCAAAACTTTGAGGCTAGCACCATCCAAACAACTCCAAATCCCATGAAGTCAAACAAGATGTTCAAGCAGATGTCTCAACATCATGACAAGAACATGATGAAAAAGAAATATCAAAGATGGAGATGCCATCACTGTGGAAGGTTTGGTCACATCAAACCTTTTTGCTACAAACTGCATGGATACCCAAATCAGAGTTCCTAGCACCTTCCTAAGCAGAAGACAGAGGTCACCAAGAAAATCTGGATACCTAAAGCTAGTCTTTATACTGATCAAAGCTACCAGTACATGTCTAAGAACAAGTTCAACAGGCAACCTTGGAACTCTAGAGATGGACACTACACAGGGCAGATGCACCAAAGGAAACCTCACAACAGGCAAAAATGGTCCAAGCAGGTTGTTGCCTCTATAGCACACACATCTCTCAGAGTATCTGCTAAGGAAGACTGGTATTTTGACAGTGGCTGTTCAAGGTACATGACTGGTCTGAAGAATCTGTTGGTAGACTTAAAGTCACACTCATCCAGCTATGTAACCTTTGGAGATGGAGCAAAGGGGGAAATCAAGGGAGTTGGGACCCTGGACTGCTCAGGTGTACCAAGTCTAGATGGTGTGCTGTTAGTAAAAGGATTAACTGCTAACTTGATCAGCATAAGTCAGTTATGTGACCAAGGTTACAGTGTCAACTTCACCAAAACTGAGTGCATAGTTTCTGATAAAGAACAGAAAGTTGTCATGAGAGGAGCCAGATCAAAAGACAACTGCTATATGTGGGAACCCCAAGATTTCAGCCTCACATCTACTTGTTCCTTAGCCAAAGAAGAAGAAGTGAAGCTGTGGCATCAAAGACTGGGTCATATCCATCTCAGAGGAATAAAGAAAATCATATCTATGGAGGCTGTAAGAGGGATCCCAAGACTTAAGATTGATGAAAGTAAAGTGTGTGGTGAATGTCAAATAGGCAAGCAAACCAAGATGTCACACCCAAAGCTCCAACATCTGACAACTTCCAAAGTCTTGGAATTATTGCATATGGACCTTATGGGACCAATGCAGGTTGAGAGTCTTGGTGGAAAAAGATATCCCTATGTGGTTGTTGATGACTTCTCAAGATATACCTGGATAAGCTTCATCAAAGAAAAATCTGATGTGTTTGATGTATTTAAAGATCTGTGCCATAGAATCCAAAGAGAAAAAGCAAGCTGTATGGTCAGAATAAGAAGTGATCATGGAAAGGAGTTTGAGAATCAAAAATTCTCAGACTTCTGTTCTTTAGAAGGAATCAATCATGAGTATTCTTCTCCTATCACCCCTCAACAGAATGAGATTGTTGAAAGGAAAAACAGAACTATTCAGGAGTCATCTAGAGCCATGATTCATGCCAAGAAGTTACCCCTGTACTTTTGGGCTGAAGCTATGAACACAACATGCTACATCCACAATAGAGTCACAGTAAGAAAGGGAACTTTATCCACCATCTATGAAGTCTGGAAGGGTAGAAAACCTACAGTTAAGTACTTTCATGTATTTGGAAGTAAGTGTTACATTCTGGCTGATAGGGATCAAAGAAGGAAGATGGATCCTAAGAGTGATGAAGGGATATTTCTTGGATACTCCATAAATAGAAGAGCTTACAGAGTATTTAACTCAAGAACCAAGGTTATAATGGAGTCAATAAATGTGATTATTGATGATGCCTATGCAAAGACAGATGTTGCTGATGATGTTGGAACATCTGCTGACAATCAAACTGAAGTTAAAATAGAAAGTGATAATCTTGACTTCACTTTAACTGAGGCAAGGTCAGAGCAATCCAACAAACCTCCCTCCATCAGAATCCAAAAAGATCATCCTAAAGATATGATAATTGGTGATCCCAACAGTGGTGTCATCACTAGATCAAGAGAGATGATTTCAGGCTCCTGCTTTGTTTCAAAGATAGAACCTAAGAACATCAAGGAAGCTCTGAATGATGAGTACTGGATCTTTGCTATGCAGGAAGAATTAGGGCAGTTTACAAGGAATGAAGTATGGGATCTTGTTCCTAGGCCTGATGACATTAATGTGATTGGTACTAAATGGGTGTACAAAAACAAGTCTAATGAGAAGGGAGTAGTTACAAAAAACAAGGCTAGGCTTGTAGCTCAAGGATATACACAAATTGAGGGAGTAGATTTTGATGAAACCTTTGCACCAGTAGCAAGGCTTGAATCAAGTAGACTACTCCTAGGAATTGCTTGCATCCTAAAGTTCAAGCTATTTCAGATGGATGTTAAAAGTGCCTTCCTAAATGGGTACCTTAATGAAGAAGTATATGTGGAGCAACCAAAGGGATTTGTTGATCCAAGCTGTCCAGATCATGTATATAAGCTGAGGAAGGCTCTGTATGGTCTAAAGCAAGCTCCCAGAGCATGGTATGAAAGACTGACCACCTTTCTCACTAAACATGGATACAGAAAAGGAGGAATAGACAAAACCCTGTTTGTAAAAGATGAAGAGGGAAAGGTTATGATTGCTCAGATATATGTGGATGACATAGTGTTTGGTGGGATGTCAGACAGGATGGTTAAACATTTTGTTACTCAAATGGAGTCTGAGTTTGAAATGAGTCTAGTGGGAGAACTAACCTACTTCCTTGGACTTCAAATCAAACAGATGGAGGACTCCATGTTCATATCCCAAAGCAAGTATGCAAAGAACACTGTCAAGAAGTTTGGGATGGACAATGCAAGTCACAAGAGAACACCTGCCCCCACTCATTTAAAACTGACAAAGGATGACAAAGGTGAGAGTGTGGACCAAAGCTTGTACAAAAGCATGATTGGAAGCCTACTATATCTTACAGCTAGCAGACCAGATATAGCTTTTGCAGTAGGTGTGTGTGCAAGGTATCAAGCTGAGCCAAAAGTGAGCCATCTAAACCAGGTTAAGAGGATCTTGAAATATGTAAATGGTACATGTGACTATGGCATAATGTACTCTCATGGTTGTGAACCAATTCTCACTGGATTTTGTGATGCTGACTGGGCTGGAAGTGATGATGATAGAAAGAGTACATCAGAAGGATGCTTCTTTCTAGGGAACAATTTAATTTCTTGGTTCAGTAAGAAACAAAATTGTGTGTCCTTATCCACTGCTGAAGCTGAATATATTGCAGCTGGTAGCAGTTGTTCACAGCTGGTATGGATGAAACAAATGCTCACAGAATACAATGTCCCACAAGATGTCATGACATTGTACTGTGACAATTTAAGTGCTATTAACATCTCCAAAAATCCTATCCAACACAGCAGAACTAAGCACATAGATATCAGACATCACTTCATCAGAGACCTTGTGGAAGTGAAGGTAATCACATTAGAGCATGTAGCCACAGAGCTGCAATTAGCTGACATATTTACTAAGGCCTTGGATGCTACCCAATTTGAAAACCTAAGGGGTAAATTGGGAATCTGCATATGTGAAATATAGCAGTTATGGAGAAGTGCCAGCATGTCTTATGACATCGTGTGACATGATCACCAGATGGCAACACCAGTCTGGCCAATAACTGTTTGTATTCCAATCTTAACAACTCCACTAGTAACGGATTCTATAAATGTACAAACGTGCTTCCAACTCCTCACATCCTCATTAGCTCCACTAAACGTTTTGCATGCTACAGCTGAATCTCTAAACTCATCCAACTCTATCAAACCTTTACACATTTCCACTACAATCGAAAAAATGTCTCAACATCAAAACCCTAACTCCATTGATGAGGGTCTCAATCAAGAAGATGTAGTATACGCAACTCCAATTTCTGTAGTACCAATGGATGCTACTCCTATAGATGAGATCAGAGGAAGCATTCCTATTGCTCAAAAACCCAGGACTCCCCATGCAAGAAGAGCTAAGGAGCCAGTTTTCAGCAAAAGCAAGGGAACTCCTTCATCTTCCAGCACCCCCAAAGCTTCTTCTTATGTGGACGCATCCATCAAACAGCTTGTAAACATGATCCTTGATGAACAAAGAGTTGTGCCTGGGGTGTCTGTTCCCCTGAACAGTATGCCTGCTCCACAAAAAGAACCAAGCAACCAAGCTGAAGAGGACATACCTGCTCAACAGGATGTCCCAAGAAATGTTGAAACACCTAAGGGCCAGGACAAAGCCCTAAGTGATGATGACAAAACTACTGATGATAAAGCTACTGATGATCAAGCTCCTAATGATCAAGCTGCTGAGAAAGAGGCTTCCCAACATCCACAAGTTGAAAATCTGGATGATGACTCTGACACAGAGATCATAGCCTCTGTTAATCCTAGCATAGCCAAGAGGCTTAGGTCTAGGAAGGAGAAGAAGCCAGCTGCACATGCAACTCCTGAAAAGAAACAGTCAACTCCCAAGAAGGACAAGGTCAAAGTTGCCTTTGGACCTACTAAGCAATGGAGTAAGGTAAACACCCAGAAGAGGAAGGCTACAACTCCATCTGACTCTGATGTTGAGGAGGATGTCCCAACATCCCAACCCAGGAAGAAGCCAACACCTCCCAGGACTGCCACTGCTGTTCCTGAAGCACCCCTAGACAATGTGTCCTTCCACCATGTCTCCAATGTAAGCAAGTGGAAGTATGTTTATCAAAGAAGGGTGGCTTTGGAAAGAGAGCTGGGTAGGAATGCTTTGGAGTGCACTGAGGTAATAGATTTAATCTCCAATGTTGGTTTATTCAAAACTGTCTCCAACGTTTCCCCTTGCTATGAACTACTGGTAAAAGAATTCATAGTCAATCTGCAAGAGGGGTGTGCTGATGGGAAATCTGAGGATTTCAGGAAGGTATATGTCAGGGGGAGATGTGTTGATTTTTCTCCTAGGGTGATAAATCACTACCTGGGAAGAGAATCAGATGGGCCAAATGAGCTGGGAAAAATTGACAACCAAGTCTGCAAAATCATCACTGCCAACCAGGTCAATTCATGGCCAGTCAAAGGCAAACTATATGTCAGCTTGCTAACAAGGAAGTATGCTATGCTGCACAGGATTGGAACAGTCAACTGGGTCCCTACAAACCACACCTTATCTATAGCCACTGGGCTTGGGAGGTTTATCTGTGCTGTAGGCACCCAAACCAAGTTGGACTATGGGGCATATATATTTGACCAGACTCTAAAGCATGCAGGACCCTCACTGCTTTGTGGAGTAATTCTCAACCAATATCCAGGCATCCTTACTGATAAGGATTCTGTCTGCAAAAGGGAGAGTCCATTGTCCTTTCACTACAAACTGTTTCTGAGCCATCATACTGCAGATGTTGAAGCTCCAAGTGGGACATCTGTTGGACCATCTAATGTCAAGACTCCTATATCAAAGGCAGCCCTGATTGCAGAGCTCAAGACAACTTGCAAAGATCTGGATGAAAGGAAGAAAAAGCTTGAGGACATAATTCAAAGGCTGGAGCTGGAAGAGGTTGCTCAGAATGTTGATGAATCTGATGCTGAGTCTGAGGATGAAGAAGATACAGAGTATGCTGAGTCTGAGTGAAGCTGAGTGTGGTGGAAAATGTATTGCCTGTTCTGCTTTGTAATTTTGCATGTTTTTTTTCTCTCTCTGCTTATGTAATGTTTGGCCCCAAATTTCTGTCTAACAAGGGGGAGAAGTGTATTGAACAATGCCTGCTGCTGTTAATGCCCGAACAATGCTGATGTTAATTTCTGTCTTCTGAACTAAGTTATATTTGAATGTTAAGTCTGTTGAACAAGACATAGCAGTATACATACATGTTTGAGGGGGAGCAAATTATTAGCTCTCACATGATTCAATAGAAAAGAACTCTGCTACTCTCTGATAAAACAGAAAAGAACTTTGCTGCTCTCTGATAAAACCAGAAGATTGTGTTAGCCAAACATTAGCCAAAGGGGGAGTTTGTAGATGTTAAGAATTGGCAGAATTTTTGACAAACAAGAATAAGTGAACTTAGTTCAGGATGTCACACCAGATGTTGTGACATTGACAAACAAAGTAAAAGTTAATGAACTTAGTTCAAGACATCAGGATGTCACACCAGATGTTGTGACATCGTAAACCTGCTACCTAACTTGAATGATGCGTAACAGAAGTGAGTAAATTCAGGAGAAATTATCTGGAATTAATTGGAAAAGGATAAGCACTACAAGGCGCATCTTTAGGAAGCTTAGTTATCTGGTTTCAGTATAACAGAATAAATAACTCACCTAGATTCAAGGAGAGAACAAACTAACTCACCCTAATTCAAGGTGATGACTGTGGGATTTATCAAAGTCTGGATAATTTGCAAAAAGCCCACAAACCAAGCATCTATTTAAGGAACTGAAACTCTCAGAAAAGAGCACGAATTTTAGAAGACTGTAAAGGGTGTTTGTGAAGTATAGCAGGTTTTAATTGTTTGTCACTTTATGAGCTTTTAAGCAAAAAGTGAATTGTGTCTTAATTTAAACTTTTAAGTAAGATCAAGCTGTTGTGTTTGAAGTGTGACTTCAATTTTATTAATCATTGTAAAAGATCACTGTATGATTGAGGGGGAGTGAATAGGTACTCATATCTAAGTTGAGTCTTAGATAGAAATTGCCTTGGGTAGATATTAAGTGAAGGATTAAACTGGTTGGTTTAACTCCATAATTAATATTACTTATATTGGATTTCCTTCCTGGCTTGGTAGCCCCCAGATGTAAGTGTGGAGATACACTGAACTGGGTTAACAATTTTCTGTGTCATTTAATTTACCAGCTCATTATTTTTTGTTTAAGATTTCAAGTGTTTAAACATCTGGTTCGACATCACGTATCTGATCCCAGAATTTCACACATATTCGACCAGATTCCAACAAAGTAAACCAATCAAAATCACCTATAAGTTTATACAAACTACCCCGACAAATTTCAACTAATTTCGAACAACTACTTTCTTACGCTTGATTTCACTTATTCGAATAAATCAATACTATTTACGTCCTTTTATTACTACTAACAAGTTTCAACAATTCTGCTAAATTTTAACTTACTAATACATACACTTTCTGCACCAAATTTCTTACTGTCATCAAATTCAATTCTGGTATAATATACCAATATCTACTAATTTCTCATTTTCTACTAAAACCTGCTACTGCTATTTCTAAATCCCACCATATTATTTTGATTCATCTACATAATACCACTTATTAATTAATCACTAGTTACATGTATACAACTAATTAACTAATTCATTATTCATTTATGCCAACAACTAAATTAATTAAATAACTAAGTACTGTTACAAAACAAAAAAATGGTCCCACCTCCTTTAACATGGCTTGCGCCACATTTGTTGTGGCTCTCACCACCAAAAATTATGGCTTGCGCCTTCCTCATATGCCCCATGTTGTTTCCGCTACATCATCAGGTGGCTTGCGCCACCTCTCACAAATGGGTGGTCCTTATCCACAATTTCCAAGTTTCTTCTATGTTTCTATATATCGGTTCCATTATTCTTCCATATTTTCAGTATTATTTTCGACGGTGATTTACACTAATCTCAACCTAATCCCTCCATGTTCAATACTAGTTCCCGATTCATAAAATCGATCACCACAAAAACGTTCTTCAACCTAAAATCAACATTGCACAGTTTTCCACATAAACAATAACAAATCATTTACACAAATCAACACCACGCAGTAGAAAATTATAAATTCCCAATCCTTTATACTAATAATTGTACTCCTAGTTATAAAATTCAAACCCACCCTTACCTCGGATTGAAGGTAGCTCGAATTTCCTGATCGAATCTAAAACTTGGCCTTTTGACAGCAAACCCTCATATTCTCTCTTCTCCAACCTTGTGCCTCCAAACCTGATTTCCAATAGTTGTTAAAACTACGTGACCTAACTTCCTTGTTTTGTTTGTTGTATAACTCCACAATCTCATTCTAATCACTTAATAAAACAATGGATCTATTAATTCTCTTAATGAGCCTACTACATAATACCCCTAACTTTGCTATTTCTCAAACATTACTTAACCCAACCAAATTAATTAATATTCTACTAAAGTCAATATTATTTCTAATATTAATTTCACTCGACTAAATAAACTATTTACCTGATTATCAACTTTTCAGCTCAAACAACTTATTTAATAAATATTCAGAAAATACTCAATAATATTTAATTAAAATATTTAATTAAAAGTGGGCGTTACAATTCTCCCCCATTTAGAATATTTTCGTCCTCGAAAATTTACCCAATGCAACCAATCTAAACACGTTCTCACAACTAAACTATCAACTTCCATACTACGAATGTCAACACTACTAACAACACAACACAACACAACAACAAGACATCTTATCAACGACAACAAAACACAATGCTCACACGATGCACTCGACGGCCAACTCAAAACACAAGGAATAACCAACTTAAGAACACACAGGTTCACTACGAACCAAAACAAAACACAACCGTTAGCATCACCATAGGCAACACTCCTTTAATTCTCCATTATAGGAATTAGTTACTCACACTCGAACCATCACCATAGATAACAAGGCAACAACAAGGATGAGAACACAAAAGCCTCAACACAACATTAATGTAATCAACTACCAACACCGTTGTTACCCACATAAGAACAACTGCGCTACACCACGCTTTTGCTGCGTACTCTGAGTACTAGCAACCATCAAACCTACCAAGTTCACATCAACTTCCGACCATCAAGTAGATCTCAGAAACAACTTTCAAGTTAATTCACCAGAAATTCCAACCAATAGGTATTCTACACTCTTGTGATTACTGAATACTTCGAATTTAGATCCATAATTAATACCTATGAATATTCAACACAACTACAACTACAACCACTCTCAAATATGGATTAGGATAGATACATACAAGAATCCCCAATTGTCGTCAACATAAACTACAACTTTACCATCTTATATTAACATACCGTTCAAACTCATCTCAATGCATAACAAAATTACAACAACATAAGGATACAATATCCAATTGATCCCAACAAGAAAATCATCTCCCAGACTGTTCTTAACACCCATTAACTACCGATCTTGCATTAATAACCTACACTTATCATATGCACATTAACCAACCAATCAAACAACCAATTCATCAAGTCCTACTCATACTAGCACAATTCTCCAAAATCCCTCATCTGAATTAACACAACCACACAACCTCATCTTTACAACTCAAAAATCACACCTTTCTAACTCAACATACAACTTCACTTCTTTCAATACTTGTAACTCAACTATCAAATACTCTACGTGTTTTCCTTATGATTTCATAACAGATCAGAACCTCCACAACGACACCAATGATAACTTATCCAAACAAGTACGGAAAATACAATTCATATTTCCTATATACACCTTAAGGCACACTAGCCACCTCCATTATCTATCCGACATACTTGGTCAAATCATGGTCTTATATTTCCGTTTACTTCCTCCTTAGATCACCTCTACAAGGCTTCAAGTCTCATGTCAATCGGATTCTCGATCCATCACAAGTCAAAATTCAAGTTATCTAGAACACAACTGAGAGTTTCCATACTACTCACCGATTAACTCGCAACCTTGTACTAACATCCTCAAGTCCACCTCATTTACCTATATAGGAATCTACATCGACTAATTAAAACAACTCATAAACACTTGGCTCAACTCCAAACAATTCACCGTGCATACTATTCTAGTTGGCAAGTCACATATATTCCATCCAACAGGATTCAGTATACTATCAACAAGAGATTAAGGGTGATCAGTTCCTCAATTTGTCAATAGATAGCCGACAACCATAATGGTGGCATAAATCATCATTACCCAACTATAATAGCATCATCTACCTTGTGCTCAAGGTTACCTAAGCATATTGCTCCGACATCTCTTTAAGGCTTACAAACATTCTCTTAATTTACTTATTTCTAATCTCGTCAATGATACACAACGTCCAAATTCCAACACATATTCTCTTATACCAACTAGTCGCATAACACAACCATTAAATATCCCCCTAATACCGGAATTGTTACCACATCAAGTATAATCCAAATCAGTCCACTTCACTCAAAACATTTATTCCAAGTTAAGAGCTTTAACAACACTAACAAATCCTCTGTATTTCTTCTTAGTCTCATAGCTTCAATGATCCATATAGTTTCACACTTGATTCCCATTCCAATCATAATCTCAATAATACCATCTCATCATCTGGTTGGTGATAGAAACTTCCAAAAAATATTCCGACTCATTTCGACACATCTCGTCAATAAAACACAATCCACTTTACTATTTAAACTTCCTCAATGATTTCTATACTTTAAATATTATCAAGCATCGTACACCGCACTTCCATTTGCGTCTCCGATACTCTTAATTTCTTTTTATTACCACCCATTTTATACCTGACTTCGTCTTACTATTTCCAACAAGAATTGTTCAACTTCAAACACAATTATCTTCTTCAATATAGGACTCCCAATCATAAAATTATATTCTAAATTGAACGGAATTTAATGTAGATTTCAGAACTTCAAGAATCTCTCAAATTTGAGTTACGATTAAAAGGTTATTGTCCTTGCAATGATACTGGTCAAGAAATTCCGTATACAAACTCCCACCAAAATCAGCATCATACCAAATTATTCAAACACATTTTTCTCCCTCTTCAAAAACATGCCGAAAACAAAATTTATATGAAAATTGTAGGGAATTTCATAAGCTTTCCAAAAAGTCTAGAATCTCTCCCATCAGATTCACAAATAGAAAGTTATGCCTCTTTTACTGAAGGCTGCTCCATAAATACTAAAATAAAAACCGAAATTAGTGAACATGAGTTCTACCTCTTTCTCTAGCTTCCAAACTCTTCCAACTATCCTTGCTTTTCATCCAACTCTAAAAATTATCTGACTTTAATCCGAATATACTCAAGGAATACAAGTCTATCACTTGACCCAACAAATCAACAATTCTCTTGGGATAGATTCTTATTTTCAATCACCTTCTTAACCCACTGTCAGTAATCCGCGCACATCTCATATAATCGTCATCATATACATGCACTCGTGTAAGCTTTATCCTCTACGAGTTATCTTACTTGTTTAGCGGATAAAATACCATTCCTCAACCGACTCCAATTCCAACTGATACTAAAAAGACAAGTCACAATCATCTTCAAGAGAGCTCAATAGTTATACTCTACTTGCATATCACTACTGTAACACCCCAAAATTTTCCCTCTCATTTTCATGTCATTTAGCATATCCTTACATACATTGCATTGAATTTAGATCATAATTGCATCATAATAATACATGAACATACATCTCCATTGAGTTTTCACAGGTTGCGACAGACCTTTATTTCTTCATGTGGCATGTGCACAAGAATCTCCGAAGAAGCCAAAGTTTTAGGTTGATTCAGAGTAGTTTAAGCAGAATATCAATTTTATGGTGTAGTTTGAAAAAGTTGTAACTCATGCCCGAAAACTCATTTTGGCTTGAAATTCCATGTTAAGAGCCGTTTCGGTATTCTCTACAACTTTTGTGTTCGGCTCAGAGGCCAATTCATCAAGGAAAGTGGCGGGAATTAATTGTTTATGAAATTTTGGTTTCGCCGATTAACTGTGCGAGCTGTATTCAAGAGTTCGTAACTTCTGATGGGATCAATGTTTCTGAGAGTTTCATATGCCAAATGTTCCGTCTTGATATCCTTTCCAATTTTCGGATTTTGGCTGAGAACTAATTCTTTGAAGAAGATCTTTGAGTGTGCGAGTCTTTATAGTCGATATAGTGAAAAACAGTGCTGAACCGGTGAGTTTTGAACACTAAAAAATTCATCAGCTCGCTCATCAGATTGATGTCGTTCTGGCGCCTAAAATTCCGTTTAGATATTATCTTCATTCCGTGAATTCAGTTTGGGTTAGGTCCGAGCGGAAAGATCCCGAAAATGCAAATTACCAGTGGGGTTCTTTGATGCAGTGCACTGTCTGCCAGATTTTGTAAAATTCATAACTCAGTCAATTTTCATCGGATTGCGTCCGTTCTCGAAGCGTTGGTTCAAAAATTTTATCATCTTCAAATTCCAAGGCAAGATCGAGTTTGAACGATGCCCCAAAGATTGTCGTTTTGGTTTATTTCGCAAAATTGAAGTGATGAACCGTAGAAAAAGGATGAAAGCGGTTTCACGAGAAAATTCATATCTCCCTCTTCGTTTGTCCGGTTGAGTTCACATTTTAACATGAGGTCACTGACTCATAGATCTACAACTTTTCTGACAAAGTCAAGTCGAGATTATGCTCCTAAAAGGTTGACCTCGTTACGATTTCAAGTAGCGGACACCAAATAAGATAAAAAACAACTTATTCAGTGACGTCTTGCAGCTTAAACGTATCGATCGCACTCGATTTTGATCGTATGACATCCGTTCTTTTTGCGTTGCATCCGTGATTTAGAGGCGGACGATGTTGTGGAAGGCTCAGAGTCAAAAAAATTGTCGAAGATATTGTTATTTTCACTTAAGCCGAAATTCTACCTTTTGCCTTTCATTTTACACTTCACTATATATATTCTTTTGACCCACAATTTGTCTCATAACTTCAATCACAATTTACAAACACCAAAAACTCTCAAAAACTCTCTCTAAATAATCAAATTTCATTCTCTAAACTCTTTCTCAAGAACACAACAACAACTTCATCAAGAACTCAAGAACACGACAATTCCGATCAAGCTTCCGGTAGCCGAACCACCGCGAACCACCACCTCCGTCAACTCCGCCACCGCGAGACCACCATTTTCCGCCGCCGGCAGCCACGCGGTCTCTCCCCTATCCTCCGTTCACAATCGCGTATCACTTCCTCCGAATTCGCAATTTATTCGCCGATTCTTCATTCGGTAAGCTTCTTAAACCTTAATTCATGAATAATTGTTGAATTGTTTCTTGAATTGAATTTTCAAGTTGAATTAATCTTGTGGAGATTATGTGTATTGATTAATGATTTGATTGTTGATTGATGCTTGATTAATTGATCTTAATAATTGTTGTGGTGTATAATTGAAAATGCTTGGTAAAGTTAACATAGAATAATCGGTGCATGTTAGGTGTTTGACAAAATTCATAGGAGAGCTAATTGTTGTGACTTAATATTGATTGAAGTGCTTGATTTTTGAATTAATGCTTGTTTCATGTGTAAATTCAAAATAGGATAGGTTGAGACTTAATCGTTGATGTTGTTCATGTGTTGCGTGTCGAAAGTGCGTTTTGGTCATAACTTCCTAACCGTAGCGCGTTTTGGCGAATGTGAATAGTATAAATTGACTTTGTTGATGATTTTAGAACCATTGATGAACTTTTTAGTCGATTTCGGACAATTTTTTCCGGCTATTTTGCTTCTGCCAGCCAAAGAAATCGGCCAAAAAGTACCACTTATGAGCGGAATTTTCAAAAAATGATTGCATATTTGAATCCATTGGCACGTTTGCAAGTCACCATGCGATTTTCGTTCAATTCTGAGTCGGTGATTTTTGACGCGTTTTTTTCCGTTTTATGGCTTTTTAAGTTCGGTTTGGTGCGATTTTGATGCATTGATCTTTATTTGACTTGTACTTATGTTTGTTGATCATGTGTCATTCATTGCATGTAAATTTGCTCGATTCTAGTTTGAGTTTGCATGTTGTTTATGTTAGTGCATAGGTGCTGCCCCGTTTTGAAACATACATTTCAATGCATGTCCACGGCTCGTATGCTCATCTTTCTACTTGATTTTGAGTTGTGAGGCATAGGTGCAACTTCCGGTTGCACCTCTTTTTTGGTTTCTAATTCGATTGTTGAGTTCATGTAAGGTTCTCCCAAGGATCTTGACGATGGTCGCTTGGTTGGTATTCCACTTTATCTGTGGGATACCGTTTGGTTTCAAATGATATTTTATGTCGTTGTTTTGTCTGGATTGTGTTGTGTGCATGGCATTTGTATGGTCGCATCCGATTTTCACATCTTGAGTGATTTATTTTCACTTCGATGACTTGAGCTTATATGGGAAATGCGATGTCCGACTTGCTTTGTTTGTGGATGCTAGCTTTTCGAACGGACCTCTGGGTTTCTATTTTCTGTTTAGCTTGTTGGTAATTCTGATTTACATCCGCGCGGTATAGTTTCTTATCCGATTTACTATTTCCACACTTTATCGCTTACATAGGCTGGAGTCCCGACCGTTTCTTTTTGGTGGGCATTTTCTGGAAGTCCTCCTTCAGAGGCTCTGTATGTGTTTGTTTACATTTGTGTAAAGACCTCAAAAGAGGCGCCCCGTCCTTATTTCCCTTGATAAGACCTCGAAGAAGGCAAGCGAAAAGGGCTCGTAATCAGCCTCACACTATCATTGAGTCTTTCATTAGCTCGCACTTCGTGTTGATGCTTTTGGATAAAGCCCATCCAGCTCTTGTTCGGTCAGATTGTGGAAGAGGATCTCACTTTCTGGATCCCCACGCTTTGTGTAGCTCACGTTTGTTGACGTTGACGCTTTGTGCTCGTACGCACATGATATTTCCCCCATTCTGTTCTTACTTGGTGATATGATACCATGTATAGACATACTCCTTTCCCACAATCACAAGCTCGAGGAGATCTCCTTGCTTCGTGTATCTATCTTGCCCGATCCTTGATATCGTGGTTAGGTGTCACCCCTACTTTTGTCCTGCTTCGATCCTCCATATCGTTGCTAGGCCCTCTCTTTGCCACTGTGAAGACATAATCCACAGGTGGATGTTTGCTACTCGAGTGATGTGGATACTCCTCGAGCTTGTTTGCTTATTTGTGTGATGTGATCATCTCCCTATAGGATTTTTAGGCTTTGTATAGTCTCTCGTTTGCATGTTAACTTAGGTAGCACGGTTCCTTCATCTAGGACTACCTTTTTTGCATGAGCATTCCTAAAACACAAATCAAACTCTTTGTTTTCTTTTTATAAGAGCATGTTAATTCCTTCTACTCCAGGTGTGTGAGTCTCCAAAGGTCGAGCAGCCGGTAGAACGTGAATTTAACATTGTTCAACTAAAAAATCCAAAACAAACAAAAGTAGTTAGTCGAACTACGTTAACCCTGATTCCTTAAAAGGGATACGTAGGTAGTGGGGTAGGGCCCATCCGAGCATAAGACTTTCTTTTCCCTACATTATTTTCCCTTTCTTTGACCATTACTTTGCTTTTTCTTTACATATGCTTTCAATGTTCAATTGTTTAGGTAATCTTTGTTTTGTAGGGGGTTATGGTAAGTCATATGTGTGGGAGGGTATCCCACATACAACTTCTTCCTTCATCTCTTTATGCTTTCAAGTTGTGATTGCTTTAGCATTGTGCTTTGTTTTCTTAACTTCACCACTCCCGCTTTAGAAACAACTTAGCTTCTTTAGAGAAGTAAGTTGTCTTCTATATTCTTCTTCTTATTTCTTTTCTTCTTTCCTTCTTCTTCATTAGGATAGACTTCAAACCACACTAACCTAGGACTCTCATGCATGATAACACTTCGAATTAATAGTCCCCCTTAGTCTTTTACCTTTGCTCCTTTAGTTTCTTCTCTTTCTCATCTCCATACAAAAACCATAAAAACACTTAATAAGGAAGAAGTGGTCTCTTGTGTATAGCCTTTTTCCATGGGGCACTCATATTCATTCCATCTTGGAATAGTGTGGGCTTGTTTAGCATGATGTACAAGTCTGATTATTAGACTATCTTCATCAAGAAAACCATAAAAAAACACATCTTCATTTTAATCAATAAGACACTTAATAACTTTAACAAGTTAGTGAGCTTAGGCCCTAACCCTTGGAAACAAGTCTTGGATAAATTCTCCTTACTTGGTGTTCTTGTTCTATTATTCCATCTTGGAATGTAGTAGCAAGTACACATTCCATGGAAACGAGTTTGAGTTCACTTTCTTGTGACACACAAATAAAAACTCCTAAAAAAAACAAAACAAAGAATAAGCGTCTCTCCTTCGGGACTTCTTTTCTTACCTCATTCACTCTTTATGTATGAAATTGCTCCTACTTGTCACTTTTCAAGACAGTAACACACTCGTCATCTGAGCCTGCAACACCTGAGCATTGGCATAAGCAGTTCAAGCCTTTAAGACACAAGAAACCTATCCACCCCTAGTTAGGGGAACTACAGAGACTCTGATCCTCATGTCCAGATGAGGTACGTAGGCAGCGGGGTAGGGCCCGTTAGAGCACTCTTTTATTTTCCCTACATTTCCCCCATTTTCTTTTCTTTTCTTATCCAGTTTCAGTCATTCTTTTGCATCATCTTTCATGCCTTCACCCTTTGAAACCGTTTCTTTGCAAGCGTGTGTAACACCCCAAATTTGCCCTCTTCTTGTTGAGCATCATCATCATATCATAATCATCATAAACATATCATATCTTTGGCATCTTTGCATGGAAAAGCAAAGCATAACATTCTCATGTTCTAGCATTAGGCATATGATCAATTGTTGGTGGATTTGAGGAATTACAAGCTATGGCAATAGGCCCAGTGGACTTGTCCAAGTCCCATGAAGTCTCCACATGACATTCACAAGTCCAAGATCATTTACAAAAGCCCAGGAGGTTGGGAGATCATCAGGGAATCCAGGCTAGGGCAAACTTCTACACAATGATCCCAAATTAGGGTTTCACTTTCAAGCATGATTTCTTTGTGACTTTGGTCATTTCATCTGGTGCAAAGTCTTTCATATGACAAGAGGATCCTAGGGATGAAATTTGGTGAGAAAATTCCTTGTGGAAGTTAGTTATTTCATCAGTTGCTTGCAAAAGAGGAAATTGGTCAACTGTGCATTCTAAAAGTCAACTGTGAGAATTCAAAGGGTCCAACCTCTTTTTTCAAGTCAAGGGATATCCTTAAGACCTTAGAAGAGGTTTGGCAAAGTCAAAGATTAAGAATCAAGGGGTTTTGAAGAAGTTTCCATTTTTGGCAACTTTTGCCCTAATTTTCAAAGGCTTATACCATGGTGAAAAAGACTTCAAATGAACTTCCAATAAACATGAAAGTTGTAGGGTAGGTTCTCTCATTTTCAGAAAGTACAAGTACATTTTCATAGCCTTCATGGATCATGAGATATGGCCTTCGAAAGTTCACTTGATTTTTAGGGTTTACCTTAAATTTCAAGTTTCCACCAAATGCAAAATGAGGTCATTTCCAAGCTATTTTATGGACAAGATGAGGTCACCACATTACAAGGAATTTCATAAGAGGCATTTTTCTCCAAATAAGTCACTAAATTCGTGCATGGGAAGTGAATATTTTCATAAAGTGCAAAAATGCAAGATCACACAAAAAAGCATGATGCATTCATCTAAGGGCCAGGATTGTTCCATTTTTGAATTAGTGAATCACAAAGGATCAGCATGTGCAAAGGATGGGAAGAGAGCACGAACAATTCACCTCATCACACTCTTCATGCCAATTTTGCAATTTCTTTCTCCCACTCATTCCTTTCGTGCATTTCACTCCATTTTGCATCAGTGTTCACTCAGCATCATATATAAGCAGCTAGGGTTTCTATTTTGATCAGATTCATCACAATTTCATCACTCTCAAGTTTTTGCATCTCTTGCATTTCTCTTCGAATCCTCTGATTCTCTCACTCATTCACCAAACAAACTTCATATTCTTCTTCCTTGAACCCTAAGGATCATTAATCCACCATTAATTCAAGCTGAAACTCCAGATTTCAAGAGGTGCCATTCAAGTGCAGTTGCTTTCGAATCTCAAGATCTAGGAGAATTCAAGGCTTCTTTTGCATTTATTTTGCAATAAGAAGTTAAAAGGAGCAGATCTGCAGCTGGAGGGATCTTATCTTGGTGTTTTGAAGGATCTTCGAGTTCAGGTATGCTATGAAATTCATGGATCTGGATATGAAATTAAACGTGTGCATTGTGTTGTGCTTGTTATGTTGATGACTCTATGATGATTACATTGAAAAATGAATGAATATTGAGTGTTTTATGTGGATCTGAAGTTTGATATGTAAAACTGTTTGTCTTCGATCTGGTCTGATCTTTGATCCATTGTGAATTTCATTGATATATTCGTAATCAACATGTCTTAATGAGTTGATATGGAGTTTTTGATCCATTTTAGTGGTGGTTTGTTCATGTTGATGAATTTTCCGGTGACCGGAGCTAGGGCTCCGTCACCGGATTCTGGAATTGTGAATTGGAAAAGATGATGCATGAGCCGTTGGATGTTTAATCTAGATGGTGGTGAGCTTGCCAGCACATTAAATTGAGACCCTCTCCCTCACGTGATTTTATGTTTTCTAATTGAATCTGAATAATGTAGTTTGTTTCGCACACACCATAACTAACATGCATTCACACACTCTGGCCAATGAATGATAATACCTAGGATTTTGTTTGACTTGATCCCATGCGTTCACTTGATCCACTGACTCTTGTTTTTCCCTGATTATTTGATTTTCCACCATAGCATGTTGTGTCTTGCGCAAATCCAATGGGCTTCCCTTGCTATCCCCACCCCCTGTGTTGTAAGCCCAAATGAATTGAACTGGATTGGTTGCTATTCTCACCCCTGGCTTCTTTTGTTTCTTTTATTATTTCATTTTATTTTCAGTTTGGTTTTTAATTTTTAAAAATAGAAATAAGTTCATAAAAATTCCCAAAATATTCATGTATGATCCTTTGAGTTTTCTTTAATTTTTGACATTTTCATTTTTCATTTATTTTCATTTTCCACGCTGGAATTAATTTCCTCTTTTATTAATTGCTTTTATTTCACTTTTAATGCATGTTGTCTTGTGTAATTTCTATCTTGATCACTAATTGTAGTTTTGATTTGATTCTTTCTGCTCTGGATTCACATTGAGATGTAGTTTATTGATGATTTTTATTCTGATTTTTAGAAGTTTGCTTAATTAGTTTTGGTCTTTAACTTGTGCATGAAGTCTTCTAACCCTAATCCATGTTTGAGCCCATACTTGACTTGTTTAGATTCTGATTTTGATTCTTTCCTTTTGGCATGTCAATATTGTATGTTTGAAGAGTCTTTGTGAAAGTTTGTGGAATTTTTAGATGTATACTTGATTTGATTTGAATTTTTGTTCTTTGCTTGTCCTCTTTTGCTTCCTTTTGGTCATATGCTTAATCCTTAGGTTGGGAGGGAAATTGTGCCAACTCTCTTAGGTTGTTTAGAGCCTATTTAGGATGTGGATCCATCTCTGTTCTTGAGTTGATGTTTGTACCTTTACATGTTCACCTCACTTCTTTTGCTTCTTTGCTTCTCATGATGTAAATACTTGAGTTTGTATGCTTCTTTTCTTCATCTCTTATGATCCTTAGACACATTCTTGACATGTTAGGGTTCTGGTCTTGAAGTTTGTGATGGTGTTTTGTCTAGTTTGCTTTGTGTTATCTCATGTTTACTTTTTTTGTCATGATAATCCATAATGCTTCATGTTGAATTGCATAGTCCCATTCTCATTCTTATGTTGTGTATTTGCATTTGACATTTGTGATTGAGATTCCACTTCTGGTTATGTTGCTTTGGTTTGATCTTATGCCCTTTTTGCATTGCATTTATTCTTATGTTACTAACCATTTCAGGGGCTTTGGTAAGTGAGAGGTGTGGATGTGATTCCCACATCTCCAATTCTTATCTCTTCTCTTTTCATGTCATTATCATACTTGTGATTGTTGGGGCTTAGGCCTTACTTCCTCCTTCTTCTCTTCTTCATCCTTTCCTTTCTTTTCTTATCTTCCCTTCCTTCTTTAGGATAGTAAACCTCACTAACCTAGGATTTCCTTTGCATGATAACAATTAGGATTCATTAGTCCCCCATTAGACTTTTACCTTTAAGATCCTTTGGTTTCTTTCTCTTCTCATCTCAAAGCAAAAACCCTAAAAAGCACTTAATAAGGATTGAAGTGGTCTCCTGTGCAATAACCTTATTCCATGAAACACTTGTAGTTTTCCCATCTTGGGATAGTACAAGCTTGTCATTATGATGCACAAGTCTGATCAGGATGCCATCTTCATCAAGAAAATCATAAAAAAGACTTCTTCATCAAAAATACAAAAACACTTAATAAATTCAACGAGTTAGTGAGCTTAGGCCCTAATCTCTGGAATCAAGTTTTGGGGATCTTCTCCTTACTTGAGTGTGCTTGTTCTATTATTCCATCTTGGAATGTAGTGACAAGTACACATTCCATGGAAAAGAGCTTGAGTTCACTTCCTTGTGACACACTCATGATAAAGCTTCATAAAAAACACAAACCAACAATAATCGTCTTTCCTTCGAGAATTCTTTTCTCATCTCCTTCGCTTCGTCTGCGAACTTGCTCCTACTTGTCACTTTGCAAGACGGTTACGCACTCGTCGTCCGAGCCTGCAACACCTGAGCATTGACATAGGTAGTTCAAGCCTTAATACACAAGCAATCTTTTCCACCCCTAGTTAGGGGAACTGCGACGACTCTGTTCCTCATTGTCCAGATGAGGTACGTAGGCAGCGGGGTAGGCCCCGTTCGAGCACAATCTTTATTTTCCCTACATTTTTTTCCTTTTCAATTCTTTTTCAGTTCCCTTTTCGTTTCTTTTATCCAGTTCAGTTCCTTTTCTTTTGCAGTAGCTTTCATTTCTTCACCCTTTGAAACAGTTTCTTTGCAAGCGTGGATCCCGTCGGGTACGGCGGACGATCTGGGGTGCTAATACCTTCGCAGGTCGTAACCAACTCTCGAACTCAGTTTCTTTGGTTCGCAGGACCTGTGTCCTTCCTTTTCTTTTCTTCTGGTTTGTGCAGCATTACCATTCCCATCCCTCCGGGATAAAAATGCTTGGCTCGCGACTCTAACCTCTTTCCGCGCCACTTTCGTGTTTGTACCAGGATGGAAATCCGGGGAGCGACAGCGTGGATCCCGTTGGGTACGACGAACAATCTGGGGTGCTAATACCTTCCCAGGTCGTAACCGACTCCCGAACCCAGTTTCTTTGGTTCGCAGGACCTATGTCCTTCCTTTTCTTTTCTTCGGTTTGTGCAGTATTACCATTCCCGCTCATTTGGGATAAAAATGTCTGGCTGGAGACTCTACCCTTTTCTGCGCCACTTTCGCGTTTGTACCAAGATGAAAATCCAGGGAGCGACAACTACTCGTTGCATTGCCCTCACTTCTTCGAGAAGCAAACATCAACCATATTGACTTATCCTCCTTCAAAGACATCCCAACTTAATCGACAGATAAAATCATGAGTTCATACTCTCGTCGATTTGCAACAACACAGTTCCGACAACACTTTGCACTCCTGCAATCAACACAAACTTAAACAAACTTCACATACCACGAACATCTCTATGAAGTAACTCCTTCCCTACTTGTTTTAAACCAACTCCTGGAGAAAAAACAGTTAGAAAACCTACAAGCAAGTACCGACAGTGTTTCATACAGATGTCGCACACTAAGAAGTAAACAACATTAGATAGCTTGGCCGGACGGATCGACCTGCTCTGATACCATTATTGTAACACCCTATTTCTACCCGGTAATTAATCATAAAATCAGAGTATAAAAATTTCGACAACAAAATGGAATGATACATTTCAACTTAAATAACAACGTGACATCACTTAATTATTTTTTCAAAGTAAACACTTCAATACTACACAATGGATTTATAATAATCAACTTAAAGCATCACAATTTTTTTCACATCAAAATAACTTAAATCCTCAAATTCTTTAACAAAAACAACTAAAATCAAGCAACATATAAAAATCCAACATCAAAAGAAAACATGTGTTATCTCCCTAAGTCCTACGTATCAGAGCGACAACACCGACTCGAATCTACTAAGGTACTCCACACTACTATGGATTACCTGCACGTTACCAACAAAGGGAAACATTCAAACAAAAGGGGTGAGATATCGAAAGATATAAACAAAAGTATGATAATCAATACATTAGATTAGGATCATACAATTTCACCACTATCCAACAACAACAAAATGCAATAAACAAATTCGTATAATATGCAACTCAAATGCGACTCAACTATGCGTATGCATGTGCTACCATTGGAGTAGAACTCCCAACTTAGAAAAGTGTCAGTTTATCGTGGCAACAACAAGGCATAAACTTTCAACTTCAACTTACATTTCTTTACCAATCCAGGCCAACATGGTTAAGTGTTAGCTCTAACTTAGAAAATGCAATGTATGCGACTATTATGAATGGCATACAACTATAACAACAAAATATGCATCAACTACAACAACTTTAATTAACAATGTCATCAGACTTACTACTCAAATATGTCCATAAATCAGGACAAATCAACTTATTCAACAATACATACAAATTCACATATTCGACCAGATTCCAACAAATAAACCAACCAAAATCACCTACTAGTTTATACAAAATACCCTGACAAATTTCAACTAATTTCGGACAACTACTTTCTTACACTTAATTTCACTTATTCAACTAAATCGGTACTGTTTTACGCCCTTTCATTACTACCAACAAGTTTCACTAATTCTGCTAATTCTAACTTACTGATACATACACTTTCTGCTAAAAAATTTCTTATTGTCATCAAATTCAATTCTGCTATAATATACCAGTATCTACTAATTTCTCGTTTTCTACTAAAACATGCTACTTCTATTTTTAAATCCCACCATATTATTTTGATTCATCTACTTAATACTACTTATCAATTAATCACTAGTTACATGTATAAAACTAATTAACTAATTCATTATTCATTTATGCCAATAACTAAATTAATTAAATAACTAAGTATTGTTACAAAACAAACAAATGGCCCCCACCTCCTTTATCATGGCTTGCGCCACATTTAATGTGGCTCTCACCACCAAAAATGATGGCTTGCGCGCCATCCTCATATGCCCCATGTGGCTTCCGCCACATTTCACAAATGGGTGGTCCCACCCACAATTTCCAAGTTTTTTCTATGTATCTATATTTCGGTTCGAGTATTCTTCCATATTTTCAGTATTTTTTCTCGGTGATTTACACTAATCTCAACCTAATCCCTCCATGTTCAATACTAGTTCCTAATTCACAAAATCGATCACCACATAAATGATCTTCAACATAAAATCAACATTGCATAGTTTTTCCACAAAAACAAAAAGAAATCATCTACACAAATCAACAACACACAATAGAAAATTATAAAATCCCCAATCCTATATACTAATCATCGTATTCCCATTTATTAAAATTCGAACCCCACCCTACCTCGGATTGAAGGTAGCTCGAATTTCCCAATCGATTTTGAAACATGGCCTTTTGACAACAATCCCTCGTATTCTATCTTCTCAAACCTTGTGCCTCCAAACCTAGTTTCCACTACTTTCTAAAACCGCGTGACCTAACTGCCTTGTATTGATTGCCACATAACTCCACTATCTCATTCTAATCACTTAATAAAACAATGATTCTATTAATTCTCTTAATGGGCCTACTACACAATACCCCAAACTTTGTTATTTCTCACACACAACTTAATCCAACCATATTAATTAATATTCTACTAAAATCAATATTATTTCTAATATTAATTTCTCCAGACTAAATCAACTATTTACCCGATTATCAACTTATCAGCCCAAACAACTTATTCAACAAATATATGGAAAATACTCAATAATATTTAATTAAAATATTTAATTAAATACGGGTGTTACATATTTCACTTCATCATATTAACATCTCATCGTTTGTCCTCACGTCAATCTTCCTCATCTCACTCAATTTTTTGGACAATCTTTTTTTCTAATGGCTTCCATGTCCAAGAGTGAGTTTAAGCAAAAATACAATGCTACTTTATCTAACACCATCTCTGAAAAACCTTTTTCTATGGTTTCAAAAAGGCATGAACAAGCTTTTAAGTTGAAGCATATGAATCGTCTTGTTGTCAAGCAATATATATATGGAAAAAGGACACAGTTGTAAGTATGGGCTTGCTCGAGGCTCTTAAGAGAATTGAGAATTAAAATATTGAACATTTCTTAGAGTTAGCTCAAGACTACAATGAGGATCTTATTTGTGTGTTTTAATATGGATTACATGAAATGGATGAATTTAGCTTTAAATTTTCAATCGACAATAAGATTTATCACTTTCAAATGATTTGTAGATCACTCTTTTTGGATTGACCATTAGTAATCCAGATGTTGATGAAGTGGTAACTGATATTGATAGACATAAATACTTTGATTGGAACACTCACCTTGATGAGATATTTAAGAATCCTCGTCTGTCAGACTGTTCAAGTTCCATAACCATAGAAAAATTGAAGATGGTACCTAGGATTCTATTGTGGATTGTCTCACACATCCTTCATCCTAAAAAGGGAAGCTTCTTAAAAATTGATTATCTTGATATCCATCTAGTTTATGTTTTGCTGCAAAAAATCAAGATAAGATGGCCATATTACTTCGTGTATCGCATGTTCTCTATTAGATCATGCAACAAAGGTTCATCCTTCTGCTATCCCTCTATGATTTCCAAGAGTTTTAATCATTCCAACATTGGTATGTCAAGTTGGCCTCACATATCTCCGGATACATCCCAAGAATTCTATCAACGTACGCTTACGAATATGAATTATTTTTTGTATGTCATTGTAACACCCCATTTCTACCCTTTAAATATAATTGAAATCAGAGTTTACAAAAACTTCCGCATAAACAGGATATCACAATTTTCAGTATTTATTTTTCCGCATCATATATATACTGGACTGTCTAGACTGAATTTTTTTCTGTTTGGTGGGACTTGGGTGATACTGTTACTGTGAGATGAGCTCATTACCACGGCTCAAGTGCACCTTAGGACTTAGAGTGGTTCCACTTTGGCCTCATGAGATCTTGTCATGGGGGTAGTAGTGAGTTCCACGCCCAGATTTGCGACCGTCTTGGAAATGTCTTGATTTTGGGATCTTCCTCTTTCATTTCATAACCTTGATAGTTATGTGCAGTTGGGGACCGATCATTGAGAACCTTGTGGAAACATCCCTCTCTAGTGGTGACAGTGGCAGACCACCTTCTATGGCAAACCCATTCGCACCCGAGGGCCCACCTAGAACTTACATAGGATGACCTTGTTTTCCCGGACTCAGCTGAGGCCTCCCTGCGTAGTATATAATGCCAAACCGATTCCCTGATTTGGTCATGAGCCATTTCTCGGAAATGGTGAATGTATTATTGCTATTCAGCTTTGAGAGTCCGTGATGTTTGACCCGGAGCACACCAGTGAGATTGGGAGGGGTTTACAAGTTTGCAGGAACCCTTGACCTCTACATACCCTCATTATCAGTATGGTATCTGTTATGTTTTGGTCCTTATGGTTCTGGATTTCTTGGCCTTTTGGTTCTGAGGGTTTCTATCAGTTGGTTATGGCTCAGAGAATCTTGGTTTTCAGTTATCAGAGGGTCCTAATATCCAGTATCCAGATGGTCCCAGATTGATCATATGCCTGCATTGCATTTGCATCGCATCATACTTGCATTAACTATTTGTGTTTCCATTTTTTAGGTTGTTGTTTACAGTTTAGCACCCAGTTCTAGTAATTGTAAGCTCTCCAGATGGCAGAAGTTAAGAAAATTACTAGAAAGAAGAATGTTCATTACACTTTTCTCCAACCAGAAGTCAAGAGTGTTCAGAGACTAGCAGGGCTGATGAATGATTAGGTTTTAGGGAATTTCAGAAAGAGGTATGGTCAGATATTGAAGTACATGGATAAACGTATTGCAGACCAAAAGGATAGCTTGCACACTTTGCTTCAGTTCTATGATCCCTTGCTGCGGCATTTTGTATTTCCAGATTATATCTTGGCTCCTACCTTGGAGGAGATTTCCAGCATTTTGGGTATTCCAGTCAGAGATACTTTGCCTTACTATGGGTCAGAGGTGGTTCTCAAGGAAGAAGACATATCCAGAGCTTGTCATATACCAGCTGCTAAGGTCAAGAAAGCTTTGAAGGACAGTGAGGGCAGAGGACTTCCTTGGGATGTGCTTATACCAGAGGCTGAAGAGTATGCCAAAGAGAGTAAATGGGGAGATTTTGGTGCTGTGGTAGCCTTGATGGTATATGGATCTAGTCTTTTCCCGGGAGAAAAGGAGTTTGTAAGCTTGGAGGTGATTTCCATTTTTGCTAAAGGTAATACTGTACCAACCTTGTTGGGAGACTTCTATTACAGTGTTCATTACCGGAATGAGAAAGGCAAAGGTGGACCAGCGGGTTGTTGTGCTTCATTATTTGCTGATTGGTTTGCGAAGCAATTGCCAAAGTCAGGCCCTTTCAAAGAGATGAGAGATGAATGGAGGTGGTCTAGGAGGCTAATGGGACTAACTTCTGAGGATATAGCTTGGGGTTATGACAGAGATTTGTTAGGTAAAGAGTTACTGGTTAGTTGTGGAAGGTTTGCTAATGTACCCTTGCTAGGAAGAAAGGGTGTGATCAGTTACCATCCAGCCTTAGCCAAGAAGCAATTTGGTTATCCTCTGAGAGATCCACCAAGTATGGAAGATTTAGCTGGGTCTTTGTACTTTTCTGTAGAGGGAAACAAAGAGTTGGTCATACAAGCATCTCAGGCTTGGGCTCATAGGGTGAAGAAAGGAAAGAAGGATTTTGGAAGGGTAGATCCCAAGACATATCCTCCTTTTGCTACATGGTTGCAGAAGCATGTAGAGGAAGTGCTCATGCCATTTTCAGTGGAAGCTCCATTGTATCCCTAAGAGGTACCATGTCAGAATACTGTTTCTCTTGAAGAATATAAGAAGTTGGAAGCTCAGTTGCACAAGATCCGGATAGAGAATGCTGAAATGGTCACCTTGTACCACCTTGCCAATCGTGCTAAGAATGAAGCAGAGGAAAAACTGCAGAAGATGCAAGTCTCATTAGAAGCTAAGAAAAAGGAGTTTTCTTGAAGAGAAGCTCACTTTCAGAGATACATGCTCTTCTCTCAATGTACTCCCTAAGAAGGCCTTGATGAAGTTGAATGTTGATGGCATTGTCTTGCGACCCAGTGATTTAATTGTGAAAGCCTTTGATGGCTCCCGGAGGTCTGTGTTCGGGGAAGTTGAACTACTTGTGAAGATAGGGTATCAAGTGTTCAAGAGCACGTTCTATGTCATGGATATTCAACCTACTTACAGTTGCTTGCTGGGACGTCCCTGGATCCATGTTGCAGGCGCAGTGACATCCACGTTGCATCAGAAGCTGAAGTATGTGGTTGATGGCCAGGTGATCATTGTGTGTGAAGAAGAAGATATCTTTGTGAGTCACCTGTCAACTTTCAAGTATGTGGAGATGGACGGAGAGATTCATAAAACATTGTGTCAGGCCTTTGAAGTGGTTAATGTCAGTATTTTGGCTCCGGCAGAGAGGAACAACGAGAGGGAAGGGACCTCCATCCACTCCTACAAACAAGACAAAGAAGTGGTACAATCAGGAAGCGCCCAAGGCTGGGGCAAGTTGCTTGAATTAGAGAAGAAGGATGATAAGTTGTGTCTTGGTTACCAGCCTGGTGGGTCCAATTGGCCTCAGGATAATAAAGCCATAACTTTCATAAGCGTCAGAATGCTAGATCGCAACAACATTTGTGCAACAAGTGAAGAAGGGGACAGTGACTGCGACTGGGATAGCTGGATTCACCCATGTGCACTTGGGGAGGAGCTTAGGAACTGGTCTGCCGAGGATTTCGTTCAAGTTACTTGGAAATCAAAGTAATTTACTTGTTTCCTTTTTATCATGCTGCATGTCAATCCTGCACTCTGCCCAAGGTGCACGGATCCATTTGTAGAGCCACCATGCTTTCAATGCATTTATATTTTTCCATGAAATAAAGGACATTTTTCAAGCAAATTGTGTTCTCTTTCTTTCGTGTTTAAAATTTTTCACAAAAAAAATAAAATGCCAATGTTTTTCTTTTCTTGTGTTTGCGTCTCTTTTGAAAAAGAACAGATTCTGAAATAAGCACATCATTTGTGCAGTGTTGATCATCCGGATTCTAGTGATAACGTTCCTGCTATAACCATGCATGACTTCGACAATCCTATCTACCAAGATGATGAAGGGGTTGAGGAAGACTGTGAACTCCCTGAAGAATTGGTCAGGTTGTTGAAACAAGAGGAAAGGGTCATTCAGCCTCATCAGGAAGAGATAGAGATTATCAACATCGGGACTGAAGATGTAAACAAAGAGATAAAGATCGTGGCCAGTCTGCAGGACGATGTAAAGAAGGAGTTGATTGGTATGCTACGTGAATATGTGGATATCTTCGCCTGGTCGTATCAAGATATGCCAGGGTTGGATACTGACATTGTTGTGCATAAGCTGCCACTAAGAGAAGACTGTCCTCCGGTGAAACAAAAGCTGAGAAGAACTCGTCCTGATATGGCGATGAAGATCAAGGAGGAAGTTCAAAAGCAGTGGGATGCCGGATTCCTTGCCGTAACTAGTTACCCACCTTGGGTAGCTAACATTGTGCCTGTACCAAAGAAAGACGACAACGTTCGGATGTGCGTTGATTATCGGGATTTCAACAGAGCGAGTCCAAAGAATGACTTTACATTACCTTACATTGATGTGCTGGTAGATAACACCGCTCGATTCTCGGTATTTTCTTTCATGGATGGCATCTCCGGGTATAATCAGATTAAGATGGCACCGGAAGACATGGAGAAAACAACGTTCATTACCCCGTGGGGTACATTATGTTACAAGGTTATGCCCTTTGGGTTGAAGAACGCCGGGGCAACGTATCAGCGGGCTATGGTCACATTGTTCCACGACATGATACACAAGGAAATTGAATTCTATGTGGAAGACATGATTGCCAAGTCCTGAGACGAAGAAGAGCATTTGGTCAATCTCAAAAAGCTGTTTGACAGACTGATAAAGTATAAGTTGAGGTTAAATCCAAACAAGTGTACTTTCGGAGTACGTTCCGGAAAACTGCTGGGTTTTATTGTTAGCCAGAAAGGAATCGAGGTGGATCCTGCAAAAGTAAAAGCAATACAAGATATGCTTGCACCGAAAACAGAAAAAGAAGTGCACGGGTTTTTAGGGAGATTGAACTACATTTCACGGTTCATATCTCATCTAACTGCCACGTGTGAGCCAATATTCAAATTGCTAAGAAAAGAACAAACGGTCAGGTGGAATGAGGACTGTCAAAGAGCCTTTGAAAAGATAAAAGAATATTTGCAGACACCTCCGATTCTAATGCCTCCAGTTCCAGGACGACCACTTATCATGTACTTGATTGTGCTAGAAGGGTCAATGGGGTGTGTTCTAGGCCAACATGACGAGTCTGGTCGAAAAGAGTATGCTATTTACTACCTTAGCAAAAAGTTTACCGACTGTGAATCCCGTTACTCACTGCTCGAGAAAAATTGTTGCGCTTTGGTATGGGATGCTCGCCGACTGAGACAATATATTTTGACCCATACCACACTACTAAACTCAAAAATGGATCCTGTCAAGTATATTTTCGAGAAACCAGTGTTAACCGGAAGGGTTGCAAGGTGGCAAATGATCTTAACAGAGTATGACATACAATATACTTCTCAGAAAGCCACCAAAGGAAGTGTATTGTCAGATTATCTTGCACAACAACCTCTTGAAGATGACTATCAACCAATGAAATTTGATTTCCCTGATGAGGACATCATGTACCTCAAATCAAAAGATTGCGAGGAACCACTTCCGGAGGAGGGGGCAGACCCTGAATCCAGATGGAAGTTGATGTTTGATGGGGCAGTCAATATCAACGGACGTGGAGTTGGTGTTGTTTTTATCACTCCCGAAGGTGTTCACTTTCCCTTCGCCTCCAGAATTACTTTTGGTTGCACCAGCAATGAAGTGGAATACGAGGCGTGCATAATGGGAATAGAGGAGGCTATTAATCTTCAGATTAAGACCCTCGATATATTCAGAGATTCAGCCCTCGTTATCAATCAGATTACCGGCAAGTGGTATACACATCAAGAATCTTAGTTCCTTATAGGGATTATGTCATTAGACTGTTGACGTTCTTCACAACAGTTAAGCTTCAGTATATACCACGAGTTGAGAATCAATTTGCCGATGCATTGGCTACTCTTTCTTCGTCCATTAAAGTCTTGTGTTGGAACTATGTACCCAGGATTGACATTTCCAGGCTTGACGCACCAGCTTATGCTTTCTTTGTAGACGTAGTGTCTGATGAGAAACCTTAGTACTTTGATATCAAGCTCTTCCTGGAAAAACAAGAATACCTAGCTGGGGCATCATCCAACGACAAGAAGACCTTAAGACGACTTGCTGCTAGCTTCTTCTTGAATACAGATGGGGTTTTGTATAAGAGGAACTTTGACATGGTCTTTCTCAGATGCGTGGACAGACATGAAGCAAGCCTGTTAATGCAAGAAGTCCACGAGGGATCTTTCGGTACTCATGCAGGAGGACATGCAATGGCTAAGAAGTTGTTGAGATCGGGGTACTATTGGATGACAATGGATGCAGATTGTTGCTCGTACGCCCGTAAGTGCCACAAGTGCCAGATTTATGCAGACAAGGTGCATGTTCCTCCAAGCCCGCTCAACGTCATGTCATCTCCTTGGCCCTTTTCTATGTGGGGCATTGACATGATCGGGAAAATAGAGCCTACTGCTTCAAATGGTCATCGTTTCATTTTGGTTGCGATCGATTACTTCACTAAGTGGGTTGAAGCAGCATCTTATGCCAATGTCACTCGTCAAGTGGTAGTCAGGTTTTTGAAGAGAGACATTATTTGCAGATACGGAGTGCCCGAGCGAATCATTACTGGTAATGGTTCCAATTTGAACAACAAGATGATGGCAGAATTGTGTCGGGACTTCCAGATTCAGCATCACAATTCTTCTCCTTACCGACCAAAGATGAATGGTGCGGTAGAGGCAGCAAATACGAATATTAAGAAGATTGTGCAAAAGATGGTCGTCACTTACAAGGATTGGCATGAGATGTTACCGTTTGCGTTTCATGGGTACCGAACGTCAGTCAGGACGTCAACCGGGGAAACTCCTTTCTCATTAGTATATGGTATGGAGGAAGTCTTGCCTGTCGAGGTAGAAATTCCTTCATTGCGTGTGATGATGGATGTGAAGCTTGATGAGGCTGGGTGGGTACGTGCTCAATACAATCAATTATGTCTAATTGAGGAAAAGAGATTAGCGGTTATCTGTCATGGTCAGCTTTATCAGAGGAGAATGAAGCGAGCATTCGATCAACGAGTACGTATTCGGGAGTATCAAGTAGGAGAGCTTGTGCTCAAGAGGATCGTTCCTCCAGGTTCAGATCACAGGGGAAAGTGGACCCCAAACTACGAAGGACCGTTCATAGTGAAAAAAGTTTTCTCGGGAGGAGCACTGATGCTCACCACTATGGATGAAGAAGATTTCCAATCCCTTGTTAACTCGGACGTAGTTAAAAAATACTTTGCATAAAGAGACCCGCTGGACACAAAAACAGAATTAAAATCCAGGCAAGAAAAGGGCATCTCGGCGAGCTAAAAACAGAATAAAAAGCTCGGGCAAAAGTTAGGGAAAAAATATTAAAAAAAAAATGTACACCCGCTGAGTTGAAAAGCCACATCGGACAGCTCCGGCAAAAAAGGGTATCCCGGTGGATTGAAAACCCGAAAGGGCGATCCACGCAAAATAAGGGAATAAGCGAACAACTGCGATCCAGGTTATCTGAACCAAATCATCGTTTCGTACAGCCGAACAATATCAGAAGGGTAGGAATCAGTCCCCTCATCTTTTCAGAAAGCAAAGGCAAGAATGGAAAGTTTTGAAGACATGCTGGTCATAGCAAGAAGGAAACTCATTGGGATGCCGTGCCCATTGCCATTAGGATAGTTTATTTTCTCAATTTTATGGTAGCTACCTCTTTCTAGGTGGTTGCTTCCGGATGTAAAAACTTTGCCTATTCAGAGGCCTTTCAATAAAAGAATATTCAGTCAAAAAGTTGTGTTGTGTTTATTTTCGTTTGCAAAAATGTCCTGAATTTTTGGCAAAAAATAACATTGCATTTAAAACATGGTGTTTGTTTTTGAAAGAAAATGACATTTCACGGAAACATTTAAAATCATCTTTGAGTGTCGGGTGACGATGGATGAACAGATCATACCATGCAAGTCCCCGGGGCACAAATGTGTTTTCTGTTGTTGCAGGTTTTGCAGGATGGCGTCACATTTTCCTAAACAGAATTTTCCCCAGCTGAGTTAAGGCAGGTGGAATCCCCAAGCAGATTCTCTTTTCATAAGTGGAATATGCCCAGCAGGCAGTGGGAGGTTCAATTCCCCACAGAGTTTATAAATTCCAAAACTCTTTTCCTAAGCAAAGGATATTTGATAAAGCATCTCCCCAGCAGTGTTGGAAGATCGTCATTTCCCCGCAGAGTTTCAGGATTGGTGTACAACCATCATTGAAATATCCCCAGCGAAGTTGCCAATTTATTTTTGGCCAGTGTGATGATACAAGCAGTTATTCATCCTCAGTCATAATTAGGCATTGTCAAAGCCTTTGGAGTTGGTTTTCTCCTGCAGAGTTGAGATTCTTGTTGCTAATCAGGCGTCTGTTTGTTGCTCGTATGCATGCCCCAACACTTGTCCGTGTTTGATAATTTCTTTTGCTTGTATGCACGCCCCATCACTCGTCTGTGTTTGATGTTTGATTGTTGCTCGTCTGCATCCCCCGACACTCGTCGGTGTTTAATAGTTGTTGATGCTCGTATGCATCCCCCGGCACTCGTCTGTGTTTGATAATTGCTTTTGCTCGTATGCATCCCCCGACACTCGTCTGTGTTTGATGTTTAGTAGTTGCTCGTCAGCATTGCCCCAACACTCGTATTTGTTCACACTTTGTTATTGCTCGTTTGCTTTCCCCAGCAGTTGCCCAGGGTTGGTAGAGGCTGTTGCTCGTCTGCACTTCCCCAACACTCTTCTGTGTGTAACTTCCTTTGGATGCCCATCACTTGTCTGTGTTTGATATTTGCTTGTTGCTCGTATGCATTTTCCAGCACTCGTCTGTGTTTGTTGTCCGTTTGAAGCTCGTTTGCATTGTTTGGATACTCTTTTGCATCATCCCTCACACTCGTCCGTGTTAGCTTATATCCATATGTGTTGATTTGATAATCATTCTAGTACTCGTCTGTATTGCTACTTCAAATGCTCGTCTGTGTTGGATTTCTGGTATTCGTCTGTACCAGTGGCTGATATTTGTCTGTATCACCGCCTGAAGCGCTCGTCTGTGTTTCTAAGATCATCGTCGGATATTCGTTTGTATCATTGACTTATAGCGCTCGTCTGTGTTCTCTTGATGATCATCCAATGCTCGTCTGTATTGAAGAGGTTTGAAATCCTGATGGTGGTATTAAGCGTCAAAATGGTTACCGGTCCTGGCATAACAGGTGTATCCGAAGGAGGTTCGTATGTCTCAAGCACCTCTTATCTATGCAAGATTTGTGAAAAGGGTTCGTCAAATCCTAATGTTGCACCTGGCATAACAGGGTTATCCAGAAGGCTCGTCTGTCTTAGACCATATATCCACGGATTATATATGAGGAGGGTTCGTCTATCCTGATTATGCATGTCTATCCCACAGACTTAAGTGCATTACCGGTCCCGACGTAAGGTTTATCCGAAGGAGGTTCGTCTATCTCAGGTTATATGTTGCTAAACATATGAGGGTTCGTATGTCCAACACCTGGCGTAACAGGTTTATTTGAAGAGGGCTTGTATGTCCAGCACCTGGCGTAACGGGTTTGTTCGAATAAGACTCATCTGTCTAAGCTCTTCTATCTAAAGTAACAGTTCAGCTTGGAAGGAGCTCATCTGCTTTCTCCCCACTCTAGTCGCCAAAGCGTCATTTGGTTGGGTTTATTTCCCAGTGCTTGCATTCTCCAGCAGAGTGCAAATTTCAGGTTTTCTTGGTATTCAACCATAGTTCATCTCGAACGGTCGATAGCCCGTGCTACCGTCCTTTTCAGATGAACAATTGTTTGAATAGGGGCAGCTGTAACACCCCAAATTTTCCCTCTTCTTGTTGAGCATCATCATCATATCATAATCATCATAAGCATATCATATCTTTGGCATCTTTGCATGGAAAAACAAAGCATAACATTCTCATTTTCTAGCATTAGGCATATGATCAATTGTTGGTGGATTTGAGGCATTACAAGCTATGGAGAAAGGACCAGTGGACTTTTCCAATTCCCATGAAGTGTCTACATGACATTCACAAGTCCAAGATCATTTACAAAAGCCCAAGAGGTTGGGAGATCATCAGGGAATCCAGGCTAGGGCAAGCTCCTACACAATGATCCCAAATTAGGGTTTCACTTTCAAGCATGATTTCTTTGTGACTTTGGCCATTTCATCTGGGCGAAGTCTTTCATATGACAAGAGGATCCTAGGGATGAAATTTGGTGAGAAAATTCCTTGTGGAAGTCAGTTATTTCATCAGTTGCTTGCAAAAGAGGAAATTGGTCAACTATGCATTCTAAAAGTCAACTGTGAGAATTCAAAGGGTCCAACCTCATTTTTCAAGTCAAGGGATATCCTTAAGACCTTAGAAGAGGTTTGGCAAAGTCAAAGATAAAGAATCAAGGGGTTTTGAAGAAGTTTCCATTTTTGGCATATGGTTTGTCATGAAACTTTCCATTTTTGGCAACTTTTGCCCTAATTTTCAAAGGCTTATACCATGGTGAAAAAGACTTCAAATGAAATTCCAATAAACTTGAAAGTTGTAGGGTAGGTTCTCCCATTTTCAGAAAGTACAAGTACATTTTCATAGCCTTCATGGATCATGAGATATGGCCTTCGAAAGTTCACTTGATTTTTAGGGTTTACCTTAAATTTCAAGATTCCACCAAATGCAAAAACTCATGCAAGTCATTTCCAAGCTGTTTTATGGACAAGATGAGGTCACCACATTACAAGGCATTGCATAAGAGGCATTTTTCTCCAAAGAAGTCACTAAATTCGTGCATGGGAAGTGAATATTTTCATAAAGTGCAAAAATGCAAGATCACACAAAAAAGCATGATGCATTCATCCAAGGGCCAGGATTGTTCCATTTTTGAATTAGTGAAACACAAAGGATCATCATGTGCAAAGGATGGGAAGAGAGCACGAGCAAATCACCTCATCACACTCTTCATGCCAATTTTGCAATTTCTTTCTCCCACTCATTCCTCACGTGCATTTCCCTCCATTTTGCATCAGTGTTCACTCAGCATCATATATAAGCAGCCAGGTTTTCTATTTTGATCAGATTCATCACAATTTCATCACTCTCAAGTTTTTGCATCTCTTGCATTTCTCTTCGAATCCTCTGATTCTCTCACTCATTCACCAAACAAACTTCATATTCTTCTTCCTTGAACCCTAAGGATCATTAATCCACCATTAATTCAAGCTGAAACTCAGGATTTCAAGAGGTGCCATTCAAGTGCAGTTGCTTTCGAATCTCAAGATTTAGGAGAATTCAAGGCTTCTTTTGCATTTATTTTGCAATAAGAAGTTAAAAGGAGCAGATCTGCAACTGGAGGGATCTTATCTTGGTGTTTTGAAGGATCTTCGAGTTCAGGTATGCTCTGAAATTCATGGATCTGGATATGAAATTAAACGTGTGCATTGTGTTGTGCTTGTTATACTGATGATTCTGTGATGATTAGATTGAAAAATGAATGAATATTGAGTGTTTTATGTGGATCTGAAGTTTGATATGTAAAACTGTTTGTCTTCGATCTGGTCTGATCTTTGATCCATTGTGAATTTCATTGATATATTCGTAATCAACATGTCTTAATGAGTTGATCTGGAGTTTTTGATCCATTTTAGTGGTGGTTTGTTCATGTTGATGAATTTTCCGGTGACCGGAGCTAGGGCTCCGTCACCGGATTCTGGAATTGTGAATTGGAGAAGATGATGCATGAGCCGTTGGATGTTTGATCTGGATGGTGGTGATCTTGCCAGCACATTAAATTGAGACCCTCTCCCTCACGTGATTTTATGTTTTCTAATTGAATCTGAATAATGCAGTTTGTTTCGCACACACCATAACTAACATGCACTCACACACTCTGGCCAATGAATGAGAATACCTAGGGTTTTTTTTTGACTTGATCTCATGCATTCACTTGATCCATTGGCTCTTGTTTTTCCCTGATTATTTGATTTTCCACCATAGCATGTTGTGTCTTGCGCAGATCCAATGAGCTTCCCTTGCTATCCTCACCCCCTATGTTGTAAGCCCAAACGAATTGAACTGGATTGGTTGCTATTCTCACCCCTGACTTCTTTTGTTTCTTTTATTATTTCATTTTATTTTCAGTTTGGCTTTTAATTTTTAAAAATAGAAATAAGTTCATAAAAACTCCCAAAATATTCATGTATGATCCTTTGAGTTTTCTTTAATTTTTGACATTTTCATTTTTCATTTATTTTCATTTTCCACGCTGGAATTAATTTCCTCTTTTATTAATTGCTTTTATTTCACTTTTAATGCATGTTGTCTTGTGTAATTTCTATCTTGATCACTAATTGGAGTTTTGAGTTGATTCTTTTTGCTCTAGATTCACATTGAGATGTAGTTTATTGATGATTTTTATTCAGATTTTTAGAAGTTTGCTTAATTAGTTTTGGTCTTTAACTTGTGCATGAAGTCTCCTAACCCTAATCCATGTTTGAGCCCATACTTGACTTGTTTAGATTCTGATTTTGATTCTTTCGTTTTGGCATGTCAATATTGTATGTTTGAAGAGTCTTTGTGCAAGTTTGTGGAAATTTTAGATGTATACTTGATTTGATTTGAATTTTTGTTCTTTGCTTGTCCTCTTTTGCTTCCTTTTGGTCATATGCTTAATCCTTAGGTTGGGAGGGCACTTGTGCCAACTCTCTTAGGTTGTTTAGAGACCATTTAGGATGTGGATCCATCTCTGGTCTTGATTTGATGTTTGTACCTTGAGATATTTTGTGTTTATTTGCTTTTTGAAGTTCATTCACCTTTGTACATGTTCACCTCACTTCTTTTGCTTCTCATGATGTAAATACTTGAGTTTGTATGCTTCTTTTCTTCATCTCTTATGATCCTTAGGCACATTCTTGACATGTTAGGGTTCTGGTCTTGAAGTTTGTGATGGTGTTTTGTCTAGTTTGCTTTGTGTTATCTCATTTTTACTTTGTTTTGTCATGATAATCCATAATGCTTCATGTTGAATTGCATAGTCCCATTCTCATTCTTATGTTGTGTATTTGCATTTAGCATTTGTGATTGAGATTCCACTTCTGGTTGTGTTGCTTTGGTTTGATCTTACGCCCTTTTTGCATTGCATTTATTCTTATGTTACTAACCATTTCAGGGGCTTTGGTAAGTGAGAGGTGTGGATGTGATTCCCACATCTCCAATTCTTATCTCTTCTCTTTTCATGTCATTATCTTACTTGTGATTGTTGGGTCTTAGGCCTTACTTCCTCCTTCTTCTCTTCTTCATCCTTTCCTTTCTTTTCTTATCTTCCCTTCCTTCTTTAGGATAGTAAACCTCACTAACCTAGGATTTCCTTTGCATGACAACAATTAGGATTCATTAGTCCCCCATTAGACTTTTACCTTTAAGATCCTTTGGTTTCTTTCTCTTCTCATCTCAAAGAAAAAACCCTAAAAAGCACTTAATAAGGATTGAAGTGGTCTCCTGTGCAATAGTCTTATTCCATGAAACACTTGTAGTTTTCCCATCTTGGGATAGTACAAGCTTGTCATCATGATGCACAAGTCTGATCAGGATGCCATCTTCATCAAGAAAATCATAAAAAAGACTTTTTCATCAAAAATACAAAAACACTTAATAAATTCAACGAGTTAGTGAGCTTAGGCCATAATCTCTGGAATCATGTTTTGGGGATCTTCTCCTTACTTGAGTGTGCTTGTTCTATTATTCCATCTTGGAATGTAGTGACAAGTACACATTCCATGGAAAAGAGCTTGAGTTCACTTCCTTGTGACACACTCATGAAAAAGCTTCATAAAAAACACAAACCAACAATAATCGTCTTTCCTTCGGGAATTCTTTTCTCATCTCATTCGCTCCGTCCGCGAACTTGCTCCTACTTGTCACTTTGCAAGACGGTTACGCACTCGTCGTCCGAGCCTGCAACACCTGAGCATTGACATAGGCAGTTCAAGCCTTAATACACAAGCAATCTTTTCCACCCCTAGTTAGGGGAACTACGGCGAATCTGTTCCTCATTGTCCAGATGAGGTACGTAGGCAGCGGGGTAGGCCCCGTTCGAGCACAATCTTTATTTTCCCTACATTTTTTTCCTTTTCATTTCTTTTTCAGTTCCCTTTTCGTTTCTTTTATCCAGTTCAATTCCTTTTCTTTTGCAGTAGCTTTCATTTCTTCACCCTTTGAAACAGTTTCTTTGCAAGCGTGGATCCCGTCGGGTACGGCGGACGATCTGGGGTGCTAATACCTTCCCAGGTCGTAACCGACTCCCGAACTCAGTTTCTTTGGTTCGCAGGACCTGTGTCCTTCCTTTTCTTTTCTTCTGGTTTGTACAGCATTACCATTCCCGTCCCTTCGGGATAAAAATGCCTGGCTGGCGACTCTAACCTCTTTCTGCGCCACTTTTGCATTTGTACCAGGATGGAAATCCGGGGAGCGACAGCGTGGATCCCGTCGGGTACGACGAACGATCTGGGGTGCTAATACCTTCCCAGGTCGTAACCAACTCCCGAACCCAGTTTCTTTGGTTCGCAGGACTTGTGTCCTTCCTTTTCTTTTCTTCGGTTTGTGAAGTATTACCATTCCCGCTCCTTTGGGATAAAAATGTCTGGGACGCGACTCTACCCTTTTCTGCGCCACTTTCGCGTTTGTACCAGGATGAAAATCCAGGGAGCGACAACTACTCGTTGCATTGCCCTCACTTCTTCGAGAAGCAAACATCAACCATATTGACTTGTCCTCCTTCAAAGGCATCCCAATTTAATCGACAGATAAAATCATGAGTTCATACTCTCGTCGATTTGCAACAACACAGTTCCGACAACACTTTGCACTCCTGCAATCAACACAAACTTAAACAAACTTCACATACCACGAACATCTCTATGAAGTAACTCCTTCCCTTCTTGTTTTAAACCAACTCCTGGAGAAAAAACAATTAGAAAACCTACAAGCAAGTACCGACAGTGTTTCATACAGATGTCGCACACTAAGAAGTAAACAACATTAGATAACTTGGCCGGACGGATCGACCTGCTCTGATACCATTATTGTAACACCCTATTTCTACCCGGTAATTAATCATAAAATCAGAGTATAAAAATTTCGACAACACAATGGAATGATACATTTCAACTTAAATAACAACGTGACCTCACTTAATTATTTTTTCAAAGTAAACACTTCAATACTACACAATGGATTTATAATAATCAACTTAAAGCATCACAATTTATTTTCACATCAAAATAACTTAAATCCTCAAATTCTTTAACGAAAACGACTAAAATCCAGCAACATATAAAAATCCAACATCAAAAGAAAACATGTGTTATCTCCCTAAGTCCTACGTATCAGAGCGACAACACCGACTCGAATCTACTAAGGTACTCCACACTACTCTGGATTACCTGCACGTTACCAACAAAGGGAAACATTCAAACAAAAGGGGTGAGATATCGAAAGATATAAACAAAAGTATGATAATCAATACATTAGATTAGGAACATACAATTTCACCACTATCTAACAACAACAAAACGCAACCAACAAAATCGTATAATATGCAACTCAAATGCGACTCAACTATGCGTATGCATGTGGTACCATTGGAGTAGAACTCCCAACTTAGAAAAGTGTCAGTTTATCGTGGCAACAACAAGGCATAAGCTTTCAACTTCAACTTACATTTCTTTACCAATCCAGGCCAACATGGTTGAGCGTTAGCTCCAACTTAGAAAATGCAATGTATGCGACTATTATGAATGGCATACAACTATAACAACAAAATATGCATCAACTACAACAACTTTAATTAACATTGTCATCAGACTTACAACTCAAATATGTCCATAAATCGGGACAAATCAACTTATTCAACAATACATACAAATTCACATATTCGACCAGATTCCAACAAATAAACCAACCAAAATCACCTACTAGTTTATACAAAATACCCCGACAAATTTCAACTAATTTCGGACAACTACTTTCTTACACTTAATTTCACTTATTCAACTAAATCGGTACTGTTTTACGCCCTTTCATTACTACCAACAAGTTTCACTAATTCTGCTAATTCTAACTTACTGATACATACACTTTCTGCTAAAAAATTTCTTATTGTCATCAAATTCAATTCTGCTATAATATACCAGTATCTACTAATTTCTCATTTTCTACTAAAACATGCTACTTCTATTTTTAAATCCCACCATATTATTTTGATTCATCTACTTAATACTACTTATCAATTAATCACTAGTTACATGTATAAAACTAATTAACTAATTCATTATTCATTTATGCCAATAACTAAATTAATTAAATAACTAAGTATTGTTACAAAACAAATAAATGGCCCCCACCTCCTTTATCATGGCTTGCGCCACATTTAATGTGGCTCTCACCACCAAAAATGATGGCTTGCGCGCCATCCTCATATGCCCCATGTGGCTTCCGCCACATTTCACAAATGGGTGGTCCCACCCACAATTTCCAAGTTTTTTCTATGTATCTATATTTCGGTTCGAGTATTCTTCCATATTTTCAGTATTTTTTCTCGGTGATTTACACTAATCTCAACCTAATCCCTCCATGTTCAATACTAGTTCCTAATTCACAAAATCGATCACCACATAAATGATCTTCAACATAAAATCAACATTGCATAGTTTTTCCACAAAAACAAAAAGAAATCATCTACACAAATCAACACCACACAATAGAAAATTATAAAATCTCCAATCCTATATACTAATCATCGTATTCCAATTTATTAAAATTCGAACCCCACCCTACCTCGGATTGAAGGTAGCTTGAATTTCCCAATCGAATTTGAAACTTGGCCTTTTGACAACAATCCCTCGTATTCTATCTTCTCCAACCTTGTGCCTCCAAACCTAGTTTCCACTACTTTCTAAAACCGCGTGACCTAACTGCCTTGTTTTGATTGCCACATAACTCCACTATCTCATTCTAATCACTTAATAAAACAATGGTTCTATTAATTCTCTTAATGGGCCTACTACACAATACCCCAAACTTTGTTATTTCTCACACACAACTTAATCCAACCAAATTAATTAATATTCTACTAAAATCAATATTATTTCTAATATTAATTTCTCCAGACTAAATCAACTATTTACCTGATTATCAACTTATCAGCCCAAACAACTTATTCAACAAATATATGGAAAATACTCAATAATATTTAATTAAAATATTTAATTAAATACGGGTGTTACATATTTCACTTCATCATATTAACCAACTCTCATCGTTTGTCCTCATGTCAATCTTCCTCATCTCACTCAATTTTTTGGACAATCTTTTTTTCTAATGGCTTCCATGTCCAAGAGTGAGTTTAAGCAAAAATACAATGCTACTTTATCTAACACCATCTCTGAAAAACCTTTTTCTATGGTTTCAAAAAGGCATGAACAAGCTTTTAAGTTGAAGCATATGAATCGTCTTGTTGTCAAGCAATATATATATGGAAGAAGGACACAGTTGTAAGTATGGGCTTGCTCGAGGCTCTTAAGAGAATTGAGAATTAAAATATTGAACATTTCTTAGAATTAGCTCAAGACTACAATGAGGATCTTATTTGTGTGTTTTAATATGGATTACATGAAATGGATGAATTTAGCTTTAAATTTTCAATCGACAATAAGATTTATCACTTTCAAATGATTTGTAGATCACTCTTTTTGGATTGACCATTAGTAATCCAGATGTTGATGAAGAAGTTGATGAAGTGGTAACTGATATTGATAGACATAAATACTTTGATTGGAACACTCACCTTGATGAGATATTTAAGAATCCTCGTCTGTCAGACTGTTCAAGTTCCATAACCATAGAAAAATTGAAGAAGGTACCTAGGATTCTATTGTGGATTATCTCACACATCCTTCATCCTAAAAAGGGAAGCTTCTTAAAAATTGATTATCTTGATATCCATCTAGTTTATGTTTTGCTGCAAAAAATCAAGATAAGATGGCCATATTACTTCGTGTATCGCATGTTCTCTATTAGATCATGCAACAAAGGTTCATCCTTCTGCTATCCCTCTATGATTTCCAAGAGTTTTAATCATTCCAACATTGGTATGTCAAGTTGGTCTCACATATCTCCGGATACATCCCAAGAATTCTATCAACGTACGCTTACGAATATGAATTATTTTTTGTATGTCAATTGTAACACCCCATTTCTACCCTTTAAATATAATTGAAATCAGAGTTTACAAAAACTTCCGCATAAACGGGATATCACATTTCAACTTTCAACTTAAAATTATAACATGCTTAACACATAGCACTTTGAATAAATAAGCATAAAACAACTTCATTTTACATAAATAATTCAACTTCATAAAAACATTACGCAGCAGATTCATAAAACAACTTGCAGCATCTTTATCCAACATAAAAACAACTTCAAATGACCACTAACATTCTAAGTTCTTCAATTAAATAAAATTCAACATTGCAACAATCAACAAAATAGATACACGTCATTCCCCTCGAGTGCTACGTATCAGAGCGACTAACCACCGACTCGACTAAAGGTAACCGGCTACTCCTCTAGATTACCCGCACGTTGCCAACATAAGGACAACATTCAAACATAAGGGGTGAGTTACGATAATTATAAGCAGTATATGAAACACAATACACAGAAAAGGATGCGAATTTTATGCGAATCTACTAATATGCATGGTACCATTTCGGAGTAAAACTCCAACTTAAATCATTGCCAGGTTGTCGAGGCATCAAGGCATAAGCCTTCAACTTTCAACTTAAACTTGCCAATCCAGGTCAACATGGTGTGAGAAACGACTCCGACAAAATGCATATGATCTACATGACATACACTACTTTGCAACACAAACAACATAGAAACACGAGCAGCACAACAACTTTTACAATATAAACAACTTATATTCGACTTTGGCATAAAAGCCTTCAACATAACAACTTTAGAATTGTTCCGTAAACCGGAAACATACAACAACTTAACTGTACCTGCAAATCGACTATACAACACATTCTCGACAAAACAACGTAATAAAAACAAACTTTTAATTTACCCGACTTACCCCGATTAATTTCATTAAATTCCGGGCAACTTCGTATTTTGCCTAATTCGGCTAATCCGACTAAACCGGCTCTATTTCTAACTTTCTGCGACTTATCACGAATTTATTACGAATATCGAAATTATATGTTTTGCTAATTATTTTATGTCATAGACCCACCTACTGCTACTGATTCTGTTATAATTCTAGTTTTATAATTTTCTGTCAAAAATTCCATCACAGTAAAATCACTTAGTTCAGCTCACCTGCACTGGTTCTATTATACCTGTAAATTCTGATTTTCTTATACCACTAGACTCATTAAATAATATATTAGTTTCATAAATTTACTAATTGGGTTTAACATAATTGAATTAACATGGTTTAATTAATTTATTTCAAGACTATAATTCATTAAACTTCATGAATTAGTGAGAATGTGGCTCCTGCCACATCTCATAGTGGCTTGCCCCACTTGTATTGTTGTGTCCCAACTTCATTCATTTCAAGAACCTGTATTATTAATAATGACTTCCCTTAATACATTCTAATCCAATTCATTCTATGCCTAATTCATAAAGTAATTAATTAAAGTAATATGCCTACTTTCATAAAGTAATCCATTAACTTAATCCATGTTAATCTATTAAGTAAATTGCCTAATTCATAAAGTGGTTAGTTAAAGTAATCCATGAAAATTAGACAAAGTGGCTCGTGCCACATTTATTAGTGGCTTGCGTCACTTGATAGGCCTCCCTCCCCCACATGAAAGTAGCACCCGCCACTTGGCCTTTTGGCCACCCACACTACCGGTCTGTTCTTCGTCCCCAATTAGCAACTTTTCCCATAAAAGTTTCAACAAATTTTTTCCAGTAATAAACCAATATAATTAAAATAATTTATAATTAGCAAATTCAGTAATCAGACAATCGATTTCACATCGGCATTCATATCAACAACAATATGCAGATTTCTCATAATAGTACAAATTCAACAAACCTAAATTACCCAAATCAGACTCAATCATAGTATTGAATTTCATACCCGATTATAAGAATCGAACCTACCCTTACCTTAGGTTTTGGATCGAAGGTAGCCCTAGAATCGGATTCAAACTGTCGTTCCTCTTTCTCTCACGATCGTGCAGCAACTCAGTTTTCCAATTTTCTTCTTCTACTGATAAACTTCATGTTTCTACTACTTTTATTTTATTTTTATTAAATTAACTAAATATTATAATTATTAATGGGCTTAATCATAACACCCCCTATTTTACTAATTCGGACACGATTTTAAGCCCACCAACCCAACTATCACAACAACTATATTATTAACTCTAATAATATTTCTACGACTTCCGACTTATTTTTCTGGCTTATCAACTTAATCAATCACAACATAAAATATATACCGACTAAACACAAATATTAAATTAAATATTAAATAGGAATTTAAAGAAATTAATCGGGGGTAAGTTGGGTAAATTAAAATTTGGTTTTTATTACGTTTTTTTGTCAAAAATGTGTTGTATAGTCGATTTGCAGGTACAATTAAGTTGTTGTATGTTTCCGATTTACGGAACAATCCTAAAGTTGTTATGTTGAAGGCTTTTATGCCAAAGTCGAATATAAGTTGTTTATATCGTAAAAGTTGTTGTGTTGCTCGTGTTTCTATGTTGTTTGTGTTGAAAAGTCGTATATGTCATGTAGATCATATGCATTTTGTCGGAGTCGTTGCTCACACCATATTGACCTGAATTAGCAAATTTAAGTTGAAAGTTGAAGGCTTATGCCTTGATGCCCTGATAACTTGGCAATGATTTAAGTTGAGAGTTTTACTCTGAAATGATACCACATGCATATTTAGTAGACTCGCATAAAAGTCGCATTATTTTTTAGTTATTGTCATGTTGTTGTGCTAGTTGATGTTGCGAAGTGGTGATGTATGTGAAATCCTTTTCTGTGTATTGCGTTTCATATACTGCTTATAATTATCGTAACTCACCCTTTTGTTTGAATGTTGTCCTTATGTTGGCAACATGGTGACTCCCATGCTAATCCTGACAATACTTCAATTATCATAACCATGCTGCAAAACTCGCATATGCAGCATGATGAAAGGTATGTTGCATAGACAAAGAAAATATGTCAAATACAGGAACAAATAGCCACTCAAGATGATGACTTTCAGTCCTTTGTTGCGTTTACAACTGCGAGTATCATGAACATCTATAACACCCTTAATGAGAAGCATGTTGCTAAGATGGAACAGATCAATCACATGATTCACACTCAATAAATGGATGGAGAACACGACGACCACTTTTACCATTTAATATGTGAAGTTGTCCAAATGAGAGGAAGACCAAGACCAATATGGAGTGAACATGAAATGCGTTGAAGTGTGATGAGATGTGTTGTAGATTTCACTTTGTCATGTTTTGTTCGTTATTTCGTATTTATTTTTAGTTCAGTTAATGTCTTTTGAGTCTAGTGGGTTGCATGTTCATCTTCTTTTGGTTTGCTTGTTGCATTTTGGTTTGTATAAACAACATTTCAAGTGGATACATTATTGAACTATGTGTAAACTTCGTATCTCTTATGACTACTATAATGGATTGTTTATTAAGCTTATGCTCTTTACTTTATATGTGTGAACTACTTTTCTTTGCATATGCCTCTAAGTAGTATTTGTTATTTGTGTAATGTGCATCTGCATGATGCTTCTAACAGATTGGATTTTCTCTTTTTGATGTTGTCAAATGGGGAGAATAAAATGAAGAGGAAAATGCATAAATTCAGGGGGATCTAGCAAATATAATGCATATATTAAGAGGGAGCTACTCCATGCATTGAAGAAAAACGCAACGGGCTACAACTGCATCCTTTATGTTTGCCATCACAAAAAGGGGGAGTATGTGAGTGCTATCTACAAATTCAACCGAGTTTTAAATGATGTCAAACAAGGTAGTATAACATAGAATTTTTGTATATTTGACGGTATCATCCTACATTTAGATGTGCATTTCTCCTTGTAACCTTAGGAAGCATAAAAGGAGTCTTTGAACAGGTTTGATAAATCTTAGGCATGTGACAACATCAAAAACCAAGTTCTGGGTGCCAATATAACTGCATAGGCCGACCTATATGAGCTCAAGTCAACCTATAAAAGCCTTTGCTTCAGTACAGGTTGACACGTGCTTATTTTATGTCGGCTCCCACGCTCCAAGAACAAAGCTTGTAGGGTCTGCCCACAGGTCGATTCATAGACCAGCCTGAATACCTTCATAGGCTGACCTATAGCTTTCATAAGTTGACCTATGCAAGTTAAAACTTGAAAAATTCTTTTTGAATCTCATTTTTCTTGCATCTTCTTTGCCTATTTCCACACACACACACACACACACACACACACACACACACACACACATATATATATATATATATATATATATATATATATATATATATATATATATATATATATACTTATACATGCACATCATTCTAGTTGATAGGTTTTTCAGAGTCAAAAACCTAATGAAACCCGATTACAAAGTTGCACATCATCTTCAACCTTTCTTCTATGCATACACATAATTGAACTACATATAATCATTTTTCGATTGGGTGACCATCTAGATTAGGGTTGATAATGTCCAATTAGGTTTGGTGTAAGCGAGAATATTAGGTTGGGAACTTTGTATGTTTCAAATAAGAAAACCAATGTGGGGTTTGTAATATCTTTCTAAACCTCGCGTAATATATATAAATAATTAGAGTAAATTATCATGCATCTCAAATAAAGGTGTCACATATTATTTCAAAACATCATACATACACTACTCATGCTCAATAACATTAGAAATAAATTCATGCTTTTCATATACTTTCACATTAGTATGTAGCAGCGAATTTACTTCAATCATAATATACATAATGAAAGTCTCATGCTCATCTCATTCATAATCATCACTTAGGCATAAAAGCCAATAATCCACATAATTCAAATAACAATAACAAAATAAAGTATAATGCATAAAGTATCTCTCAAGACATGAATCAAAACATGCCCAGTGTTACATGATCAGAGCACGACTCGACCCAACATAAATAAAGAAACTAAGTCAAGCTACTCAAAAGACTACCTCACGCTAGAAGCAACTCTACTCATCGGTACCTGATCGATGTCGTACAAAACATCATTCCAACAGAAGGGAGAGAATTCACATATGTATCAAAATCGTAAGATAATATATAATTTATGGCATACATCCATATTCATAATTATTCTCACACTTGCAAAAGTTTCATTAACACATTATCACTCCAGTAACCATACTACATACTCACAATTCCATAATTTCACTAATTCAACCATTCACATAATCTCATATTGCAACCATAGATACAATGAGACTCAATGCAAGATTCAAATACAACTCATGCATGTGGTACCAACCACCTTTTATTATTTTTTGGTTTATAAATTAAACCGAGTCCATTCCCTAGACTAATAACACACAAAAATCAGTTCTCTAAGCTTTCAAATTCCGCTCTAGGTTTGGGACAAGTCACTAGTTCTCACAGAACTAACAAGCATTGCTTCTTAAAACAAATGATGCATGTGCAATTTCAACAATCATATGCAAATAAGATTGTTCCATAATCTTAACATCCATGAATATCTTCAATAATTCATCACACTTGAATTACCACACAATTGCACATACACACACATTTTTATAATCATAGCAAAAATTCCACAAAATATCAACACAATTTGACCTCAATTCACAAAACACACATTACCGATTAAATATAGACTAATCAATCCATCATCAATAATTATATTTAATATTCATATAAAAACTAAAACTAAAATATCAATAATTAATTAAATATATATCATTATTATTATTTAAATTGATATTTTATATATATATATATATATATATATATATATATATATATATATATATATATATATATATATATATATATATATATATATATATATATATATATATATATATATATATATATATATATATATATATATATATATATATATATATATATATATATATATATATATATATATATATATATATATATAGAGAGAGAGAGAGAGAGAGAGAGAGAGAGAGAGAGAGAGAGAGAGAGAGAGAGAGTTTGGATCAACCTACTCCAAGAGTAAGTCTTTTTAACTTACTCCATTATCGGAGCCTTTAAATTAGATTCAATCCAATGGTTATAAGTATAATGTTAATTTAACCATTTATTGAATCTAATTTAAAGGCTACGATTATGGAGTAAGTTGATCCTGACTTATATATATATATATATATATATATATATATATATATATATATATATATATATATATATATATATATATATATATATATATATATATATATATATATATATATATATATATATATATATATATATATATATATATTGGTTCCACTTAAAAGATGTTCACCCTAAAAAATTATATCAAATGAACAAGTCAAAATAAGACTCCATTATCTGACTCTCAAGTTCCCAAGTCATATTTTCACCAGATGGTTCTCCCCAAACAACCTTCATCAAAGCAATCTCTTTACCTCTAAGTTGTATCAACTCTCGATCCTCTATCTGCATATGTGATATCTCCACAGTCAAGTTATCTCTCACTTTCGTATCATTTAATTGGACTACATGAGACAAATTCACAATGTATTTCCTCAATTGAGATACATGGAACACGTCATGGATATTAGCAAGCGACGACGACTAAGCAGCCAGATAGACTATCTATCATATCCTCTGCAAAATCTGATAAGAACTTATCAAATACGGTGTCAGTTTATGCGACTTCAATGCTCTACCAACACTAGTTACAAGAGTAAATCAAAGAAACACATTATCTCCCTCTTGAAATTCAAGTGCTTTCCTCCTCTTGTCGTGATAACTCTTATGACGACTCTGAGAAATATTCATCTTCTCCTAAATCATCTTAATCTTATCAGTAGTATGTTGGACTATCTCAGGTCCAACCATAACACCTTTTCCTGACTCATACTAACATAATGGTGTCAAACACCTCCTAACATACAAGGCTTTAAACGGTGTCATTCCAATACTCGAATGAAAATTGTTGTTGTAAGTAAACTTAATCAAAGGCAAGTAGCTCTCCTAAGCACCTCCTTTTTTCCAACACGGAAGCTCCCAAAAGATCCTTAAGTTACTGAATCATCCTCTCCGTTTGACCATCTATCTGCGGATGATAAGCAGAACTCAAATGCAACTTCGTACCCAAGGAACTTTACAAACTCTCCTACAATCTCGAAGTAAACCTTGGTTCTCTATCTGACACAATGTTAGACGGAATACCATCCAAACTGACAATCCTCTAAATGTACAACTTCATTGACTTCTCCAACGGGTAATCCATTCTCATTAAAATAAAGTGAGCAGATTTTGTCAATTTTTCCATAATAACCCATATAGCCTCAAAATTACTCTGTGTTAGGGGTAAATCGAACACAAAATTCATCGATATACTCTCCCATTTCCACTCAGGAATAGATAACGGTTGCATCAAACCCATATTTTCTGATGTTTAATCTTCAACTTCTGACAAGTCAAATAAGAATACACAAACTCTGTAATATCTTTCTTCATACAAGGCCACCAAAATACTTTCCTAATATCTTAATACATCTTAGTAGCACCCAGATGAATACCCAATCCACTACGATGCCCTTCCTCAAGAATACTCTTCTTCAATTCAGCTATATCTGGAACACAAACTCTATCTCGACGTCTCATGATACCATTCTCATCAATTCTAAAATCACAACCTCTACCTTAATAGATCAAAGTCAATCGATCTACCAAACTCTAATCAAATTTATGATCTTCTCAAATCTCATCAAGAATACAACTAGTATGCTTCAACATACCAAGCTTAACTCCATAAGAAGTCTTTTCACTAACCAAATTCATATTTCACAATTGCTCAATTATTTCCAACTCTCTTACCATCATCATCGATATATACAAATATTTCCTACATAATGCATCAGCTACCACGATTGCTTTACCTGGATAATACTTAAAACCAAAATTATAATCTTTTAAAAGTTAAAACCATATCCTTTGCCTCACATTCAACTCTTTCTGATCAAAGAGATACTTCAAACTCTTATGATAAATAAACACCTCAAATCTTGATCCAAATAAATAATGTCACAAAGCTTCAACACAAACACAACAATGACCAACTCTAACTCATGCGTCAGATAATTCCTCTCATGAACTTTAAGTTTCCTTGAAGCATAAGCTACAAATTATTGATGTTGCATCAAAACACCTCTCAATCCCATCAATGAAGGATAGTAATACTCAATAAGCAGTTTTGCAAAATAAAAATAGGAGATGTCGTCAACCTTTTCTTAAGCTCTTGAAAAATTTCTTCACACTTTACATTCCAAACAAAAGCTTGACCCTTCCTAGCCAACTACGTCAACGACAAAGATAACTTGGCTAATCCTTCAATGAATTTTTGATAATGACCTTCCAAACCAAGAAAACATTTAATCTCAAAAATTGATTTCAGAGTTTCCCCCTGCAATACGACTTCAACCTTCGACGAATCAATTGCAATACCTCTACATAAATCACATGGCCAAGGAAACTCACTTCGTTCAACCAAAACTCACACTTAGAAAGTTTAGCATACAACTGCTTCTCTTTCAACACAGATAACACAACCCTCAGATGCTCATCATGATCCTCCTCACTCTTTGAATAGATCAAAATATTATCAATTAACATAACCACAAACTCTTCCAAATACATACGGAAAATCTTATTCATGTACTCCATAAATACATCTGGTGCATTAGTCACACCAAATGGCATCACAAAATACTCATAATTTCCATACCTCATTCTAAAAGCATTCTTCTGAATATCTTTAGCATTCACATGAATCTAATGATACCCTGATCTCATATCTATCCTACTGAACACACTTGCACCAACCAACTAGTCCATCAAATAATCAATTCTCGTAAGTGGATACTTATTCTTGATAGTCACCTTGTTCAATTTTCTAAAATCCACACAAAGCCTCATAGTACCTTCCTTCTTCTTAACCAACAAAACTGGTGCACCCCACAATGACACACTCAGACAAATAAACCTCTTCTCAAGTAGATCTTCAAGTTGACTCTTCAACTCTTTCAATTTCAATGAGGACATACAACATAAAGCCATCAATACTGGACTAGTTTCAGGAACTAAGTTGATTGTAAACTCCACTCCGTGTTCCGACGGTAAATCACTTATCTCATCAGGAAAAACTTCCAGAAAATCACAAACAATTGGTAAAGCACCAAATGCTCCAATTTCACTGATACTCAAAGTTTCCAACAACATAAACATCTCGACACCATCTTGCACTGACTCATTCACTTGCTTAGCAGACATAAACAAGTCTCCTTTATTCTAGGTTCAAGAAAAATAACTGTCTTATCAAAACAATTAATATAAACATGGTTAAACTCCAACCAATTCATCCCAAGAATAACATCAAGTTGATCTAAGTGAAGACACACTAAATCAACTCCAAAGTCTTTACCAAAAATACTCAACGGATAATTCAAACACACATAGGGGGTAGTTAGTGAACCTATAGATGGATTATCAGTAAACATATCTCCACTCATAACAGATAACTCAAGACTTGATCTCTTAACACATTCCAAAGAAATAAAAAAAGATGTAGCTCCAATATCAATTATAGCAATAAAATGTATACCATTAATGAAGCACGTACCTCTGATCAATCGATATTCACTAGCAATTTCAAATTATGATAGAGAAAACAAATTCCCTTTTGCTTGAGCCTTCTTTGGTTTGTCACACTTGGTACTAATGTGCCCTTTCTTACCATAGTTGTAGCAAGTCACATTTGCACCACTCATGCACTCAAAAACCCTATGGCCTGGCTTCCCACACTTGAAACACTTCTTATCAACACTTATACACTCAATATCATGATGTTCTTCAACACCACACCTAAAACATTTCACCGGAGTGGAAGCTCCTCCCCTACTCGGCTTCTTGCCATCACCAACTTTTTGTTTCCCCTTATCAACAAAGTCACATACAACTTCCCTCTGAATTGATATTTCCCTTCTTATCATTCAAACTCTTGTAGTAAATAGTTCGAGCTCTACTATTTTCATCATAAATCCTACTTCTCATACCCTAATTTTTGACCCTAAGATTTTTCTCATTTCATCTGCATCTTGTATACAAACAAGATCACGCACTGGTTCGTTTATCCTTTTCAGTTGCGGGTTTATGCCTCACAGGGGATCACCGTGTTTTTTTTTATTACTTTATTTGTTTATGTTTACTAACCATTAATCAAAATCCAAAAATATTTTGTTTTCTTTCACTAATTTTTTTCCAGGAAGAGGAACCATGTGAAAATGCCAAAAATAGCAGTCCTGCAGCTCGAATGAAATTTCACAGACAAAAGTCGAAGTTGATCCGCAAATAATTCAAAATTATCTGATCAAGGATTTCCCAAGTTAATTGACACATTCAAGGAATTCCAACATTCGTGTGTTTATTTTCATGTCTTCTTTGGTGTACAAAAAGAATCGGGCTACAATAACCAAGCAACCATATTTGAATAAAATATTCAAATTTTGGCTTGGTTAACCGGTTAACCATATGCGTTAACCGGTTAACCTGTGTGAAATTTGAATATTTTATTCAAATTTAGCACCATTAGATCATTGATATAATTGGAAAATTCTAGATCCATTGGTCTTTGATTTCTCTACATCACTTTGATCATTTCCTACCATAAACCCTCACTAATCACCACTCTTTTCCATTTCCCACCAAATTTTCAATTACCAAGCCTAATTTTAACTACCAAAGCAAGCTCCATTCCACCAAATTCCCATACCTAAAGTCTTTAAATAGGACCATAATTTCATTCATTCACCAAACTTTTGAGAGCCAACAAATCCCTTGCAAAATACTTCCCCAAAACCAAATATTCACTAAAGCTCTTTTTCTTTCTTTTGAAGTTATCAAGAATTCACATTGAATTCTTGACTAACTTGAGATAAACCTTCATCATATTCTTCTTTTTGTTCATCCATTGTAATAGATCTAACTTGATTTGGTCCAATTTGAAGAAGTGCTTTTGGTAATTCACTCACTCCATAAACCCATATTCATTATCATCATTCAAGATGTTGATCTTTGGTGCCTTTGATTCTAGATCATTTGGATCTTAATTTGTTGTTTGATTGCAGGGATTTCACTGTATTTTGGTTTTAAAATTCGTACTAATTCAGATCATGATCATCAAATGTTTGTAAAAAGGTTTTGAAAATGGATCATGCTGAATTTTAGCATTTATTTTGCTGTTTGTTCAGCGTTAACAGGTTAACCATTTTCAGTGTAATTCAGTTAATGGGTTAACAACGTTAACGGGTTAACCAGTTTCAGTGCATTTTGGTTAACCGGTTAACGCAAGTCAGAATGGTGTTTTTGGCTTGTTTAAGCCCCTTTTTGGTTCCTCTTTCTTCTTCTTCTTCCTCCTTTTTATTTTTACCTTGGGAAGCACTTTTAGGAGTGATTTCTCCTTAATTTCAATGAACTTTGGGTGTAGATTAGAGTAGTTAATGTTCATTAATTCAAAACTACCTTTAAGTGAATTATTTAATTCATTTAAGGTACTTTTCATTAGTGATACATTTTCATGCTTGAATCTACCAAGAAGAGTTATTGAACTTATGGATGGAATAATACCATGAGTGTGACTTAATTTGGTATTCATCTTTAGTTTTGTGCGGTATTGCGTTCAGATAGCGATTTACATATTGCTTATCTCGCATGAATTAACACTAACATTTATCACCTTAATTTGTGGTGGCCGGCCTCATTTGTAGGGTAATTACTTCGTAAATTACTCGGCGATTGCTTAACATTGACCTAAATTTGTCCCGACTTCGGAATAAAAATCCAATTGGATACTTGCACTTTTGTGGACCAGACCTCTCGTTGGTCGCGTAATCCCAAAGTGGTTGATTATTTTGCATTAAGAATTGAGACTTATGAATGTTTGATGCGTAGGTGCTTTGGGTCTCCCAATCTCCTTTAAAACTTCATTGAATTCGATTTTATTTGCCTTGATTGATCACTACAGTGTAAGATACTAAGCGGATCCGGTTGCCTTTCGATTTTGGTTACTCTTTTGGTTGTGGTTGATTAAGTTCACCATACCATTATTATGTAAATATTATTAGATTACTACTATACTAATATTTTAGATTCTTGCACTTTAATTTCTTTTACGACTAACATTTAATATCTTGCACCTTTATTGCTTTTATTTTATTATGCTTTATTATGCTTTATTCATCCATTATCATGTTTATTATTTTTTCTCTTATTATTGTTGTTTTGATTTTCCTTTTGTCCATTTGGACACAAAAAACCATTAATAAAGGATTAAACATCTAAAAAACTTGAGACTTTAATCTTGGACTATGGCCACTATCCTTAGCATTGGACTTGGAATTTTGGACTTAGATTTTAGGATCTTTCCTTTTTCTCAAGTTATTATGGATTGAAGACCTTGGACTTGATTCGGTTCACTTGTTTATGAAGATGAAGTCATATTGTTTCAAAGAATGCTTTCCATACTGTTTGATCGTTCTTCCCTTAACTTTTACTTTAAGTCTTAGGATAATCCTTGTAGACACCCCAAATTTGCCCTCTGATTTTCTTTCTTCGCCTGTCTTTCATTTGCATCTCAGTTGCATTTCCATTTGGTCATTAACATTTAGAATGCATACCATTTGCATAGTCTCCTGAGACATGGGATCACATTTTCTGAAGAATTAGGGTTCCGCACCCTATGTTTGGTTATCAGGAGAATTCGAGGTTTTTGGCTATGCAGCCATCAGTGGCATCGTCCTCTCTTTTCTTTTGTCACTAAATTAGGGTTTATTTCCCTGATTTAGCGGTAGTCAAGGATTTCACGTCTGAAAGGACTATTTGCTATGCATCGGGGCCGTCATCAATTCAGTGGTTGATTTCTCAAACAGTGCATGTTCAAGTCAAGTTGTGTTGTGTGCTGAATTTATCAAATTATCAAGTTGTGATTCATGAGAAGTTTGGTTCAGGAAATTAGACTGTCAGTTATTCTATGCTTCTTCCGTAAATTTATTTTTCAAGAGGTTAATTCAGATTATTCAAAGTGATCCAAGAATTATTTTGTCAGAGGATGATTAATTCAGAGAGTTATTCATTTCAGTTGCGAGTGGTCTGGTGATAATTGTGTTCATTTATTTAGTGGTTGGTGAGGAGGTGCAAGTTTGAGTTTAAGTATCTATCTCGTTCCACTTTCTAGCCAAATTCATGTCCATGTTCATTGTGTTTATCTTTTAAATTCCATTGCATAAGTCATTTTCTTTTTACCCATTTTTATAACAATATCCAAATATTAGCCATTTCATTTTCCCAATTGTTTCCACCATATCCACTTATTATTCAAGTTCATCCCAAATTGTATTCTATTTCAATTTCATTTCCAATTTTAATAACCCATTCTCATATCCAATTAACCATTTTTTTTAATCCACTTACCCATCACCAATTAAATTCATTTCTAATTTACATTGTCCATTTTATAAAAGAAAAAAAACAATATTTTACAAAAATTTTGTCATTACAAAAGGGCCATATCATTCTTGAGGCCAAAGCCCATTAGGAAATAGAAATAGAACTTGAGTTGACCTAGATATAAAAGAAAAGGTTTTGATCCCAAGACAACAAGAAAAAAAACCAGCGCCTCTTTCTCATTTTCTTGATTTTTTTTCCCACAAACTTTTCTTAACTCAACACCTTCAAACCCTTCTGGCCAAAACAAATCACCTGAACAATAAATCCTCACTTTCTTTCAGCCCACTCATTCATCTCCCCTCACAAATACAACCTTCAGCCTCTCTTCGCCTTGAAAAAAAAAACGTGAAACACCAACAACAATTCACTCATTTTCTGCTTGCTCTCTCAACTCTTTTCGTCACACAGAACACGCACAACCTACATTTTTCATCACTCTCAGCTCACACCTTCAAAAAAGCCCTCTTCACGTACCATTCTTTTTTTCCATACACTCAGTTTTCATCACTCAACTTTTACTTTAAGTCTTAGGATAATCCCTTCATCCCCTTCCCTTCTTAAATTTTCAAAGCTTCTCCCTATTTCAAAAACGTTATTTGTTTTCAAACTTCAAAACGTTTTCATAATCAACCTTTGACTTAGGTCAAGCGGTTTTACTTTTTCAATTTCATTTCTTAATAAATTCTAAACCACATAAGCATATTGAAACTTTCTTTTCAAAACACTATAAAAAATGCAAAACTCATTCAATTGTTTTTGTGCCCTTGTGCACTTTTCTTTTTTACCATTTTCACATGTTTAGGTATGATTCATTCTTTCTAGCAGAATTATTCGCTAAAGAATGAAGACTTATCTTTATATTTTAAAATGAATTCAACACATTGTTTCTTTTCATTATTTGTACCAATAACTACGAGGTTTTGATCTCGCATTGAACTTTGTGGGTACGTAGGCATGAGACGGACGTCTCTTCAAACACAAAAATCCTAAAAACCATTTCTTTTCTCATCTCTTTAATCTCTTTTAAACAAAAATTTTTTAAACCAAAAACAATAAATATTTCAAAGCGCTCCCGTGGAGTACCACAGACATTTTGGGTGCGTAAAAAACCTTCCCAATTTGTAACCTATCCCCTTACCCGTTCTCTGCTTGATTCTTTTAGCTTTTTGGTTTTAGATTCTTTAGGATTTATTCGCTCTTTTTTCCTTTTCCACTTGGAATAAAATAAAAGCGTGGTGGCGACTCTGTTTACTTTGAGTTAAGTCAACCAATAACATACACTCATGATTTTACTGCTACACTACTCTTGTTCACGAACTCAGAATATCGCCTAATCTCCTGATAACCAATGGATTGCTTGATTTCAGGCCTCAAACAATTCACAAACTTAAGACATTTGGATCTCTCAGCATTAGTAGTGTTATAGTGAGGAAAAAACTTAATCAACTCCTCAAATCTTGCTGCATACTCAGCTATTGTTAAGTTACCATGCTTCAGTTCAAGAAATTCAGTATCCTTCTTCCGACGCACATCTTCAGGGAATTACTTCTCTAGAAATGCCTCTCTGAAAACAGCCCAAGTAACCTCAACTTCATCTTCTTCCAACCTCTTATGAGTGTTACCCCACCAGTCCTCAGCTTCCTCTTCAAGCATGTGAGTGTCAAACTGCACCTTCTGCGCATATGAATAGTTCATGACTCGAAAGATCTTCTTAATCGCTTTTAGCGATACTTGTGCCTTGTTAGGTTTATGCATTCCCTTAAACATTGGTGGATTATTCCTCTAAAACTTCCCCAAAGCACGAAACTCATTGTTCTAGATTCTAACATCGCCAAAGCTTCAAGAATCACTTCATCATTCCTACTTGCAACCATTGTTCTAGATTCGAAATACAATCCTCATTAAATATCGATAATGTCACACACACACACACATATTGAATACAAAAGGAAATAAACACACTAACAACTTGCTCAACTAACCGACCTTGATTTGATACCACTAATGTAACACCCTTCTAAACCCCGTGTAATATGTATAAATAATCAGAGTTAATTATCATGCATCTCAAATAAGGGTGTCACATATAATTTCAAAACATCATACATACACTTGTCTTGCTCAATAACACTTGAAATAAATTCATGATTTTTATAAACTTTCACATTAGCATGTAGTAGCGGATTTAGTTCAATCATAATAGACATAATGAAAGTCTCATGATCATCTCATTCATAATCATTACTTAGGCATAAAACCCAATAATCCACATAATTTATATAATAATGACAAAATAAAGTAGAGTGCATAAAGTATCTCTCAAGACATGAATAAAAATGTTCCCAATGTTATATGATCAGAGCACGACTCGATCCAATATAAATAAAGAAACTAAGACAAACTACTCCAATGACTATCTCGTGTAACACTCAAATACCCCACGAAATTATTAAATAAAATCAGAGTATTTTAATCTGATCAAAATATTTGAGTGTCACAACTCGACAAAACCACACATGGCTCAATGTTACATTCTTACGAAAATGTTCAACCCGCAGCGGAAAATATTTTTAAAAGAAACTTCAATCACCATTTGATTACAAAATATAGTCTAAAAAATAAATAAAACAATGAAAACAATGTCTCCCAAAGCGTCGTATCAGAGATGACATCCTAAAACCGTGAAGTACACTGACTTCATTGACCACCACTCGACTTATCCTGCTCACCTGCAGGTTACCAACATAAGGGTAACATTCAAACAGAAGGGGTGAGATACTTACATAAAAAAAGAGGAATATAATAAGAACTAGCAAGTATCATAATTAGACACCACTTCTCAATAATGACAACTACACAATCATATCATACACACACCAACATCATACAAAATAACGACAATTATGCAATGAGACTCTACATGACTCTATGCATGCGGTATAATCCAATCTCTATTTCAAGATCCAGTTCCCGTTGTCGCTCCCCTGAAAAGACACCGGGGTCCCAAGGTGCAGACGCGAATGGTCGGCGAAAGAGAAAGTGAGGTTGAATTGAATAGAGTCGCCAGCTAGGCATTTATATCCCGAAGGAAAGATAATGCTACATAAACTTGGAAAGAGATGGATAAGACGGTTGCGAACCAAAGAAACTGAGAAAGGGGGTTGGTTACGACCTGGGAAGGTATTAGCACCCGGATCATCCGTCGTACTTGACGGGATCCATGCTTACAAGATTGTGTTTTAAAAGGGGTAAGTATATGTGCTATCTGTGTGCAAAAAGCAAGGAAAAGAAAATACAAGTGTCAATGAAAAAGGGTATGAATTGCTCAGGAACTGAGGCTTAGAAAAGAATGCTAAAAGAGGGGGTACACAAAGACTTTTGTTCGATAACAGTTTAGTTATGCCTACATATCCTCTCGTGCAATAAGGAAGTCAGAACACCGTAGTTCGACTCAAAGAGACTGAAAGATAAATTTACTGTGAACCGCTTGCTTGTCTATGCTAAAGTGTATGACTCGTCTGGCTCGAGTGCTAACTGTCTTGCATTAGACGGGAGAAGCAAGTTCTCGTTTGTGAATGAGTGTGATGAGAAAAAAATCCCGAAGGAGACGATTATTGTTTGTTTTTATTTTCAGTTTTTTATTGTTTTTGGTGTTTTGCATAGGATTATGAGCTTAAGCCTAAATCAAGGCTTATAAACTCATTATATCCTCCTTGATTAGGGATAATGAGCATACTTAAGCATGAGATAAGCATCTCAACTTAATTACCATGATGATGTAGGATTAAGATCATTAACCTACTTGTGATTATTTAGATGTTTTTGGTTTTTGTTTAGTGTTAAGTAATGAGTTTAATCTCTAATCACAGATTAATGAATTCATTACACCATCCTAATAGAAGGATAATAGATGAGAACACTTAAGCTGAGGAAGATACCTCAACTTAATTTATGGTTAGGGATTAAATTCATTATATAACAAGACTTTATTAAGTGGATTTTAATTAAGGGATGAAATTAAGAAGTGGATTTTATGGTTTGCAAGACAATTTGAAGAGGACTTGTCCATTAAATACTAGGGTTAGTCCCTCTTAACCATAAGGAAGAGATAAAACCCTAATGTAAGGCCCAAGTTACAAAATAAAGTCTTAGTGATTATTAATGTGTTTTGATTAATAGGTGTAAACAAATTAAAGGTTTAACACTAAGGATTAAAGTTATACACTCCATCCTAAGATAAGGATACAGACATAACCCTAATTCCAAAGTCCTAAAGCTTTAAGAGTTTAGTCTCTGATTAAGAGATAAGAAGAGAGACTCAAGGAGACTCAAAAGGTAAAAAAATAAGGGGGACTATATATAACCCTAAAGGTTATCATGCTTGGATATCCTATGGTTTATGAGGCTTAAGAGAAAAGATCTTCAAGGCCACCAATGGAAGAAGCAGATGAAAAGAGAAAGAAGAATAATAATAAGTTACTTACTTCCTGAAGAAGATAAGTAACTTAAGAGAAAGAAAGTAAGAAGGATGGAACATAAGTGAATTAGATTCACTTCAAAGACATGTAAATATGCATATGCAAAGGAAATAAGAGGTGGGAGGTGAAGGCAAAACCACCTCCCAGATAACTTACCCAAAAATACCTGAAATGTTAGTATGGATGCATAAGACATAAAGCAAAAAGAAATGAATTGAAATGATATGCAAAGACCAAAGTCAGAAGTGAATATACATTGTAAATGGCATATGAGATGATGCAAAGTCATACAAGATGCTTATGAATGATCATATAAGGATGAGATGCAAAGGAAGCATGTTTAGAAACATGAAATCACATGAATGTTCATAAAATGTAATGGATGCAAAGCATAACAAATGAATGAAGAAATGATCAAGAAATGTTCAAGCATGTCTTAATATGTCTAAGATGTCATACAAATGCTTGAAATGTGAAGGCAAGTTCATATGATGATGATATGCAAAGGAGAATGCAAATGAAGATGCAAAATTAGGGTTTTATGAATGTATGAGATGCACATGACCAAAACAGAAGCATATATCATCATAAAAATTGAAATCAAGCTCAAACAAACCCTAATCCCATATGAGATCACACCCCAAAGTAGAAATTCAGAATCTTAACCTAGTGGAAGTTATGAAATTTCTAAGTTTGCTAGGGTTTTTGGGTGCTTCTAAAGGGAAAATGCAAATCAAATTGAAAATGCAAGATAAAATCATGAGATAAATAACCTAGAAACTACATGCAATATGTGAAACAATGCAAAAAGAACCAACTTCAAAATCCTCATGGTTAGGCAGGAATGAATTTTTCAAGTTAGGGTTAGAAAATGTGATTTTTAAGAACCCTAATTCAAAGAAAATTGTGAAATTATGATCAAACCTAAAAAGAAATTTGTATGATGAGTTTGAAAATGTTTCTAAATGTATTGGAATGGTTCATGATTTTTTTTGGTGATTTTTAGAAACATAAATGCATTTTTAATTAAATAAAATCCATTAATTTATTAAAAATAACATTTAAATATTTTAAAACTACTTTTTTTTAATGAAAAAAATAAAAATGCAAGAGATCATATTTTTTAAAACTAATTTGGATCAGAAATGCAAGAGATCATATTTTTTTGATGAGTTTTGATATTTTAAATAAAATGCACAAAAGAAATGAATAAAAATGAAATAAAAATTGATTTAATGGAAAGTATGCTGATCTGAGGGCTCAAATTCAAACTGGGGTGGAGGGAATTGACTGCGCGCACATTTGGATGGATGAGATTCAATCTAACTTAAATAATTAAATAAACCTAATTAAGCTAATTAATTATGGATTAGGGCTTTAATGGAGCATCTGGGTCGTCCATCCACGTGCGAAACAAAGATCCTAAGGTCCACATTCAAACTGATCCCTAAACCCTAATTAGAACCCTAATAACATTCAGGTGACCAGAGCAAGCTCCGGTCATCTTCTTCGGCCAGTCCCCTCCCCTGAATCCCTCAAAATGCCATGAAACTTCACCAAAAGCTCCAGAATCAAACTTCAAACATCATACAACAAGAATCCACAAACAAAAACAATTTATTTTTCATGAATCAGCTGAATCGAAGCAAACAAGTTTTACGGGAAAATTTTCAGAAGCTTCATACATTCTCATTTCTCAACCATTTTCAAAACAAATTACATCAGCATGCTCAGGGGAAAACATAGAATCATTTATGAACTTAAAACAAAGCTTTTGGAAAAAATGTTCTTGAAGGTTACCTGAGTTGAAGCTTTGAGATTCTGAGCTTTCTGGACCTTTCCTTGATGCAAAATCACTCAACTGGATCCCCTTAGGCTTCTGGAACGCTTGAAACAAGTTTGTGATGGCTGGTTTTGGAGATTCAACTCTGTTGAGGCAGAAACCGTGTTTTGGTTATGGGGGTTTTCAGGTCATTGCGAGGGTTGCTTTGTGATCCTGAGGGTGTGTATGATTGAATGGTGCAAAGAGTTTTGAGGTTTGTGGCTTGTGTTGAGAGAATCGAAGAGATGAAGTTTTTGCAAGTTTTTGTGCAATCTGAGTTGTGTTGTGTTTCAGGCTCTAAGATCATATGAAATGAGGTCCATGAGGCTTGTATGTGATGTCTTGATTGGTCAGAAAGTTGGTAGTGGCATAGTTGGATTGGTATGGGCAAAGTTGCAAAAAAAGTCAATTTTGTGTACTTGGAGGTATGGCACGAGTCAGAGCTGCTTCAAGGGGTGTCTTGGCCTCAGCTTGCATCAAGGATGGCCATAGGATCATATTACATGAGTTGTAACAAGTGGATGAAGAGTTTTCAAGGTTTTTGCAACTTTCCCTCTTTGAGAATTTTGTGAAAATGGTTTGTGAATCTTGCAATCCAAGGCACAATTTTGGTTCAAATGCATTGCACTATGTTTGTATGATGTTTAGAAACCAATTAGAGGTCATGAAATGCCTTGAAACTTGAATTTGCAAAAAAAATCCTCTTTGGTATGAACTTGAAATTTACAAGAATTTTCCCAACTTTGAAAGGCCATATCTTGAGTTCTAGGATGAATCAAGACATGTTCTTGTACTTTTTGAAAATGGGAAGACATAATTTACAACTTTCATGCCCAATAATTTTTCATTTGAAGCATTTTTGGTCATGAAAGAATAGGTTGAAAATCTTACCCAAAATGGAAAGTTTCCATTACAAGTCATTTCCAAAAATAGCAAGTTTGCATTTGGCTCAAAATTCTTCAACTTTGTGAACTTCCAACCACTTCAATGATCAAATAAAGACCATAGAGACTCAAAATGATGAATGGGACCCTTTGGTACCCTTGATGGGGGTCTCAGATGCCCTGATTTTGACTTTACTTGCTTAAGAAGTTACCTAATGATCAGATGACTTCCAATTTGGGATGACCAAACAATTTGGGACCATTAGAAACAAGAATGACCAAACAATTTGGGATTAAGGCCTCTGAAACCAAAACCCTAATTTTAGGTAATATGTGCAGGAAATCTTCAGTCTGCCTTTATGCCTTTGCCATTCTTTGTGATCTGTTGACTTCTATGAACTTTGGGGAGCATATTATGATCATGGAACACATATGGACCCTCTTGGTAAGCTTCAAGACATTTGGTATGGCTCAGATCACTTCTTGGATTGCTCAGATCACAAACCCTAGATGCAGATGAAATGAAACTATGCAGTGAGATGTATGCTCATGTAATGCAAAAAAATGAAAGATCACAAGCCATGGTGTGAGAAAAAGTGACGGAAAATTTGGGGTGTTTACAGCTTCCCCCATTCAAGCATGAGTTAGCTGTACAGGATGTAAGCGTCTAGCTTAACAGACAAACAAGATAACTTGTGGTTGAATACCAAAGATAGTCCGAAATTTGCACTCACTGGGGAGAAGAAGAAAAGGGATATAAATTGTAAAAGGTAGTATAGTATGTTTATCAAATGAAAGCGATGGAGGACGACCATCGAGCATAGAATGACTGCTGGGGGTAAATGGTAAGCAAAGCAACGACGGGGACGACCATCATACTGGGAAATAAGGAAAACGCGACGGGGACGGCCATCGGGTAAAAGCTGATGAAGGATAATCACCAGGAAAAGGAAAAGGGACCACGAAGGGGACGACCATCAGGTTTAAAGAATAAATGAAATATTTGATGAGGGATGGTCATCAAAGGTGAATGACGATCACCTAGCAGGGGATGGCCTGCTCTTTATCACGACATAGGATGAATGCCAGATAAAAAGGTCAACGATGGGGACGACCATCGGATAAGCATGATGAAGGACGATCATCAATAGGTGAAGGACGACCACCTAGCAGGGGACGGCTGCTCTTGGGGATTATCTCGACATAGGACGAATGTCGGATAACAAGATCGTCGATGGGGACGGCCACCAGATAAATGATGAGGGACGGTCATCAAAAGGTGAAGGACGATCACCTAGCAGGGGACGACTGCTCTTTATCACGACATAGGACGAATGCCGGATAGAATGTTCCAACAATGGGGATTCTACTGGTGAAAGGATGAGGGACGGTCATCCAAAGGTAAAGGACGACCACCTGGCAGGGGACGGCTGCCGCAAATATCACGACATAGGACGAATGTCGAATAGGAGAAAGTTGTTTTATTTCTGAGGGGATGTAAACACGGATGAGTGCTTATGCTTTGAAATAAAAGGTATAAGTGTTTGACGGTGTATATAGACTAAATATGCGGACGAGCATCCTTTGGACCATGATACGGACGAGCATCGATAGAAGCAAACACTGACACAAGTTTTAGGGATGATGATATGGACAAGTATCAATCGGTTAAGCAAGGAACACAGACGAGTGTTGAATCTGTCGAAGGGTAATATACAAGATACAGACGAGTATCGAAAACTTTTGTATGAGCCTGTGCAAGCATTGATCTGCTAGGGATGTATGTGCAATACACGAACGGGTGTTTGACTTGCTGGGGAAGTATGACATGGACGAGTGTTGAGAAAGAGCATATACAAGTTATGAACAAATATCTGTATTTGAGGGTGCAGAAGGTATTCTGGCAACCTGCGGGGGATAAGATGACATGGACGAGTGTCGAAAAGAGCATATATAAATATGAACAGGCATCTGTGTTTGAGAGTGCAAAGGGGATGTCTTGTCTCTTATCTGTAGGGGATAAATTTTGTATATTGCTAGTGTGGTGATGATCGTATTTGCAAGTGATTGGCTCGAACCTGGCTTATGATCATGCAAATGTTTGATTTTTGCCGTAATGCTCCGTACCAGACGGAATGCTACGCTTATTTGGTGAATATGATGCGAATGCTATGATTATGCAAATGAGAAACCAGTTTCGAGATTCGGATCCTTGATAACGAGAAATCATATCATTTTATTACTACGTTTCAAGTCCGTTTTATCGCACATTTATCCTATTAACACCCGATTATTCGAGTTTTCTATGTCATATTGCAGGTATAACATTTCTAGAGCTAAATCATGAGCCAAAGATCAAATGAACAAAAACAAGCATGAAAAGAAGAAGAAGAAGAAAGGAATTCTGCCAAAGTCTGCATATTTTGCGATACTCACGGTCGTTACCACACCATCACGACCGTGACGCCCTACGTGGAGGTCTCACGACCGTCACTCAAGTGTCACGACCGTGACACGCTTTAAATGGAAAAAGTGAACGTGACACCTTTGTCACGAACGTGACAAAGGAAAATAGGTTTAATTAAATTGAATTGGTCATGAAGACGTGCAACGTGAGTCAAAAAGTGACTCCTATTATTTCTCAAACCCAGTATGCATTTTTCCCTGGATTCTCTCTTCAACGGAACGATACCCACGCTGATGGATTTCAAATGCCCAAGCCCAGAAATTATTTTCTATAAATAGCCTAGTTACGAATTTAGAAACACAAAGTTTTATTTTAAGATTTTCGCGGAAGCTCTGCCGTATTTTTGTTGCACCCTTATTTTATTTTTCTAGCAATTGTTCTTGTTTAATTTTCTGCTTCTATATCCAAACCAAACTCAATAACAATTTCCAACATTAGGAAATTGTTATTATTAATTTCTTTTCAAGCCTTCAGAATTTGTTTAGTTTTATTTTCGATTCCGGTTCCGCACTCCGAGCTTACCAGTCTGTGGAAGAAGGAGTTTTAAGATTTTAATCATTCAGGTTTTTTTTTATAATTTCGCATTTATATTAAGTTATTTATTTATATATGTTAAGATATTTCTATTATTTTATAATGCATGTTTTAATTTATATTTATCTGTTTCTGCATCTGTCTGGTACAACAAAGATGAGTAGCTAAATTAATTAGGCGGTATGTAATTAAACTAAACCAAACCGGTAAAATCAAATCTAAGCTAAAATAATTAAGAACTTAAATTCTGGCTGTGACTTTTTATTATTAAAATTAATCTTTTTGTACGAGAGTAAGAAAAGTGTAATAGGTTAGGTCGAGACCACGAGAGTGTGAGATTTTAACCGGATAGCTAAAGTTAGGCATTTGATTTAAATACAGCGAGAGCGCTTTAAAATGAATTAGACTTATTAAGTTTTCAAAAATTATTTTCTAAACACTTATGGGCTAGCGAGAGCAGTCATAGGGCTTTAGGAGTGAGATCTGAGATAAGACCACGAGAGTGTGAGTCGAGGGTATTTAAACTGATAATCTCTACAGAATAATTTAAGTGAACCATCCTTATAAGCTTAGGTTAGATTGACCCGCATAGGTTAACATAATTACATACTGATCGCCTTCTCATTATTTTATTAAACTAAATTTAATTCCCGTCTTTAATCCTTAAAAACCAAAATCGTGACAAACATCCACCTTAGCTAAACTAGTAGACCCTCTAGCACTAAGTGATTATAAAGTCCCTGTGGGATCGACAATCTTTTATATTACTTCGATAGGCTGTGCGCTTGCAGTTCAGATACCGCTAGACACATATCGCGTCTTCGCGCCCATCAAGTTTTTGGCGCCGTTACCGGGGACCTTAATTTATTTACTAGTGCACTATTAGAGTAGCATTGTCTAGACTAAGGTAACAACTTATTCTTTTCCTAATCTAATTTCCCGAGTGTATGCCAAGTACTCGCTCTCAAGGCGAAGACTTGCAACCTCCATTCCCAGAATTAGAACGCTTCTTACACGTAAGAAGACGAATATTCGATTACGAACGAAAATACAACATTCCCGATCTTCAAATTGATCCACCTAAACCGGTCGGAACATCAAAGGACGCAGAGATGGCTGAAGAACCGAATCATCCACTCAAATATTACGCTAGTCCTTCACAAGCTGAGCCGCATTCCAGCATTGCTGCACCGGCTATCAACCGAAACGATTTCGAATTGAAACCTTCGCTGATATCAGCCGTGCAACAAAATCAATTCTCCGGAAATCATCTTTCGATATTTGTGCAGTACGCAGATACTGTAAAAGCTAATGGAGTTACCCAAGAAGCTATTAGATTACGTCTTTTTCCTTTTTCACTTCGAGATAGAGCGAGAGCCTGGCTTCAATCTCTACCCTCGAATTCAGTAACTACGTGGGAGGAACTAAATAGAGTATTCTTGACAAGATATTTCCCACCTAGCAAGACAGCTATGCTAAGAGCTCAAATCAACGGATTTAAGCAAAAGGAAAACGAGTCACTTTTCGAAGCTTGGGAACGCTACAAAGATATGCTGAGACTTTGTCCACATCACGGATTAGTAGAATGGATGGTCATCCATACTTTCTACAATGGACTCTTGTACAATACAAGAATGACAATTGACGTTGCCGCAGGCGGCGCACTAATGGACAAAGAATATAATGATGCTTATGCACTTATCGAGAGTATGGCTCAAAACCATTACCAATGGGGAAGCGAGAGAGTCGCAACTGAGAAACCAACAAAAGGAGGTATGTACGAAGTGAGTAGTATGGACCAAGTCAATGCAAAGTTTGACCAACTTAACCAAAAGATCGACAACTTGGCCATAACACCAACAGCCACCTTGGCTGCGGTAACACCTAACTGTGAGTTATGTGGAGTTCCAGGACATGCTGTCCCTGATTGTCAACTATTAGCAGGAATTCCCATAGATCAAGTGAATTATGCTCAAGGAAACCCATACTTAAACACATAGAACCCAGGTTGGAAAAATCATCTGAACTTCTCTTATAAGAACAACAATGATTTATACGCACCAAGTCAAGCACCAGCTACACCACCAGGATATCAAAAAACTGCTCCTAATGTTCCTAGAAAATCAAACCTTGAGTTGATGATGGAGAACTTCATAGCTACCCTATCTCAAACAAACAAGGATTTCTTAAACCAAAACATACACACTAGTGAGCATATTAAGCAATTAGTGAGCAAGGTAGATGCGTTAGCTACACATAACAAAATGCTTGAAACTCAGATTTCACAAGTAGCTCAACAACAAGCACCTACCGCTGCACCAGCTGGAGTATTTCCTGGACAACCTCAACCTAATCCGAAAGGACAGGCCAATGCTGTGATATTAAGAAGTGGCAAGGAACTTGACGGACCTGCCGATCCAAGACTTGACAATCCAGCCATGTACCAAAAACCAGATAAACCGACTGAAAAGGTGAATGAACCAGAAGAAAAGGAAGATAATAATCAAGAGGCAGTGGAGAAAGAAAAGCCTTATGTGCCTCCACCACCTTATAAACCACCAATTCCGTACCCTCAGAGATTAACCAATTCTAAGACGATGGGCCAGTTTATGAAATTTGTTGAACTTCTGAAACAGCTGAATATTACTATTCCGTTTACAGAAGCTATCACTCAAATGCCCTCGTATGCTAAGTTTCTAAAGGAAATCTTATCCAATAAGAAAAAGATAGAGGATAACGGAACCGTTACACTTACTGCTGAGTGTAGCGCAATAATTCAAAACAATATGCCTCCTAAGCTAAAAGATCCAGGAAGTTTCTCTATACCCTATGTAATAGGAAAATTCGTCATTGACAAAGCTTTATGCGATTTAGGAGCCAGTATCAGTGTTATGCCCTTAACAATTTGCAAAAGGCTAGACATGGGAGACCTAAGACCAACTAAAATGTCTGTTCAACTAGCCGACCGCTCTATTAAATATCCTGTAGGCATACTAGAAAATGTCCCAGTACGTATAGGACAATTCTATATTCATACATATTTTATAATCATGGACATCTCTGAAGACTCCACTACGCCTATCATACTAGGAAGACCATTCTTAGCTACCGCCGGAGCTATTATAGACGTAAAGAAAGGAAAGCTAACCTTTGAAGTAGGTGAAGAGAAAGTTGAATTTATTTTAACACAATTCTTACAATCACCAGCTATAGAGGATACATGCTATTTATTGGATGTAATTGACGAATGTGTAAGAGAAATGGAAATGAAAGAAACTACCTATTCTGAAATTATGAAAATTCAAATCCCTCCGATTTTCGAAGATGACAATTGGCGTGAACCATATCAGGATGATAGTCTAAGCGAAAGTTTAGCACTTACACCGGATCTCATGCCAAGTAAGAATAAACCTACATTAGAGTTAAAAACTTTACCTAAGAACCTAAGATACGAATTCCTAGACACTGAATGTACAAGACCAGTTATAATCAATTCCAGTTTAGGAACAATTGAAACAAAGAAAATTTTAGATGTCTTAAAGAAATATCCAACTGCGTTAGGATATAACATATCTGATCTCAAAGGAATATGCCCTTCAATCTGTATGCATCGTATTCTGCTAGAAGAAGATTGCAAAACCTCCAGAGAATCTCAAAGAAGAATTAACCCAATCCTTAGCATTGTAGTGAAGGAAGAAGTTAAGAAATTACTAGACGCTGGAATAATATATCCAATCTCTGATAGTAAATGGGTTAGTCCAGTACATGTAGTACCAAAGAAAGGAGGTATCACTGTTGTGAAAAACGCTAAAGGCGAATCGATATCACAAAGAGTAGTGACCGGACATAGAGTGTGCATCGATTATCGTAAACTAAACAAAGCCACTCGAAAAGATCATTTCCCACTACCTTTTATAGATCAAATGTTAGAACGATTAGCCAAGAACTCATATTTCTGTTATCTTGATGGTTACTTAGGATTTTTCCAAATCCCTATCCACCCAGATGATCAAGAAAAGACTACATTCACATGCCCTTATGGAACGTTCGCTTATAGACGAATGCCCTTTGGATTATGCAACGCTCCTGCAACCTTTCAAAGATGTATGATGTCAATCTTCGCAGATTTCATAGACAACATCATGGAAGTGTTCATGGACGACTTCTCTGTATGCGGGCAAAGTTTTGAAGGATGTCTATCAAATTTAGAATTGGTGTTAGAAAGATGTGTAAAAGTAAACCTCGTACTTAACTGGGAGAAATGTCATTTTATGGTCAGAGAAGGAATCGTACTAGGACACGTTATATCTGACAAGGGAATTGAAGTTGATAAAGCTAATATAGAAGTCATAAAAGATCTTCAACCCCCTAAGACCATTCGAGAAATACGAAGCTTTTTAGGACACGCCGGTTTCTACCGACGATTCATCAAAGATTTCTCGAAAATCACTAAACCTCTTACCGGTTTATTAATGAAAGACGCTGAGTTCATATTCAATAAAGATTGTCTTAAAGCATTCGAAACTCTAAAAACAGCCCTCATCACCGCACCAATCATGCAACCACCTAACTGGAGATTACCTTTCGAAATCATGTGCGATGCGAGTGACTATGCTGTAGGCGCAGTTCTAGGACAAAGGAAGGACAAGAAACTTCACGCAATTTACTATGCCAGTAGAACCTTAGATTCTTCTCAGATGAACTACGCCACTACTGAAAAAGAATTGTTAGCAGTTGTCTTTGCGCTTGATAAATTTTGTTCCTACCTAGTGGGAGTGAAAATAATCGTCTATACAGACCACGCTGCTATCAGATATCTATTAACCAAGAAAGATGCTAAACCAAGACTCTTGAGATGGATTTTACTCTTACAAGAGTTTGATCTCGAAATAAAAGATAAGAAAGGTGCTGAAAACGTCGTAGCGGACCATTTATCTAGAATAGAAGGTATTAAACCCGAACAAGTGCCGATCAACGACAATTTTCCGTATGAACAGCTGATAGCACAAATAGGAAGCGACCCAGTTCAGTTAGACATAGATGAACCAGAACCCGTGGAAACAATCCAAACAACCGTAGGACTGCCATGGTACGCTGACATTGTCAACTACTTAGCTGCAGGAGCACTTCCACCTGATTTAACCTATCAGCAGAAAAAGAAATTCTTTCACAATCTCAAGCATTACTATTGGGACGAACCATTATTGTTTAAAAGAGGACCTGACGGAATCTTTCGTCGATGTATTCCCGAAGAAGAAATAGAAGATGTCATTGCTCATTGTCATTCATCTCCTTATGGTGGACATGCAAGCACTTCCAAGACTTGTGCAAAAATCTTACAAGCCGGCCTATTTTGGCCTAATTTATGGAAAGATGTCCACATCGCTGTTATAAATTGCGATCGGTGTCAACACACCGATAATATTTCAAGAAGAGATGAAATGCCTCAAAGAGGAATATTAGAAGTATAAGTCTTTGACATCTGGGGAACAGATTTCATGGGCCCATTCCCATCATCTTTCGGTAATAATTACATACTCGTAGCTGTCGATTATGTTTCAAAATGGATTGAGGCTATAGCTTCTCCTACAAATGACACACGAGTAGTAATTAAGCTTTTCAAGAATATAATCTTTCCAAGATTTGGTGTGCCTAGACTTGTCATTAGTGACGGTGGCTCGCATTTCATTTCGAAAATATTTGACAAATTACTATCTAAGTATGGAGTCAGACATCGTGTGGCAACACCATATCATCCACAAACAAGTGGACAGGTCGAAGTCTCAAACAGAGAAATTAAACAAATCCTAGAAAAGACTGTCGCCATATCTAGGAAAGATTGGTCATCTAAACTTAATGAAGCTTTATGGGCTTATAGGACAGCCTACAAGACACCCATATGAACTACACCTTTCAAATTAGTGTATGGAAAGCTTGTCATCTCCCGGTAGAACTAGAACACAAAGCATATTGGGCGATTAAAACACTCAATATAAACTACAATGCCGCTGGAGAAAAGCGAATCCTCGACATTAACGAATTAGAAGAGTTAAGGTTAGATGCTTATGAGAATGCTAAGATATATAAAGAAAGAACTAAGCGATGGCACGATAAACGCCTATCTAGGAAAGAATTTAGTGTGGGAGACGTTGTACTCCTCTTTAATTCAAGACTTAGGCTCTTTCCTGGAAAACTAAAATCTAGATGGTCAGGACCCTTTGAAATAACTAAAGTGTTCCCGAGCGGAGCAATAGAAATTAAGGGTAGGAATAGTGAACCGTTCACAGTAAACGGACAACGATTAAAACATTACCATAAAATTGAAAATAGAGATTATGCAAATAGTCTAAAACTTTTAGAATTGTCCACTAATTTCCCTGATTAATCTACCCCTAAGCATTACGTCAGGCTTATGACAATAAAAACAGCGCTTAGTGGGAGGCAACCCATTTTATCATTTTAACCATTATATCATTTGATCATTTTATCAATTTATCATTTTATCGTTTTATAATTTTATCATTTTATTGTTTTATTTCATTATTATCATTATTGATTTTATTTATGCATTTATTTTCTTATTTTCTTTATTTTAATTTTTATTTTCTAAATCACTTTTACAGATTTTCTAAAGTCTTTTCCACTTTCCTTTTCCCCCTGATTTGTTTCCTCTACATTTACACTAACTATGGCTAACCAACCAAGAAACATTATGGAAACCAAATTTAGAGGTAGAAACCAAAGAATGAAATTTGAGGAGTTATCACAGAGACCAATGGATTTGACTCTGTACCATGATGAACTGACTATGGAAACTTTAGGTATACATGATAGCATCCTATACCTGTTTAACCAACTTGGATGTGAGAATGCTCTCATAAAACAAAAGTTTGTAACTTACCGCGAGCTCACACTTGAGTTCTTAAGCTCCTTAGTTTACTTACCCGAGCGCGGTTTTGGATTAAGGAAAGGATTTATCAGTTTCCGACTATTCGGAATCGAATATGACTTTAACCATAAAGAACTAGCTGACTTATTAGGATTCCCTAGTGGACCCTTTGCTTTTACTACCACACAGGTAGAATTAATGGATATTGAGCTAGACTTATTTTGGGAAACCTTAACCGAAAATTACCATCCTGAGCCGGATAACATGAACAATGATGAAATACATAACCCTGCTATCCGCTATTTCCATAAGATCCTTGCCCACACCTTCTTTGGAAAGGAAGAAAACCTCACTGGAGTATCTAAAGATGAGATATTCATAATGTCCTGTTTGACCAATGGACAACCAGTTAATGGTGTACCATTCATGATGCAAACTTTTACCCGAATTCAAGAGGAACCTGATCTACCCATATTGGTAGGAGGCCTGGTCACCATGATTGCTGATGCCCTCGGACTTAGATACCAATTACACAAGTGCAACCATTTAGGAACCATCCGTCCTATGAATCTGAACTTCTGCTTTAACCGCAAAATCATAAGAAACTTAGGACAACCACCTTACGAGTACCTAATCAGAAATGAAGTAGTAACCCTGTTCACATTACCGAACCATGCTAGAGTCAGTGTTCACAATAAAGATAATTGGCTTTATGAGCTTACCCCTCCTGACTATCCATCTACACCCGAAACACCACAATCTTACAAAATTAGGGATGACATAATGACTGATGTAGAAAGTGACCCTGAGACACCTCCTGGTTACCATGACATCGACCACACTGATGAAGTTATTGAAACCCCTGAAGTAAATCAAGTAGGATATGCTGACAACTTAAAGAAAATTATGAATACTCTTGAAGTTTACCAAGCCGATATTAATGTTGTTAAGGATGAGGTTAAAAGCATGCGATTGGACGTTATAGGTTTAACTGACATAACATGTGAACAATTCTATCATTTAAACTCCGCACTTGAATATTTGAAGAAGCAACTTTGATAATGTTGTAGTGATTTAATTTATTTTACTTTTCGCTTTTGTTTCTAGTTAGTTTTAACATTTTGCAAACATTTCGTAGCTTATTTTTATCAATGTAATTTTCCTTCTATTATGTCAAAAGCAAAGTACTTCTATTTTTACAACTTTCCAATTTAATCAATTTCCATGCTTTTCATTATTTGTTGATATATTTGAATTGCTTGATATTTTATGAATTCTCGTGTGATGAAATTTACTGCTTATATGTTGATCCACTATTATGTATTATGTTAGAAATAAGTGAAAGTGATAAGAAATTGCATTGAACTGAAGTGAGATAATGCATTCTGTGAAAAATTACAAGTTTTGTAGTCATCACGGTCGTCACTCATCACTCACGATCGTGACGGGCTATTTAGCGTGTCACGACCGTAAGACCTCCCTCACGACCGTGACAACCCTATTTTCTGAATTCTGAAGAAACAAAACCGTTCACCTTTGCAGAACCCCATCTCCATTTTCATAAAATAGAAACCTCCCATTATCTCCTCATTCTCCCGTAACCACCCATTACTCTCAATTAATCCCATTAACCCATTAAACCTCTCCATTTATTCCAAACTTCTCACATTCACTAATTTCATTATAATCCGAACAAATTCTTCACTTTTCTTCATTTTCTCACAAAACCTCAAATACTCTTATCTCTCATTTACCTTACTTGCATGTAATGGAGAATATCCAGTTTAGAGATGGTGACCAAGGAGAAGCACAAAGACAGAAGTTTATCAGGTTTCAGAACCGTGGCATCCAACCCACTCGGTATGTCGACCTTGGCTGCTTGAGGGAGTTAGGATTGCTAGACGGTGTGAAGCTACTGCTTGAGCATGTTGGTTTGTGGGACTTGTGCAGTCAACCACAACCGACATTCGAAGACCTCACCTTGGAATTTCTGAGTTCATTTCAGTATATCACACCATCCAGTTCGACAAGTCAACTCACCGACATTGCAAAGTTCAGAATGCTCGGAAGAGAGTTCCAAATCACGCAAACAAGGATCGCTGAACTATTAGGTTTCCACCACGGCGACGATGCTCATCTCCGCGTGCCCGACAACTTCAACGAAGTTGCTTTCACTTTATGGCACAACATCACTAACAGTCGTGCTACTGCCTACCAGAGTCTGAATGCTACCCACATCCATAACCCGACGATTCGGTATTTCCATCGCATCATCTGCAACACTATTTTTGCAAGAGAGAGCAATCACAAGCTGAACTCCGAAGAGCTCTTGTTCTTGCACTGTTCCTTGAATGAGGAACGCATCAATGCTGCCCCGTTCCTTTTAGCCCATATCCAGTCTGTAGCACATCGAGGCGTAACCCCCTTCTACATTGGCGGGATTGTCACCACCCTTGCCATATAGCTGCAGCTTGGTGACCAGATTACTCATTTACCTCATAGAGCAGCAGAGTTGCTTACAAAGAGCTATTGCAAGTCCGCCCATTTGATATCTCAGAGAGAGGATGACAGGTTCAACCCTGTGATCCAAGGAACCATTTATCATCACATCACCTTGCCTTGCAGTGACCGCATCGATCCGTCGAACCGAGCCAATTGGCTATTTGCTTTACCGGATGCCGTAGGCCACGTCCCGATTATTGATGAGCAGACTGATGCACCTATGGACGAGATGCAGGATACCATGGATGCTGCTGAGCCAGTACAGGACATCCCTGAGTCCTCCACCAGGCAGCCACCTTTACCCGACATCACACTTGAAGACGTCCTCCGTGCCATTCATCAGCAGAATTAGATGAATGCCGCACTCGAGCGAAGGAAAAAATAGCAATACGACGCACTCCTTTCAGCTGTTGCCAATAACCAGAGGACAACAGATGAAAAGCTAGGAGATATGTTTAGCGAGCTGGAAGCTTTGCGTATAGATATCACTGCTCTCACCACCACCGGTTCTGATCAGGAAGCCACTCCTACCAGACGCTCCCGCACCAGAAGCCGAGGTCGTGGTCGTCAGCAGCCTTAGTTTATGTTTTTGTTTTTGCTTTTCTGATTTTTGTATTGTATTTTCCCCGCTATTATATCACAACATTGAGGACAATGTTTGATATAGTGTGGGAGAGATACCTTTCCCTTTCCGCATTTTCCATTTCATTGTATTTCCCTTTCCGTATTTTCAATTAAACAAAGTAATATTTGTGTTATTTCTTCAGTTTCGAATTTTCCCCGTTTATTTAGCCATACCGAAAATTTTTGCTTTATCTTCGCATTACCCGACTTACCTATGAAATCGTAGTTAGGAAGCTGAGAAAGATCCAACAAGATCAATACAGTCTTGACACCTTAGACTTCCTATTTAAGCATTCCGTTCCGATAATTGTTACGACTACACCTTAAGTTTTAGTTCTAAAGTAACCCCTAGTAGTTTATACTAGCAGTCAGCACCGTCTGAACACAAACCACGTGGGGAGCCGATGAACATAAGTGTTTGATGCCTAATCTATAAATGATCCTTCATATCTCGATGCCAATAAAAAGAAATTTCACCAAAGTACACGGTCGCATATAAGAAACGAGAAATATAAGAAGGAGTCCATTGCGGGTTGGTTCAGAGGTACCTGGTTCTGAACTTGGTAGGGCGTGCTACGGCTCGATCCCCCACAACCTCCAATTTGGATAATATATATATAGGGTTGACACATTCGTGTACCAGACCCCGTGCTTATAAAGGATCAAAGTCACTAACCGGCTACTCCACTACGTGCATGCTAAGACAAAGGGCTTAATGTGATTGCGCTAGAATGAAACCGGGTGAAATAAGATCGAAAGACTCTATGTAGAATCGTAACACAATTACCGAATGTTTCGTTTAACGGGAAGTCGACGACTAAGCTTGTTGCTTGTGTCATTAGTGTATCGTTAGTGTTCTTTTCTAGTACCGGTTTATCTAGCTAAATGATTCCTCGTATGGTTTGTTATGTGTATGCGTCCGATGAAAATTGTCCGATCATTTTTCAACCAACTATTTGCTTGAGGACAAGCAAAGGTTTAAGTTTGGGGAAGTTTTATAACGAGAAATCGTATCATTTTATTACTATGTTTCAAGTCCGTTTTATCGCACATTTATCCTATTAACACCCGATTCTTCGAGTTTTCTATGTCATATTGCAGGTATAACATTTCTAGAGCTAAATCATGAGCCAAAGATCAAATGAACAAAAACAAGCATGAAAAGAAGAAGAAGAAAGGAATTCTGCCAAAGTCTGCATATTTTGCAACACTCACGGTCGTTACCACACCATCACGACCGTGACGCCCTACGTGGAGGTCTCACGACCGTCACTCAAGTGTCACGCTTTAAATGGAAAAAGTGAACGTGACACCTTTGTCACGAACGTGACAAAGGAAAATAGGTTTAATTAAATTGAATTGGTCATGAAGACGTGCAACGTGAGTCAAAAAGTGACTCCTATTATTTCTCAAACCCAGTAGGCATTTTTCCCTGGATTCTCTCTTCAACGGAATGATACCCACGCTGATGGATTTCAACTGCCCAAGCCCAGAAATTATTTTCTATAAATAGCCTAGTTACGAATTTAGAAACACAGAGTTTTATTTTAAGATTTTCGCGGAAGCTCTGCCGTATTTTTGTTGCACCCTTATTTTATTTTTCTAGCAATTGTTCTTGTTTAATTTTCTGCTTCTATATCCAAACCAAACTCAATAACAATTTCCAACATTAGGAAATTGTTGTTATTAATTTCTTTTCAAGCCTTCAGAATTTGTTTAGTTTTATTTTCGATTCCGGTTCCGCACTCCGAGCTTACCAGTCTGTGGAAGAAGGAGTTTTAAGATTTTAATCATTCAGTTTTTTTTTATAATTTTGCATTTATATTAAGTTATTTATTTATATATGTTAAGATATTTCTATTATTTTATAATGCATGTTTTAATTTATATTTATTTGTTTCTGCATCTGTCTGGTACAACAAAGATGAGTAGCTAAATTAATTAGGCGGTATGTAATTAAACTAAACCAAACCGGTAAAATCAAATCTAAGCTAAAATAATTAAGAACTTAAATTCTGGATGTGACTTTTTATTATTAAAATTAATCTTTTTGTTACGAGAGTAAGAAAAGTGTAATAGGTTAGGTCGAGACCACGAGAGTGTGAAATTTTAACCGGATAGATAAAGTTAGGCATTTGATTTAAATACAGCGAGAGCGCTTTAAAATGAATTAGACTTATTAAGTTTTCAAAAATTATTTTCTAAACACTTATGGGCTAGCGAGAGCAGGCATAGGGCTTTAGGAGTGAGATCTGAGATAAGACCACGAGAGTGTGAGTCGAGGGTATTTAAACTGATAATCTCTACAGAATAATTTAAGTGAACCATCCTTATAAGCTTAGGTTAGATTGACCCGCATAGGTTAACATAATTACATACCGACCGCCTTCTCATTATTTTATTAAACTAAATTTAATTCCCGTCTTTAATCCTTAAAAACCAAAATCGTGACAAACATCCACCTTAGCTAAACTAGTAGATCCTCTAGCACTAAGTGATTATAAAGTCCATGTGGGATCGACAATCTTTTATATTACTTCGATAGGCTGTGCGCTTGCAGCTCAGATACCGCTAGACACATATCGCGTCTTCGCGCCCATCAATCCTGCAGGGAGAAAGATCTTTGGGCGATTTGTCTGGAGGGGGAACTCAGCTTGGGGATAGAGATCATTGATTGATCTGTCCGAAGGGAGAACTCCTAATGGGGATAAGGAAGTTTTAGCAACTCCGCTGGGGACGTGTTTCTGACATCGCTCTACTGGGGAGGCAACTCTGTGGGGGAACAATTCCATCGATTCTACTGAGGATGAGCGAAATCTGGCATTTTTGATGGGGAATAGAAAGGCCATTGACCACTTTACTGTGGAAAAGTTGTCAGTCATTGCTCGGGAGGTTCCGCTTGGGGAGGAGATAACTTATGGGAAGTAGTATGATGGGTATCCAATCCTTGATATGCCCCCTATTGCGAAAGATTGTCTGCCTTGAGTACCTGCAACCTGTTAAGACAAAGGAAAACACACAAGTGTCCCGAGGTATCCCTAACCTAATTCCGTCATAGGAGTTAGATTTTCCTGAGAGCAACAAATTTCCTGCAAACATTTATTAAAATGGCTCATATGTTTTATGCAAGTGTTGTATTATGAACATTGGACATTTTTCAAACGAAACAAAAATGTATAGAACAAAGTGTGACTGAAAATTCTGATTTTATTGATGTGTGTGCCCTGAATAGGCAAGTACAGTCAAAGAAGCGAATCTCCTGAAATGAGGAGATTGCTGTAAATTGAGAAAAATAAAAGTGTTGGCAATGTTAAGGATGACACTTCAGTGAGCTCCCTTTGTTATGACCTGTATGACATTGACGTTCTTCTTATCTTGCTTTCTGAAGAAGGTTGATTCTGACCGATACTTTATCCTTTCGAAGCTTGCCATGTTGCGAGTGATACAGACGAATTCAGAGTGCAGTTGTTCACTTATTCCCTGATTTTGCGTGGATCTCCCTTTCGGTTTTTCAATCCACCGGGATACCCATTTTTGCTTGAGCTGTCCGATATGGCTTTTTAACTCAGCGGGTGTACATTTTTTTATCTTTTCCTTATTTTTGCCCGAGTCTTTTATTCTGTTTTTGACTCGCCGGGATGCCCTATTTTTGCCTGGACTTACATTCTGTTTTTATGTCCAGCGGGTCTTTTTATGCGAAGTATTTTTTAACTGCATCTGAATTCACAGGAGATGGGAAGTCTTCACCATCCATATTTTTTAACTGCATCTGAATTCACAGGAGATGGGAAGTCTTCACCATTTTATCGTGGAATAATTTTACCATAGCCCGTTGGTATGTTGCACCGGCGTTCTTCAGACCAAACGACATTACCTTGTAGTAGAACGTGCCACAGGGTGTGATGAAGGTTGTCTTCTCCATGTCTTCAGGTGACATCTTGATCTGATTGTAACCATAGAATCCGTCCATAAAAGAAAATACCGAGAACTGAGTTGTGTTGTCCACCAATACATCAATGTGAGGTAATGGGAAATCATCCTTCGGGATGGCTCTGTTCAGATCCCGGTAATCCACACACACACACGCATCTTGCCATCCTTCTTAGGCACGGGTACAATGTTAGCAACCCACAGCGGGTAGCTAGTTACAGCGAGGAAACTGGCATCCCATTGCTTTTGTACTTCTTCCTTTATCTTCATAGCCATATCTGGGCGAGTACGGCGTAGCTTCTGTTTAACCGGTGGACAATCTTCTCTCAGTGGAAATCTGTGCATAACAATATCCGTATCTAGACCTGGCATATCTTGATAGGACCAAGCAAAGACGCCGCCATATTCCCGAAGCATACTGATGAGTTGTTCTTTCACTGGAGCTTGCAGACTGGCCCCGATCTTCACCTCTTTCACATCTTCCTCGGTACCAAGATTGATAGTTTCAACCTCCTCCTGATGAGGAGCAATCACTTTTTCCTCTTGCCTCAACAACCTAGCCAACTCTTCAGGCAAATCATAGTCTTCATCAACCCCTTCATCTGCTTGATTAATTGGATTGTCGAAGTCATACAAGGTCATAGCAGTGCTGTTGTCGGTGCAATCTGGGGGATTATCTCTGCAAGGGTTGAGATTTGTTCATTTTAGTGATTGATTTTAATCTTGTTTAGAAAAAATGTGAATGGAGTTATTATTGAAAAACATTGCCATTTATTGTTTTGTGCGAAAATAACAAAAATGAAAAACAGTGAGCGAAAAAGAAGATCGTTTGCAAAAGATGTCCATTTGTTCATTAATCATTCATTTGCACAAAATACAAATATGGCCCTATTACAAAATGATTCATAACACCTTGGGCAAGATGCAGGACTTGATGCATGCTTAAACAGGAAATAATAACTACTCTGCAGAAGTAATCCATATAATTTCTTGGGAAGACCAGTTAAGGACTTGTTGGCCCGGGACCTTTGGACGAATCCAGCTCTCTAGGTTGAAGTCACTTTCAGCCTCGTCTTCCACATTGTTAATTGCATCCGGGGTTAGCATACCCCCACTGACAAATTTGGGAGCTTCAGCAACCTCCTCTTGGACCTGTCGGGATGGTTTGTAACCCAACCCGAACTTGTCTTCCTTGATCTGAACTTGCAGCAGCTTGCCCCATCCCTGGGCATTCTCGTCTTCAACAACCTTCCGAGCTTGTTTATAAGAGGAGATTGAAGTACCAGACACTTCAGCTGTTTCTTCATTAACATTGAGGTCCTCAAACCCTTGGCTCATTGTCTCATGAATCTCTCCGTCCATCTCAATATACTTGTAAGTATCTAGATGACTAACGAATATATCCTCCTCCCCACAGATTGTGATGACTTGACCTTCCCATTCGTATTTCAACTTCTGGTAAAGGGTCGACGTTACAGCGCCAGCGGCATGAATCCATGGCCGACCCAACAAACAGCTATATGCTGGCAGAATGTCCATCACGTAGAAGACAGTTTTGAAGATCTGTGGGCCAATCACCACAGGCAGCTCAATTTCCCCAAGAACCGATCTTTTAGAGCCATCAAAGGCTCTCACTACCAGGTTACTTGGACGCAGTGCGAGACCATCGTATTCCATCTTGACCAAAGCTTTCTTCGGAAGAACATTGAGTGAGGACCCAGTGTCAACCAAGACGTGAGAGAGAACAACTCCTTTACACTCCAAGGTAATGTGCAGAGCCTTATTATGGTTGTGGCCCTCCATAGTTACATCAACATCGGTGAACCCTAGCCCATGGCTAGTATTGACATTTGAAACCACTATTTCCAGCTGATTAACTATAATCTCTTCTGGCACGTAAGCTGCGTGCAAGACTTTAAGAAGTGCATTCCTATGAGCTTCGGAACACATCAACAGTGATAGAATAGAGATTTCGGAGGGGGTCAGATGGAGCTGGTCCACAACCTTATAGTCACTCTTTTTAATTATTCTCATGAACTCGTCTACATCCTGCTCAAAGGATGTCTTCTGAGCTTCCTTGGTAATAGGCTCTTCAAGCACCACATTCTTGCCCTTAGCCTTGGCAGCAGCTTCTGCTTCAGCATTGGTTCTCTGGAATTGTGAGGCAAAGAGACGTCCGCTTCAAGTGAAGCCTCCGCCTCCCCCCACATTATCAATCTGTGGTGTAGAAGTATCAAGAATGACTTTCTTTCCGTTACAATATAAATCTGAGCCATAGTGCCAAGGTATGGCACTGCTGCTGTCATATGGAACCGGTCCTGGTACTGTGATAGTAACTGGACTAATTGTTGCGGAAGAAGGAATTGAAACGGTCTGAGGTTCATAATAAATTGTGACAGGAGGTCTGACTGGAGATGGTGCTGGTGATGAAGGTTGTTGATGGAGATGTTGATTGTTGAAAGAATCTGGAATGGAGATTGTTGCAGGATCATAGTAAATAGTCACTGTGGAAATATCTTCATTGATGGATGTTGTTGTTGTAGAAGGATGTGTTGAACTGATGTTTGTTGAAGTTGAAGAAGGAATGGTTGTTGATGTTGTAGAAGAATCTATTGGAATGATTTTTGTTGAAGTTGTAGAAGTGATATCTGATGGAATGATGTGTGTTGATGTTGTAGAAGGAATGATTGTTGGTGTTGTAGTAGTCGGGACCGTTGAAGTGATCTTTAAAGTGCCTTCCTTGATAAGATTGTTGATACCAGTCTTCAAATCTGCACAACCGTTGATAGAGGTCTTGCAAGCTTCACAATGGGCCTCACAACCCGGGAACACTTGACACTTTAAAAGTTGGGCTTTAACCTCGGCCAGAGGTGTTTGAATGCTTGCAACATTGTCAATTAGGTTTATCGGTTGATCTTCCTCAATAGCATTTATCCTAGGCCCACCGTGGCTAGGCATAGGATTCTTGGTAACACTTTGAGGAGGCGCAAAGTTAACTGCCTTAGAATCAATCAGATCTTGAACCTTCATGTGCAAGGCTCTGCACTTCTCTATAGTATGGCTAGGTGCATTTGAGTGGAAGGCACACCGGGCATTAACATCATAGTTTCTTGGGAGGTTCTGAGGATCCGGGGGAGCCAGAGTCCTTAATTCAATTAAGTTGAGCTTTAACAATTGTGGAAGTAAGGCAGCATAAGACATTGGAATGGGATCAATAACCCTATTGACTTGTGAAGGCCTCTGTTGAAACAACCGTTGCTGTTGATTGTTATTGTTGAAAGATATTTGTTGAGGAAATTATTGTTGTGGTGGGAAGTGTTGTGGTTGTGGAGTGTACTGTTGTTGAGGTGCCGGAGTTGGAATTGTGACAGCAGCTATTGATCTTGGCATGTAATGAGGCCTACTCCTGCCCATGTGTACTGAGTTGGTCTCACCTGTTCTACGAGGTCCTACAAAAGGTTTCCTTGTATTGCTGGAACTGGCACCATTATCTGAAATTTTTCCCATCTTCAGCAGACTCTCAATTCTCTCTCCAGCTATAGCTACATCCGCAAAGCTGGTGGACGAGAAAGAAGCAAGTTTGTCAATGTATGTTCCTTGTTGGGTGTTCATAAACATGTCGGCCATTTCTCTTTCAGACATTGGAGGTTGGACAGCAGCAATAAGTTGTCTCCACCTTTGGGCATACTCCCGGAAGCTTTCTCTTGAAGACTGTGACATACCCATTAGGAGAGTCCTGTTGGGAGCCATGTCTAAGTTATATTGATACTAGTGTATGAAAGCTTCGGTCAAATCCTTCCAGTTTCTAACTGTTGCCCTGGACAAATGAGAATACCATTCACGGGATGCCCCGGTCAGACTGTCCTCGAAGTAGAACATCCACAACTTTTCGTCCATGGTATAAGCCTTTAATCTTCCCAGAAAGAACTGTAGGTGAGTACGTGGACAAGAGGTACCGTTATATCTCTCAAAGCAAGGGGGTTTGATTTGTGAGGAATCCTGACTCCCTCAACCAGACCCATGTCCATAACATCAAATCCCAAAGAGTTTTGGGACTCCAGAGATCTCATCTTCTCTGCTATTTCGTTCAGACAACGATCATAGGCTTCATCTCCAGCACCAATTACTATAAACTGTTCCTCTTGAGGGTCCTCCTGCAAGGTACGACCTCCAGTATTTCCTTGGGTATTCCTGATAGCATTGATCTCAGGATTGAGGTGAGGCCCAAACTCTGGCGCATCTGTTCGTGGTTGTCCGTGAGTTACTAGTACCTCATGTACCTGGATGATTCTCTTAGGGATTTTGCCGCTCGACCAACTCTCTTAATCTTTCTTGGCTTTGGGCTAACCCAGTCATTACTGCCATGAACTGGTTCATCTGAGCCCTCATCTCAGTTCTCTCATTAGCCATCTGATTTCTCACGTCAGTCAAATCTTGTTGAACTTGGTCCATCTGTAAGATCGGAAAGTTGTTTCTGGTTGGATACCGGTGAACTCTGTTGATGGGAAAAACCCTCCTACGAGCAATGTTTCCTGAAACACACAACAAGGTGAGAAAACAACAACAAAAACACCTACAAAACAAAGAATGAGGTTAGTATGCAATGCAGTATGTCTATTTGTCTTCCAAGGGTATCCGATTTGGTTCTTTGGTTTTGACCTTCCAGTCCTCTAGGAATGATGATGTTGGAGAGAAATGAAGCCCAAGAGATAAACCCAAGTAATACATAAACCATATATTACAAATGAGAAAAGATACATAGTTTATGATTACAAACAAGTTCCCATGGTGGGTCAAAATACAACAAAATCAAGGAATACAACCAAATTATCATGAGAGATAAAGTACAACCAAAATGAAATACAAATACATAGAAATCAAACATGCAGCCCAAAGTCATCCTCTATGACTTCCTTCAGGAGAGCATCAGTCACTGGTCCAATTGGATGCTCTGTGATGGTCCTGATAAGAAGGTTCTTGGTGGCAATAGCACTTGTCAACTTCTTATACTTGTATTGGTCCTTTGATCTCTTCAACCCCGCCCGGAGTTTCAACTCAGAGATTTCCTTCTGTGCTGCTAACAAGGCTTCCTGATTCTTCTTCTCATTAGCTTCCAGTTGCTCTATCCTAGCCTGGGTCTTCTGATCCTCTTGCACACGAGCCTTAGTGATTCTGATCCATCTAGCCTGACTCTCTTCCAAGTAGTGCTCAGCTCTGGCCTTCTGAATCTTGGCTTCTTTGCAAGCATTCTTCAATACCAACTCCCCTGCTCGGGCTTTTCTGATGTAATCATTAGTCTTTTCAATCTTGGTCATATGCTCGATCCGGAGCTTCTCTAACCTCTCATTGTCCAGACGACTATCATTCCTTTCCCAGAGGGTCTTCTTCAGAGCTTTAGAAAGCTGGGTATTTATCTCTTTCAACTTCTCAAACTCCTCTAAACTGACTGTAGCTACAGGCTCTGCTGCTGATGGCCCTGGCACATCTTCCAGGATGAATGGCATGCGGGTGATCTGTCCTCTGATGTGAGACTAATCAATGTACTAAGCTGAAGCTATGTTGTTGCACTTGCCAAGAATAGCATTCCCTTTTGTCTAAATATTATCCCAAGCCCAAGCTGCTTGTCGGACGATAGCATGATTATTCTGAATGTCACAGTAAAGGGTTTCTGATAAGTCATGCTCTCTTGATGGATGTAATAAGGCATACCATAGATTCCTTTTAAAAAGCAAAGGATTGTAGTTGATGCAACCCTTCACTCCAATAAGAGGTACATTGGGATACTGCCCACAGCTGGTAATTATATCCCTGCCCTTGGTGCTCTGAGTGCACCAACTGATGTCTTCTGAAGTGAGAGCAATCATTCTCTTAGCCCAATTTCTTGACTGATGGGGATTCAAGAAAGCTTCTATCTTCGGCAAGTGTCTCAATAACCAACAGTAGAAGAGAGGTGCACAACATCTGACTAATCTTCCCCTCTGCTTCTCATTTCTCTGATGCACTGAGTAGTAGAAATCCCCTACCAAGGTTGGAACTGGATTAGTCAGCAGGAAGAGATGGATAACATTCTTGCTTTCAAACTTAGGCTCGTCTGCAAACAAGATGATTCCATATATACCAAGAGCCAGGAGAGCACAAACAGTTTCCCACTTTCCTGATGCAGCATGACTGGTGGCCTGAGTGATCAAGAAGTCCAAAGGCATAGGATTCCAGCCTTGGTGGTCATATGCTGATCAATGATGGTGCTTTCCAAATGCAAAGCCTTAGCTATGTCTTCATTCCTAGGAGCAGTCATCTCAGGGTTGAAAGGGATTCCTCTTCTGATAGGGACACCTAACAACATGGAGAACTCTTCTAACAAAGGGCGCAATTGAAAGTCTGGGAAAGTAAAGCATCTGAGAGGAGGGTCATAGAACTGAAGGCAAATGTTGATCATACTCCTTTGTAATGCATCCAAGTCCACAATCATGTCCATGATATCACCATAGTGTTCCCTGAATAAAAGGACATGATCAGGAGTGATGAGTGTCTGAATCTGCCTGATGCCTGCTAAAGAGGGCTCAAAGAAATTATAAGTGATGTTGCTCTTCCTGGATGAATCCATATTGATAATGGATGCTGATGAAGATAACTGGGGAGAAGTACTGATGAAGATAACTGATGAAGATGGTGAAAAAGATCTCTGATGAAGATAGCTGATGAATATATCTGATGAAGATGTCTGAGTAGAAGAACAGTCAAAACCAAACCAAATAAGATGTGGATACCCTGTAAAACAAATAGACAAATGTTAAAATGATGCAAAATGATGTATGCAGAATAATATACAAGGGTTTGTGATCAGGTGCTGGATTTGTTATTTGCTTTGATAGGGTCCATGTGTTCCGAAGTCCAGATGGAGGCTAGAGAACCAATAACAAGGTGGGGGACTCAAATAAATAATCACAAGTCCAGGGTTTCATAAGATCAATCCAAAATAGTGTAACCTTAAAACAATATCAGTAACATGGTATGATGAGGCCAAGGGTTCCTGCAAACCTGTAAACATCCCAACCCCCTCACAGGTATTGTTCTAGAACAAGGATCCTCAGACTTGGATCTATTATGAGAAGTGTAAACACTTCTAACCCGGAGGTACAATGTTTACATTAATCATAAAGGACCCTCCTCTAATTCACCTCAGATGCTGAAGGTCATCTAAAAGGGTCATCCAGACTTAGCAGGCTTCCCAGATAGCCCTAGTACTATAGGAAGTCCGTAGCACAAAGTTCTCAAGAAGAAACCCATGTATGAACCGTGTTTCATATTCCCGCACCAGACCAAAATGGAATGGGAAAGAATATGAAGCCACTCTAATCCTATGTGTCACTCAGGTTCTCGGTGTGGAACCTTACTTACTGAGTTACCCCTCCCACCAAGGTAAACAACAAATCCAACACAAGTGATATGATGACAATAATATGAAATGCATAAAACAGTAAATGAAAGCGATAAAGTAAATGCAACAAATAAAGTTGTACATAAAGCAATAAATAAAGCAAAAACAAAAGCACACATAGCACATAACACCCCCAGTAAACAAAATCAAACAAGCGCTAGGAGAAACCCACAAAAGAACCAGAAGCTCTGGTTGCAAAGATAACCTCCCCAGCAGAGTCGCCAAGTTGTCGCTCCCCTGAAAAGACACTGGGGTCCCAAGGTGCAGACGCGAACGGTCGGCGAAAGAGAAAGTGAGGTTGAATTGAATAGAGTCTCCAGCTAGGAATTTTTATCCCGAAGGAAAGGTAATGCTCCATAAACCTGGAAAGAGATGGATAAGACGGTTGCGAACCAGAGAAATTGAGAAAGGGGGTTGGTTACAACCTGGGAAGGAATTAGCACCCAGATCGTCCGTCGTACTCGACAGGATCCACGCTTACAAGATTGTGTTTTAAAAGGGGTAAGTATATGTGCTATCTGTGTGCAAAAAGCAAGGAAAAGAAAATACAAGTGTCAGTGCAAAAGGGTATGAATTGCTCTGGAACTGAGGCTTAGAAAAGAATGCTGAAAGAGGGGGATAACGCAGAGACTTTTGTTCGATAATTGTTAAGTTATGCCTATGTATCCTCTCGTGCAATGAGGAAGTCAGAACACCGTAGTTCGACTCAAAGTGACTGAAAGATAGATTGATTGTGAACCTCTTGGTTGTTTATGCTCAAGTGTATGACTCGTCTGGCTTGAGTGCTAACTATCTTGCATTAGACGGAAGAAGCAAGTTCTCGTTTGTGAATGAGTGTGATGTGAAAAGAATCCCAAAGGAGACGATTATAGTTTGTTTTTGTTTTCAGTTTTTTATTGTTTTTTGTGTTTTGCATAGGATTATGAGCTTAAGCCTAAATCAAGGGTTATAAACTCATTATATCCTCCTTGATTAGGGATAATGAGCATACTTAAGCATTAGATAAGCATCTCAACTTAATTACCATGATGATGTAGGATTAAGATCATTAACCTACTTGTGATTATTTAGATGTTTTTGGTTTTTGTTTAGTGTTAAGTAATGAGTTTAATCTATAATCACAGATTAGTGAATTCATTACACCATCCTAATAGAAGGATAATAGATGAGAACACTTAAGCTGAGGAAGATACATCAACTTAATCTATGGTTAGGGATTAAATTAATTATATAACAAGCCTTTATTAAGTGGATTTTAATTAAAGGATGAAATTAAGAAGTGTATTTTATGGTTTGCAAGACAACTTGAGGAGGACTTGTCCATTAAACACTAGGGTTAGTCCCTCTTAACCATAAGGAAGAGATATAACCCTAATGTAAGGCCCAAGTTACAAGATAAAGTCTTAGTGATTATTAATGTGTTTTGATTAAGAGGTGTAGACAAATTAAAGGTTTAACACTAAGGATTAAAGTTATACACTCCATCCTAAGATAAGGATACAAGCATAACCCTAATTCCAAAGTCCTAAAGCTTTAAGAGTTTAGTCTCTGATTAAGAGATGAGAAGAGAGACTCAAGGAGACTCAAAAGGTAAAAAAATAAGGGGGACTACATACAAACCTAAGAGTTATCATGCTTGGATATCCTATGGTTTATGAGGCTTAAGAGAAAAGACCGTCAAGGCCACCAATGGAAGAAGCAGATGAAAAGAGAAAGAAGAAGAAGAATAAGTTACTTACTTCCTGAAGAAGATAAGTAACTTAAAAGAAAGAAAGTAAGAAGGATGGAATATAAGTGAATTATATTCACTTCAAAGACATGTAAATATGCATATGCAAAGGAAAGAAGAGGTGGGAGGTGAAGGCAAATCCACTTCCCAGATAACTTACCCAAAAATACCTGAAATGTTAGTATGGATGCATAAGACATAAAGCAAAAAGAAATGAATTGAAATGAGATGCAAATACCAAAGTCAGAAGTGAATATGAATTGTAAATGGCATATGAGATGATGCAAAGTGATACAATATGCTTATGAATGATCATATAAGGATGAGATGAAAAGGAAGCATGTTTAGAAACATGAAAACACATGAATGTTCATGAAATGTAATGGATGCAAAGCATAACAAATGAATGAAGAAATGATAAATCAATGTTCAAGCATGTCTTAAGATGTCTAAGATGTCATACAAATGCTTGAAATGTCAAGGCAAGTTCATATGATGATGATATGCAAAGGAGAATGCAAATGAAGATGCAAAATTAGGGTTTTATGAATGTATGAGATGCACATGACCAAAATAGAAGCATACATCATGATAAAAAATTGAAATCAAGCTCAAACAAACCCTAATCCCATATGAGATCACACTCCAAAGGAGAAAGTCAAAAGCATAACCTAGTGGAAGTTATGAAATTTCTAAGTTTGCTAGGGTTTTTGGGTGCTTCTAAAGGGAAAATGCAAATAAAATTGAAAATGCAAGATAAAATCATGATATAAGTAACCTAAAAACTAAATGCAATATGTGAAACAATGCAAAAAGAACTAAGTTCAAACTCCTCATGGTTAGGCAGAAATGAATTTTTCAAGCTAGGGTTAGAAAATGTGATTTTTAAGAACCCTAATTCAAAGAAAATTGTGAAATTATGATCAAACCTAAAAAGAAATTTGTATGATGAGTTTGAAAAGGTTTCTAAATGTATTGGAATGGTTCATGATTTTTTTGGTGATTTTTAGAAACCTAAATGCATTTTTAATTAATTAAAATCCATTAACTAATTAAAAATAACATTTAAATATTTTAAAAATACTTTTTTTTAATGCAAAAAATAAAATAAAAATTATTTTTGGGTTAAGAAAATTATTTGGATCAGAAATGCAAGAGATCATAATGTTTTGATGATTTTTGATATTTTAAATAAAATGCACAAAAGAAATGAATAAAAATGAAATAAAAATTGTTTTAATGGAAAGTATGCTGATCTGAGGGCTCAAATTCAAACTGGGGTGGAGGGAATTGACTGCGCGCGCATTTGGATGGATGAGATTCAATCTGACTTAAATAATTAAATAAACCTAATTAAGCTAATTAATTATGGATTAGGGCTTTAATGGAGCATCTGGGCCGTCCATCCACGTGCGAAATAAAGATCCTAAGGTCCACATTCAAACTGATCCTTAAACCCTAATTAGAACCCTAATAACATTTAGGTGACCGGAGCAAGCTCCGGTCATCTTCTCCGGCCAGTCCCCTCCCCTGAATCCCTCAAAATGCCATGAAACTTCACCAAAAGCTCCAGAATCAAACTTCAAACATCATACAACAAGAATCCACAAACAAAAGCAATTTATTTTTCATGAATCAGCTGAATCGAAGCAAACAAGTTTTACGGGCAAATTTTCAGAAGCTTCATACATTCTCATTTCTCAACCATTTTCAAAACAAATTACATCATCATGCTCAGGGGAAAACATAGAATCATTTAAGAACTTAAAACAAAGCTTCTGGAAAAAATGTTCTTGAAGGTTACCTGAGTTGAAGCTTTGAGATTCTGAGCTTTTTGGACCTTTCCTTGATGCAAAATCACTTCAATGGATCCCCTTAGGCTTCTGGAATGCTTGAAACAAGTTTGTGATGGTTGGTTTTGGAGATTCAACTCTGCTGAGGCAGAAATCGTGTTTTGGTTATGGGGGTTTTCGGGTCATTGCGAGGGTTGCTTTGTGTTCCTGAGGGTGTGTATGATTGAATGGTGCAAAGAGTTTTGAGGTTTGTGGCTTGTGTTGAGAGAATCGAAGAGATGAAGTTTTTGCAAGTGTTTGTGCAATTTGCGTTGTGTTGTGTTTCAGGCTCTATGATCATATGAAATGAGGTCCATGAGGCTTGCATGTGATGTCTTGATTGGTCAGAAAGTTGGTAGTGGCATAGTTTGATTGGTATGGGAAAAGTTGCAAAAAAGTCAATTTTGTGTACTTGGAGGTATGGCACGAGTCAGAGCTGCTTCAAGGGGTGTCTTGGCTTCAGCTTGCATCAAGGATGGCCATAGGATCATATTACATGAGCTGTAACAAGTGGATGAAGAGTTTTCAAGGTTTTTGCAACTTTCCCTCTTTGAGAATTTTGTGAAAATGGTTTGATTAATCTTGCAATCCAAGGCACAATTTTGGTTCAAATGAATTGCACTATGTTTGTATGATGTTTAGAAACTAATTAGAGGTCATGAAATGGCTTGAAATTTGAATTTGCAAAAAAATCCTCTTTGGTATGAACTTGAAATTTACAAGAATTTTCCCAACTTTGAGAGGCCATATCTTGAGTTCTAGGATGAATCAAGACATGTTCTTGTACTTTTTGAAAATGAGAAGACATAATTTACAACTTTCATGCCCAAGAATTTTTCATTTGAAGCATTTTTGGTCATGAAATAATAGGTTGAAAATCTTTCCCAAAATGGAAAGTTTCCATTACAAGTCATTTCCAAAAATAGCAAGTTTGCATTTGGCTCAAAATTCTTCAACTTTGTGAACTTACAACCACTTCAATGATTAAATAAAGACCATAGAGACTCAAAATGATGAATGGGACCCTTTAGTACCCTTGATGGGGGCCTCAGATGCCCTGATTTTGACTTTACTTGCTCAAGAAGTTACCCAATGATCAGATGACTTCCATAGTGAATTTCTTCATCAAATTTGGTACACATGATCCTTATAACATATTGAGACCATTAGAAACAAGAATGACCAATAAAACTTGGATTAAGGCCTATGAAACCAAAACCCTAATTTTAGGTCATCTGTGCAGGAAATCTTCAGTCTGCCTCTATGCCTTTGCCATTCTTTGTGATCTCTTGACTTCTATGAACTTTGGGGAGCATATTATGATCATGGAACACATATGGACCCTCTTGGTAAGCTTCAAGACCTTTGGGATAGCTCAGATCACTTCTTGGATTGCTCATATCACAAACCCTAGATGTAGATGAAATGAAACTATGCAGTGAAATGTATGCTCATGTAATGCATAAAATGAAAGATCACAAGCCATGGTGTGAGAAAAAGTGAGGGAAAATTTGGGGTGTTTACACCCGTCGGAACTCTCGACCCCTCTTTTATGGTCTAGTATGATCCCTATTTTATGATCACACCCTCGACCCCTATTTCATGGCCACGTACAATCCCTATTTCATGACCGCACCAACATCACAACGATCCCACTCGGATCCAACGAACATACCCTACCATGCACATGTCATGCAACATCAATGACATACATGCATATATGCAACGACTACATTCTACAATTCAACAACAATAACTAACATGCAACAACTCATCACGACAACGAACTTCATCAACATCATGCATACATTAGTAAACAATAAAATAAGTCAACTTCCAGCGGGTATACACAACAAAGTATCATACTTCCACTTACCACATCAACATACATAAACAACAGTACCACATAATCACAACAACATATAACAACAGTAACCAAACCAATAAACATACTCATCTATGTTCATTTTTAAATTATACTAATTATCACTAAAATTACATGTATAACTCCTCTTCCACTGCCTTTAACTACACCACTTCGATTCCTAAGCATTGCTAAATTAATTATAGAATATTAAGGAATTTTTTGGAATTAAATTACAACATCAATCCGGGTCTCTCTAAGTGAGGGGGATTGTTCGCTAAGCGAGCAACTCTCTGTATTTTGAGTCTTCCAAAGTTTGACTTGCTCGCTAAGCGAGCTCTGCAATTTTCGCAGTTCTCCCTTCTGCGACCTGCACTAAAACCACTATGAGTTTACCTCTCAAAAAACACCAATTCCAGCCAGACAATTATAGAATTACTCATACTAACATCCAATTCATATGATTATCACATAATAACATCAAATTACTAACAATTCAACATAATTCCTACTCAATCACCAAAACCCCAAACCTCTAACCATCAACTTACCCAATTCTCATTATAAAACCCTTAGAGACGGAAGAATCCCACCCTTACCTTGGTTTTGATGAGAAATATCTTCTTCCTCGCAGATTCTCCTCTTCAAGCCTTAGCCCTTTCTCTTCTCTCTTCTCAGTTTTTTCACGATCGTTCTTCGTTTCCCAAAACACGATCATTTTTCCTGCTTACCACTTAACCCCTTAGACCAACTTATGAACTTCCACCTTTACCCTTACTAATTTCACCAAATGACCACCTTACCACCTTAAATCTTATTATTCCAATTATTTTATTTTATCTAATAAAAATATTATTCCATATTATATAATTCTTAAATTAGTATTATACTCAATAATAAATTATTCTCGTACACACCAAAACACCATATTCCAATCAAAATAATTAAATAAAATTTGGGGCGTTACAACTCTCCCCCACTAAAAAGGTTTTCGTCCTCAAAAACTTACCTCATGCAAAGAGATTTGGATACGACTCCCGCATCCTTCTCTCCAATTCCCAAGTCATGTGCCCACCGACAACTCCTCCCCAAACCACCTTCACAAGGACAATATCCTTGCCTCTCAATTGATTTACCTCACGATAATCAATTTGTTCTTGTAATGCTTCAACTTTAAGATTATCTCTTACCTCAACTTCATGCATCGGTATCACATGTGACAGATTCGGAACATACTTCTGAAGCTGCGAAACATGAAACACGTCATGCAAATTGGACAATCTCGGTGGCAAAACCACTCTATAAGCAACATGTCCAAATCTCGCCACAATCTGATACGGACCAATAAATTTAGGAGTAAGCTTTCTCGACTTCAAAGCTCGTCCAACACTGGTCACCAGAGTAACCCTAAAAAAACACATGGTCTCCTTCTTGGAACTCAAGATATTTTCTTCTCTTGTCATGGTAACTATTCTACCTACTCCGTGAAGTCCTCATCTTATCTCGAATCAACTTCACCATCTCAGTAGTCTGCTGCACAATATCAGGTCCAAGTACAACACTCTTACCTAACTCATGCCAACACAAAGGTGTCCAACATCTTCGACCATATAAAGCTTTAAATGGTGCCATTCTGATACTGGAATGATAAATGTTATTATAATTAAACTCAATCAACGACAATTAACTATCCCAAGCACCTCCATGTTCAAGCACACAAGCCCTCAACAAATCTTTCAAAGATTGTATCGTTCTCTCTGTCTGTCCATCAGTATGAGGATGATAAGTTGAACTCAACTTCAACTTCGAACCCAATGCCTCTTGCAAGCTCTCCCAAAATCTCAAAGTAAATCGCAGATCTCTATCTGACACAATATTTAAAGGTATTCCATGCAACTTCACTATTACACCGACATATATCACTGCCAACCTCTACAAAGAATAAGTAATACCAATTAGATTAAAATGCGCTTACTTAGTCAACCTATCAACGATCACCCAAATAGCATCATGCCCTCTTGGAGTTGTAGGTAACCCTGTAACAAAGTCCATCGATATACTATCCCATTTCCACTCGGGAATATCCAACGGTTGCATCAAACCAGCAGGTTTTTGATGTTCCACTTTCGAATTCTGACAAGTCAAACATGAATAAACAAACTGAGCCACATCACGCTTCATACCAGGCCACCAAAATATCTTCCTCAAATCCTGATACATGTTCGTCGATCCTGGATGAATACTCAAACCACTTTTATGCCCTTCCTCAAGAATAATTCTCTTCAACTCAACATCATCAGAAATACAAATACGATCCCGAAATCTTAGTACTCCTCGTTCATCAACTCGAAACTCGTTATTTCCAAATTGTTCATCATTAACCATCAAATCTACCAATTTCACATCTGACTTCTGACTCTCCCGATTACGATCAAGAAAATCATTATTAACCTTCAACATTCCCAATATCACACTATGAGGTGTCAAGGAGCAAAATTTGTTATCACTGAAGCAAGGGGGGAAAGGGCTCGGTTGAGTTCCTCATTCCCTTAAGGCTTAGACCTTTCCCATCGTGAGTTAGGGGTCTGCCACACTGGAATGGCAACACCGGAGGTCGTTTGAGGTGTCCCCGTTAGGCGAGTCATATATTCGTTACCCGGGCAAGAGTTCGCTCTCGTTGTGTGTAAGGGTTATACTTATACCATAGTACATTCCTTTGGATGGGTGTTTACCCTCCATAACTAGGTAGATCCTTCGACATCTTTTCAGTGTTCCATGGTCGAGCAAATCGTTCCCCATTCAGTTCTTCGAGATAGTAGGCTAATGTGCCAGTTTTGGATTTGACCTGATATGGGCCTTCCCAATTTGCGGAGATTTTTCCCTCACGTGAATCTTTCTGATTTCTGCGTAGGACAAGACTGCCTACATAGAATTCTCGTTTGATGATCTTGGTGTCGTAGCGCAAAACGATATTTTGTTTTAGGGATGCTTCGTAGAGAGTTGCTTCTGAGAGGTTCTCCTTAACTAGGTCGAGCTCTCCTCTCAACACTTCATTGTTGAGCTCTTCCTCCAGGGGAGACTCTGTCCGCCTAGAACGTTCTCTAATTTCTATAGGGATGACTATTTCTGTTCCATATGTCATTCGGAATGAAGTTTCCCCGGTGGTTGAATATGGAGTCGTCGGGTAGGCCCAGAGTACACTATGAAGTTCTTCGACCCACCTTTTCTTTGCTTCTCCAAGTCGTCTTCCCAGGCCTTGCAAAATGACCTTGTTGGCGACTTCAGCTTTCCCGTTTGTCTGGGGGTACTCGACTGACACGAAGTGTTGCTTGGTGCCCGTCTTAAAGATGAAGTCCTGAAAATTTATGTCGGTGAATTGAGTGTCGTTGTCTGTGGTCAGGGATTGAGGTATGCCGAACCTGGCTAGGATGTTTCACTTATAAAATCGCAAAATGTTGAATGTAGTGATTCTGGCCAGAGCCTCGACTTTTATCCATTTGGTGAAATAGTCGACGACCACAATCATATATTTGTTTTGGAAGGAACCTACTGTAAATGGACCAAGGATGTTCATTCCCCACTGTGCGAACGACCAGGGACTGGACATTGTCTTGAGTGCGTCAGGGGCGCGAGGTGCATTTCCCCGTGAAGATGAAATTTGTCTCATTTTTTACGTGCTTTTTGGCATCGTTCTGCATGGTCAGCCAATAATATCCTGCCCTTAAGACCTTTCGTGCTAAGGATCTGCATCCTAAGCGTTGCGCGTTTATGCCCTCATGTATTTTGTGCAAGATATCTAACACGCTTTCTTCCTCAACGCACTTGAGAAATGGAATGGAAAATACTCGGAAATATAGATTGTTATCTACCAGGACGTAGGAGGATGCACGATGTCTGGTGGCGTTGGCCTCCTTGATGTCTTCGGGAAACTTGCCTGTTGTAAGATAATGGTATACTGGAGTCATCCAACAAATTTTGACACTTATGAGGTTGTCGTTGATGACTTCGGATGATTTTCAATGGTAGGGCATGGAAGTGTTTCATGCATGACCGACTTGTTCCCACCTTTCATTCGTGTGCTCGCCAATTTTGACAAGACATCCGCCCGTGAATTATGCTTGTGGGGAATGTGTTGGACTTCCCACGACATGAACTGTGCCAACTTCTATTGTACCAGTGCCAGATACTCGACCAAATGATCTTTTTTAGCCTGATATTCTCCTTTGACCTGTAATGCTACAAGTTGGGAATAAGTGTAAATTTTAATCTCCTTCGTGTCCATGTCTTTGGCCAAGCGGAGTCCCTCTAGGAAAGCTTCGTATTCATCCTGGTTATTAGATGTTGGGAAATAGAGAACCAAGGATACCTCTATTGTGAGGCCATCTTCGTTTTCGACGATGATTACTGCCCCACTGCCTGATGGGCAAGATGCTTCATCGACGTAGATGACCCACTTTTGGGCGCATTCGGGTATGGTCTCCGCGGGGGTCATCTCGGCCACGAAATCAGCCAAGGCTTTTGAGCCTTTAGAGCTTTTCTACTTTCATAGTGTATATCGAATTCATAAATCTCTAGCGACCATCTCAGCATTCTCCCAGCCATATCCGGTAAATCTCTAGCGACCATCTCAGCATTCTCCCAGCCATATCCGGTCGGGCAAGCTGATGTTTCATAGGCTGGTTGGTTTGTCGATCACGGTGTGTTCCAGGAAATAGTGTCTTAGCCTCCTGGTTGCGTTTATGAGCGTGAGGGAGACATTCTCTATTTACTATTATTTAAGTTCTGGTCATTGTAGGGCTTTACTCGTAAAATATACGAACTTTTGTCCCTTCAAGTTTTCTCTAATGAGAGTTATGCTAATGGCCTCAGTATTATCAGAAAGATACAGATAGAGGACCTCTCCGGCCATTGACCTAGATAAAAATAGAGGTTCTGATAGTTCTCATTTGAGGTGTTGCAGGGCCTGCTCGCACTCCTCTGTCCATTCAAATGTTTCTTCCTTGCAAAGTAACTTAAAGAAGGGTGAGGTGTACGGGGCATATTTTTCCACAAAGTGTGATAGTGAGGCGAGTATGTCGTTCATGGACTGAATCAACTTCTTTGAGTTAGGCGTAGGAAATTCCGAGAAGGCACGACATTTGTCGGGATTGGCCTCAATCCCTCTTTTTGTAAGATAGAAATTGAGGAACTTCCCTGCTCTTACACCAAAGGTGCATTTTTCAGGGTTAAAGTGTATTTTGCACTTCTTTGCTTGGTCGAAGACTTCTTGGAGGTGGGATGTATGGTCGGACTCCTGGGTGGACTTGATGATCATGTCGTCCATGTAAACTTTAAGAATATCCCCAATCTTGGAGTGTATGACCTTGTTCATCATGCGTTGATATGTGTCCCCAATGTTCTTTAATCCGAAGGGCATTACGTTGTAGTAATAATTGTCTGACGGGGTCATGAAGGTGATGTGCCTCTTATCCTTTTCGGACATGGGTATCTGATTGTACCTGGAATAAGCGTCCATGAAGGATAAGAGTTTAAAACATGTAGAACTATATATCAGTTTATCTATATTAGGCAAAGGGTAAGAGTCTTTCGGGAAAGCCCAGTTAAGATTAGTGGTGGTGTAGTCAATACAGAGTTGCCACTTTCCATTAGATTTCTTTACGAGTACACTGTTCGAGAGCCAGGTTGTATACTTGGACTCAAATAAAAAATTTGCCTCTAAGAGGTCCTTGATTAATTTTTCAGCAGCTAAAGTCTTCTCTTCGAACTGCTTGTGTCTCTGCTGAGCGACTGCGCGTGCTGATGGATTGGTGGTGAGCTTGTGACATGTAATCTCAGGGGATATGTTGGGCATATCGGCGGCGCTCCAGGAAAAGAGATATGCGTTTCTGCGCAGACATTACTTCAATTGCTCTTTTTCATCATCAAGAAGCCATGTGCCAATGCGAACTCCTCTGTCTGGATTGTCCCCGAAGGTTATGACCTCGAACTCTCCCGTGGGCAAAGGGCGCAAGATGGCTGAATTTTTTTAGAATCTACTGGAATGCGAGAATCAATGTCGACTATTTTGATCTGAAGAGTCGTCTTCTTCTCAGGCTGGATCTTTTTAGCTGGGGTATCTTTGTGTCTTGCATGTTTGTCGCTTTTAGGTACAATCTCTATCACGGTCTGCCCTTTAGTTGCAATATCAATTTTTTATTATTATTGAGGTAGTATACTTTTTAAAGGTTGAATAATAAAAAAAACTATGATTAATTATCTAAATAAGTGATTTATTATTTGTTCATTACTTAAAAATTATTATTATTAATAGAATGTTTAATTTTGAAGCAGTCTTGAAGAATTAGGTGCAAACATGATGTAAAAGGGTGAAAAAAGTAGAGTGTCAAAGCCAAAACCCAATTCAAGACCCAAAAAGACCAAGGAGGTAAAAACTAAGGAAATAGTCGATTAAGCTAATCGATTAGTTAGCCTACATGTTTCAAAATTGAGACAAAATCAGATTGAATCTTCTATTTGAGCAAACCATATTAAAAGCATTAGTGTACAACGCATAATATCTTCAAAATCATCATTACCTAATCGATTAGGACATAAAATTAATCGATTAGATGACTTGTTTTAGTAATATTTTGTTATGATATTTTCTAGGCCAAAGCTTCAAGGATTTTATGGAGTTTTTGCACGCCAAAACCTTTAGAAGGAACACTATAAATAGGTAATAATATTTCATTCTTTTGCATCATCCATTTCTCTTTTCTTCTTGTGTTAATTAGATTTCTACTTTGCGTCATAAAGTATCATCATTTATGGCTCCAACAAGGGACCCGTTTGTTTTGGCTTTTTTTTAAATGATTTTTATAGTGTAACAAATTTTGTAGAAAAAAATTTTACAAAGAAATTTTTCATAAAAGTTTCAAATGAAAATTTGGTTTGAATTATTATTCTTAAATGTCATTTTAGATATTTCAACACTATCGGAAAAAAATTTGGATATCAAAATTTCAAAAAAAATCACTTAATTTTGAAGCTATTTCAAATAGATTTTCATAAAAATTATTTTGGAGATACAACTTTTTCAAAAATATGTGATTTCGACTATGTTTTAATCTCCAATAATGTATATTTATGTTGTACGATATCAAAATTAGTTTTGAAATTTAGAAAAAATAAATATAAAAAAACTTGTAATATTTTGAAAAACGGTTTTACAAAATCCATTTTTTAAAATACAAAGAAATAATCCTTTTTTTTAAAGCTAAAACAAACAGACCCCAGAAGTCTTCAATCTTTTAATTCTTATTCAAGAAGATTGTTTGTGGATGGTTCAACCTCAAGAAGCAAATATAATAATTGAATGTCCAACCATAAGGCAATAAGGCCCGATGTTATGGAAGAAAGTTTTCTCAAAAACTTCAAATCATATGTTCACATTTATCGAGGGTTGGTAAGGAAATTCTTCACAAAGTACCGAATCTAGTGTTCCTAAATCATCTAAGATAGTTTTACTCCAATCCAAATATTGAAGATCTATCTTTCAAGTCATTCATAAAATGAGTAACAATTGACATTCATAGAGATCAATTTTGAAGGATGTTTGAACTACCCTTCTATGGAGTATCATATATGTACGATGGGCCTATAAAGCTCAAAAAATCAGAATTTCCACTTCCATAATCTCATTTATCATGAATCCCATGGAGAATAGGAAACTTTATGTAACAGTAGGCTACTTGAAGGAAAATATTCGTGTGGTCCACTATTTGATCACAAGGATACTCCTTCCAAGGCAAGATAATCTTGGATTGGTCATTAGAGAAGATGTGGTCCTCTTATGGCTACTAACCTAGCTATTTAAAACAAATTGGATTGATGGAATACTTTTATATATGATCTCTTTCAAGCAAGTTCGATCAATAGAACTACCATATGAAGTCTTGATCACCAAAATATTAGTCGTTGTTGGAGTTAACATTATGGGAGAAATAATGGATCTAATCCACTATAGGATCAACTATTGCTCACTCAGTAGCACGAGGGATCAAATTTATCAAGGACAATTAAGGAAAAAATTAATGGGTGAAGACAAAATTGTAGTCCAATTAGTAGCAACAAATGACACAACTTTTAACACCCTTTCTTGAAATCACTCAACAAAATGCTCTAACCATTCATAATTTAGAAAAGAAAAATGTTGCCATCAAGAGAAACAAATCAATATATGACGAATAAATGGAAACGAGTAGTCTCAGATTTGTGTTCTTTAGCTTTTAAGTGTGTTTAAATTTCCCTCTTTCTCGCTTACTATAATTATTTAAATTTATGTATTTTCCTCCTTTATATAATTCAAATTCTAGTTTTAGAATTAATACAATAATATATTTTTCCTTTCTTAGCAAAATATTTTTGATCTATGTGAACTATGTGTTTCTTATTTATAATTTTTTCTAGCATTTTTATCATCCTTTTTAACTATGGAAAAAGGGGAAGTATACTCTTAGGTGGAGTATAATATACTCTCTGCTCATGTGAGAGGAAATTTAACCACTCCAAATTGTATCCACCTCATTTCTCTTTCATCACCTCCTTGAGAGATATGTTGTTATTATCAAAAAGGGGAAGAATGTGGATTTATGTTCTTGCAAGTATAATAAAAAAGAGATCCAAGATATTGAAGCTTATGGATGATAATATTCAAGTCAATTAATAATTGGTTATTTTTTATGATGACATGATTTTAATGATGACAACACTTAAATTCAAGCGATTGTTGAAGTTAGCTCAAGTGGTTAAATATGCACATGATTTGACGATGGCATGGTTAGTCAGTCCATCCTCCTGAATCAAACTAAATACATTTGTTTAAAGTCAATAGTGTATTCCAACGAAACTCAAGTGAAAACATAAGGTTTATGATCACAAGTGGTTTAAACTTTCAAAATATAAAATGATGGTAATTATCATGGAAATATTTCAGGCATCAACAAGAAGACTCAAGGTTATTATGTGTTGATGATGATGCCAAGAATTGAAACTTTAGAGTGTGAAAGAGTGGAAGTGTGAAAGCTCATGTGATTGTGTCTGATTGAGTGATCAATGTATTGTAAATACCTAGGGGCATTTATAGAAGTATTATGTCTAAATCACACACACTTAAAACATTGATAAACCTCTCACATCTATTATAATATATTAAATTTGAACCACAAACTATTTTGTTGACAACTCATTCTTTAATTTGTCACATCATTTAAAATCATATGTGACATTCTTCGAAACATAAAATTTTAAATTAACTTGCTCTAATTCATTATAGAAATAGGTATAATTTTTCATGTATAAATATCATTCAATTAAAAGACTTCCATTTTTGTAGAAATAAATGAAACATTTCGTGTATCAATCCAATTTAATTAAAAGACTTCTATTTTGATATTCCATAAGTCATTTTCTTTTATTCTCTAACTTAAAATCTATTATACACATTGATTTATTGCCTTTGCACCGTCATTTCATATTTAATGTTACATCAAAACACATTACATACACGTACAAATTATATATTCACTATTGATCAAAACTCTAAATTTTAAAATATAAAATTATAATTACATGTAAATATTACAAAAAATAAACCATTAATTTTCATATATCGTTTATAATTCTTTACATTAAAATGTCATATAATATATTGATAAATTGTAAATAATTTAATTCAAATAGCTAATTCAATTGAATTAAATCAATAGTAAATGTTGCAAATTAATGATATAGTAAAATAGAGAGTTTCACCTAAGATTTTAATGTTGATTGTAATACATGGCTAGATACAGTTTAAGTCGTTTGAATGTTAAACGTCTTTCATCCATGAAATAATGAAAAATAAACATTCTTAGAGATGTTGAACAAAAATGGAAATATAAAAAATATTGAAGTTTTTTACATTTATTTCACATTTTAAAATTAAATTGTGACGTGTTATTTGCATTTCTATCATTCAAACATATTTCTTTTCATTTAAAATTTTGATCTCTTTTTTATCATCTTTATCTTACAACAAAAATATAATAAACGAAATCAAAATTCATTTTTAATAATAATATCTAAAAACTCATTCCAGCCCGCGCATGACGCGAGCCTTAATATATTAATATGTTAAAATTAAAGTGCACAATATCGTATGAACACTTCATCTATTTGTGTATCACATCACTCATAATCCTATTTGGCACCTCTCAAAATTCTTCTTTATTTCTCATATGAACAAAAATTATATGTATTATCTATCGGAGGCCATGAGTTCAAACCCCCACAAAGACAAAAGTTTAATATTTTAAAATTTTACAAAGTTTATTTCACATCATCCATAAACCTGAGTGACACATCTCATAACTCTTCTTTAATTTTTACTAGATTGCTGACATGTGCTCCGCATTGGTATATTAGTAATAATTTTTTATTTACATATAAAATTACCTTGTAGGCTGTTTAGATTATGTTTGCAGTTATACTATCAATTTTTTTAATGAAAAACAATAATACAAAAAATGTTTTATATTATTGTTTTTTTAGGTTATCAGAAGATCTATTATGGTTATATATATATATATATATATATATATATATATATATATATATATATATATATATATATATATATATATATATATATATATATATATATATATATATATATATATTAAAATAAGTAATTTATTTTTAAACATTATGAGCATAAAAATATGATTATAATATTAGGAATATTATTTTATTAAAAATATGAATATAATAGAAACAACAATAATAATAGTAATGTCGTAGAAATTAAAAAAATATTAGGAATAAAAATAAATATATTTATGTCAATAATAATCTCATAGACCTTCAGAGCAGAAGTGATGGAAGAATTAAAAAAAAAAGTAAAAGTGTCATCTATCTTGTACTCCTGTTTTATTAGAAAAATAATTATATTTATGTTAACCAATAAAAAATGAGAAAAAAAAATGTAGAATAATCAACTAAGAAAAGAATATATCAATAAAAAGGAATATTTTAAATGAGAAAAATAATATGACTATAGAAATGTACTTACCTAAATATATATTAGAATTTTCAAGCAACAATGACATAATAAAATTTTATCATCATCTTCTTTTGATTCACATGAAAAAAAAAGGCATATCTACATCAACCAATAAAAAATTATAAAAATAATTTGAATAGAAGACTAACCAAAATTATGTAAATATTAACATAAGTTTAAATATTTGTAATAAAATAATTCAAATTTCTATTATATCGCAAAATAAAGGGCAAGACAAATGTAAAGTGAAACAAAAACAATAATAAAAAAAATGTAAGGAGCACCACCAGAGCACCAAAAAATCACCGACATTGATTTGTTTGCAGAATACAATAATAATTAAATGTCACACACACAAATATATATATATATATATATATATATATATATATATATATATATATATATATATATATATATATATATATATATATATATATATATATATATATATATATAATAAAAGCGTTTAATGCGATACCGTTTTATTTTCAATATAATTTAGTATAGAAGTAATACTCAATAGTTGTAAATTATTGGTATGTTATAAATATACTAGTAAATAAGATTAATTATATTTAAAATTTTAAAAACGTTACATATAAAATTATTAGTTATAATGATTTAAATTAAATTAGTTATAATTAGCTATAGTAATATAAAAACGTTACACACTTAAATAATTAGTTATAATGTTTTAAATAAAATATCATTTGAATTAGTAATATTACTATTATTATTATTATTATTATTATTATTATTATTATTATTATTATTATTATTATTATTATTATTATTATTATCATTATTATTATTATTGGTAATAGCATTTTTATTTGTTATTATTATTAGATGAATATTATATATAATTTATTATTATTATTATTATTATTATTATTATTATTATTATTATTATTATTATTATTATTATTATTATTATTTACACAATAAAAACATTTAATGGGGTACTGTTTTATTTTGAAAATAATTAACCATAGAAGTAACACTCAATAATTGTAAATTATTGGCCTGTTATAAATATATCAGTAAATAAGATTAATTATATTTCAAATTTTAAAAACGTTACACATAAAATTATTAGTTATAATTATTTAAAATAAATTATTTATAATGCTTTAAAATAAATTAATTATAATTAGCTCTAGTAATACAAAAATGTTGCACATTAAAATAATTAATTATAATTCTTTAAATAAAATATTATTTGAATTAGTAATATTATTATTATATTATAATTATTATTATCTTATTATTATTTTGTATATTGTTAATAGCATTTTTAATGGTTATTATTATTAGATGAATATTATATTATAATTTATTATTTATATTATTTATATTATTATTATTATTATTATTATTATTATTATTATTTACACAATAAAAATATTTAATGGGATATCGTTTTATTTTCAATATAATTTACTATAGAAATAATACTCAATAGTTGTAAATTATTGGTCCGTTATAAATATAATAGTAAATAAGATTAATTATATTTATTATTATTATATTTATTATTATGTATATAGTTAATTGCGTTATTATTTGTTATTATTATTAGATGAATATTATATTATAATTTATTACTTATATTATTATTAGTAGTAGTAATTTTATATTAATATTAATATTATTATATCAATATTATTTTTATATTAATATTAATATTATATTAATATTCTTAGTTTTTTATTATTATTTGATAATTTAATATTAATATTATTGTTATATTTGTTCTGGACTGCCCTAACGGCTAGGCATGGCCCAATACTCTCATGCTCATGAAGTGGCCCAATACTCTCATGCTCATGAAGTGGCCCAATAGCCCAAAACGTCAAAGGGATCCACCAGATTCATGACCCTTGGGCCGGTCGGAACTCGTTGACCACATCTAACTGTGGTTGGTTCCATCTACTCGTTCTCCACCTCTGCTCGTCATCGACGGAATTCATCCAGACTCAAACAAGGTGTCTTCTGCTCGGGTCTTCACGTGCTCGACATACCCTTATCACGACTAGGGTCGCTCGTTTGACGGTCAGCTTCTGGCAGTTACCTATTTTCGGGGGATCCACAATCCAAGCCCAAAAATAGGGACTGTTGGCCACGCGCTAGGGACTTTCTATATAAACCCTCTAACTTGAGAGGGTCAGGTATCAAATATTCACTCCCTGAACTCTTTACTCGTACTTGCTTACTCTCTTGCCCGTTTCTGGCTCTAGCATCGGAGTACCTTGCTGGTACACCCCCCATTTTCCTCAACAATTGAACACGAACTTCAATACCCACGTCAGCATCAGCATCCATTGAAGAATCTAATCATTGATACGATCAGTGGCGTCGTTTGTGTGAACGGCGTTGCCCCGTTTTCTCAGCTCCTGATCATGAAAAAAACATCATCATTCATGCTCTCTTGATGTCTCATCAAGAAGACATTATCAGTGCTCAAGTCCTCACCAACATCCCCATTAAGCAACGGGAAAGTGATGGAACCAACCCTCCCCTCGGGGAGTCTGATCATTTCCAGGACGGGCGTACTGCCTCCCCGTCGCCAGAGCCTTCCATGCAGCCTGAGATCACGTCCGCTGAACTCCATCTGATTCGCATCCCTGAGGGGACAAACCCGACGCTGGCAGCTTTGGTCGAAATGACCAACAATATCAACCTCCTCCTCTTGCGACAGGGAGAAAGATTGGACGTTCTAGAAGAATCCATACTCACCAGGTCCCCCAAGAAAAGGAGGGACCACCACCACCACCCAGAGGCGGCTGGGTCAATCAAGAAAAGGACTTGTTCGTCTCCTTGGCGAAACAAGTCCCCGCAAATAAAGAAAACTCAGAGGACTCTCCAACCAGGGGCACAACCATCTCCAGAGGGCACAAGAAAGCGCTCAAGATCTCCCCCTCCTCGAAGGCATAAGTAAGATCACTCCCATTTTGTATCCCTATTCTCTAGTGACGAGGATGAGCCTCGTGGCCCCATGTCAAAAGAAATCATGTCTACCAGGCTTCCCAAGGGGCTCGAGAAGCCCCCGCCCCTGGGAACCTATGATGGAACAATGGGTCCCGACGAGCACATTGAGAACATCGACGCCCTCTTAGATTACAGAGGCGTTCGAGGAGCAATTAAGTGCCGCTTCTTCACTACAACATTGAGGAAGGGACTTATGGTTTGGTATAAGAGCCTCCCCCACGAATCCATCACATTTTGAAGGCATCTCAGGAGAACATTCTCTCAACACTTCACCGCTTCACAACGGAACCCAAACACAGAGGCTTCTCTAGAAGCAATTATCCAAGGCAAAGACGAACCTCTACAGGCTTATAACGAAAGACTCAACAAAGAGGCAGTCCAGGTTTCAACCACGGATGACATGAAGAAATACCTTTTGGAGCAAGGACTCCGTCCCTATAGCGATTTCAAAAAGGCCGTAGGTATCGAGACACTAGCCATGCTTGACGCCTTCCTCCTCAAGGCACAAGTGTACATTCAATACGAGGAAAAAGAGGCAGCTAGTACTGCTCGTGCACCAAGTGTAAAGAAGACGCCAAATCTTCCAAGCACGACGGCTCCCCGATAACCCGTCAGGGAGGAGAAAAGTGAAAGGAAGATCGCTCCCGTGAACCGCGGGAGCATAAGGGCCATATCGGGAGGTTTCATAACTACACGCCCCTCTCAATAACCATGGAAAAGATCCTCTCTGAGTGCGCCAACTCCGAGTTCTGCCAAGCGAGTGTTAGGTTCCCTAAAGAGCTACCAAATAAGTTGAACACAGACAAGACAAAGTACTGTCTCTTTTATAATCCCACATACATAACACCGAGGACCGCATCCACTTGAAAGACGCCATTGAAATCCTCATTCGGGATGGCATCCTGAAGTAGTTTACTAAGAATAAGGAGGCTCCTCGATAGGAGGTACAAGAGGCCCTAAAGGCCGAGGAAACCGCTCCACCTACCGCAGAAGCAAACCTTCATGTCTTTTTTAGCTTTACTCGACCATAAGATTTCTACATTCCCAAGCTATACACTGGTCCGGCGTACTTCGCCGCATATAGTTGTCATACCCTAATTTTTGACCCTAAGATTTTTCGCATCTCATCTGCATTTGCATACAAACAAGATCACGCACTGTTAGTTTCTCCTTTTTCAGGTGCAGGTCTATGCCTCGCAGGGGATCACCATGTTTAATTGCTTTTATCTGTTTATATTTACTAACTTCTAACCAAAATACAAAAAAAATATGTTGCAGTTGCTTCTTCTTCTCTGTGTTGCAGGAATTCAAAGACAAGGAAGTGATTTTAATTCAGATGTGGTTGTTCAATTATGATTCGATTCAGATGAACGTTTGACCTAATATTGGTCAAACTATCAAAAGATTGTTCAACTGCAAGTCATTTGTGTCAGTGGTTATTTCTCAGACAGTGCGTATTCAAAAGTTCAAGTTGTGTTGCGTGCGAAAGTCATTAGATTATCGAGAAGTGTTGCGTGTGAAGTTCGGTTTGTTCATCAGTTTATCAGTGGTTCCTCTGAGGATTTATTTTTCTCAAAATGGATTCGAATAATCAGGACAAATTTCAGTGATTGGGGTTGAATTGGCAAGATGTTCAATGGTTCATGTTTGGCTGTATTCATCATTATCTGTGGCTTGTAAAAGAAAAATCAGGAGTTGGTTGTGGGCTTAAAATCATCAGTTTATCCATCATCCATTTTCCGATTAAAACCATCATTTTTATAACCATTATATATTAATTTTCGTTTTTTTATCCATTCCACAAAATATTACTAAATCCATTTTTTTTAATCATTCCTCATAGTGACTATTATTCCAAACCATTATTAATCCATTATCCACATTCATTTCTTCATATTAAACTTTTGTTTTTTTTGTCCAAATTCAGTAATCATTTTCTTTAATCCATTTTTCTCATATTCTATCCAAAAAAAAATCATCCTTGTCCAATTCTATCCAATTTATTTTTTTCCTATTTCTTTACCATTTTTTTTTGAACAAGAAATCACAACCTTATTAGTCCATATTCATAAAAAAAAAAGAGTACACCATAAGCCCATAATTTATTCCATAGGCCCATTTGTGTTGTTTTCTATATCAAAATTAAATAAGAAAAAAAGAAAGGAAAAAGCTTTCCCATATATGATTCACGTGACTTCTTCAGCTCACATCACAACATACATCAAGCCACGCCGCAAAATAGGCCCCACACCACACAAACACAACAAGTCACACCTTCAGCCTCATCTACCCAGCTACCAGTCAAACGCATCACACAGCTCCATCCTTTCCAAGCCGCATCCGCAAGCAAATCACACACCGCATAAACAGCCAAGCTAAACATCACTCTTCACAAGCCATCTCAACACAATTTACAAGCCAGCACAAAATGCAGGCACCATGTGAGTGAAACGGCAGCTGAAGTCACGGAACTCAGCGGAAATCGCAACTCACACACGTGAACATCAGTTAAAACGCAGCCATCAGCTTTTCACACAACTTCAGCCAAGCCATGACCTGCCGCAACACGCAAAACGCAGCTTTATCAAAACGCAACAACAAAAAGCATTAAACGCACCTGAAGCAAACATGCCTTCTCCATGAACTCCAAAACGCAGAGTGAAATAAATGAAACGCACGCAAAAGTACGGCAATGAGCATCACGTTGAAATCACATCAAAACGAAAAATGGAAAGGCATAAAACGCAGACACAGCAGCAAGCACGCAGGGACAATTTCAATTCCCTCTATAAATATAACACAATCCTTCTCTAATTCCCTAAGCTTCAAAAGCCACAAAATTGCTGCCAAATCGAATCAAAAGCTTCACCTCTCTTCATCCTCAATATCACACCTTCGATCTCACAAACAGAAACAAAATTCCCAAAACCTTCATTATCCATTATCATCAACAACACACACAAAAAAAACAAAAGATTGAGAGAGTTTTGCAAGGTTGATGAAGGGATGATGCTGACGAGTCATTAAGAACGGAGCTTCGAAACTTTTCCGCCGAGTTCACAACAAATTCACGGCATCCGCGAACAAATAAGAAGAACGAAATGATAAATGGTGAACGATTTGAATCGGAGTGGAGATGAGCATGTGAGCGTGTTCGATTTCGAAAAAAAGGTGAGGAGATGAACAGTAAACCCGCGGCTGGGAAGAAGAAGATTGATGCGTGAATAGTGCCGTTGGCACTTTGTCTTTGGAAGAAGAACTGATATTCTTGTTTCACGTTTTTTTAGCTTTTTCCATTTATTTGTTAATTTTTTTTAATTAGCAATGTGTTTGGGCTTCATAAGATTGTTGGATCCTAATTTATTTCTACACCACTTCTCCTGCGTCATTTCCCCCTTCCCTTTCTCTTTTATTTTTTTTTTATTATTTTATATAATTCTTTTCTACTTGGTTTTCTTAGGTTATTTGTTCTATTCATTTTAAGAAATGTATTTTGTTCATAATTTTCTTTTAATTTTCAAAGTATAAGGTCATTTTAAGAAAAATATTAAAAACTAAGGATTTAGTGTCTTATTATTTGATTTTCTTTACTTCAAGTTGATTTTAATTCTTTTGGTTGTTTTTTAGTGGATTCTATTTTAGATCTATCCTTATTTCATCTCATTTTTCTTTTTGGTCGATGAGATCTCCGATTCGACGATTATTGGTTTTTGAAGATGTTTAATCTTCATTATTTCAAATCTATGGATGAATGATCATTTGGATCATTCTCCATACTTTGGAATCGTGATAGGTTGCCTTCGATAATTCAATGTGAAATCTCGATTAAGATTAGACCGTTACCTTTTCTTTTCGTGTGACATGTTTTCGGAGAATGATCCATCATATCATTTCTCTAACATGTATTAGCACAAATATTTTTCACCTTAATTGGTGGTGGCCGGCCTCATTTGTAGGGTAATTACTTCGTAAATTACTCGGCGATTGCTTAACATAGACCTAAACTTGTCCCGAATTCGGAATAAGATCCATTTGGATCCGGTTGCCTCTCGATTTTGGTTATCTTTTTGTGGTTGTGTTTGATTAAGTTCATCATACCATTTCTATGTAAATATTATACTATTAATATACTAACCATTTAAATTCAATCTCTCGCACCTTATCCTCTTTATTTCAATCTCTCGCTCCTTATCTCTTATTATGCTTTTATATCATTCATCATATTGTTTATGTTTATATTGTTGCTTGTGATCTTTCTTTTGTCCATTTGGGCACAAAAACATTAATAAAGGATAAACATCTAAAAAGATTTGTGACTTTAATTTCGGACTATGGTTACTATCCTTAGCATTGGACTTGGAGTTTCGGACTTAGATTTTAGGATCTATCCCTTTTCTTGAGTTGTTATGGATTGAAGACTTTGGCTCCAATTGAGTTCACTTGTTTATGAAGATGGAAATCCGATTGTTTCAAAGAATGCTTGCCATACGGTTTGATCGTTATTCCTTTAGCTTTTATTTTCAAGTCTTAGGATAGTCTCTTCATCTCTTCCCACTTCTTAAATTTTCAAAACTCCTTCCTATTTCCAAATCTTCTTTGTTTTCAAATTTCAAACATTTTCGCAATCAAACCTTGACCTAGGTCATGCGTTTTTACCTTTTCATTTTTTTCTTAATAAATGCTAAACTACATAAGCATATCGAAACTTTTCTTCTCAAAAACTTAAAACATTCAAAACTCATTCAATTGTTTTTGTGCCCTCGTGCATGTTTCCCTTTTTAACCATTTTTTATGTTTAGATATGATTCATTCTTTCTGGCAGAATTATTCGCTAAAGAATGACAACTTATCTCTACATTTTAAAATCAATTCAACTCATTGTTTCTTTTTAAATTTTGTACCACGAACTACGGGGTTTTGATCTCGTATTGCACTTTGTGGGTACGTAGGCATGAGACATTCGTCTCTTCAAACACAAAAATCTTAAAAAACATTCCTCTTCTCATCTCTTCAATCCTTTTTCAAGCAAACCATTTCAAACCAAAAAAGTAGTAAATATTTCAAAGGGTTCCCGTGGAGTACCACGGACATTTTGGGTGCGTAAAACCTTCCCAATTTGTAACCTATCCCCTTACCCATTCTCTGTTTGATTCTTTTAGCTCTTTAGCTTTTAGATTCATTAGGTTTTATTCGTTCTTTTTCCCTTTTCCTGTTGGAATAAAATAAAAGCGCGGTGGCGACTCTGTTACCTTGAGTTAAGTTAATCAAAATATTACACACTAATGATTTTACCGCTACAGAAAAGTGGTGACTCTGCTGGGGAGTCAATCTCTAAGTGGATTCGGCCTACTTTGATTTATTTACTGCTTTAGTTTGATTTGTTTGTTCCTTGGTTATTCTGTTTTGGTTTTGGTGATCCTCTGTGAGATAGATTCTAACCCGGATCTAAGTGGAACTTATGATAGGACGGCGATATTCGAAGCGATACGCAATGGAGTAGTCCAAATCAATATCAATTTGATAATCTCCACTCGGTTAGGCTCTCTTGGATTATCAATGTCATGACGAGTAATCGTACGTGGCATTATTTTCTGACCTTGAGCTGATCATACTGAGGACTGTAGAACCCTTAACCAATCTAAGCCAATTTAGGAACGTAGTGCGGAAACTATCTGAGTGTAAACTTAAGGTGGTTGTCACGCGATACTACACTCGGACGAGGTCTATTTTTAGAATGTTATCGGTTGGGGAGTAATCCAACATACCGATGATATTCTAAAGATGGTTGTTAACTCCGGGAACCTCTGTTAGCACCCTTTTGGTTTTTTGCAGGTACAATGAAGACAAACCTTAGTACATGTCTTTGTGGGTTGTTGGTTCTTATCCCTTGACTCCATGCTCGTGATCCGAACCTTTGAACCTGTGTGCTTTGTGTGATCTTGTTTGTGGTTGTTGCATCTACATATTCATCATGATCATTATCACAACCATTTTTCAAGGAAGACAATTCCGATTATTGCAAATATTGGAAAAGTAAATTCTCCTTTTTGTTAAGATATTTCATGACTGTATTCTCGATGTTAATCTTGTTTGCAATAATCGAGTTGTTTTTCTGAAAATGGAAGTGAACATTGCATAACATTGCATCCTCGCATATTCTTGTGTTCATCCGAGTTGTGTGGGAACTCATCCCGGTTGTTTCTTTCTTTAGTTGTCTGTTGATCCGTCAAGCTGACTCCTCATCACAGATACGGTACTAGAGCTGCTAACAGATTGAGAGCTATCAGATTGAGAATGGAACACCAAGAACAGCATAACATGGAATTTCGGATGGAGATTGATGAATTGAAGGCCGGTATGACCAGGCTTACTGAAATGATGCAAGTTCTAATTGCTCGAGGTGAACCACCTCAAAGGACTGTTATCTCTGAAGTTTTTACTGTTGTTGTTGATCCTCCTGTTGTTCAGCAACCGGTTTCTACTTGGCCAGAATATGGGTTACCTCCGGATTATGTGCCAGTTTCTGCTACTGCTCAAATGGGTGGTCCATCTGTTGTCCCAGTCTTTTCAGCTCCGACTTTTGTCGAACCTCAACCTGTTGTGCACACTACTGCTCAGACTACTTATCAGAATTCTCCTTTCCTGTACCAAGCTGCTGGTCCACAAGCTGAAAGTCAGGGTGAACCTGGATATATGGATGAAGTTAGAGAACAATGTTTGACTCTTGAGAAGAGGGTAAGAGGTCTATAAGGAAAAGATGTCTTTGGTTCTGCTGCGATAGACATGTGTTTGGTTTCCGACTTGGTTCTTCCTGATAAGTTCAAGGTTCCTGTATTTGAGAAATACAATGGTCATACTAGTCCAAAGATTCATCTGCTGATGTATTGTCGCAAAATGGTTGCACATGCCAAGGATGACAAATTGCTTATTCACTGTTTTCAAGATAGTTTGAGTGGTTCTTCTATGAAGTGGTATGTTGGACTTGAGAAGAGTCACATCCGAAGCTGGAAAGATTTATCTGATGCTTTTGTAAGACAGTATAAGTACAATCTGGACATGGCGCTTGACCGTCGTCAACTTCAAAACATGTCACAGAAAGAGAAAGAATCGTTCAAAGAGTATGCTCAGCGTTGGAGAGAGCTAGCTGCTCAAGTGGAACCACCTTTGCCCGAAAAGGAATTAACTGGTTTGTTCATGGACACTCTTCAACCGTTCTTTTGGGAGAAAATGGTAGGAAGTGTTTCATCTGGTTTTTCCGATCTAGTCACTATTGGAGAAAGACTAGAGGAAGGTATCAAGAAGGGAAAGATTACCAATTCTGAATCTCCTAATGCTGCAAGAAAATCTTTTGGGAACTTTCACAAGAGAAAGGATGGAGATGCTTATGCTGTTTCAACTGAGAGGAAGCCTTATCACCCACAACAACGATATGTTCAACCATATGTAGCTGCAATTGCTCCTGTTGTTAAAACTCAACCTGCTCAAACTCAAGCTCAAGGTCAAGTTCAACCAGCTTAAGCTCAAGTTCAAATTCGAGCTCAAGCTCAGGCTCCTCATCCTGCTGCTGGACAAAATCAGTATCGCAATAGGCCAAACTTTGATCCTATCCCGATGCCTTACATTGTGTTGTTTCCTTCTTTGATTAAGAGTGGTTTAATTACTACTAGGCCTCCGCCTCCTGTTCCAAATCCTCTTCCGGTTGGTTATAGATCGGATCTTCGCTGCGAGTTTCATCAAGGTGGAACTGGTCATGACCTGGAACATTGCTTTGCACTGAAGGCTAAATTGCAAGAACTTATCAGGAACAACATCCTTTACTTTAATGACACTAATCCCAATGTTGTCAATAATCCTTTACCGAAGCATGAGAAGCGAATCCCCTAGAAGACTTCAACAGTCAAATTTTCTTCAAGGCCAGAATATCTGACGGGACAGCTCATCCTTGTTGTTGATGGATCACTAGGCCATTGTTTCTTTATGTTTGCAATTTTTCTTCAATCATATTAAGTTGTTTGCTTTTAAACTTTGTTTGTACTTTCATGATGGTTTTAATGAAATGAGCATTGCTTTGTTTTGATTCAATTTCAGTTACTATTTGCATCTATATGCTTTACATTTCAATTTCATTTATTTTTTCTCAAAGCTTTTGCAATGATTGGAGGGAGGATGATGAAAACGAGATACCCATAATTATTGTTAGTATGCTTTCAATTGAGACTTGGTTGATGATATACAGGCATTGTTTCAAATCCCAAACACTGGAGAAATAAGGAAGTTAATCCTTTGTTAACCCCTTTGAGCCTTGAAGTTGGAGTTTCTTTCTATTCGAAAAAACCCGCAATTTTAACCGGGGGATGGGTAGTTCTCAATTAATTCGAATGTGCATTCAAGTACAAGAGAATCATTCAAGACATCTTTCAATAAAGTTTGCAATCTCAAGTTTTCCTTCACACACATCAATGAAGTGTTGAAGATGTTTCTCATTTCAAAAGCCAATGATGGTTCGTCATAATCATTAAGCCATGCAGTCATTATCTTTCAAAAAGAAATGATATGAAAAAAATTATTTGAAAAAAATAAAAGCCTGCTAAGTCAAAACCTATGAAGGAGACTTAGGCAAAAAAAAAACTAGGGCATCCCGCTGACTGTAAGTTCAAACAACACAGTTCAGGCAAAAGTTAGGGATAATAAAAGAAAGATTTGTCAAGAGGTCATCAAAATCCTCAGCAAAAATAAGTTGAGTTGACCAAAGTCCTCACTAGAAATAACAAAAGGAAAGATGTGACTGCTATCTCAAAATCCTTTGGCTTATGAACCATCTTCATCTGTGCAATCCTAAATTTCTGGGAACTTGAATGCATAGGCTGGATTAATTGAATGTAGGAATGGAGTTCATCACGAAGTTGGGTTGGGTACAAATAAACCTTGAGCCTATATCCTTTGTTTCATAAACCGTGAACCAGACCACTTTACAACTTTCAAAAGTCCTAATTGAATCCAGGTTTCTTTTGAAAAGCATACTACAACAAGGTTGCGTAAACTGACTCCCAAGTTTGTTACCAATCATTTGTTTTCTTACCTTCGCTTCATCTTTAATTTTGTCTCAACCGCCGTGTTTTGACAATGTTTTCATTTACTTTACATCAATAAATTTCATTCCAAAAATGATTCTTGATTTCAAACTTTGCATTGAACTTTGCATTAAAATTACCAGGTTTGTACAAACATTTTTATTTGCAAATAAACTTTCCTCATCAAGGAATTTTTCAAACAGTTGAGAAACATGGTCAGTGATCTCATCAGGGGGCAAGTTATTCTCAGTTCCTATGGTTTAAGGTTGGTTGTTCAGCGCAAGTTATTCTCAGATTTGGTTAGTCAGAAGATTCTCTGCAAGATTCATACTGGGTTTATTTTCTCAACATTCATTTCAGGAACTGAAGTCATGATCAGTTTATTCTTCTCAACAGTTACCTCAAAGATCTGATTATTTTCTCCAGCAGTAGTCAAGAACTGAATCCATTATCAGTTTACCTTCACCGATCATTGAACTTGGGGCAATTTTTCTTCAAGAATCCCCAAGCAGTACTTCATGACTTCTCTCAAAAGATTTTTAACTTGATACAGTTTACTGGTGTGACAGAGATTTGTTCAAAGAGCAGTAGCATCTCTAATTTCCGAGCAGAATGGCAGTGATCTCCGTGTTGAGGAATCAATCTTCCATTTTTTTTCACTCCTCTAAGAGTCTAAACTGGTTGTCAAACATTTTCTCTCATTTTTTCTCTTGGGTGTGTTATTCCCCAGTTTTGTTTGCATATTTGAGTGTGTTATTCCTCATTATGCATTTTCTTGGGTGTGTTATTCCCCATTCTTGTTTACGTTTGCATATTTGAGTGTTTTAGTCCTCATTATGTATGTTCTTGGGTGGTTTAGTCCCTATTTTCGTAAATGTCTGCATACTGAGTGTTTTAGTCCTCATATGCATTTCTCGAGGTCTTGTTGTTTTCAACTTCTTACTTTGTGACCAAAGTCCAACTTACTTGGCATTTGTCTGTCTCTCCAGAATCTTTTCTTCACCTACTTGTTGTTTCTCTTAGATATTACACCCTTTTTATCCGATTGCCATTCTCGGATGTCCATAGTGAAGTCATCATTGATTTGATGTACTGTCCTGGACCTTTCTCCCTTCTCATTCAGTTCTGTTCCTGAATGTTGTGATTCACATTTTATCCGATTGCTATTCTTGGATGTTGTGATCACTTTCTTTCCGATTGCCATTCTCGGATGTCCATAGTGAAGTCATCATTGATTTGATGTACTGCCCCGGACTTTTTACCATCTCATTCAGTTCTGTTCCTGAATGTTGTGATTCACATTTTATCCGGTTGCTATTCTTGGATGTTGTGATCACTTTCCTTCCGGTTGCCATTCTCGGATTTCCATGTTGGAGTCATCATTGAGTTGATGTACTTTCCCGAACTTTTCCCATTTCATTCAGTTTTGTTCCTGGATGTCGTGATTCACATTTCTTATCTGATTGCTATTCTCAGATGTTGTGATTACCCTTTTCCGATTGCTATTCTCGGATATCCTTAGTAAGGTCAGTAATGTCATCCCTGGATGCTTCTGACGTGCTGTTTCGGGACTTTTCTCACTTCATTCAGTGCCATTCCTGGATGTTGTGATCTTTTCTGTCCAATTGCCATTCTTGGACATTTTCACCTCAGCTGAGCCATGTGTTGGTCTCTAGCATGTTGTTTTTCCCGTCGGAGTCTTATGCTCCTTATCCCCAACGTTTATTCTTTTTCACTTGTCGTCTTATCCCTCACGGATTTCTCTGCATTTCATATTTTCATATACATTTCATATCATCTCATATTATCCTCATAACATTTTCATATGCTTCATATCATTTCCATATCATTTCATATCGTTCGTTTCATTTCATTCCATTTTTTGGCATCTTAGGATCAAAAATTGGGTTTTTGGATATTTAAGTATCTTCCATCTTGTCGAAACGAAGATTTTAATCTTCATTATCTCTGGATTGAAGAAACTTAAATAGGGGCATTTGTCATACCCTAATTTTTGACCCTAAGATTTTTCGCATCTCATCTGCATTTGCATACAAACAAGATCACGCACTGTTAGTTTATCCTTTTTCAGGTGCAGGTCTATGCCTCGCAGGGGATCACCATGTTTAATTGCTTTTATCTGTTTATATTTACTAACTTCTAACCAAAATACAAAAAAAAATATGTTGCAGTTGCTTCTTCTTCTCTGTGTTGCAGGAATTCAAAGACAAGGCAGTGATTTTAATTCAGATGTGGTTGTTCAATTATGATTTGATTCAGATGGACGTTTGACCTAATATTGGTCAAACTATCAGAAGATTGTTCAACTGCAAGTCATTTGTGCCAATGGTTATTTATCAGACAATGCGTATTCAAAAGTTCAAGTTGTGTTGCGTGCGAAAGTCATTAGATTATCGAGAAGTGTTGCGTGTGAAGTTCGGTTTGTTCATATGTTTATCAGTGGTTCCTCTGAGGATTTATTTTCCTCAACATGGATTCGAATAATCAGGACAAATTTCAGTAATTGGGGTTGAATTGGCAAGATGTTCAATGGTTCATGTTTGGCTGTATTCATCATTATCTGTGGCTTGTGAAAGAAAAATCAGGAGTTAGTTGTGGGCTTAAAATCATCAGTTTATCCATCATCCATTTTCCGATTAAAACCATCATTTTTATAACCATTATATATTAATTTTCGTTTTTTTATCCATTCCACAAAATATTACTAAATCCATTTTTTTTAATCATTCCTCATAGTGACTATTATTCCAAACCATTATTAATCCATTATCCACATTCATTTCTTCATATTAAACTTTTGTTTTTTTTGTCCAAATTCAGTAATCATTTTCTTTAATCCATTTTTCTCATATTCTATCCAAAAAAAATCATCCTTGTCCAATTCTATCCAATTTATTTTTTTCCTATTTCTTTACCATTTTTTTTTGAACAAGAAATCACAACCTTATTAGTCCATATTCATAAAAAAAAAAGAGTACACCATAAGCCCATCATTTATTCCATAGGCCCATTTGTGTTGTTTTCTATATCAAAATTAAATAAGAAAAAAAGAAAGGAAAAAGCTTTCCTATATATGATTCACGTGACTTCTTCAGCTCACATCACAACATACATCAAGCCACGCCGCAAAATAGGCCCCACACCACACAAACACAACAAGTCACACCTTCAGCCTCATCTACCCAGCTACCAGCAAAACGCATCACACATCTCCATCCTTTCCAAGCCGCATCCGCAAGCAAATCACACGCCACATACACAGCCCAGCTAAACATCACTCTTCACAAGCCATCTCAACACAATTCACAAGCCAGCACAAAATGCAGGCACCATGTGAGTGAAACGGCAGCTGAAGTCACGGAACTCAGCGGAAATCGCAACGCACACACGTGAACATCAGTTAAAACGCAGCAATCAGCTTTTCACACAACTTCAGCCAAGCCATGACCTGCCGCAACACGCAAAACGCAGCTTTATCAAAACGCAACAACAAAAAGCATTAAACGCACCTGAAGCAAACATGCCTTCTCCATGAACTCCAAAACGCAAAGTGAAATAAATGAAACGCACGCAAAAGTACGGCAATGAGCATCACGTTGAAATCACATCAAAACGAAAAATGGAAAGGCATAAAACGCAGACACAGCAGCAAGCACGCAGGGACAATTTCAATTCCCTCTATAAATACAACACAATCCTTCTCTAATTCCCTAAGCTTCAAAAGCCACAAAATTGCTGCCAAATCGAATCCAAAGCTTCACCTCTCTTCATCCTCAATATCACACCTTCGATCTCACAAACAGAAACAAAATTCCCAAAACCTTCATTATCCATTATCATCAACAACACAAAAAAAAAGATGGAGAGAGTTTTGCAAGGTTGATGAAGGGATGATGCCGACGAGTCATTAAGAACGGAGCTTCGAAACTTTTCCGCCGAGTTCACAACAAATTCACGGCATCCGCGAACAAATAAAAGAAGAACGAAATGATAAATGGTGAACGATTTGAATCGGAGTGGAGATGAGCATGTGAGCGTGTTCAATTTCGAAAAAAAGGTGAGGAGATGAACAGTAAACCCGCGGCTGGGAAGAAGAAGATTGATGCGTGAATAGTGCCGTTGGCACTTTGTCTTTGGAAGAAGAACTGATATTCTTGTTTCACGTTTTTTTAGCTTTTTCCATTTATTTTGATAATTTTTTTTAATTAGCAATGTGTTTGGGCTTCATAAGATTGTTGGATCCCAATTTCTTTCTACACCACTTCTCCTGCGTCATTTCCCCCTTCCCTTTCTCTTTTATTTTTTTTATTATTTTATATAATTCTTTTCTACTTAGTTTTCTTAGGTTATTTGTTCTATTCATTTTAAGAAATGTATTTTGTTCATAATTTTCTTTTAATTTTCAAAGTATAAGGTCATTTTAAGAAAAATATTAAAAAAAAAGGATTTAGTGTCTTATTATTTGATTTTCTTTACTTCAAGTTGATTTTAATTCTTTTGGTTGTTTTTTAGTGGATTCTATTTTAGATCTATCCTTATTTCATCTCATTTTTCTTTTTGGTCGATGAGATCTCCGATTCGACGATTATTGGTTTTCGAAGATGTTTAATCTTCTTTATTTCAAATCTATGGATGAATGATCATTTGGATCATTCTCCATACTTTGGAATCGTGATAGGTTGCCTTCGATAATTCAATGTGATATCTCGATTAAGATTAGACCGTTACCTTTTCTTTTCGTGTGACATGTTTTCGGAGAATGATCCATCATATCATTTCTCTAACATGTATTAGCACAAATATTTTTCACCTTAATTGGTGGTGGCCGGCCTCATTTGTAGGGTAATTACTTCGTAAATTACTCGGCGATTGCTTAACATAGACCTAAACTTGTCCCGAATTCGGAATAAGATCCATTTGGATCCGGTTGCCTCTCGATTTTGGTTATCTTTTTGTGGTTGTGTTTGATTAAGTTCATCATACCATTTCTATGTAAGTATTATACTATTAATATACTAACCATTTAAATTCAATCTCTCGCACCTTATCCTCTTTATTTCAATCTCTCGCTCTTTATCTCTTATTATGCTTTTATATCATTCATCATATTTTTTATGTTTATATTGTTGCTTGTGATCTTTCTTTTGTCCATTTGGGCACAAAAACATTAATAAAGGATAAACATCTAAAAAGATTTGTGACTTTAATTTCGGACTATGGTTACTATCCTTAGCATTGGACTTGGAGTTTCGGACTTAGATTTTAGGATCTATCCCTTTGCTTGAGTTGTTATGGATTGAAGACTTTGGCTCCAATTGAGTTCACTTGTTTATGAAGATGGAAATCCGATTGTTTCAAAGAATGTTTGCCATACGGTTTGATCGTTCTTCCTTTAGCTTTTATTTTCAAGTCTTAGGATAGTCTCTTCATATCTTCCCACTTCTTAAATTTTCAAAACTCCTTCCTATTTCCAAATCTTCTTTGTTTTCAAACTTCAAACATTTTCGCAATCAAACCTTGACCTAGGTCATGCGTTTTTACCTTTTCATTTTTTTCTTAATAAATGCTAAACTACATAAGCATATCGAAACGTTTCTTCTCAAAAACTTTAAAACATTCAAAACTCATTCAATTGTTTTTGTGCCCTCGTGCACGTTTCCCTTTTTAACCATTGTTTATGTTTAGATATGATTCATTCTTTCTAGCGGAATTATTCGCTAAAGAATGACGACTTATCTTTACATTTTAAAATCAATTCAACTCATTGTTTCTTTTCAAATTTTGTACCACGAACTACGGGGTTTTGATCTCGCATTGCACTTTATGGGTACGTAGGCATGAGACATTCGTCTCTTCAAACACAAAAATCTTAAAAAACATTCCTCTTCTCATCTCTTCAATCCTTTTTCAAGCAAACCATTTCAAACCAAAAAAACAGTAAATATTTCAAAGGGTTCCCGTGGAGTACCACAGACATTTTGGGTGCGTAAAACTTTCCCAATTTGTAACCTATCCCCTTACCCATTCTCTGTTTGATTCTTTTAGCTCTTTAGCTTTTAGATTCATTAGGTTTTATTCGTTCTTTTTCCCTTTTCCTGTTGGAATAAAATAAAAGCGCGGTGGCGACTCTGTTACCTTGAGTTAAGTTAATCAATAGCTTACACTCATGATTTTACCGCTACAATAGTCCATGAGAGTCTTTCCTATCCACTATGGTCATCTCATGAGGGGGCCCAACAAAGTTACGGTGGGGTCAGTGAAGCGACGTTTTGATCAACTAATCAACACTAGTTCCAACCAGAGCTCAACACTCGACTCTCCCCGTGGAGGATCTTCTCCCATCTATTTCTAAAAATAAAACCTTATCGGAGGAGCGCCTAACGCCATCATTCCCCTGCTCGTTAGCGCATAAATGACCAATTTTGACGTTCGGAGGATCCGTGTCGACCAAGGAAGTTCTGTCGATATCATGTACTCCCAACAATTTGTAACCCTCAAACTAAACGAGACGCACCTGACACCATTAGTGGGGTTAGACCTCTAAGGATGTAACATAATAGTATCCAGAACCTGGGGCTATGTCGATCTGATCGTAACTTACGAGGTGCAATTCCTCACGATCGACTGCCCGTTCCTGTATCAATGCATATTAGGGTGACCTACTCTAGCCGAGCTCATCGGCGTACCCTTCACAGTGCACCTAAAGATGAAATATTACATGTCATTAGGACAGGTGGCCACCCTCCACGGGGATATAGAAGCCACTCGCCGGTGCTACGAAGTCGTATCCAAAGGCCTCAACACCATCGCTGCTAAGCCGAAGCCAGCCAAAGCCACCCTCCCCTGCAATTCTGAGGAACCCAAGGTGCTACCTCATGTGGACGCCATCAACCTTGATAGCAGGTTCACCGAGGAAAAAGAACAAGCTTAGGTAGTCGCAAAGCTTTCCTCATCTGCTCGCCCTGTCCCCGATGGCGATTTCGAGTTGGTTTCACTGGGAGAAGACCCTTAAAAGGGGGTAAATATTGGAGTGGACCTCCTAGATCTCTCTAGGAAGCAGCTCAAAGAATTCCTCATAGAGAATGTTTACTTGTTTGCGTGGAGCACAACTGAGATGTCGGGCTTAGACCTAGAGACGGTGTGTCATCACATGTCAATCGATCCCTCGATCCGAGCAATCGCACAATGAAGGAGAAAACAATCCCAAGAAATGGTAAAAGCCGCCGAGCAGGCCTTAAAAGACGTCCTAGAGGCGCAGTTTTTAACAGAGGCTAGGTATACCACATGGCTCTCAAATGTTACATTAGTTAAAAAGAGCAATGGAAAATATCGCATGTGCGTTGACTACACCGATCTCAACCGGGCTTGCCCGAAAGACGCTTACCCTTTGCCTAACATTGATAAGTTGGTTGATAACTCTGCAGGTTTTAAATTATTGTCGTTCCTTGACGCATATTCCGGGTACAATCAAATACCTATGGCCATGACCGACAAAACATACATTGCTTTCATGACTGGATCGGTCAACTATTACAACAATGTAAGCCCTTTGGTTTGAAAAATGCGGGTGCTACTTACCAACGACTGATGAACAAAGTCTTTCGAGCATAAATCGGAAATGTACTCGAGGTTTACATAGACGACATGATCGTCAAATCCCACGAGGAAACCGATCACGCTTTCCATTCAATGAAAATTTTCGATCAGGCACGCAATTGCAAAATGTGATTCAACCCTAAAAAATGCACGTTTGGGGTACGAGTGGGTAAGTTCCCCGAGTTCTATCTAATCGAAAGAGGGATAGAAGCCAACCCCGACAATTGTCCGGCATTCACCAAAACGCCCACCCCAACTTTCAAAAAATCCATCCAATCACTAAACGGGGTGCTCACACTGTTATCTCGCTTTATGGAAAAATTCGCCCAACACGCACCCCCTTCTTCAAACTCCTCCGCAAAGAAGTTATTTTTGAATGGACGGAAGAGTGCGAACAAGCCATGATACACCTCAAAAAGGCTCTGTCTGAACCCCCGGTCCTTTCCCGACCAGAGGCGGGGGAGACCTTATTCTTATACCTGGTCGTTGCCAACGAAGCCATAAGCGCTGCCCTCATACGTGAAACACCCGAGGGACAAAGACCAATATATTTCACGAGCAAAGCCCTGTAAGGGCCTGAGCTCAGGTATCAAAAGATTGAAAAGGTTTCCCTAGCTCCTCCATGCAACAAGAAGACTTATGAATTACTTCCTCGCGCATACGATCGTAGTACGTACTGACCAACCCATCAGAAAACTCCTCGGTCGACTTGATATGGTCAGAAGAATGATCAAATGGTCATTAGAGTTATCAGAATTCGACATTCGATACGAAGGCAGAACAACCCTCAAGGCGCAAGCCATGTCCGACTTTGTAGCAGAAATGACCACCCCAGATAACCAAACCTTCTCGTCTAGAAAATGGACCATTTTCGTGGACGGAGCCTCGAGATCAATAGGAAGCGGAGTGGGGATTATCCTAGAGACCAAGGAGGGAATCCTAATAGAAGTTTCACTTACAATATCTTTTCCCACCTCCAATAACCAAGCAGAATATGAGGTTTTCCTCGCAGGATTAAGACTCGTCGACGACCTTGGAGCTGAGGAAATAACCATCTATACAAACTCCGAATTCGTAGCTCTGCAAGTCAAAGGTGAATACCTAGTCAAAAACAACAACCTGTCAGAAAACTTGACCCTGGTCAAGGAAAAAATTGCAAAGTTCACATCCATAGAAGTCAAACACGTTCCTCGCGAACATAATGTGCGAGCAGATGTGCTCTCAAAACTCACGAGCACAAAAAGAAAAGGCGGGAAAAAATCTTTCATTTAGGAAATACTTCCTCGGCCTAGCATCCAAAAGATATCTTCGATGATAGACATCAACATCATCAGTGATGTGAATTGTTGGATGACCCCGGTTTACAAATACTTAACTAACGATGAGTTTCCCGACGACCCAAAAGAGACAAGCATAGTCAAGCGACGATCTTGCTCATATGTATTTGTCGAAGGAAAACTCTACCGAAGGGGATTTTCGATTCCCCTCCTCAAATTCTTCGAAGAAGAATTGGTTCCACATATCCTACGAGTGATCCACAAAGGTATCAACGCTCAACATTTGGGTGGAAGATCCCTGGCAAGGAAATCCATACGAGCAGGATATTACTGGCCAACAATGCATAGAAACGCCAAGGAACACGTGAAAAGATGAAATAAATGCCAACGGCATGGGGGCATACACTTGGCACCCCAGAGTGAACTTAAGACAATGTCCTCCCCGTGGCCATTCACATGGTGGGGCCTGGATATCCTATGTCCTTTCTTTGTCGGTTCAAACCAAAATAAATATTTAATAGTCGGGGTAGAATACTTCACGAAATGGATAGAAGCCAAGACGCAAGCCAAAATCACAGCCCTCAACCTATTACGTTTCTTCAGACAAAACATCATCGCTCATTTTGGGGTCCCTCAAGACATCGTTACTGACATCAACACCCAATTCACAGACAAAAATTTCCAAGAATTCTTAGCCAATATTGGAACCAAACGACACTTCGCGTCAGTCAGGCATCCGCAAACTAACGGTCTGGTCAAAGTCGCGAACAGGTTAATCCTCCAGAGATTCAAACGAAGATTGGATGAAATCAAGAAACGATGGGTAGAATAATTACACAACGTTTTGTGGGCATACCGAACTACACCCCATTCTACAAACGGGGAAACCCCTTTCCGACTAGCATACGAAATAGAGGTTGTTATTACCATCGAGATGCACATACCATCCAGACGGACAGAAGCCCCGATGGATGAGGATGCCAATTCGGAAACAATATGAGAGGATCTCAATTTGGTCAAAGAAGTTAGGTAAGGGGCCGCCCTACGAGAGGCATCAAAAACTCGCCATTAGACATGACTCCAAAGTCATAAAACGGGCATTCAAGGTCAGCAACCTCATCCTCAGGAAGGTCAGCAACCTCGTCCTCAGGAGAAACCATAAGGACTCAAGAGAAGGAAAGTTAGTCGTGAACTGGGAAGGTTCGTACCACATCCGAGCAAAAACAGACAACAGGGCCTACTACTTAGAAAATCTAAATAGGGAAGAACTTACTTGTCCTTGGAACACTGAGAAATTGAAATAATACTACAGTTGAAGCGTCATTCGGCATCATTACCGACTTAACATACATACCTAGGTACAAGTATCGCATACCAAACTTATCTTTTCAATGGGATCCTCCTCAAGAATGAGGAAGATCACCATCACATGATTGGATCCTCAATCAAGTCCATGGCCGTCTCTGTACCACGACCAGGTAGAACGCACAGCTCGCGATGAGACGTTCACACTGCAGAGCACGAATCACTATCATGATCCGAGCATCGTTCCCAGCCAAATAAACATTGGAATTCTCCTCGGTTCCCTAAACTGACTAATAAACAAATCGAGCATAGCTTCCCAAACATGCAAGGTAAACCCAAGTCCCACGCGGGGTGCATGAAAAGAACATTGCATATTTATATCAAGCGAACATCAAAATATTCGAACATCGCAAAAACACTTAGCGAAAATATTAAATAAATTATGTCCTCTGACGGACATACGTGCATACACAACAAGAAGTAATGAAACGACCACCAAGGCCGTAAAACGATCGAAATTAAAATATGCGGCCACGAAGACTGACTTATTCTCATTTTACATAAAGGAGGGAACGAATCCCCCCATCACAAATAAAAAATCCATGGCACCCAGGCCAGCTAACAAAATACAAAAACGAACTAGAGCCTCATGGGTTGACATTGGCATCTGGATGGAGATCAGCGGGTGTCCCTTGATCCTCCTCCATGGCGACATTGTCATGCTCAGGTTATTTGAGGTAGTAAGGAATGAGGATCACACCATCTTTGGCTTTATACAAACAATTGATACCCTCATCTTTGAATGTCAGCTCGGGGTTAACAATCTTCAATTGGTCCACATCGTTTTGGAAAGTTGCACCTGCCATTTCTTCGAGATCTGCCTCCCCTTCCTCGATTTTCGCGATCAGCTCAGCTCGAGCTCTCAGAGATTTCAGCTCCTCAGATTCATCCGCAGCAGGGGCTATAACGACCTTGAGACGAGATATTTCCTCTTTAGCCGACTTTCTCTCAGAGGATGAAGAATCCTCCAACTCCTTAATTTTCTTGGAGGCCTCCTTCAACGAATTTGCAAAAGCCTTGGCCACATCCTCGGAAACGGACAACTGAGCCTTTAACCGTTGGATATCCTGCTCCTGGGTAGCAGTACCCTCCGCAAACATGGAGGCCATGGTAAGAACTCACATCACTGAGCTCGCATCCCGAGCTAGCCACGATCGCCTATCCGGCCGACTCAACCCTTATAACTGGAGCGTTTTCACCCTATGAACTTGAAGGAAAGTCTCCTCAAAGAAACCGGGCTTTAGAAAACAAGTAGGAACCGCCCTATCTACCGAAGATCATGAGTTCAAAGTTCAAACCTAACAACTATACATTAACCTAACTATGTACTAACTTGATATATATTATTTTATAAACTTTATAAACACTATTTATATATATTTTCAAGATTTTTTCAGTGATATAAATGAGAGAAAAGAAATGATGATTACACCATTTTTAAATATAAATCTCTCTTAGTTTATATTAAAATATGAGAGCATATACAACACTCTTTTACTGTATTGATATATTTCATTACTACATTCTTTATATTATTTCATTTTATTATTTCAAACAAATAAATAAAGACAAACAATAATATATCTACTTTTTCAAATAGGAGAATATTGAGTTTTTCTAAAGTGATAATAGTTATTTTTATATAAGTGATCATATAAATGTAATAAAAAAACAGAGAAAGTAATTACTAATATAAGAACTCTTATATTTCAACTAATATTAACATTTTTTTAAAATTTATAACACTTTATTTATCATATAACTAAAGTTTGTTGATATAATAATAAACTTTTTAAATTATTAAAATTTTCATTTGATAATAATTATCTAGGAACTTTAAATATTTTAAAAAAATTTAAGACAAAATAAAGTTAAGTTCAAAAAGATAAAAAAAATTGAATTTATAATATAAACCATTAATGATCATTTTAAATTATATAAATATTCAAAATTACATTTTGATTGTCTCTTTCATTTACAAGTTTATATTTTTGGAGTCTATCCAATTGATTAGGGGTTGTCTACTTGATTATGAAAATGTTTTTTAAATTGTCTAATCAATTAGATTATATGCCGAATTGATTAGATGATGTCTAATTGAGTCTCTTATGGATTGTGATTGTGATTGTCTCTTAGATATTTGTAGTGACTCTATATCCAAACCTTCTTTTCTGGGTAACCCAAGGTGTCAGGACTCATTTTGTAATAGGGTCATATTTGTATTTTTTGCAAATGGAATATCAATGAACAATGGACATTTTTGCAAACAATTTTCTTTTCGCTCACTGTCTTTTCATTTTTGTTATTTTTCACACAAAACAATAAAATGGCAATGTTTTCAAAATAATAACTTCATTTACACTCTTTCTAAACAAGACTAAAATTGATCACTAAAAAAAACAAATCTAAACTCTTGCAGAGATTATCCTCCAGATTGCACCGACAACCGCACTGCTATGACCTTGTATGACTTCGACAATCCAATTAATCAAGCAGATGAAGGGGTTCAGGAAGACTATGTGCCTGAAGAGTTAGCCAGGTTGTTGAGGCAAGAAGAGAAAGTGATTACTCCTCATCGGGAGGAAGTTGAAACTGTTAATCTTGGTACCGATGAGGATTTGAAAGAAGTGAAGATCGGGGCCAGCCTGCAAGCTCCAGTGAAGGAACAACTTATCAGCATGCTTCAGGAATACGTCGAGGTCTTTGCTTGGTCCTATCAAGACATGTCAGGTCTAGATACAGATATTGTCTTGCACAGGCTACCCTTGAAAAAAGATTTCCCTCCAGTCAAGCAGAAGTTGCGCCATACTCGCCCAGATATGGCCATGAAAATTAAGGAAGAAGTACAAAAGCAGTGGGACACCGGTTTCCTTGCTGTAACTAGTTACCCGTCGTGGGTTGCTAACATTGTACACGTGTCTAAGAAGGATGGAAAGGTGTGTATATGCGTGGATTACCGGGACCTGAACAGAGCTAGCCCAAAGGATCATTTCACATTACCTCACATTGATGTATTGGTTGACAACACAGCTCAGTTCTCGGTATTTTCTTTCATGGATGGATTTTCTGGGTACAATCAGATCAAGATGTCACCCGAAGACATGGAGAAAACAACTTTCATCACACCTTAGGGCACGTTCTGCTACAAGGTAATTTCGTTTGGACTGAAGAACGTTGGTGCCACTTATCAACGGGCTATGGTAACACTATTCCATGATATGATCCACAAAGAAATCGAATTCTATGTGGATGATATGATTGCCAAGTCCCTTACTGAAGAAGGTCATCTGGTAAATCTGCTAAAGTTGTTCAAGCGTCTGAGGAAATATCAGCTGAAGTTGAACCCCAACAAATGCACATTTGGGGTACATTCTGGTAAGTTGCTGGGATTCATTGTAAGTGAAAAAGGAATTGAGGTTGATCCCGACAAAGTCAAAGCCATTCAGGAGATGCCTACACCTAGAACTGAAAAAGAAGTTCGGGGGTTCTTAGGTAGATTGAACTACATATCAAGGTTCATATCTCACCTCACTACAACCTGTGAGCCCCTGTTTAAACTATTAAGAAAGGAATAAACAGTCAGGTGGAAAGAAGATTGTCAGAAGGCTTTTGACAAGATCAAGGAGTACTTGCAAGAACCTCTAATTCTCATGCCTCCAATTGAAGGAAGGCCTTTAATAATGTACCTGACAGTATTAGAAGGACCAATGGGGTGTGTGTTGGGCCAACATGACGAGTCTGGTCGAAAAGAGTATGCAATATACTACCTAAGCAAAAAGTTTATCAACTGTGAACAACGTTATTCACTGCTCGAGAAAACTTGTTGTGGTTTAGCGTGGGCTGCTCGCCGACTAAGACAGTATATGCTGACTCACACTACATTATTGATCTCAAAAATGGACCCCGTCAAGTACATATTTGAGAAGCCAACACTTACTGGAAGGGTTGCAAGATGGAAAATGATTCTGACGAAGTATGACATTCAGTACACCTCTCAAAAGGCCATCAAGGGCAGTGTATTGTCTGACTATCTAGCTGAGCAACCCATTGATGATTACCAGCCTATGAGATTTGACTTCCCTGATGAAGACATCATGTTCTTGAAAGCAAAAGATTGTGAAAAGTCTGTTCACGCTGAAGGGCCTGACCCAGAAGAAGAATGGACTATGATGTTTGACGGGGTTGTCAATATGAATGGTCGTGGAGTTGGTGCAGTGCTCATTACACCTAAAGGAGTTCATATGCCTTTCTCGGCAAAACTCACCTTTGCATGCACTAACAACGAAGCAGAATACAAAGCATGTATCATGGGTCTTGAGGAAGCCATTGACCAAAACATTGAATGTATTTGGAGATTCAGCTTTGGTAATCAACCAGACCAACGGCAAATGGTACACTCATCAGGAGCATCTGATTCCATACCGTGATTATACGAGGGGATTAATGACCTTCTTCACAACGGTCAAACTTGAATAAATCTCTCGAGATGAGAATCAGTTTGCAGACGCTTTAGCTACCATTTCCTCCATGATCAAAGTTCAAACTGCCAATTATGTGCCTCGGATTTTGGTGTCTAGACTGGACCGACCGACATATGTGTTCTCTGTGGACATTGCTAGTGATGACAAACCTTGGTTCCACGACATCAAATACTTCTTAGAGAATCAGACGTACCCCCGGGGGCATCATCAAATGATAAGAAGACATTGAGAAGGCTGAATGGTAGTTTCTTCCTCAATGCTGATGGTTCATTATACAAGCGAAACTTCGACATGGTCCTGCTCAGATGTGTTGACAAGAAAGAAGCAGACCTGCTGATGCACGAGGTGCACGAAGGTTTTATCGGTACCCATGCCGGAGGACATGCAATGGCCAAGAAATTATTAAGATCAGGTTACTACTAGATCACAACGGACGCAGACTGTTGTGCCTATGCCAGAAAATGCCACAAGTGCCAGATCTACGGAGACAAAGTGCATGTGCCTCTGAATCCTTTGAACATGATGTCTTCACCTTGGCCCTTTTCCATGTGGGGCATTAACATGATTGGAAAGATTGAACCAACTGCTTCAAATGGTCACCGATTCATCCTGGTGGCCATTGATTACTTCACCAAATGGGTCGAAACAGCTTCGTACGCAAACGTCACCAGACAAGTGGTAGCTAGATTTCTGAAAAAGGGATATCATCTGTCGATATGGAGTTCCCGAGCGAATCATTACTGATAATGGTTCCAATTTGAACAACAAAATAATGGCAGAACTGTGCCGGGACTTCAAAATCCAACATCACAACTCTTCTCCTTACAAGCCAAAGATGAATGGCGATGTTGAGGCAGCCAACAAAAACATCAAGAAGATTGTGCTGAAGAAGGTGGTTACTTATAAAGACTGGCATGAAATGCTACCATTTTCTTTGCATGGGTACCGAACCTCAATCAGAACGTCCACTGGAGCAACGCCTTATCAGCTTGTGTACGGTATGGAAGTTGTCCTACCTGTTGAAGTTGAGTTACCCTCCTTACGGGTAATGATGGATGTGAAGCTGGATGATGCATAATGGGTCCGGTCTCGGTACAATCAACTGAATCTGATCGAAGAGAAAAGACTAGCTGCCATCTGTCATGGGCAGTTATATCAGAAGCAAATGAAGAAATCCTTAGATCAGAAAGTCAAACCTCGGGAATACCAATTAGGAGAGCTTGTTTTGAAGAGAATCCTTCCTCCTCATACAGACTATAGGGGCAAGTGGACACCAAATTATGAAGGTCCCTATATCGTAACCAAAGTCTTCTCAGGTGGAGCACTGATGCTCGCGACCATGGATGGTGAAGACTTCCTGTCTCCTGTGAATTCAGATGCAGTTAAAAAATACTTCGCATAAAATGACCCGCTGGACATAAAAACAGAATGTAAGTCCAGGAAAAAATAGGGCATCCCAGCGAGTCAAAGACAGAATGAAAGACTCGGGCAAAAATAAGGGAAAACTCAAAAAAATGTACACCCGCTGAGTTGAAAAGCCGCATTGGACAGCTCTGGAAAAAATGGGTATCCTGGTGGATTGAAAACCCGAAAGGGCGATCCACGCAAAATCAGGGAATAAGCGAACAACTGCATTCTGAATTTGTCTGTATCACTCACAACATGGCAACTTTCGAAAGGAAAAAGCGTCAGTCAGAATCAGCCTTCTTCAGAAAGCAAGATAAGAAGAACGTCAAGGTCATACAGGTCATGGAAAAGGAAGCTCACTGGAGGGTTGTCGTCAACATTGCCAACACTTTTATTTTCTCAATTTACAGCAATCCCCTCATTTCAGGGGATTCGCTTCTTTTGACTGTACTTGCCAATTTAGTGCACACAAATTAATAAAATCAAAGTTTCCAGTCACAATTTGTTTTGTACATTGTTGTTTCGTTTGCAAAATGTACAATGTTCATAATACAACACTTGTGTAAAACATATGAGCCATTTTTAATAAAATACTTGCAGGAAATATATTACTTTCGGATAAATCTAACTCCCATGACAGAATCCGGTTAAGGATACCTCGGGACACTTGTGCGTTTTCCTTTGTCTTAACAGGTTGCATGTACTCAAGACATACAATCTTTCATGACATGGGGCATGTCAAGCATTGAATCCCTAGCATACTACTTCCCAGAAGTTATCTCCTCCCCGAGTAGTGCCTAACAACCTCTTCCACAGCAAGATGGTCAAGGAATTTCCTATCCCCCACCAAAGTGTCAGATTTCTCTCATCCTCAGCAGAGTTGATGAAACTGATTCCCCACAGAGTTGCCTCCCCGGAAGAGCAATGCCTGAAGCACATCCCCAGCTGAATTGCTAAAACTTCCTCAATAAGGAGTTCTCCCTACAGATAGATCTACCAATGATCTATTTCCCCAAGCAGAGTTCTCCCTCCGAACAGATTTATCAATAATCTCTTCCCCAACTGGGTTATCCCTCCGAGCAGATCAACCAAAGATCTTTATCCCTGCAGGATCCGAGTCTCGGATCGAGCTTCTCATTTGCATAATCATAGCATTCACATCATATTCACCGAAATAAGCGTAGCATTCCGTCTAATACGGAGCATTACAGCAAAAATCAAATATTTGCATGATCACAATCCAGGTTCGAGTCATTCACCTGCAAATACCATCAATATTTCATCAGCAATATACGAAACTCATATCCCATACAGATAAAAGCCAAAGCATCCTCTTTGCACTCTCAAATACAGATATTCGTTCATAACTTGTACGTATTCCTTTTGACACTCATCCGTGTCATACTTCCCCAGCAAGTCAAACACCCGTCCGTGTCTTGCACATGCTTCACCAACAGATCAATACTTATACATATCTTTTATATATCACTCTTCAGCAGATTCGACACTCGTTCGTGTTCCTTTCTTAACCAATTGATACTCGTCCGTATCATCGTCCTTAAACACGCGTCAATGTTTATTTCTATCGATACTCGTCTGTATCATGGTCCTAAGGATGCTCGTCCGCATCTTTAATCTATACACACCGTCAAACACTTATATCCTTTATTTTTGAAAGCGTAAGCACTCGTCCGTGTTTACCATTCCCCAGTAAGTCGCCAACAAAACAACTTGTTTCTATCCGACATTCGTCCTATGTCGTGATACTTTCGGCAGCCGTCCCCTGCCAGGTGATCGTCCTTCACCTTTGGATGACCGTCCCTCATCCTTTCCCCAGTGGAATCTTCATCATTGGAACCTTCTATCCGACATTCGTCCTATGTCATGATATTTTAGCAGTCGTCCCCTACTAGGTGATCGTCCTTCACCTCTTGATGTTCGTCCTTCATCATGCTTATCCGATGGCCGTCCCCATCGTTGACCTTTTTTTATCCGACATTCGTCCTATGTCATGATATTTTAACAATCGTCCCCTGCTAGGTGATCGTCCTTCACCTTTTGATGACCGTCCCTCATCATTTATCCGATGGCAGTCCCCATCGTTGATCTTGTTATCCGACATTCGTCCTCTGTCGTGATAATCCCCGAGAGCAGCTGTACCCTTCCAGGTGATCGTCCTTCACCTCTTGATGATCGTCCTTCATCATGCTTATCCGATGGCCGTCCCCATCATTGACCTTTTTTATCCGACATTCGTCATATGTCGTGATATTTTTAGCAGCCGTCCCTTGCTAGGTGATCATCCTTCACCGTTGATGACCGTCCCTCATCATTATTTCATTTATTCTTTAAACTGGTGGTCATCCCCATCGTTGTTTACTTTACTTTCCAAGCCTGGTGGCCGTCCCCATCATTACTTTTCTCATTACTTTAATCCCCCAGAGAATCTTATTTCCTTACCCGATGGTCGTCCCCACCATGATCTCTTTATTTCCCCAGCTTGTCGGTCCTCCCCGTCATTGCTTTATTTACAACTTTACCCCCAGCAGTCGTCCTCTTCTCGATGGTCGTCCTCCATCGCTTTCATTTGATAATCATATTATACTATACTTTACAATTTATATCCATTTTCTTCTTCTCCCCAGTGAGTGCAAATTTCGGACTGTCTTTGGTATTCAACCACAAGTTATCTTGTTTGTCTGATAAGCCAGGCGCTTACACCCTGCACAGCTAACTCATGCTTGAATAGGGGCAACTGTAAACACCCCAAATTTGCCCCCACTTTTTTTTCTCATACCATGGCTTGTGATCTCTCATTTTTTCATTTACATAAGCATTATAACTCATATTGCATATTTGTTTCATCTACATAGTTCAATTTCATCTGCATCTAGGGTTTGTGATCTGAGCAATCCAAGAATCAATATGAGCCATACCAAAGGTCTTAAAGCTTTCCAAGGGGGTCCATGTGTGTTCTATAATCATATTTTGCTCCCTAAAGTTCATGGAAGTCAAGAAATCACAAAGATTAGCAAAGGCATGGAAGCAGAGCTAGGGTTTTCACTACACAGATGATCAAAATTAGGGTTTTGGTTTCAGAGGCCTTAACTCCAAATTTTTTGGTCATCCTTGTTTCTGATGTTCTCAATATGTTATAAGGATCATGTGTACCAAGTTTGATGAAGAAATTCATTGTGGAAGTCATCTGATCATTGGGTAACTTCTTGAGCAAGTTAAGTCAAAATCAGGGCATCTGAGGCCCCAACAATGGAACCAAAGGATCATTTTCATCAAATTGAACTTCTATGATCTTTATTTGATCTTAGAAGTGGTGGGAAGTTCACAAGATTGAAGAATTTTGAGCCAATTGCAAACTTGCCATTTTTGGAAATGACTTGAAATGCAAACTTTCCATTTTGGGAAAGATTTTCAACCTCCTCTTTCATGACCAAAAATGCTTCAAATGAAAAATTCTTGGACATGAAGGTTGAAACTTGCTGCAAAGTTCTTCTAGATCAAGCTTTTTTTAATGAAATTTGAAAATATTTTAGGGGTTTGTGGAGGTAAGGATTCTTGTGAATTGTGGGTGAGGAAAATATGAGAAAAATATGTTATATTTATAGATAAAGGATTAGGTCAGAAATTGAATGTGATTGTCTAAATTAAGAAAGATTTAATGTGACCTGATTTTCCCCATTTCTTAAAGCCCAAGCCAATGAATCTGGATGGATTCATGGCTCGATGAATTTAAATAAAAAATATATTAAAAATAATAATCTAATAATGATGATGAAAAACATATTTTATTTTATTTTATTTTTGTGATTTTTTGAGATTTTTTCCATAAAATAATGATTTTAATGAAAAAATCATATTTTTAAAAATGCATTAAATACAAATACGAAAATTAAAAATTAAATAATAAAAAATGCTATTTTTGTGATATTTTTTATAAAAATAGAAAAATTTATTAGTAAAGGAAAAATTAAAAAAAAATTAAAAAGAGAGGAATGTGGGATTTGAACTCACAACCTCTCACATTTATATCTCTTATACCCATTTTTCTACCAATTGTGTTATTTTATTTATTCGAAATAAAGAGGCACCAGAAAGCATATGAAGCAGGTCAAAATTTGGGGTACGACAAGTGTGAGGAGACCTTTTGAATCAATTTGTCTCAAATATGTGAGGGCAAATTTTGGGGTTCAACAGCTAAGTTGGTCGAAGTATTTAAAGAATACAGAAATTATTTCGCCTGGGATTATGGAGAAATACCTGGTCTAAGTCGAAGTGTGGTGGAACACCATCTACCTATACAGCCAGGCGAAAGGCTAGTCAAGCAGCAACCTCGTCGGTTTGCCCCAGAGGTGACTGAAAAGATCAAACAAGAAATCGAGAGATTGCTCTAAAGTTGGTTCATCAGAACTGCAAGGTTTGTCAAATGGCTTGCCAATATAGTTCATGTAATTAAGAAAAATGGGACGCTTCGCGTTTGCATTGATTTCAAAGATTTCAACAATGCAACCCCCAAAGACAAATACACAATGCATGTGGCATAAATGCTCATTGATTTAGCTACAGGTTTTGAGTATTTGAGTATGCTCAAAGGATACTCGGGGTATAATCAAATCCTCATAGCAGAGGATGATGTTCCTAAAATGGCGTTTCGATGCCTAGGAGCCATAGGAACATACAAATGGGTGGTGATTCCCTTTGGCCTAAAACATGTCGGGGCTACATATCAAAGAGTCATGAATGCCATATTCCATGAATTCATAAAGAAGTTCATGCAGGTTTATATTGACGACATCATCATAAAGTCCTCGTCGGATAACGATCATTTGGATCACCTTCGACGCTCTTTTGAGAGGATAAAAAAATATGGACAAAATGAATCCACTAAAATCTGCTTTCAGTGTACTTGGAGGAGACTTTTTGGGCTTTGTCGTCCACAAAAAAGACATCAAGATCAACCAAAACAAGACGAAGGCAATTTTAGATCTCAAGCCTCCTTCGACGAAGAAGCAACTTCAATCTTTATTGGGGTAAATCAACTTCTTGAGAAGGTTCATCTGCAACCTAAGTGGCAAGACAAAAGTGTTCTCGCCATTTTTGAAGATCAAGTAGGACAATGATTTCCACTGGGAAGAAAAGAAACAAGAAGCGTTCGAAGCAATCAAGGACTATTTGTCGAAGCCTTCTATGTTATTATCCCCTAGTACGAATAAAAATGTGAGATTGCATATTGCTGCTTCAGATACGACCATAGGAAGTATGTTAGCACAAGAGGGCAATGGTGGTGTCGAAAGACCCTTTTATTACCTCAGTTGATTGTTGATAGATGTTGAAACTAGGTACACTATGATTGAAAAATTATGCCTATGTATGTACTTCTCATGTATGAAATTGAAGCAATATATAAAGCATGTTGACGTGTGTGTTCCTTCTCATTGTGATGTCATCAAACATATGTTGTCTAAACCTATTTTGCATAGTCAAATAGGAAAATGGGCACTGGCGTTAAATGAGTTTTCATTAACTTACAGACCTTTAAGAGCTATGAAAGTTCAAATGGTGGTCGACTTCATCGTTGACCATGCAGTCATCGAGCCTCCAGTATTCATAATTGACGTGAACCCCTGGAGATTATATTTCGATGGGTTGAGCCATAAGCATGGAATAAGAATCGGGGTAATGATAATTTCCCCACAAGGCCTCCCGACCAGATTCAAATTCAGGGTCGAAGGGAATTTTTCTAACAATGAGGTTGAGTATGAAGCCTTAATTACTAGTTTGAAGATATTAAAAAATTTAGGAGCACAAAAAATGGAAATCAAAGGCGACTTGGAGCTTGTAGTTAAGCAACTCACGTGAGAGTACAAGTGTATCAAGGAACATCTGCTAGCCTACTTTGTATGGCGAAACATCTATTGGAGAAATTTGATGTAGCAAGCATTGTACACGTGCCCAGAATGGAGAACCAAGAGGTAAATGATCTTGTGCACATTGCGTCAGGGTACAAACTGTCAAAGAACAAACTAGAGGATTTCATTGAGGTTCAAGAGAAAATGGTGTTGAATGCACCACCATTACTAACTTTTCATAGATTAGAAGCCAAAGAAACATGGTACGGAAAAGTCCTAGTCATCGATGGATTATCAATGACAAATTGGAGGCATCCCATCATAGAGTAGTTGGAGAATCTTATCGGGGGAACTGACAGGTAGACAAATTACAGGGCTCTGAGTTATGTAATGATGGGAAATGAGCTTATGAAAAAAACCTCAGAAGGGGTTTGGCTTAAATGTATAGGAGACTCTGAAGCATACATAGCCATATCAAAGGTGTATAGTGGGGCTTGAGGAGCCCATTAAGCTGGCCACAAAATGAAATGGTTACTGTTTAGACAGGGCGTATATTAGCAAAGTATGCTCAAAGATTGTATATACTTTGCTAAGGGATGTCAAGAATGTCAAGAACATGCCAATGTCCAACACGTCCCAGACAGTGAATTACAAGCTATTATGAAACCATGGTCGTTTAGAGGATGGGCTTTAGATGTGATAAGAGGAATTCGACCGGCCTCGTCGAAATAACAAAAATTCATCTTGGTGGGGATACATTACGTTACTAAATGCATAGAGGTATTTCCTTTGGCTAAAGTGGACTAGGAAGTTGTTATCGAATTCATCCAAGGCCATAAAATATATAGGTTTGGGATTCCCGAAACCATGACCACTGACCAATGTTCAGTATTTATGGGTCAAAAGATGCAGGAGTTTGTAGCAGAAATAGGATTTAAGCTTATCACGTCGAAACCCTACTACGCACAAGAAAATGGGCAGGTCGAAGCTGCAAATAAGGTAGTGATTGGGTTTATTAAGAAACATGTTGCAAAAAAACCTAGAAACTGGAACAAGTCATGTGGGCATGTCGAACATCCCCAAAAGTGTGAAAAAACTCGAGTTCTGTATGACTTTTGATCATGAAGCCGTCCTACCTTTAGAAATTAGCTTTCAGTCGATAAGGGTTCAACATCAATTTGAGATTTCGTCGAAATAGTATCGTAGTATGATGTTTGTCGAGATTACTGACTTAGACGAAGAGAGGTTAAGGGCGTTGGACATTTTGTTTCCTTATAAAGAGAGAGTGGCCAATACTTATAATAAGAAGGTCAAGGAAAAGATTTTTGAGGTTGATGACTATGCGTGGAAGGTCATCTTACCCATGGATAGGCGATATAGAACCTTAGGGAAATGATCACCCAATTGGGAAGGACCCTTCAAAATAAGTCAAGCCTTCAACAACAATGCATATGAGATAAAAGAGATAGTTTTTGACGAGAGAATCTTGAGAGTAAATGGGAAATATCTAAAATGATATAGACCTATGCTACAAAAAGTACACATTCACGCATAAAAGTTTCATTAATAATGGTCACAACTGACCAATAACCAAAAGTGGCATACAAAGAGGGCATAATGCGTTACAAAATTAAACATAAAATGCTCGTAGGCCAACAGAGTGCAGAAAATGAAATGCACAAACAACCGAGTGGAGTTTGGAAAAAAGCTGGTCATTCATACATGCCTCTCAATGCCCCCGAATTGAGGAAGTTCATCCAGTCTTCATCAACATCTGGATCTAAGGCGTAACTTTGAAGTATCCTCTTCTTGGGGGTTTCATCTGGGTCACTGATGTCTTCCCAACGATTTTAGCCCTAGTCTCCGGTGCAGTAGCCTTGGAAGTGGTTGCTTGCGAGGGTTCTAAATTTTTCTTGGCCACCTTTTGGGCTATAGGAGAATTTGAAGAAGATCTCATTTGAATGGGTGTAACGAGAAGGTGCATGAAACTCCGCCTTTATAAGAGTAATATTCCTCGAAGGAAGCACCTGGCAGTAGGGTAGGCATTAAGTCAGTCTTGGAAAATAGTGGCACTCAAAAAACAGCCCTTTGGGGTCTTGGAAACGGTGTCCTCGTTGTTTCAATTAATACGAAGGGCCGATTTCGAGGAAGGGGATTTAGGCAATTATACCCACTTTAGTTAGAAATGGACTAAGGGGGAGGATATTTATACCCAAGGCCAGACGATGCAAGGTTTTTTTGCTAGGGTTTTTAGCTATCTTAGTGGGAAGATGGAAGATCCCCACGTCTTAAGAAAGTTGTGGCGCCTGGGGTGGAATCATGACGAATATGACAGATTGTCTCAGTCCACAGAATGTGAGCAGTTGGTTGATACAAATTGACAGTCAAAATTGCATCAAAATTGTGCATAGAATTCCAAAAGGCAAAGCTTCTTGGTCGACTACCTCTCTCTCGAAACTGGCCTTTTTTTGGGGGGGGGGGATTTCTTGGCTAAAGATTTTGACTGAGAGGTTTGAAAGAAACATCATGAGAATGTCAGACGGAATGGTCTCATCTCAGCCAAAGAAACAGAAGAGTTAACCATAGGTCGATGATCAGCTGCAGGAATCCAGAACCATGTTGAAGCATTTCGACGCATTCCACATACCCAAGGTCGAAGGAATTTCGACAAGATCGCTCAGGAAGTATGGAAAAGAAACTGCTCCAAGTAGTGGGACAAAGTAGTGGGTGGTTACCAGAAGAATGGGTTGACAGGTGTCAAAGCCTGATTTGTTGGAAAAGTGTCTGACATTTATTTTATTTTTCTATATAAGTTGATTTCAATTTCAGTAATAGAGGTTGCATTTCTTCACATTGTAAGACGACACACTCAAAGTACCGAGCATCAGAGAAAAGAGTTAACCCATACTCAAATGTATGATAGCGTCCAAAAAACCTTTGTATTTCAAGTCATTTCAATTCCAAGTTAATTTAAAATACTTGCCTTTAATCTATATCTTTTTATCTTTCTTTTACTCACTTTTATTGTCCTTTCGTTCAAATATTTTGCATGCGTTTTCTATAAACACAAAAATACCAAAAATATACAAAAGAAACCCCCATTACCATTCTACATTACAAGAGTTCGCATCATAACTAATTGGACAGGGCAGTCCTGAGACTTGTTTGGCCTATCCCGCAAGTAAACCTCGTGCGCAGGAGGCCAGCAAAATGTTCGCGGGAAATCCACATCCGAACAGACGGGGATGACGATCCTCATCCTAACGGGACTTCTTGGTGCCCTGATCTCTCTCATATGGTAAGCGTCTCAATTTATGGGGAGGATACCAAGTGCGCTTCTTGGGCTTATCAGGATGTGATCCTTCTGGCATGTCTTGATCTATTGGAGAAGAAAGTTGTCCTGAATCTTTCCTCTTGTGTTTCCTCGGAGGAGACCGTGAGCGACGTGGAGGGCTGCGAGAGTCTCTACGACAATGTCTCATAGTAGGAGACGGAGAGCGAAGATCACCCTCGAGCATCTGTATGCGCTCATTCTGCTGGAAGAGAGTGAGGTTTGCCTTATTAAGCGCGGTAATTAGAGCATGGGTATTGGCGTTGGTGTCTAGCAGGACATGGGTTGGTTCGAGGTTGTGAGTCCCTTGAAGGACCGACGAATGTTTCATATTGTTGGAAGATGGGTAGGGAGGATTCACCCCGTGGTGGTCGGCATCGTGATGGGTTGTTTCATGGTTACCAGTGTTGTCTCCATCGCTGAGGACGATGGTGAGAGGGTCGTTCACAGTCTCGTTGAGCAGGGAAGCCATGAAGATGAAACAAAAGAGAGTAGCTTTGATCTTGCATTAAAAAGAAAGGGTTTTGTTCAAAAAAGATGGGGGAGCTATTGTTTCCCACAAACAATGCCTTTATACATAAATGATCCGGACAGGTCCTTGTTGTCTTCAGTTGGGACTGTGACGAAGCTTGTAGGAGAAGAGGTGGGGTACCTGCAAGGTACTCTGACGCTCAAGTCAGTTTTGGGGTAAAGCAAACTAAAGCGTTAAGAAAGAATGTGAGTGATTAGAATTGAATACCTAGCCATCCAAAGATGGAGGGTATTTATAAGGCCATATGGTCATGGATCGCGGGCGTGTGGCCCTTGACTGGGTGTAACTGCTTTTTGTAGCTTCAGATGACAGTTGGTCGCGTGGAAGACGTTCGAGAGCGTGTGGAGGATGTCCCTAATGGCTATATGATAACGACTTTATTTCCCAACGGTCATGAGGTCGCGAATCTCTCTTTGGGGTTATGCTCAGAGATAAACTGGATTAGGCCTCAATTGGGCACAAGGCACCTACTAGGCCAGTCCAGAACAATATATATAAATGTTGTGCAACAAACTAAGTCTACAAATTGTAATACTAAATATTTGTTTTACTCAAGTTTAGCTGTGTCGCTCGGCTACAATGCATTAGGCATGAAAATATAATTTTTACTTACTCAATGCGCTACAGGACTAAAATAAATGTAGTATCACATTCTATTTTAATTCGGCTATATTGTCTCTGGCACTTTGTAATGTCTCCTATTTATTTGGAAATTAAGGAGGAACAAATTATAGGTGTGCTACATGAATGGTAACTACAAGAAACATCACCTTTATTACTTTGTGTTACAATTAATTCACAAAACAAATGCACAGGACATTGAATGAAGTGATGCGCTACAGTTGGAAAAATAAGGATATCAAATTTCTTCATATGCGTTATATATATATATATATATATATATATATATATATATATATATATATATATATATATATATATATATATATATATATATATATATATATATATATATATATATATATATATATATATATATATATATATATATATATATATATATATATATATATATATATATATATATATATTCCGCTACAGTAATGCTAATATAGTTATTTTCATTGTTTTGAACAAAAGGTACATGGCGCAACAGGGTTCAAGTTTAAGGCATCACATTTGTTTTTTAATTAAGTTTTTGCTAAAGATTAATATAAAGCATATCACTTTTTTATTTCATCACCACCTATCTAATTGCTTATTCCAATAATAAATGAGTCTCTATAGTATATCAAAATATTAATTTCAAACAAATTAATTACCACATTTTCAAGGATTATCATCAAAACCTACCATTTAAAATAATCATAAAAATTTAAAGATTTAATCCTAAACATGTTTCTATCCATTATACACTATCAAACAAACCCAATAATTATATAAAAACTCACTCTTATCTTGATTTTTATGTAGGATTCATGAACTTTGTTCTTGAGTTTTCTCCTTCTTTCCACTTCTCTCTTCTAACCTCTTTTTCTCTTTCTAACTTCTAACCCTATTCTATCACATTCTCTTCTTTTGTTAACTCTCACAATTTTCTCATTGGGCTTACTTTAATACACTCTCACACTTTCTAATCACACTCCCAATCTAGGCTCAATCAATATTTTCTACCAATTCTATTTTATTCCACCAAATAAAATAAATCAATAAATTAAATAATTCAATTAAATAAAATACTTCAAATAAACCAAATGAATCAAATAATTAAATTAAATCAAATGATTGAATTAATTCAAATAAATCCAATAAATAAATTAATTCAATTAAATCAATTAAATCAATTATGCACAAAACCACACAATTAATTAATTAATATATAAATAAATAATTACTAAAATTGGGGTATTACAAAGTTTTCCTTCAAGGTTGGTGTGATTTGAAGGTTTTGGACAAGATCACGTCAACATAGATTCGACCCAGCGAAGGCCATGGGACAAGGTTATTTTCTTGCAAGGGAGTAGCGCAAGACGGTGAATTGTGTTCGGGAATCTTCATTTAACAAGTTGCATGCTCGGAATAATCAGAGAATTGTAGTCACATTGTTGGTCACTTAATCAAGCTTTTGATCAAGGGTTTCTAGGTTGAAGAATCAACACAAAACAATAGAGTTTTCTGGGTTTGCATTCTTCATCTCTTGTATAAACGATTTTGCAAAGAAAATGTTAATTTCAAGTATCTCAATTCGATTTCAAATTGAGGCCAAACGTGCCCATATCGAGGTTATTTGGGTAACTGCCTAAAAAAGCTTGGTCTCTCTCTATTATCTTTTTAGTGCTTTAATTGTTATTTTCGCAATTTTTCTAGTTCATCGTTGTTTAATCATTTTGATTGGAAATTATTTTTCAATTACCTTTTATAAGTGTTATTATCGATTTAATCATAATCAGTTTGATTGTGATTGGCTTTTAACATCAACAAAACAAATTAAATTTCCAATTGATATCGATTGCACACCAAGTGTTCGATAAATTGTTTGTGTGTATTTTAATTGTGTTTTGGTTCATTGGATATACATATTAAAAGGAGCATTATATTTAATTGATTTGTAGCTTCATTTTTATTGAACATTTAAGCTCATTATCATTATGTTTGGTTTGTGATACGAATATTTCGTTTCGGCAGTTGGTTCAATTAGACGATTCGAACCAGGTCGTTTTCTGGTGCACTATATTTTTAAAAACAAATTTTTGCCAAATATTTTGGTTGTAAAATTCATGATCTATTCACCCCCTCTAGATCGAAGTATGTCCTCTAATAGCATGGTGTTTGAAGGTGAAGATCAACCATAATGGGTGGATCAAGAAACGTTGGACATGATTTTCGACTTTGCTGACAAATGAGGTTTGGACCACACTTTCACCAAAGTGTGTCCTTTCTTTAATTGAGGGATACTACTTCCGGAGGGTGATAAGAGGTTGTGCAATAAATATTAGGGGTACACTTTTCTCGTCCACGAATGTATATTCTTTTGGATATGGTTATGACTTCCCTTTCATGACACTTTGAGGTGGGGCTACTCAACCATATGGAAATTTCCCTGCATCTCATGAGATGTGTTTACATTAAATTCTTTCAACATTGGTGCGAATATAAGAAGGGGGTGCTAACTATAACATTCTTATTTCATCTCTTCAATATCTAACGTACCTCGGATAATATAAAATGGGGCTAAGGTTTTCCCTCTCTTAGGTAAGGTAGAAGGATGTTTGAGGTATATGTTGATAGCTCGAAAAATTTCAAGGGTTGGTTATAAAATAGAAAAATATATAATAAAATATTGGAGTGGCTAAACTCTCCTTCCCATATAAAGAGAGTATATTATACTCCCTCTAGGAGAATACTTCTATTCCTTTGACAATATCAAAAAGGAGGGGAAAAATAAAACATAAATCACATAAATAATAACTGATATAAAAAGGATGAGTTACCAGATGAAACATAAGCACATAAAGGCACATTTAAACAAAATATGGAACCATACTTTTTCCATGGATGACAATATCTAGCTTTAAGATTTTTTCTTTTAGTGGAAGTATTTTTTTGACCTTCCTTTTTTATTTCTGAATTTTTTTCCTCAAAAGCTTTATTTTAAAAACATGGTTAGTAGATCATAACATAATGAAGACATGATAATTTAGTAATTGTAAGAAAAATAACAGAGTTTTCGTGTTTATTCTCTAGAAAGTGACTTGCTTCTTACAAAAAAGTAAATTGTAAAGGACTTCTTCCCCTTGATTATTTATGAAGTTAAATTGAATATTATTTATTTTGGATCTCTCTAAGTCTTTTGATACGAGAGACAATTATGAAATTTATTTATTAGTGAGATTCTTCCAGAAAAAAAATCTCCCATGAAACCATTTTCAATTAATTCCTTAAACATTGAATATTTGATAAGTATTTGGACATATACTTTGTACAATTTATTTTTCATTTCAAGATTAGCTTTTGATGTTTTAAAGCATTCCTCTTTACACAATTCTCCAAATGTTTCTTAATATGAAGCTTTTGATGATGCTTCAACTTTGGCAAAATACTCTTTTTGGTCCCTTAAGTTTACCTAGGGGTCCAAATTGATCCCTTAATTTTAAAAAGTTCTAAAGTGATCCCTTAAGTTATAAAATGGAGCCATGTTCGTCCTTACAATCAACATTGTTAGTCAAAGTCAATGGGATAGTACAATTGACACACATGTGGGAATGGTGTGTGATTATTCGTGCCATGTGGATTCCATGTGGAATATGAAAACTTAAAAAAGAAAGGGGAAATGAAACAAAGTCATTGTTCTCAGAAGGAAACGAAGTAAAGGAAGTGCAACCCAAGTGCATCCATTGTTTCATCTTGAAGGTGATTCTTCTACGATTTGACGCAATTTATACTCTTCAAATTGAAATCTAAGAGAACTAGGTATGGCTTCTAGTGATTTAAGTGCAAATTTTTTACTTTGTTTGTTTTGGGGTTTTTATAGTTTTAGGGTTATCAATAAGTATCTGAAATCCGTCTTTTTTCTATGTTTCTTCTTAGGATATTGGAATAAGTTGAAATCGATGAGCATTTGAACCTAAAAATCCACCATAGTTGTGAATTTGTTGATGACGAATTGAGTGTGTACGAAGGGGGTAAGGTTGTTGAGTTTAAAATAGATGCTGATAGATGGAGTTATTTTGAATTGTTAGAATGTTTTAAGGATTTCAGTTACTATCACACCCCAAATTTGTCCTACTTCTATATCATTTTTGTTTCAGTTCACTAACCGATATTCAAAAAAATTGTTTTCCTAGTTTCATTGTCTAAGCACAGTTATGCGATTGATTATCGAGGTTTATCAGGGTAAGTGTGTGTGTTGTGTGACTGAAATTAAGTATTTTTTATGTGGCAATCATCAACGACCAGTTTATGTCCGATCAGGTTTTTTATTTTCCATTCATAATCTGTTTTTATCAGATTATCCATCATATCCATTTTTGTTAATCCAAATTCCAATTCCCATTTTTATTACTAATATCCACATATTTATTTATGCCTTTCATCCAAATTAAAATCATGTTCATTTTTTATTCATATCAAATTCCACAACAAAAATTTCAAAAAAAAAAAACTATGAAAAACCCATAAACATTTCCACAAGCCCATTTACAACAAATAATCAAAAAAGAAAAGAAACAAATTGTTTTTTTAATCCATCATTTTCCTTCAGCAAAAACCATCACCCACACTGACCCCACACTGACCCCACACAAGCCATAAAAACCTGGCCCCACCTTCCATGAGCAACACGCAGCTCCAACACATTTCATCAAACAATTCACGCAGCAAAATTTCATAATTCACGTACACCACTCAGCACGCAAATGAGCCAAAACGAAAACAACAAATTCTCACATATCTTTGCTCCCAAGTTTGCATATAATACCCTCTTCAACTCTCTATAAAATCAGACCCAATCCCCTCTCATTACCAAGTTTGGAGAGCATAAAAATACTCTGCAAAAATCAATTCCAGCCAAGCTTCAAACCAAAAAATCAATAAAACTCACAAACCTGCTCATCCTTCATTCAATCTCCACATAAAAACCACCATAAATCGATTAACAACCTTCCTCCTGCAGAAACCAAACTCACCTTCTTCATAAACCTTTAACATCCCAAAAAAACACAAACATATCGAATAGACACAAAATCACGAAATAAAAAAACAGAAGAAAAAGAAGATTCGTGAGAACGTGAATCAAGAAGAACTGAGATTAACCCCATAGATCCTCATCAAATCCCGAAAACCAATCTAAAATCCAGAAATGAGAACAAATGAGAATCAAACGGAAACTTGAAGAGAGTGAGACACAGAGATTGACCGTGAGAGAGCCCGCTGCTTGAGAATTGATTTAAAGGGTGGGTTTACCTTTCTGAAGCGTGATGCCTTTTCTTCTTGATTCGATGATTTCTGAAACGTATTTTTATCTTCTGAAGCATATGAGTCATTGTTTCTCTTTTCCTTTAGGCTAAACTTTAATCTCTGAACCGTGAAAAATAAAGTGGTGATAATCAATTTTTTTTTGTTTTGGTATTTAAACTAAACCCTGTTGTTTTATTTCATGTTGATATGGGTTGATGACTAAGCCTACCAGGTCTTGTTATATGTACTCGCAAGCCAGCGCCACACACCTTTTTTTTTTACTTTTGGTTTTCTCTTTTATTTTTAGTTTTTTCAATTAATCTAATTTATTATTATTATTATTATTATTATTATTATTCCATTTGAAAAAACTTGGAAATAGTTATGTTTTTATGCTATTTTTGGTTTGTTATTTCCCTTTATCTTGATTTTATTTTCTCATTTTGGCACCGATGATATGACAAAAGATCTTGGAGTAGTCGATTTTGTTAAATCGATGAAAACTCGATCAATTTGAGGCCATTAGTTATTTTAGCTTTTTTATTGTTTTTATTTTCAATTTATGGTCGATGAACATCTAAATATCGGAGATTGTCGCAAACCGACTTGAAATCTCGATTAATGATGAGACCACTTTATTTTATCTTTTAGAAATTTATTTTATTTTTACTTTGGTTGATGAAAGTCTAGAAATCTTGATGTTCATCAAATCGATAAAATTATGATTAAGACAAGACCATTTTTCGATTATTCGATTAGCCTTTGCATTGCGATATCGAGGTTAAAATTCAATTTAACTTTAGAGAACCGTATGGATGCATAAAGTGACGCTCGACTTCTCATAGAATGATTCTAACATTGGATCCGCTCTAAGATAGTTAAAGAGCCACATTTCTATGCTTTCAATTTAATCTTGAGACCAAGGCCTCGCATAGTTTAGAACACTTCACACACGCTTCCTCTTGGTCCTATACAATGAACCCTTTTATTTCTTGCAATCTTGTGTAATTTATTTTGTAACCCGCTCCCCCATTTCCATTGTACGCCATTTACTATTCCGCATTGTGATTTCGTTTGCTAGGAGCAACCTTAGGGACTAGTATCGATTTCACTTTGTTCTTGAACCCTTGGTTCAACGCCAAGTGGTTGCACTCGCACATTTTCACTTTCATTCGGTTATGATTTCGTTTTTATAGGAGTACCCTTAGGGACTAGGATTTGAACCCACCTAACCAATCAAACAATAAACCTCCATTTTCATTCACCCTTGTAAGTCGAGCGCATTGTGCCTCTCCATTAAACAAAAATAACCAAGACGTCTCTTTTAGACCCAAACCCTTGATCCGACGTTAAGCGATAATAGGAAATAAAGCACTTTAAGAATATGAGAAGAATTGTATGCCACGAGCCTTAAGTGGTAGAAAGGAGTATGATGGATATCCCGTTACTCACTCTGATTGTTTTGACGCAAGACGCTTGGCTTGTTTGGTGAAATAGTCATCTCTACCCATAGTCTTTAGTGCAATCCGACTCCTAAATTCTTTTTGAAAGAAAGGTAATAAAATAAACAACCAATAACCCGTAGTGAGTGATCGTGACTTTTTGAGTCTAACGGTTACTAACTGCAAGTGCACAGTCTAACGTGTAGTAATAAAAGATATTGATCCCACAGAGACCAATGTCAACCTATTGTACTCTATCGTTACTTTATAAAGCTAAAGTGAAGTATATTTGGTTAAAAAGAAACTAAAACTAGAACTTAAAATAAAACTAAGAAAATAAGATAATAAAGAGAGACCGGAATATGGATTCCGCGTTCCTAAAGGACTTAGTATAATTCGGTTACTAATTAGAGTATAACTTAGATGCGTAGAATAATTGACTTAAAGAATATGTCTCACGCTCTCGCAGTATTAACTAAATTCATACTTCTTAATCCCAAGATTTCTCTCTCGCTCGCCCGGTAATTAAGAAATATATTTTGAAAGCTAATATTATCCTAAACGTATCTAAAGCGCTCTCGCTGTATTTAGATTTGTTGCATAATTTCCACTATCTGGTTCGATCCCCACGCTCTCGCTGTGTCAGTTCTAACATTAATTAATTTCTCACTCTCGTGACAAAACTGTGTTAAGTAACCTCTCACTCTTGTGACAAATCTATTTAAATTAAACTTGGAAATTAAAACCAAAACATAATTTTAATCATAAGTTCGCACCAATTATTTTCTACCTAGTCCTGTTGGTAACGACGTTCCTCATACGCCGGACTCAAGACTATTTAGCTAGACATTGAGAGGAAAATAAATATGCAATTATGATAATAAACTAAAGACGGTAACATAAGAAGATGAGAAAGATAAATAATAATAAATAAACCTGGAATTAATTGATGCTTGAATAATACATTGAACTTTTGAATTCTTGAATGCGAATCGGAAAAATAAAATATGGAAAAGAAAGAATCCTAAAACTAATATTCGTAATAGTCCTCCGATGTGGAGAACTATTACTAATACATACAATAAAGAAGCTTAAAAACTAAACAAGGAAAAATGGTTTAAGAGATGGGTGAAAAAGGAGATGCCGATTCAAGTAGCAGAGGCTGCTATTTATAGTTCTCATGTTCAACTTGAAGTGAGAAAATGTAGGAGATATAATCTCTGGCTTGAAGAAGAATTGGCTTCCAATTGACTTGGTCAAGATGTAATATGATGGTCTTGCATTGCGTCCAAGTAACCTGGTAGTAAGAGCCTTTGACGGTTCTAAAAGATCGGTTCTTGGGGAAATTGAGTTACCTGTGGGGATTGGCCCACAGATCTTCAAAACTATCTTCTACATGATGGACATTCAGCCTGCATATAGATGTTTGTTGGGTCGGCCATGGATTCATGCCGCAGGCGCTGTAACGTTGACCCTTCACCAGAAGTTGAAATACGAATGGGAGGGTCTAGTCATCACAATATGTGGGGAGGAGGATATCTTCGTCAGTCATCTAGCTACTTACAAGTATATTGAGATGGACGGAGAGATCCATGAGACAATGAGCCAAGGGTCTGAGGCCCTCAATGTCAACAAAGTAACAGCTGAAGTGTCTGGTACTTCGATCTCCTCTTATAAGAAAGCTCGGAAGGTTGTTGAAGATGGGAATGCCCAGGGATGGGGAAAGTTGCTGCAAGTTCAGATCAAGGAAGACAAGTTCGGGTTGGGTTACAAACCATCCCGACAGGTTCAAGAGGATGCTGTTGAAGCTCCCAAGTTTATCAGTGGGGTATGCTGACCTCGGATGCAATCAACAATGTGGAAGAAGAGGCTGAAAGCGACTTCAACCTGAAAAGATGGATTCGTCCAAGGGTCCCAGGCCAGCAAGTCCTCAACTGGTCTTCCCGGGAAATTATAAGGATTACTTCTGCAGAAGATATACCTCCAGATTACACCGACAACAAAACTGCTATAACTTCGTATGACTTCGACAATCCTATTAATCAAGCAGATGAAGGGGTTGATGAAGATTATGATTTGCCTGGGGAATTGGCTAGGTTGTTGAGACAAGAGGAAAAAGTGATTAATCCTCATCAGGAGGAGGTTGAGACCATCAATCTTGGCACTAAAGAAGATGTGAAAGAGGTAAAGATTGGAGCTAGTCTGCAGACTCCAGTGAAAGAACAACTCGTCAGTATGCTTCAGGAATATATTGACGTTTTTGCTTGGTCCTATCAAGATATGCCAGGTCTCGATACAGATATTGTCATGCACAGATTGCCACTGAAAGAAGATTGTCCGCCTGTCAAACAGAAGCTTCATCGTACTCGCCCAGATATGGCCATGAAGATAAAAGAAGAAGTACAAAAGCAGTGGGACGCCGACTTTCTCGCTGTAACTAGTTACCCGCCGTGGGTTGCTAATATTGTACCCGTACCTAAGAAAGATGGCAAGGTACGTATGTGTGTGGATTACCGGGACCTGAACAGAGCTAGCCCGAAAGATGATTTCCCATTACCTAACATTGATGTATTGGTGGATAACACGACTCAATTCTCAGTATTTTCTTTCATGGACGGATTTTCAGGATATAATCAGATTAAGATGTCACCTGAAGACATGGAGAAGACAACTTTCATCACACCTTGGGGCACGTTCTGCTACAAGGTAATGTCGTTTGGTCTAAAGAACGCCGGTGCAACCTATCAACGGGCTATGGTAATGTTATACCACGATATGATCCATAAAGAAATCGAGTGCTATGTGGATGATATGATTTCCAAGTCCCTTACAGAGGAAGATCATTTGGTGAATCTACTAAAACTATTCAAGCATCTGAGGAAGTATCAGTTGAAGTTAAACCCTAACAAATGCACATTCGGGATGCGTTTTGGTAAGCTGCTGGGTTTTATTGTAATTGAAAAGGGAATTGAAGTTGATCCCGAAAAAGTCAAAGTTATTCAAGAGATGCCTGCACCTAAGACTGAGAAAGAAGTTCTGGGGTTCCTATGTAGATTGAACTACATCTCAAGCTTCATATCTCATCTCACTGCAACCTGTGAACCCTTGTTCAAACTGTTAAGTGTAAACACCCCAAATTTGCCCTCACCCATTCACACCATGGCTTGTGATCTTTCCATGTGCATAAGTTCAATCATGGCATCTCATATTGCATTTGTGATTCATTGCATTGGTTCAAAGTCATCTGCATCTAGGGTTTGTGATCTGAGCAGTCCAAGAGCCATATGAGCCACTCCAAAGGTCTTCAATCACTTCAAAGGGATCCATGTATGTTCAAGCATCATATTGTATCCTCACAAAGTCAATAATGTCAAAGAATCACAAGAACTGAGAATGGCATGGAAGCAGAGCCAGGATTAACTGCACAGATGACCTAGAATTAGGGTTTTGGTTTCAAAGGCCATAACTCCAAATTTTTTGGTAATTCTTGTTTCTATTGGTCTCTATATGGTATAGGGATCATACATATCAATTTTCATGAAGAAATTCAATGGGGAAGGCATCTGATCAAGAGTTGACTTTTTGAGCAAGTCAGTGCAAAATCAGGGCATCTGAGACCCCCAATGACCTAGCCAAAGGGTGTTCTTCATCATTTTTATTGTGTATGATCTTTATTTGATCATATAAGATGTTGGAAGTTCACAAAATTGAAGAATTTCAAGCCATTTGCAAAGTTTCCTTTTTGGGAAAATGACTTGTAATGGAAACTTGCCATTTTGGGAAACTTTTTCAACCCTTGCTTTTTGATTCAACAATGCCTCAAATGGGAAAACTTTGGTCATGAAAGTTGTATAATGGATCATTCCCTTTTCAAAAAGTACAAGAACTCATTCTAATTCATTTTGGATCAAAAGTTATGGCTTGTCAAAGTTGGGAAAAATCACTTAATTTCAAGTTATGTACCAAAGAGGCATTTTGCAAAAATGATGTGATCAAGCATTCTAAAGACTTCAATTGTGCACAAACTCATTACAACATACTCACATGACCTCTAAAGATCAGAATTGGCCCAAGAATATTGCATTTTGATGCCTTGAACCTCATGAATTTCCAAAGTGACCAAAATTTGGGAAAATTGCAAAAACATCTCATAAGCTTTGATCCACTTGCTGATTTGCCTCAATCCCAATTCCATGGACATCCTTAATCTCAGCTGAGCCAAGACAAGCCAAAAAGCTAGCTATACCATTGCCCATACCTCAAGTACAAGTCAAGTTGACATTTTGGCAACTTGTCCATACCAATCACAACAGGCCACCAACAACTCTCTGCCCAATCCAGACTTTACAAACACACTTCAAGGGTCCATTTTCATAAGATATACAAGCCTGAAACATATCATAAGCCATAGTTCCAAGTTTATGCCATATATGCATTTCATTCGAAACACACTCCACAAGCATCAAACATCAAAACAAACTCCATGGAATCACTCAGCATGCTCCCCTGATCATTTCCCTACCCTTATTCATCCCTGAAACCCCCTCAATCATAAACACGATTTCCTCCCCTCCCTGAACAGAACTCACTCAATCTCTCAAACCAGCCAAAAGAAACTCCAACCAAGCATTGCAAGCTTCTCAGGAGGTTCATTAGAGGCGTTTTGGGTCAAAGAGGCAGCCAGAAAGTTCCAAAGATCAAAGCTCCAGTTCAGGTGAGCTCAAGAACATTTTTTCCAGAAACATGTTTTTAAGTTCCTAGATGATTCTCTATGCTTCACTGATCATGTTGATATGTTTAGTTTTGCAAATGGTTGAATATTGAGTATGTATGAAGCTTCTGAAATTTTTTTTGACCTAAAACCCTTTTGATTCGATTCAGCCTTGATACGAAAAATAAATGAGTTTTGTTTGTTGATTCTTGTTATATGATGTGTGGGGATGGATTCTGGGCAGAGAAATCATGTTTTAGTGACCTAGGGAGTGAGTTAGCCATTTTCAGGGAAGGAGGTGGCCGGAGAAGATGACCGGAGGTCATTTCCGGCCACCTGAAAGTCATTAGTGCATTAATGAGGATTAGGGCTTAGTTTGAATGTAGGTCGTGGATTGGGTTGACTGGGGTTGATTTGCGCGCAAACGTATGGCCAGGATGCATCATTAAAACCCTAACCATGTTTAATTAATTAAAATCCTGTTTAATTAATTCATAAACCAATTTTAGCCAGATTTGAATCTGGGCCCTTGGATCTGGCGCGCAGTCAACCAGTCCAAGCCCAGATCAAATCCTGGCCATCCCTTGTGCATACTTCTCTTTATTTTAATTTTATTTTCATTTTTATTGCATTATTTTGTACGAATTAATTAAAATAGTAAAAATCATTTAAAAATTATGAAATTTTTTGTCAAGGTTTTCATTAATTTTTAAAACCCAAAAATATTTTTATTTTTAATTTTTGCATTAGAAATTATTTTTAAATCATTTAAATGATTATTTTTAATTAGTTAATGAAAATTAATTAATTAAAAATACTTTTAGGTATTTAAAAATCACAAAAAAATTCATATAGCATTTAGGAAAATTTAGAAACATTGTCCAACTCTCAAACCAAATTTCTTTTTTGATCTTGATGCCTTTTGTTAATTTTCATTGGATTTAATTTCATTTCAAGGCAATATTTTGGTTCAAAATTCAAAAATTTGTTTCTGCCTAACCATTGAGAGTTGGATGATGATTCTTTTTGCATTGCATCTTGTATAGCATGTAGTTTATAGGATAAAATTGGCATGAATTGATCTTGAATTTTCAATTTGTTTTGCATTTTTTCTTGACAAGGTACCTTAAAACCCTAGCAATCTTAGGAAATTCATAACTCTCACTAGGTTAAGAGTTGGATCCCCTCCTTTGGGCAGTGAGTTTGTGTAGGTTTAGGATTTCTTTGATTGAAATTTCAAATTTTTATCATATCATTTGCTTCTGGTTTTGGATTTTGCTTTGTGTGTTGATCATAAACCCTATTTTATGCCTTCCTTTGCATCCATCTTCCATTTGCTTGCATACCATGACTTGCCATGACATTTTATGTATTCATTTGATTCAATATACATCTTAGGACATATTAGAATCATGTTTGATCATTACATCTTTCATTTTCCATGTTATATGTCCATTACATTTCATAACTTTTCATGTACATCCATGGTTCAAAACATGCTTCTCTTGCATCCATATGTTTGTATGATCATTCTAATGCATAGCCTCATGTTTGCATCATCTCTTAGCATCATTAAAATCATACTTATGCTTCTGGTTTTGGTTTGCATCATGACATTGCATCTCATTTTGCATTGCATTTCATTTCTTTTGCTGACTTTTCAGGTGGTAAGTTGTTTGAGAAGTGAATTTGCCTTCACTTCTCACATTCTCTTTTCATCTCTTTCATACTTCCCTTGCTGCATTTTGTATGTGTATTGGATTGAACTTGCTCATTCTTGTTCATCTTACCTTCTTTCTTCGAGCAACTTGTCTTCTTAAGTGAAGCAAGTTGTTTTGCTTCTCTTTGCTCCTCTCATCTGCTTTTCTCCTTGGTGGTTCCTTGAAGATTTCCTTCTTAAACCCCACAAACCCTAGGAATGACCAAGCCTGAAAAAAATTAGGGTTTGATTAGGTCCCCACTTAGCTTTTACCTTTGTGTCTCTTTGAGTCTTCTCTTCTCATCTCATAATCAGGGACTAAACCCTAAAGGCTTTAAGGCTTTGTGATTAAGCTTATGCCTGCATCCTTCTATTAGGATGGAGTGTATAACTTTAATCCTAAGTGTTAAACCCTTAATATGTTTAAATCTTTTAATCAATTCACTTAATAATCATCAAGACATCAAGTTTGTAACTTGGGCCTTGCATTAGGGTTCTAATTCTTCCTTAATTGGTTAAGAAGGACTAACCCTAGTGTTAATGGACAAGTCCCCCTCAAGCTGTCTTACAAACCATAAAACTCACTTCTACATCTTATCATTAACTAAAATCCATCTAATAAAGTCTTTGTTTTGTCATGATGTTAATCCCTAATCATGGATTAAGTTGAGGAGTCTTCCTCAGCTTAAACATTCTCATCTATTATCCTTCTATTAGGATGGTGTAATGAGTCTGTTTAATCCCTAATTATGGCTTAAACTCATTACTTAACACTAAACAAAAACAACAAAAACATCTAACTAATCACAAGTAGGTTAATGATCTTAATCCTACACCATGGTGATTAAGTGTGAGACACTGACTTCACACTTAAGGTATTCTCATTACCCCTAATCAGAGGGAGGATGTGATGAGTTTACTAACCCATTGGTTTAGGCTTAAGCTCATTTTCTTATGACAAACTTCAAAAGGCAATAAAAGACTGAAAATTAAAAAACAAACAATAATCGTCTCCTCCGGGATTCTTTTCTCATCTCATTCACTCATAAACGAGAACTTGCTTCTTTCGTATAATGCAAGACAGTTTGCACCTGAGCCAGACAGGTCATACACTTGAGCATAGACAAGCAAGTAGTTCACAAGTCAATTTACCTTTCAGTCTCTTTGGGTCGAACTACGGTGTTCTGACTTCCTCATTGCACAAGAGGATACGTAGGCGTAACTTAACAGTTATCGAACAAAAGTCTCTGTATATCCCCCCTCCTTCCAGTGTTATTCTTTTAGCCTCATTATCTTGAGCATTTCACTCTTTCCTTACACTGACACTTCACTTATACACTTCACATTTCTTTTACATTGACACTTGCATTCCTTCCAGCTTTGATACACAGATTGCACTGACACTACCCCTTTAAAACACAAATCTTTTAAGCGTGGATCATGTTCTTTCCCATTCCATTTCGGTCTGGTGCGGGAATATGAAACACGGTTCAGATGTGGGTTTCTTCTTGAGAACTCTGTGCTACAGATTTCCTGTAGTGCTAGGGCTATCTGGGAAGCCTGCTAAGTCTGGATGACCTTTATTATGACCTTCAGAAACTGAGGTGAATTAGAGGAGGATCTCTTATGGTTATTGTAAACACTGTACCTCCGGGTTAGAAGTGTTTACACTTCTCATAACTGATCCAAGTATGAGGATCCTTGTTTTAGAACATCACCTGTGAGGGGGTTGGGCTGTTTAGAGGTTTGCAGGAACCCTTGGCCACATCATACCCTGTTACTTATTGTGTTTAAGAATGCTTCACTTTGGACAGTTCTTGTGATTTAACCCAGGACATGTGACTCTTTATTTGAGTCCCCCACCTTGGTTACTGGACTTCTAGACATCCATCTGGACTTCTTGAACATACATGGACTTATATCAAGGCATAATCAGATCCAGCTTGATCACAAACCCTTGCATAACATTTGCATACATCATCATTGCATCATTTAACATTTGTTTATTTGTTTTTTAGGGTATCCACATCATATCTGGCTTGGTTTTGACCCCTTCATCTGCATAAACCTCTGTTTCATCAGCTATTTGCTTCAGTTATCTTCATCAGTTGTCTGCTTCAGCTGCCTGCATCCTCACCATCATCAGCCTATCAGTGGCTCATCTCCAGTATCAGTCTTCATCATCAGTACTTGTTTTTCAGCTCTTCATCAACATTCATGGCTCCCAAGAAGAGCAACATTTCATACCATTTCTTTGAGCCTGTACTGACTGGCATCAGGCAGGTCCAGGCACTTATCACTCCAGACCACATCCCATTATTCAGAGAGAATTATGGAGGCATCCTTGATATGGTTATGGACTTAGACCCTTCTCAGAGGAGTCTGATTCACACCTGCTTGCAGTTCTATGACCCTCCCTTGAGATGTTTCACTTTCCAGAACTTTCAGCTAGGACCTCTGCTGGAGGATTTCTCATCATTGATTGGAGTACCTGTCAGGGGTGGTGTCCCCTTCAACCCTGAAATGACTTCTCCCAGCAATGGATAAGTGGCAAAAGCACTGCACCTGGAACCTATTGTGATTGAGCAGAACATGACTACAAAGGCTGGAATCCCTGGTTTGCACTTAGATTTCTTGACTTCTCAGGCTATCCTGAAGGCCTCCTTGGGAGAATGGAAGGCAGTTTGTGCATTGTTAGCCCTCAGTATATATGGGGTTATACTATTTGCAGATGAGCCCAAGTTTATCAGCAAGAATGCCATTCATCTCTTCCTTCTGAGGAACCCAGTGCCCACATTGCTGGGGGATTTCTATTATTCTGTTCACCAAAGGAATGAGAAGCAGAGAGGAAAGTTGGTGAGATGCTGTGCTCCTCTATTTCATACCTGACTGCTTAAACACTTACCTAGGACTGATGCCTTCCTGAATCCTCACCAACAGAAGAATTGGGCTAAGAGACTTATTGCTCTGACTTCAGATGACATCAGATGGTGCACCCAGAGCACCAAAGGCAAAGACATAATCACCAGCTGTGGGCAATACCCAAATGTACCTCTGATAGGAGTAAAGGGTTGCATCAACTACAATCCTTTGCTGTTTAAGAGACAACTGGGCTATGCTTTGGTTCACCCTCCTAGAGTGCAAGATTTAGCTGAGACCCTGTATTGTGAGATAAAGCCTAATCTAGCTGCTGTCAGACAAGCATCCTGGGCTTGGGACAACATCCAGACAAAAGGGATGGCTATTCTTGGGAGGTGCAATAATGTTGCTTCAGCTCAGTACTATGACTGGTCCCATGCTAGGGCTCAGATTACTGGAATGCCTTTCACCATTGAGGATATACCTGGACCATCCACAGCACAGCCAGCAGCAACTGTCAGCCTGGAAGAATTTGAGAAGCTGAAGGAAAGGAATGAGAATCTGTCTCAAGCTCTAAAGAAGACCCTTTGGGAAAGGAGTGATGGTCGTTTGGACATTGAGAGGTTGTAGAAGCTTAGGGTGGAGCATCTGGCCAAGATTGAGAAAGCAGAAGACTACATCAAGAAATCAAGAGTTGGAGAGCAAATATTGAAGAATGCCTGTAAAGAAGCCCAATTTCAGAAGGCTAGGACTGATCTCTATCTAGAGGAAAGTCAAGCTAGGTGGGTCAGGATCACTGAAGCTCGCACTCAGGAGGATAAGAGGACTCAAGCAAGGATTGAGCAGTTGGAGGCTAATGAAAAGAAACAACAAGAGGCTTTGCTGGCAGCCCAGAAGGAGATTTCAGAATTAAAGCTCAGAGCTGGTGTGAAGAGGTCAAAGGACCAGGACAGGCACAAGAAGCTGACCACTGCCATTGCCACCAGAAACCTTCTTATCAGGAACATCACAGAGCATCCGGCTGGCCCTGTAACTGAAGCACTTTTGAAGGAGGTCAAGGAGGATGAGTTTGGCTTAGATGTTTGATTACTTTGCTTGTTGTTCTTTCCATTGGATGTACTTTTCTTTTATGTTGTATTTTGACCCCTCCGGGGCCTATGTTGTAAAAACAAACTATGTATTATTCACCGTTTGTAATATATTTGTTAGTTTGTTTCACTGAGTTTTCTTTCCCTCAAGCAACATCAAAGCATCTTCCTCAGGGTCTGGAAAGGTCAAAACCAAGAGCCAAGCCGGATACCGTGGAAACAAATAAAGCATATTGCATTGCATACTAACTTTTGTTTTGTTTTGTAGGTTTTTGTTTTGTTTGTTACTAACCCTGTTGTGATTCAGGAATTATTGCTCGCCGTCGGGTGTTTCCTCTCAACCGTCCGCACAGGTATCCTACTCGCAACAACCTTCCTGGTATCCAGATGGACCAAGTACAGCAAGATCTGACAGAGGTCAGAACTCAGATGGCTAATGAAAGGCTGGAGATGAGAAACCAAATGACCCAATTCATGGAAGTAATGAATGGCTTGGCTCAAAGTCAAGAAAGGCTGAGGGCATTGGTGGAAAGACAAACCCCGGAAGAACCTCCCCTGGGAACTGGAGGAACAAGTAACAATGAGAGGGGACAACCTCATGTTAACCCACCAGTATATGGGCCTCATCTACATCCGGAATTCAATATCCCGGGAAATGTGCAAGGAAATACCACTGGAGGAAGGATCTTACAGGAAGACCCCCAAGAAGAGCAGTTTACTGTAATGGGAGCTGGGGATGAAGTTTATGACAGGAGGTTTGATGAAATTGCTGAGAAATTGAGATCTTTAGAGTCTCAAAACTCCTTGGGTTTTGATGTCATGGATATGGGGTTAGTGGATGGGGTAAGAATTCCCCACAATTTTAAACCCCCGTACTTCGAGAAGTACAATGGAACTTCCTGTCCACGAACTCACTTGCAGTCTTTTCTTGGAAGACTTAAAGCATACACCATGGATGAGAAACTATGGATGTTTTACTTTGAAGACAGCTTGACTGGGGCTTCAAGAGAATGGTATTCACACTTGACCAGAGCAACTATCAGATGCTGGAAGGACCTAGCTGAAGCTTTCATCAAGCAGTACCAATACAATCTGGACATGGCTCCTAACAGAACCCTTCTGATGGGAATGTCTCAATCCTCCAGGGAAAGCTTCAGGGAATATGCCCAGAGGTGGAGACAGATCGCTGCTGCTGTCCAGCCACCCATGTCGGAAAGAGAAATGGCCGACATGTTCATGAATACTCTGCAAGGAACATACATTGATAGGCTAGCTGATTTTTCTTCCACCAGCTTTGCTGACGTAGTCATAGCTGGAGAAAGAATCGAAAGCCTTCTGAAGATGGGTAAGATCTCTGATAATGGTGCAAGTTCGTCGAGTAATCTGAGAAAGCCTTTTGTGGGGCCAAGAAGAACCGGTGAGACAAATTCCATTTATGCCAACAGGGGCAGACCTCAGCATATCCACAGATCAGTAGCAGCTGTCACTATTCCAGCTCCGATTCCTCAGCAACCAGCATATCAACCACCACAACAACCACACTATCAATAGCAAGTTCAGTATCCGCCACAAAGAACCTACAACAACAACAACAGCAATCAACAGCAAAGACCTTTTCAGCAGAGACCATCACAGGCGAATAGGGTGATTGACCCTATCCCTATGCCTTATGCTGCCTTATTGCCACAACTCCTGAAGCTCAACTTGGTTGAGTTAAGGACATTGGCACCACCGGATCCCTCTAATCTTCCAAGAAACTACGATGTCAACGCCAGATGTGCTTTTCACTCCAATGCACCTGGCCACCATACTGAGAAATGCAGGGCTTTACAAATGAAGGTACAAGATCTGGTGGATTCTAAAGCCCTCAACTTTGCACCCCCTCCAAGTGTCACCAAGAATCCCATGCCCAATCATGGAGGACCAAGAGTTAATGCCATTGAGGAAGACAAGCCATCTTTATTGATCACCAGTGTTGGACAGATTCGGACACCTTTGGTCGAGATTAAAGCCCAGCTCCTAGAATGCCAGATGTTCCCCGGGTGTGAGCTCGGTTGTGGTTATTGCAACATTTCGGTCAACGGGTGTGATAACTTAAGAAGCGGCGTAGATGATCTTATCAAAAGTGGAATCCTTCAAATCACAACAACGGCACCTACAAATCCAGTAATCCCTTTGACAACAATTCCTGACTCCTCTACAACTGCAACAACAATCATTCCGACCAATTCATCAATATCATCAACAATGGCTCCGTCCATCACTTCAACAAATCAAGTGTCAACAACCATCTCTTCTACAACATCAGCACCCATTTATTCAGCAGAATCTTCTACAACGCCAACAGAAATTAACGAAGATATCTCAGCAGTCACCATCTACTATGATCCATCAAATGTTCCTCCAAACAACAACTTTCAACAACAAGTAGTGGCACCTCCTGCCAGATCACCAGTTACAATTTACTACGATCCGCACACCATTACAGTACCCTCCTCTGCAGCAGTCAGTCCAGTTACCATCACGGTACCAGGACCGGTTCCATATGAAAGCAGTAATGCCATACCTTGGCATTATGGATCTGACCTCTACTGCAACGGGGAGAAAATCACCTTGGACTCTTCAACTTCTTCTCCACAGATTGATAATGTTGGGGGAGGCGGAGGCTTCACCAAAAGCGGACGCCTTTTTGCCTCACAATTACAAAAACCTAATGCCGAAGCAGAAGCTGCTGCCAAGGCAAAGGGGAAGAGTGTGGTGCCTGAAGAACCAATCATCAAAGAAACTCAGAAAACATCTTTTGAGCAAGATGTAGACGAGTTTATGAGAATTATAAAAAGAAGTGATTACAAGGTGGTGGATCAGCTTCACCAAACTCCCTCAAAGATCTCCATATTATCCCTGTTGATGTGTTCTGAAGCTCACAGGAATGCATTATTGAAAGTCTTGCACGCAGCATACGTGCCAGAAGAGATCACTGTTAATCAGCTAGAAACAGTGGTGGCAAATGTCAACACCAGTCATGGACTGGGCTTTACCAATGCTGATTTAACAACTGAGGGACGTAACCACAACAAGGCTTTACACATCACTCTAGAATGTAAGGGTGTTGTTCTATCTCATGTGCTGGTGGACACTGGGTCATCGCTCAATGTCCTACCAAAGAAAGCCTTGGTGAAGCTGGAGTATGATGGCTTAGCATTACGTCCGAGTAATTTGGTGGTGAGAGCATTTGATGGCTCTAAAAGATCAGTGCTAGGAGAGATTGATCTGCCTGTGATGATTGGCCCGCAGACTTTTAAAATTACCTTCTATGTGATGGACATTCAGCCGGCCTAAAGTTGTTTGTTGGGTAGACCTTGGATCCATGCCGCTGGCGCTGTTACGTCTACCCTTCACCAGAAGCTGAAATTCGAGTGGGAAGGCCAAATCATCACCATCTGTGGGGAAGAGGACATTTTTGTTAGCCATCTGGCTACATATACATACATTGAAATGGATGGAGAAATCCATGAAACCATGAGCCAGGGGTTTGAGGCCCTGAACATTAATGAAGCATCTGCTGTACTGGGAACCTCCATGATGTCTTATCAGCAAGCCAGGAAGGTTGTTGAGGAGGGTACTGCCCAAGGCTGGGGCAAGCTATTGCCCATGGAGAAGAAGGAGAACAGATTTGGGTTGGGTTACAAACCAACTCAACAAGATCAATCAGAGGCTGCCAAAAAGCCCAGTTTTGTCAGCAGGGGGATGCTCACCCCGGATGCTGTGAACAACTTGGAAGATGAGTCGGAAGATGAGCGCAACCTGGAGAGCTGGATACGTCCAAGGACCCCGGGGAGCCATATCTCAAACTGGTCTTCCCAGGAAATTATAAGGGTTACTCCTGCAGAGTAATTATTATTTCCTGTATTTTTAAGCATGCATCAAGTCTTGCATCTTGCCCAAGATGTCAAGACTCATTTTGTAATCGGGCCATCTTGTAATTTTGTGCAAACAGATCAATCAACGAATATCGGACATCTTTTGCAAATGAGCCTTTTTCTTTCCCGCTCACTGTTTTTCATTTTTCTTTTTGTACAAAAATAAAATGGAAATGTTTTCCAAAATGATAACTTTATTTCACTTTTTCTAAACAAAGATTAAAATCGGTCACTAAAATGAACAATCTAAACCCTTGCAGAGAGTGCCTTTCAGACTACACCGACAACAGCACAGCTATGACTCTGTATGACTTTGACAATCCAATCAATCAAGCTGATGAAGGGGTTGAAGAAGATTACGAGCTTCCTGAAGAGCTAGCCAGGTTGTTAAGACAAGAGGAGAAGGTTATCACTCCTCATCAGGAGGAGGTCGAAACAGTTAATCTTGGTACGGAAGAAGATGTGAAAGAGGTTAAGATCGGGGCCTGCCTACAAGACTCAGTAAAGGAACAACTGATTGACATGCTTCGGGAGTATGTGGATGTCTTCGCTTGGTCTTATCAGGATATGCCAGGGTTGGACACTGACATTGTCATGCAAAAGCTGCCTTTAAAAGAAGATTGCCCACCTGTAAAACAGAAATTGCGCCGTACTCGCCCGGATATGGCAATGAAGATTAAAGAAGAGGTACAAAAGCAATGGGACACCGGTTTCCTTGCTGTAACTAGCTATCCACCGTGGGTTGCTAATATTGTACCTATGCCTAAGAAGGATGGCAAGGTGAGGATGTGTGTGGACTACCGAGATCTGAACAGAGCCAGCCCGAAAGATGACTTCCCTTTACCTCACATTGATGTATTGGTTGATAATACGGCTCAGTTCTCGGTGTTCTCCTTCATGGACGGATTTTCAGGATACAATCAGATCAAAATGTCACCTGAAGACATGGAGAAGACAACTTTCATCACACCTTGGGGCACGTTCTATTATAAGGTGATGCCATTCGGACTGAAGAATGCTGGTGCAACTTATCAACGGGCTATGGTAACATTATTCCACGACATGATCCATAAAGAAATTGAATGTTATGTGGATGACATGATTACGAAGTCCCTCACAGAAGAAGACCACCTGGTAAATCTGTTGAAGTTATTCAAGCGTCTGAGGAAGTACCAACTGAAGTTAAACCCCAACAAATGTACATTCGGGGTGCGATCTGGTAAGCTGTTGGGATTTATTGTAAGCGAAAAGGGGATTGAAGTTGACCCTGATAAAGTTAAAGCCATTCAAGAAATGCCTGCGCCGAAGACTGAGAAAGAAGTTTGGGGGTTCCTAGGTAGATTGAACTACATTTCACGGTTCATATCTCACCTTACGGCAACTTGTGAGCCCTTGTTCAAGCTGCTAAGAAAAGAACAAACGGTCAGGTGGAACGAAGACTGCCAGAAGGCTTTTGACAAAATCAAGGAATACTTACAAGAGCCTCCAATCCTTATGCCTCCAGTTGAAGGAAGACCTCTAATAATGTACTTAACAGTATTAGAAGAGTCAATGGGGTGTGTGCTGGGCCAACATTACGAGTCTGGTCGAAAAGAGTATGCAATATACTACCTAAGCAAAAAGTTTACCGACTGTGAACAACGTTATTCACTGTTTGAGAAAACATGTTGTGCTTTAGCGTGGGCTGCTCGCCGACTAAGGCAGTATATGTTGACCCACACTACTTTATTGATATCAAAGATGGACCCAGTTAAGTACATTTTTGAGAAGCCAGCACTTACCGGACGGGTTGCAAGATGGCAAATGATCCTCACAGAGTATGATATTCAGTACACATCTCAGAAAGCCATCAAGGGCAGTGTGCTGTCTGGTTATCTTGCTGAGCAACCTATCGATGATTACCAGCCTATGAGATTTGACTTCCTTGATGAAGACATCATGTTCATAAAAGCTAAAGATCATGAAGAGCCTGTTCACACTGAAGGGCCTGACCCAGAAGAAGAATGGACTATGATGTTTGATGGGGCTGTTAATATGAATGGTCGTGGTGTTGGTGCAGTACTCATTACACCTAAAGGAGTTCACATGCCTTTCTCGGCAAAACTCACCTTTAACTGCACTAACAACGAAGCTGAATACGAAGCTTGTATTATGGGTCTTGAGGAAGCCATTGACCTCAGGATCAAGACTTTGACCGTATTCGGAGATTCAGCTCTGGTAATTAATCAAACCAACGGCAAATGGTACACCCACCAAGATCATCTGATACCTTACCGGGATTATACAAGGAGGTTATTGACTTTCTTCACAACAGTCAAGCTTGAGTATATCCCTCGAGATGAGAATCAGTTTGCGGATGCTCTGGCTACCATTTCATCTATGATCAAAGTTCAAGCTGCCAACTTTGTGCCTCAAATTGCAGTGTCCAGACTTGACAGACCAGCATATGTGTTCTCAGCAGATGTTATTAAAGATGATAAGCCTTGGTTCCATGACATCAAATGCTTCTTGGAGGATCAAACATACCCACCTGGGGCATCTTCCAATGATAAGAAGACATTAAGAAGGCTAGCTGGTAGTTTCTTCCTGAATACTGACGGTTCCCTGTACAAGAGAAACTTTGATATGGTACTTCTCAGATGCGTTGACAAAACAGAAGCAGGCTTGTTGATGCACGAGGTGCACGAAGGATCCTTTGGTACCCATGCGGGAGGGCATGTCATGGCCAAGAAGTTGTTAAGATCAGGCTATTACTGGATCACAATGGATGTCGACTGTTGTGCTTATGCCAGAAAATGTCATAAATGCCAGATTTACGCGGATAAGGTGCATGTGCCTCCCAATCCTCTGAATGTGATGTCTTCACCCTGGTCCTTTGCCATGTGGGGCATTGACATGATTGGCAAGATTGAACCAACTGCTTCAAATGGCCACAGATTCATCCTGGTAGCCATTGACTATTTTACCAAGTGGGTTGAAGTGGCTTCGTATGCAAATGTTACGAGGCAAGTGGTAGCCCGATTTCTGAAGAGAGATATCATCTGTCGGTATGGAGTGCCCGAGCGAATCATTACTGATAATGGTTTCAACTTGAACAACAAAATGATGGCAGAACTGTGCCGGGACTTCAAGATCCAACACCACAATTCTTCTCCTTACAGGCCAAAGATGAATGGCGCTGTTGAGGCAGCTAATAAGAATATCAAGAAGATTATGCAGAAGATGGTGGTTACTTACAAGGACTGGCATGAAATGCTACCATTTGCCTTGCATGGGTACCATACGTCAATCAGAACATCCACTGGGGCAACACCGTATCAGCTTGTTTACGGTATGGAGGCAGTCCTACCTGTTGAAGTTGAATTACCCTCCCTGCGGGTACTAATGGATGTTAAACTGAATGAAGCAGAGTGGGTCCGATCCCGATACGAACAACTGAGTCTGATCGAAGAGAAGAGATTGGCTGCAATCTGTCATGGGCAGCTGTATCAGAAAAGAATGAAGAAAGCCTTCGATCAGAAAGTCAGGCTCCGAGAGTACCAAGTAGGAGATCTTGTGCTGAAAAGACTCCTCCCTCCTCATACAGACCACAGGGGCAAGTGGACTCCGAACTATGAAGGGCCATTCGTGGTAAAGAAGGTTTTCTCTGGCGGAGCACTCATGCTTAGTACTATGGATGGTGAAGACTTCCGTCCCCTGTGAATTCGGATGCAGTTAAAAAATACTTCGCATAAAACGACCCGCTGGACATAAAAACAGAATGTAAGTCCAGGCAAAAATAGGGCATCCCGGCGAGTCAAAAACAGAATAAGAGACTCGGGCAAAAATAAGGGAAAATGAAAAAATGTGTACACCCGCTGAGTTGAAAAGCCACATCGGACGACTCAGGCAAAAATGGGTATCCCGATGGATTGAAAACCCGAAAGGGCGATCCATGTAAAACAAGGGAATAAGCGAACAATTGCATTCTGAATTCGTCTGTATCACTTACAACTTGGTAAGCTTCGGAAGGATCAAGCTTCTTTCAGAATCATCCTTCTTTAGAAAGCAAGATGAGAAGAACGTCAAATGTCATATGAGTCATAGCAAAGGGAAGCTCCTTGAAGCGTCATCAACATTGCCAATACCTTTTATTTCCCAATTTGTAACAATCTCCTTATTTTAGGGGATTTGTTTCCTTGACTGTATCTTGCCGATTCAGGGCACATGAATTAATAAAATATGATTTTCAGTCACATTTCGTCTCGTACATTTTATTTTCATTTGCAAGAATGTCTGATGTCTCTAAGATACTGATTGCATGAATACAGATGCTTATCTTCTAAAAAATACGTGCTTACAGAAAATATACTTACTCCCGGGAGTGTCTGAACCCCTATGACGGAATCCGGTAAGGGATACCTCGGGATTACTTGTGCGCTTCTCTATCTTTTCAGGATTGCAGGCATTCAAAGCACAACATGGGGCATGAAGGCTTCTCCCCAGCAAGATGCCTAATCATTATCTACTCAGTCTATCTCCCGATTAGCACCAGAGGTGCTTTCTCCCCAGCTGAGTTGTCTGTCATCATTCCTCCTCAACCAAGTGCAAAGACCGGGAATCATCTCCCCGCAGAATTGCAGCCTCTATCCAGAAGAGCAACGTCTGAAGATCTCACAGCAGAGTAAAGAAAGCTTCAAAAAAACCCAGCTGGGTCCCCCTTTACCAAAGATAGGTCTATTAGTGACCTATATCCCCAAGCAGAGTCCCATATGTCAGATATACCAATGATCTCATCCCCAGTTGGGATGTTCAATTCAAGCAGATCAACCAGAGATCTTCGTAGCAACGGGACCCGGATCCCGGATCGGTATCTTTGCATAATCATGGCATTAGCATCATATTCTCCCCACATAGCGTAGCATTCCGTCTAATACGGAGCATTACGGCAAAAATCAAACATATTGCATAATCATAAGCCATGGTCTGAATCAAACACTTGTAAATTTCGACAATTCATCAAAGATATACATAAAACTCTCCAGATTCCCCGGCAGGAAGCCAAGGCATTTGCCTTACACTCATAAATACAAATTCACACTCCTTTTGGCACCCGTCCGTGTCATGATTCCCCAGTAAAGTCGCCCGAGCATTCTTTGCAAATAGACACTTATATATTAAGGATACTTCCTGGCACCCGTCCGTGTCATATCCCCAGTAGAAAGCCAAAGCGTCCCCTTTGCACTCACAGATACATATGTTTGTACAAATTCCCTGACACCCGTCCGTGTCACCTTCCCCAGCATAGATACCTAAGACATTTTATAAACCATGCACTTGTTTATATTATACTTCTCCCGACACTCGTCCGTGTCACACTCTCCAGCAAGTTAAACACTCACCTGTACACCACTCATACCTATTACTCCTGTTTCACCCGTACAGCTACTCGTTCGTATTTTTTACACACCGCTTGTACTCACTCAGAATCAACACTCGTCGTGTTCTTTGCTAGCCAGTTGATACTCGTCCGTATCATCATCTCAGAACATGTGTCAAGCATTTGTTTCTACCTGATACTCGTCCGTATCATAGTCTTAGGGATGCTCGTCCGCATCTTTAATCCATACATGTGTCAAACACTCATGTCTTCTTGAATTTAGACACTCGTCTGTGTCTACTATTCCCCAGAGGAATCCCCACAGAATCAACACTCGTCCGTGTTCTTTGTTAACTAGTTGATACTCGTCCGTATCATCATCTCCGAACATGTGTCAGTATTCGTTTCTACCTGATACTCGTCCGTATCATATTCCTAGGGATGCTCGTCCGCATCTTTAATCTATACACTGTACCCAAACACTAATGCCTCTCATTTCTTGGATATAGACACTCGTCCGTGTTTACTTGTCCCGACAAATCTCAGTGAACTTTTTCCTTTCTATCTGACATTCGTCCTATGTCATGATACCCCTTTTCGGCAGCCCTACCCTGCCAGGTGACCGTCCTTCACCCTTGGATGACCGTCCCTCATCCTTTTCCCAGCGGAGTCTCCATTATTGGAACCCTTTTCTGTCCGGCATTCGCCCTATGTCGTGATATTTAGCAGTCGTACCCTGCTAGGTGATCGTCCTTCACCTTTTGATGATCGTCCTTCATCATTTTATCCGATGGCCGTCCCCATCGTTGATCTTGTTATCTGACATTCGTCCTATGTCATGATACCTTCAGAGCAGCCGTACCCTACTAGGTGATCGTCCTTCACCTCTTGATGATCGTCCTTCATCATGCTTATCCGATGGCCATCCCCATCGTCGACCTTTTTATCCGACATTCGTCCTATGTCGCGATGCTTTTGGCAACCTTACCTTGCCCGGTGATCGTCCTTCACCTTAGATGACCGTCCCTTATCTTATCCCCATCAGAGCAGCCGTCCCCTGCTAGGTGATCGTCCTTCACCTTAGATGACCGTCCCTCATCTTATCCCCATCAGAGCAGCCGTCCCCTGCTAGGTGATCGTCCTTCACCTTTGATGACCGTACCTCATCATTTATTTTTACCTATAATCCCCAGAGAATCGTTGTCACTTTATTTTGATGGCCGTCCCCATCATAATCTCTTATATCCCCAGCATGTCGGCCGTCCCCGTCATTGCCCTTTCCCCAGCAGTCGTCCTCTGCTCGACGGTCGTCCTCCGTCGCCCGCACTTTATAAGTATACTTTACTTTCCTTTACAATCTATATCCCTTTTCTTCTTCATTCTGTGAGTGCAAATTTTGGACTATCCTTGGTATTCAACCACAAGTTATCTTGTTTGCCTGTTAAGCCGTTGCTTACATCCTGCACAGCTAACTCATGCTTGAATAGGGGCAGCTGTAAACACCCCAAATTTGCCCTCATCCATTCACACCATGGCTTGTGATCTTTCCATGTGCATAATTTCAATCATGGCATCTCATATTGCATTTGTGATTCATTGCATTGGTTCAAAGTCATCTGCATCTAGGGTTTGTGATCTGAGCAGTCCAAGAGCCATATGAGCCACTCCAAAGGTCTTCAATCACTTCAAAGGGATCCATGTATGTTCAAGCATCATATTGTATCCTCACAAAGTAAAGAATGTCAAAGAATCACAAGAACTGAGAATGGCATGGAAGCAGAGCCAGGATTAACTGCACAGATGACCTAGAATTAGGGTTTTGGTTTCAAAGGCCATAACTCCAAATTTTTTGGTCATTCTTGTTTCTATTGGTCTCTATATGGTATAGGGATCATACATATCAATTTTCATGAAGAAATTCAATGGGGAAGGCATCTGATCAAGAGTTGACTTTTTGAGCAAGTCAGTGCAAAATCAGGGCATCTGAGACCCCCAATGACCCAGCCAAAGGGTGTTATTCATCATTTTGATAGTGTATGATCTTTATTTGATCATAGAAGATGTTGGAAGTTCACAAAATTGAAGAATTTCAAGCCATTTGCAAAGTTTCCTTTTTGGGAAAATGACTTGTAATGGAAACTTGCCATTTTGGGAAACTTTTTCAACCCTTGCTTTTTGATTCAACAATGCCTCAAATGGGAAAACTTTGGTCATGAAAGTTGTAGAATGGATCATTCCCTTTTCAAAAAGTACAAGAACTCATTCTAATTCATTTTGGATCAAAAGTTATGGCTTGTCAAAGTTGGGAAAAATCACTTAATTTCAAGTTATGTACCAAAGAGGCATTTTGCAAAAATGATGTGATCAAGCATTCTAAAGACTTCAATTGTGCACAAACTCATTACAACATACTCACATGACCTCTAAAGATCAGAATTGGCCCAAGAATATTGCGTTTTGATGCCTTGAACCTCATGAATTTCCAAAGTGACCAAACTTTGGGAAAATGATGGCAGAACTGTGCCGGGACTTCAAGATCCAACACCACAATTCTTCTCCTTATAGGCCAAAGATGAATGGCGCTGTTGAGGCAGCTAATAAGAATATCAAGAAGATTGTGCAGAAGATGGTGGTTACTTACAAGGACTGGCATGAAATGCTACCATTTGCCTTGCATGGGTACCGTACGTCAATCAGAACATCCACTAGGGCAACACCGTATCAGCTTGTTTACGGTATGGAGGCAGTCCTACCTGTTGAAGTTGAATTACCCTCCCTGCGGGTACTAATGGATGTTAAACTGAATGAAGCAGAGTGGGTCCGATCCCGATACGAACAATTGAGTCTGATCGAAGAGAAGAGATTGGCTGCAATCTGTCATGGGCAGCTGTATCAGAAAAGAATGAAGAAAGCCTTCGATCAGAAAGTCAGGCTCCGAGAGTACCAAGTAGGAGATCTTGTGCTGAAAAGACTCCTCCCTCCTCATACAGACCACAGGGGCAAGTAGACTCCGAACTATGAAGGGCCATTCGTGGTAAAGAAGGTTTTCTCTGGCGGAGCACTCATGCTCAGTACTATGGATGGTGAAGACTTCCCGTCCCCTGTGAATTCGGATGCAGTTAAAAAATACTTCGCATAAAACGACCCGCTGGACATAAAAACAGAATGTAAGTCCAGACAAAAATAGGGCATCCCGGCGAGTCAAAAACAGAATAAGAGACTCGGGCAAAAATAAGGGAAAATGAAAAAATGTGTACACCCGCTGAGTTGAAAAGTCACATCGGACGACTCAGGCAAAAATGGGTATCCCGATGGATTGAAAACCCGAAAGGGCGATCCATGCAAAACAAGGGAATAAGCGAACAATTGCATTCTGAATTCGTCTGTATCACTTACAACTTGGTAAGCTTCGGAAGGATCAAGCTTCTTTCAGAATCAGCCTTCTTTAGAAAGCAAGATGAGAAGAACATCAAATGTCATATGAGTCATAGCAAAGGGAAGCTCCTTGAAGCGTCATCAACATTGCCAATACCTTTTATTTCCCAATTTGTAATAATCTCCTTATTTTAGGGGATTTGTTTCCTTGACTGTATCTTGCCGATTCAGGGCACATGAATTAATAAAATCAGATTTTCAGTCACATTTCGTCTCGTACATTTTATTTTCATTTGCAAGAATGTCTGATGTCTCTAAGATACTGATTGCATGAATACAGATGCTTATCTTCTAAAAAATACGTGCTTACAGGAAATATACTTACTCCCGGGAGTGTCTGAACCCCTATGACGGAATCCGGTAAGGGATACCTCGGGATTACTTGTGCGCTTCTCTATCTTTTCAGGATTGCAGGCATTCAAAGCACAACATGGGGCATGAAGGCTTCTCCCCAGCAAGATGCCTAATCATTATCTACTCAGTCTATCTCCCGATTAGCACCAGAGGTGCTTTCTCCCCAGCTGAGTTGTCTGTCATCATTCCTCCTCAACCAAGTGCAAAGACCGGGAATCATCTCCCCGCAGAATTGCAGCCTCTATCCAGAAGAGCAACGTCTGAAGATCTCACAGCAGAGTAAAGAAAGCTTCAAAAAACCCCAGCTGGGTCCCCCTTTACCAAAGATAGGTCTATTAGTGACCTATATCCCCAAGCAGAGTCCCATATGTCAGATATACCAATGATCTCATCCCCAGTTGGGATGTTCAATTCAAGCAGATCAACCAGAGATCTTCGTAGCAACGGGACCCGGATCCCGGATCGGTATCTTTGCATAATCATGGCATTAGCATCATATTCTCCCCACATAGCGTAGCATTCCGTCTAATACGGAGCATTACAGCAAAAATCAAACATATTGCATAATCATAAGCCATGGTCTGAATCAAACACTTGTAAATTTCGACAATTCATCAAAGATATACATAAAACTCTCCAGATTCCCCGGCAGGAAGCCAAGGCATTTGCATTACACTCATAAATACAAATTCACACTCCTTTTGGCACCCGTCCGTGTCATGATTCCCCAGTAAAGTCGCCCGAGCATTCTTTGCAAACAGACACTTATATATTACGGATACTTCCTGGCACCCGTCCGTGTCATATCCCCAGTAGAAAGCCAAAGCGTCCCCTTTGCACTCACAGATACATATGTTTGTACAAATTCCCTGACACCCGTCCGTGTCACCTTCCCCAGCATAGATACCTAAGACATTTTATAAACCATGCACTTGTTTATATTATACTTCTCCCGACACTCGTCCGTGTCACACTCTCCAGCAAGTTAAACACTCACCTGTACACAACTCATACTTATTACTCCTGTTTCACCCGTACAGCTACTCGTTCGTATTTTTTACACACCGCTTGTACTCCCTCAGAATCAACACTCGTCCGTGTTCTTTGCTAGCCAGTTGATACTCGTCCGTATCATCATCTCAGAACATGTGTCAAGCGTTTGTTTCTACCTGATACTCGTCCGTATCATAGTCTTAGGGATGCTCGTCCGCATCTTTAATCCATACACGTGTCAAACACTCATGTATTCTTGAATTTAGACACTCGTCTGTGTCTACTATTCCCCAGAGGAGTCCCCACAGAATCAACACTCGTCAGTGTTCTTTGTTAACTAGTTGATACTCGTCCGTATCATCATCTCCGAACATGTGTCAGTATTCGTTTCTACCTGATACTCGTCCGTATCATAGTCTTAGGGATGCTCGTCCGCATCTTTAATCTATACACTGTACCCAAACACTAATGCCTCTCATTTCTTGGATATAGACACTCGTCCGTGTTTACTTGTCCCGGCAAATCTCAGTGAACTTTTTCCTTTCTATCTGACATTCGTCCTATGTCATGATACCCCTTTTCGGCAGCCCTACCCTGCCAGGTGACCGTCCTTCACCCTTGGATGACCGTCCCTCATCCTTTTCCCAGCGGAGTCTCCATTATTGGAACCCTTTTCTGTCCGGCATTCGCCCTATGTCGTGATATTTAGCAGTCGTACCCTGCTAGGTGATCGTCCTTCACCTTTTGATGATCGTCCTTCATCATTTTATCCGATGGCCGTCCCCATCGTTGATCTTGTTATCTGACATTCGTCCTATGTCATGATACCTTCAGAGCAGCCGTACCCTACTAGGTGATCGTCCTTCACCTCTTGATGATCGTCCTTCATCATGCTTATCCGATGGCCATCCCCATCGTCGACCTTTTTATCCGACATTCGTCCTATGTCGCGATGCTTTTGGCAACCTTACCTTGCCCGGTGATCGTCCTTCACCTTAGATGACCGTCCCTTATCTTATCCCCATCAGAGCAGCCGTCCCCTGCTAGGTGATCGTCCTTCACCTTAGATGACCGTCCCTCATCTTATCCCCATCAGAGCAGCCGTCCCCTGCTAGGTGATCGTCCTTCACCTTTGATGACCGTACCTCATCATTTATTTTTACCTATAATCCCCAGAGAATCGTTGTCACTTTATTTTGATGGCCGTCCCCATCATAATCTCTTATATCCCCAGCATGTCGGCCGTCCCCGTCATTGCCCTTTCCCCAGCAGTCGTCCTCTGCTCGACGGTCGTCCTCCGTCGCCCGCACTTTATAAGTATACTTTACTTTCCTTTACAATCTATATCCCTTTTCTTCTTCATTCTGTGAGTGCAAATTTTGGACTATCCTTGGTATTCAACCACAAGTTATCTTGTTTGCCTGTTAAGCCGTTGCTTACATCCTGCACAGCTAACTCATGCTTGAATAGGGGCAGCTGTAAACACCCCAAATTTGCCCTCATCCATTCACACCATGGCTTGTGATCTTTCCATGTGCATAATTTCAATCATGGCATCTCATATTGCATTTGTGATTCATTGCATTGGTTCAAAGTCATCTGCATCTAGGGTTTGTGATCTGAGCAGTCCAAGAGCCATATGAGCCACTCCAAAGGTCTTCAATCACTTCAAAGGGATCCATGTATGTTCAAGCATCATATTGTATCCTCACAAAGTAAAGAATGTCAAAGAATCACAAGAACTGAGAATGGCATGGAAGCAGAGCCAGGATTAACTGCACAGATGACCTAGAATTAGGGTTTTGGTTTCAAAGGCCATAACTCCAAATTTTTTGGTCATTCTTGTTTCTATTGGTCTCTATATGGTATAGGGATCATACATATCAATTTTCATGAAGAAATTCAATGGGGAAGGCATCTGATCAAGAGTTGACTTTTTGAGCAAGTCAGTGCAAAATCAGGGCATCTGAGACCCCCAATGACCCAGCCAAAGGGTGTTATTCATCATTTTGATAGTGTATGATCTTTATTTGATCATAGAAGATGTTGGAAGTTCACAAAATTGAAGAATTTCAAGCCATTTGCAAAGTTTCCTTTTTGGGAAAATGACTTGTAATGGAAACTTGCCATTTTGGGAAACTTTTTCAACCCTTGCTTTTTGATTCAACAATGCCTCAAATGGGAAAACTTTGGTCATGAAAGTTGTAGAATGGATCATTCCCTTTTCAAAAAGTACAAGAACTCATTCTAATTCATTTTGGATCAAAAGTTATGGCTTGTCAAAGTTGGGAAAAATCACTTAATTTCAAGTTATGTACCAAAGAGGCATTTTGCAAAAATGATGTGATCAAGCATTCTAAAGACTTCAATTGTGCACAAACTCATTACAACATACTCACATGACCTCTAAAGATCAGAATTGGCCCAAGAATATTGCGTTTTGATGCCTTGAACCTCATGAATTTCCAAAGTGACCAAACTTTGGGAAAATGATGGCAGAACTGTGCCGGGACTTCAAGATCCAACACCACAATTCTTCTCCTTATAGGCCAAAGATGAATGGCGCTGTTGAGGCAGCTAATAAGAATATCAAGAAGATTGTGCAGAAGATGGTGGTTACTTACAAGGACTGGCATGAAATGCTACCATTTGCCTTGCATGGGTACCGTACGTCAATCAGAACATCCACTAGGGCAACACCGTATCAGCTTGTTTACGGTATGGAGGCAGTCCTACCTGTTGAAGTTGAATTACCCTCCCTGCGGGTACTAATGGATGTTAAACTGAATGAAGCAGAGTGGGTCCGATCCCGATACGAACAATTGAGTCTGATCGAAGAGAAGAGATTGGCTGCAATCTGTCATGGGCAGCTGTATCAGAAAAGAATGAAGAAAGCCTTCGATCAGAAAGTCAGGCTCCGAGAGTACCAAGTAGGAGATCTTGTGCTGAAAAGACTCCTCCCTCCTCATACAGACCACAGGGGCAAGTGGACTCCGAACTATGAAGGGCCATTCGTGGTAAAGAAGGTTTTCTCTGGCGGAGCACTCATGCTCAGTACTATGGATGGTGAAGACTTCCCGTCCCCTGTGAATTCGGATGCAGTTAAAAAATACTTCGCATAAAACGACCCGCTGGACATAAAAACAGAATGTAAGTCCAGACAAAAATAGGGCATCCCGGCGAGTCAAAAACAGAATAAGAGACTCGGGCAAAAATAAGGGAAAATGAAAAAATGTGTACACCCACTGAGTTGAAAAGTCACATCGGACGACTCAGGCAAAAATGGGTATCCCGATGGATTGAAAACCCGAAAGGGCGATCCATGCAAAACAAGGGAATAAGCGAACAATTGCATTCTGAATTCGTCTGTTTCACTTACAACTTGGTAAGCTTCGGAAGGATCAAGCTTCTTTCAGAATCAGCCTTCTTTAGAAAGCAAGATGAGAAGAACGTCAAATGTCATATGAGTCATAGCAAAGGGAAGCTCCTTGAAGCGTCATCAACATTGCCAATACCTTTTATTTCCCAATTTGTAACAATCTCCTTATTTTAGGGGATTTGTTTCCTTGACTGTATCTTGCCGATTCAGGGCACATGAATTAATAAAATCAGATTTTCAGTCACATTTCGTCTCGTACATTTTATTTTCATTTGCAAGAATGTCTGATGTCTCTAAGATACTGATTGCATGAATACAGATGCTTATCTTCTAAAAAATACGTGCTTACAGGAAATATACTTACTCCCAGGAGTGTCTGAACCCCTATGACGGAATCCGGTAAGGGATACCTCGGGATTACTTGTGCGCTTCTCTATCTTTTCAGGATTGCAGGCATTCAAAGCACAACATGGGGCATGAAGGCTTCTCCCCAGCAAGATGCCTAATCATTATCTACTCAGTCTATCTCCCGATTAGCACCAGAGGTGCTTTCTCCCCAGCTGAGTTGTCTGTCATCATTCCTCCTCAACCAAGTGCAAAGACCGGGAATCATCTCCCCGCAGAATTGCAGCCTCTATCCAGAAGAGCAACGTCTGAAGATCTCACAGCAGAGTAAAGAAAGCTTCAAAAAAACCCAGCTGGGTCCCCCTTTACCAAAGATAGGTCTATTAGTGACCTATATCCCCAAGCAGAGTCCCATATGTCAGATATACCAATGATCTCATCCCCAGTTGGGATGTTCAATTCAAGCAGATCAACCAGAGATCTTCGTAGCAACGGGACCCGGATCCCGGATCGGTATCTTTGCATAATCATGGCATTAGCATCATATTCTCCCCACATAGAGTAGCATTCCGTCTAATACGGAGCATTACGGCAAAAATCAAACATATTGCATAATCATAAGCCATGGTCTGAATTAAACACTTGTAAATTTCGACAATTCATCAAAGATATACAGAAAACTCTCCAGATTCCCCGGCAGGAAGCCAAGGCATTTGCCTTACACTCATAAATACAAATTCACACTCCTTTTGGCACCCGTCCGTGTCATGATTCCCCAGTAAAGTCGCCCGAGCATTCTTTGCAAACAGACACTTATATATTACGGATACTTCCTGGCACCCGTCCATGTCATATCCCCAGTAGAAAGCCAAAGCGTCCCCTTTGCACTCACAGATACATATGTTTGTACAAATTCCCTGACACCCGTCCGTGTCACCTTCCCCAGCATAGATACCTAAGACATTTTATAAACCATGCACTTGTTTATATTATACTTCTCCCGACACTCGTCCGTGTCACACTCTCCAGCAAGTTAAACACTCACCTGTACACCACTCATACCTATTACTCCTGTTTCACCCATACAGCTACTCGTTCGTATTTTTTACACACCGCTTGTACTCCCTCAGAATCAACACTCGTCCGTGTTCTTTGCTAGCCAGTTGATACTCGTCCGTATCATCATCTCAGAACATGTGTCAAGCGTTTGTTTCTACCTGATACTCGTCTGTATCATTGTCTTAGGGATGCTCGTCCGCATCTTTAATCCATACACGTGTCAAACACTCATGTCTTCTTGAATTTAGACACTCGTCTGTGTCTACTATTCCCCAGAGGAGTCCCCACAGAATCAACACTCGTCCGTGTTCTTTGTTAACTAGTTGATACTCGTCTGTATCATCATCTCTGAACATGTGTCAGTATTCGTTTCTACCTATTACTCGTCCGTATCATAGTCTTAGGGATGCTCGTCCGCATCTTTAATCTATACACCGTACCCAAACACTAATGCCTCTCATTTCTTGGATATAGACACTCGTCCGTGTTTACTTGTCCCGGCAAATCTCAGTGAACTTTTTCCTTTCTATCTGACATTCGTCCTATGTCATGATACCCCTTTTCGGCATCCGTACCCTGCCAGGTGACCGTCCTTCACCCTTGGATGACCGTCCCTCATCCTTTTCCCAGCGGAGTCTCCATTATTGGAACCCTTTTCTGTCCGGCATTCGCCCTATGTCGTGATATTTAGCAGCCGTACCCTGCTAGGTGATCGTCCTTCACCTTTTGATGATCGTCCTTCATCATTTTATCCGATGGCCGTCCCCATCGTTGATCTTGTTATCTGACATTCGTCCTATGTCATGATACCTTCAGAGCAGCCGTACCCTGCTAGGTGATCGTCCTTCACCTCTTGATGATCGTCCTTCATCATGCTTATCCGATGGCCATCCCCATCGTCGACCTTTTTATCCGACATTCGTCCTATGTCGCGATGCTTTTGGCAACCTTACCTTGCCCGGTGATCGTCCTTCACCTTAGATGACCGTCCCTTATCTTATCCCCATCAGAGCAGCCGTCCCCTGCTAGGTGATCATCCTTCACCTTAGATGACCGTCCCTCATCTTATCCCCATCAGAGCAGCCGTCCCCTGCTAGGTGATCGTCCTTCACCTTTGATGACCGTACCTCATCATTTATTTTTACCTATAATCCCCAGAGAATCGTTGTCACTTTATTTTGATGGCCGTCCCCATCATAATCTCTTATATCCCCAGCATGTCGGTCGTCCCCGTCATTGCCCTTTCCCCAACAGTCGTCCTCTGCTCGACGGTCGTCCTCCATCGCCCGCACTTTATAAGTATACTTTATTTTCCTTTACAATCTATATCCCTTTTCTTCTTCATTCTGTGAGTGCAAATTTTGGACTATCCTTGGTATTCAACCACAAGTTATCTTGTTTGCCTGTTAAGCCGTTGCTTACATCCTGCACAGCTAACTCATGCTTGAATAGGGGCAGCTGTAAACACCCCAAATTTGCCCTCACCCATTCACACCATGGCTTGTGATCTTTCCATGTGCATAATTTCAATCATGGCATCTCATATTGCATTTGTGATTCATTGCATTGGTTCAAAGTCATCTGCATCTAGGGTTTGTGATCTGAGCAGTCCAAGAGCCATATGAGCCACTCTAAAGGTCTTCAATCACTTCAAAGGGATCCATGTATGTTCAATCATCATATTGTATCCTCACAAAGTCAAGAATGTCAAAGAATCACAAGAACTGAGAATGGCATGGAAGCAGAGCCAGGATTAACTGCACAGATGACCTAGAATTAGGGTTTTGGTTTCAAAGGCCATAACTCCAAATTTTTTGGTCATTCTTGTTTCTATTGGTCTCTATATGGTATAGGGATCATACATATCAATTTTCATGAAGAAATTCAATGGGGAAGGCATCTGATCAAGAGTTGACGTTTTGAGCAAGTCAGTGCAAAATCAGGGCATCTGAGATCCCCAATGACCCAGCCAAAGGGTGTTCTTCATCATTTTGATAGTGTATGATCTTTATTTGATCATAGAAGATGTTGTAAGTTCACAAAATTGAAGAATTTCAAGCCATTTGCAAAGTTGCCTTTTTGGGAAAATGACTTGTAATGGAAACTTGCCATTTTGGGAAACTTTTTCAACCCTTGCTTTTTGATTCAACAATGCCTCAAATGGGAAAACTTTGGTCATGAAATTTGTAGAATGTATCATTCCCTTTTCAAAAAGTACAAGAACTCATTCTAATTCATTTTGGATCAAAAGTTATGGCTTGTCAAAGTTGGGAAAAATCACTTAATTTCAAGTTATGTACCAAAGAGGCATTTTGCAAAAATGATGTGATCAAGCATTCTAAAGACTTCAATTGTGCACAAACTCATTACAACATACTCACATGACCTCTAAAGATCAGAATTGGCCCAAGAATATTGCATTTTGATGCCTTGAACCTCATGAATTTCCAAAGTGACCAAACTTTGGGAAAATTGCAAAAACATCTCATAAGCTTTGATCCACTTGCTGAGTTGCCTCAATCCCAATTCCATGGACATCCTTAATCTCAGATGAGCCAAGACAAGCCAAAAATCTAGCTATACCATTGCCCATACCTCAAGTACAAGTCAAGTTGACATTTTGGCAACTTGCCCATACCAATCACAACAGGCCACCAACAACTCTCTGCCCAATCCAGACTTCACAAACACACTTCAAGGGTCTATTTTCATAAGATATACAAGCCTGAAACATATCATAAGCCATAGTTCCAAGTTTATTCCATATATGCATTTTCATTCGAAACACACTCCACAAGCATCAAACATCAAAACAAACTCCACGGAATCACTCAGCATGCTCCCCTGATCATTTCCCTACCCTCATTCATCCCTGAAACCCCCTCAATCAGAAATTCGATTTCCTCCCCTCCCTGAACAGAACTCACTCAATCTCTCAAACCAGCCAAAAGAAACTCCAACCAAGCATTGCAAGCTTCTCAGGAGGTTCATTAGAGGCGTTTTGGGTCAAAGAGGCAGCCAGAAAGTTCCAAAGATCAAAGCTCCAGTTCAGGTGAGCTCAAGAACATTTTTTCCAGAAACATGTTTTTAAGTTCCTAGATGATTCTCTATGCTTCACTGATCATGTTGTTATGTTTAGTTTTGCAAATGGTTGAATATTGAGTATGTATGAAGCTTCTGAAATTTTTTTTGACCTAAAACCCTTTTGATTCGATTCAGCCTTGATACGAAAAATAAATGAGTTTTGTTTGTTGATTCTTGTTATATGATGTGTGGGGATGGATTCTGGGCAGAGAAATCATGTTTTAGTGACCTAGGGGGTGAGTTAGCCATTTTCAGGGAAGGAGGTGGCCGGAGAAGATGACCGGAGGTCATTTCCGGCCACCTGAAAGTCATTAGTGCATTAATGAGGATTATGGCTTAGTTTGAATGTAGGTCGTGGATTGGGTTGACTGGGGTTGACTTGCGCGCAAACGTATGGCCAGGATGCATCATTAAAACCCTAACCTTGTTTAATTAATTAAAATCTTGTTTAATTAATTCATAAACCAATTTTAGCCAGATTTGAATCTGGGCCCTTGGATCTGGCGCGCAGTCAACCAGTCCAAGCCCAGATCAAATCTTGGCCATCCCTTGTGCATACTTCTCTTTATTTTAATTTTATTTTCATTTTTATTGCATTATTTTGTACGAATTAATTAAAATAGTAAAAATCATTTAAAAATTATGAAATTTTTTGTCAAGGTTTTCATTAATTTTTAAAACCCAAAAATAGTTTTTTTTTATTTTTTGCATTAGAAATTATTTTTAAATCATTTAAATGATTATTTTTAATTAGTTAATGAAAATTAATTAAATAAAAATACTTTTAGGTATTTAAAAATCACAAAAAAATTCATATAGCATTTAGGAACATTTAGAAACATTGTCCAACTCTCAAACCAAATTTCTTTTTTGATCTTGATGCCTTTTGTTAATTTTCATTGGATTTAATTTCATTTCAAGGCAATATTTTGTTTCAAACTTCAAAAATTTGTTTCTGCCTAACCATTGAGAGTTGGATGATGATTCTTTTTGCATTGCATCTTGTATAGCATGTAGTTTATAGGATAAAATTGGCATGAATTGATCTTGCATTTTCAATTTGTTTTGCATTTTTTCTTGACAAGGTACCTTAAAACCCTAGCAATCTTAGGAAATTCATAACTCTCACTAGGTTAAGAGTTGGATCCCCTCCTTTGGGCAGTGAGTTTGTGTAGGTTTAGGATTCCTTTGATTGCATTTTCAAATTTTTATCATGTCATTTGCTTCTGGTTTTGGATTTTGCTTTGTGTGTTGATCATAAACCCTAATTTATGCCTTCCTTTGCATCCATCTTCCATTTGCTTGCATACCATGACTTGCCATGACATTTTATGTATTCATTTGATTCAATATACATCTTAGGACATATTAGAATCATGTTTGATCATTACATCTTGCATTTGCCATGTTATATGTCCATTACATTTCATAACTTTTCATGTACATCCATGGTTCAAAACATGCTTCTCTTGCATCCATATGTTTGTATGATCATTCTAATGCCTTGCCTCATGTTTGAATCATCTCTTAGCATCATTAACATCATACTTATGCTTCTGGTTTTGGTTTGCATCATGACATTGCATCTCATTTTGCATTGCATTTCATTTCTTTTGCTGACTTTTCAGGTGGTAAGTTGTTTGAGAAGTGAATTTGCCTTCACTTCTCACATTCTATTTTCATCTCTTTCATACTTCCCTTGCTACATTTTGTATGTGTATTGGATTGAGCTTGCTCATTCTTTTTCATCTTACCTTCTTTCTTCAAGCAACTTGTCTTCTTAAGTGAAGCAAGTTGTTTTGCTTCTCTTTGCTCCTCTCATCTGCTTTTCTCCTTGGTGGTTCCTTGAAGATTTCCTTCTTAAACCCCACAAACCCTAGGAATGACCAAGCCTGATAACAATTAGGGTTTGATTAGTTCCCCACTTATCTTTTACCTTTGTGTCTCTTTGAGTCTTCTCTTCTCATCTCATAATCAGGGACTAAACCCTAAAGGCTTTAAGGCTTTGTGATTAAGCTTATGCCTGCATCCTTCTCTTAGGATGGAGTGTATAACTTTAATCCTAAGTGTTAAACCCTTAATGTGTTTAAATCCTTTAATCAATTCACTTAATAATCATCAAGACATCAAGCTTGTAACTTGGGCCTTGCATTAGGGTTCTAATTCTTCCTTAATTGGTTAAGAAGGACTAACCCTAGTGTTAATGGACAAGTCCCCCTCAAGCTGTCTTACAAACCATAAAACTCACTTCTTCATCTTATCATTAACTAAAATCCATCTAATAAAGGCTTTGTTTTGTCATGAGGTTAATCCCTAATCATGGATTAAGTTGAGGAGTCTTCCTCAGCTTAAACATTCTCATCTATTATCCTTCTATTAGGATGGTGTAATGAGTCTGTTTAATCCCTGATTATGGCTTAAACTCATTACTTAACACTAAACAAAAACAACAAAAACATCTAACTAATCACAAGTAGGTTAATGATCTTAATCCTACACCATGGTGATTAAGTGTGAGACACTGACTTCACACTTAAGGTATTCTCATTACCCCTAATCAGAGGGAGGATGTGATGAGTTTACTAACCCATTGGTTTAGGCTTAAGCTCATTTCCTTATGACAAACTTCAAAAGGCAATAAAAGACTGAAAACTCAAAAACAAACAATAATCGTCTCCTCCGGGATTCTTTTCTCATCTCATTCACTCATAAACGAGAACTTGCTTCTTCCGTATAATGCAAGACAGTTTGCACCTGAGCCAGACAGGTCATACACTTGAGCATAGAAAAGCAAGTAGTTCACAAGTCAATTTACCTTTCAGTCTCTTTGGGTCGAACTACGGTGTTCTGAATTCCTCATTGCATAAGAGGATACGTAGGCATAACTTAACAGTTATCGAACAAAAGTCTCTGTATATCCCCCCTCCTTCCAGTGTTATTATTTTAGCCTCATTATCTTGAGCATTTCACTCTTTCCTTACACTGACACTTCACTTATACACTTCACATTTCTTTTACATTGACACTTGCATTCCTTCCAGCTTTGATACACAGATTGCACTGACACTACCCCTTTAAAACACAAATCTTTTAAGCGTGGATCCCGTCGAGTACGGCGGACAATCTGGGTGCTAATACCTTCCCAGGTTGTAACCAACCCCCTTTCTCAATCTCTCTGGTTCACAACCGTCTTATCCATATCTTTTCTCAGGTTTATGCAGCATTACCTTTCCTTCGGGATAAAAATGCCTAGCTGGCGACTCTTTTCATTTCTTTTCTCCTTTCGCCGACCGTTCGCGTCTGTACCCCTTCTGACCTGTGGTGTCATTTGGTGGGAGCGACATTAAGAAAGGAACAAATAGTCAGGTGGAACGATGATTGTCAAAGAGCTTTTGACAAAATCAAAGAGTATCTGCAAGAACCTCCAATTCTCATGCCTCCAATCGAAGGAAGACCTCTAATCATGTATCTAACACTATTAGAAGAGTCAATGGGGGTGTGTTTTGGGCCAGCATGACGAGTCTGGTCGAAAAGAGTATGCAATATACTACCTAAGCAAAAAGTTTACCAATTGTGAACAACGTTATTCACTGCTCGAGAAAACTTGTTGTGCTTTAGCGTGGGCTACTCGCTGACTAAGACAGTATATGTTGACTCATACTACCTTATTGACCTCAAAAATGGATCCAGTTAAATACATATTTGAGAAGCCAGCACTTACCGAAAGGGTTGCAAGATGGCAAAAGATTCTAACAGAATATGACATTCAGTACACCTCTCAAAAGGCCATCAAAGGCAGTATATTGTCTGACTATCTGGCTGAGCAACCCATTGATGATTACCAACCTATGAGATTTGACTTCCCTGATGAAGACATCATGTTATTGAAAGTAAAAGATTGTGAAGAGCCTATTCACACTGAAGGGCCTGACTCAGAAGAAGCATGGACTATGATGTTCGATGGGCAGTTAATTGCAACGGTCATGGGGTTGGTGCAGTGCTTATTACACCTAAAGGGGTTCATATGCCTTTCTCAGCAAGGCTCACCTTTGCCTGCACTAAAAATGAATCAGAATACGAAGCTTGTATCATGGGTCTTGAGGAAGCCATTTGTCGCTCCCCCGAAAAGACGCCTGGTCAGATAGGGTACAGACGCGAATGGTTGGCGAAAGGAGAATATGAAAATAAAGGTGAATAGAGTCGCCGGCTAGGCATTTTTATCCCGAAGGAAAGGTAATGTTGCATAAACCTAGAAAGAGATGGATAAGACGGTCGCGAACCAGAGAAACTGAGAAAGGGGGTTGGTTACAACCTGGGAAGGTATTAGCACCCAGATTGTCCGTCGTACTCGACGGGATCCACGCTTAAAAGATTGTGTTTAAAGGGGTAGTGTATGTGTTATCTGTAAGCAAAAGCTGGAAAAGAATATACAAGTGTCAGTGCAAAAGGGTGAATGCTCAGGAAATGAGACTTAAAAGAAAATGCTGAAAGAGGGGGAAGACACAGAAACTTTTGTTCGATAACTGTTAAGTTATGCCTACGTATCCTCTCGTGCAATGAGAAAGTCAGAACACCGTAGTTCGACTCAAAAAGACTGAAAGATAAATTGATTGTGAACTGCTTGCTTGTCTATGCTCAAGTGTATGACTTGTTTGGCTCAAGTGCTAACTGTCTTGCATTAGACGGAAGAAGCAAGTTCTCGTTTGTGAATGAGTGTGATGAGAAAAGAATCCCGAAGGAGACGATTATTGTTTGTTTTTTTGTGTTTTCAGTTTTGTTATTGTTTTTGGTGTTTTGCATAAGTTAATGAGCTTAAGCCTAAATCAAAGGTTTGTAGACTCATTATATCCTCCCTGATTAGGGATAATGAGAATACTTTAAGTATGAGATAAGCATCTCAACTTAATTGCCATGATGATGTAGGATTAAGATCATTAACCTACTTGTGATTAATTAGATATTTTTGGGTTTTTGTTTAGTGTTAAGTAATGAGTTTAAGTCATAATCAAGGATTAGTGAACTCATTACACCATCCTAATAGAAGGATAATAAATGAGAGCACTTAAGGTGAGGAAGATACCTCAACTTAATCCATGGTTAGGGATTAAATTCATGACAAAACAAGCCTTTATTAAATGGATTTTAATTAAGATGTGAGATTAAGAAGTGAGTTTTATGATTTGTAAGACAACTTGAGGGGGACTTGTCCATTAAACACTAGGGTTAGTCCTTCTTAACCATAAAGGAAGAATTAGAACCCTAATGTAAGGCCCAAGTTACAAGATGAAGGCTTGGTGATTATTAGATGGATTGATTATGAGGCTTAAACAAATTAAGGGTTTAACACTTAGGATTAAAGTTATACACTCCATCCTAAGAGAAGGATGCAGGCATAACCCTAATTCCAAAGTCTTAAAACCTTAAAGGTTTAGTCTATAATGATAAGATGAGAAGAGAGATACAAAGAAGACTCAAAGGTAAACACTAAGGGGGAATAATTATAACCCTAATTATTATCATGCTTGGATGTTCCTATGGTTTGTAAGGCTTGAGAAATATCTTCAAGGAAGCCACCAAGGAAGAAGCAGAAGAAAGGAGGAAGAAGCAGAAGAAATAAGTTACTTACTTCATAAGAAGATAAGTAACTTAAAGAAAGAAAGTGAGAAAGAAAGAACACAAGTGAGCAAGCCCACTCAAAGACAATCAAAAATGCAGCAAAGATGCAAAATAAAAGAGATGAGAAGAAGTGGGAGGTGAAGGCAAATCCACCTCGCAAACAACTTACCATCAACCTGAAAAGTTAGCACAAGATGCATAAGGAAAGAAATGAAATGGAATGATGCATATGAAAAGACAAATACCAAAACCAGAAGCATACACATGATGAAAGTGATGATATGACATGATGCAAAGGCATACAAAGTGTATATGAATGATCATACAAGAGAATGAATGCAAATGAAGCATGCTTTGAAGTTTGAAAGTTCATGAAAGTTAATGAAAGGAAAGGAATGCAAATCATGGAAAATGGATGAAAAAAATGATCAAGCATGATTCTAACATGTCCTAAGATGTATAAGATGACATTGTAATGTATGAAATGTCATGGAAAGTTCATGTATGGATGCATATGCAAGATGAATGCAAATGGACATGTAAAATTAGGGTTATATGGAAGCATGAGATGCAAATGGCAAAGACAGAAGCAAATGACATGATAAAAAATTGAAAATGCACTCAAAGGAACCCTAAGCCTATACTAGGTTACCATCCAAAGGGGGAGGTCAGAAGCTAAACCTAGAAGGAGTTATGAATTTCCTAAGTTTCTAGGGTTTTTTGGGTGATCCTCAATGTAAAATGCCAAACAAATTTAAAATGCAAGATAAATTCATGCTAAATATATCCTAGATACTACATGATATATGTGAAATAATGCAAAAATAACCAACTTCAAACCCTTCATGGTTAGGCAGAAAGGATTTTTCAAAGTTTAAGGTTTAAAATGTGATTTTTATGAACCCTAAATTCAAAGAAAATTGTCAAATGATGATCAAAACCAAAACGAAATTTGTATGAAGGGTTTGAAAATGTTTCTAAATGTGTTAAGATGCAACATGAATTTTTTGGTGATTTTTAGAAACTTAAATGCTATTTTAATTAATTAATTTCCATTATTAATTAAAATAAACATTAAAATATTTTAAAAATACAATTTTTATGCAAAAAATAAAATAAAAATCATTTTCTGATTAAGAAAAATATTTGGAAAAAAATGCAAAAGGAAATATTTTTGGGATTTTTCTAAGTATTTTAAATTAAATGTGCAAGAAAATGCAATTAAAATGAAAATAAAATGAATTTAAATGGAAAGTATGAAGATCTGATGGACCAGATTCAAAGCTGGGTGGAGGGAGTTGACTGGCGCGTAAATGTGTGGTCCAGATTTGTCCTAACGAATTAATTTAAATTAAACTAATTAATTAAGGATTAGGGTTTAATGATTGATCTATGCCGTCCAAACACGCGCGGGAGAAGCAATCTAAGGGCCAGAATTCAAAGTTCACTAATTACACTGATTAGGGCATAAACACTTTCAGGTGACCGGAACAGTGTTCCAGTCATCTTCTCCGGCGAGCAAAAATCTCATCTCACTCCCTAAGCATCCAAAACCTAATTTTTCTGCCCAGAAATGATCCCCATACATCACTGAACCTAAATCCCCAAACAAAATTCATTTATAACACATCAAAAGAGAGAATCGAAACAAATCAGTTCTAGGTCAAAAAACTTTCAGAGATCATGAAATGCTTATTTCTCAACCATTTTCAAAACTAAACATATCAGGATGATCAGTGCAACTCATAAAATCATTCTATAACAAGAAATCAAAGTTCTGAAAAAAATGTTCTTGAGGTATACCTGAGATGGAGCTTTGCTATCTAGAGCTTTATGGCCACTTCCTTGGTGCTTTTCCACTCCAATGAACCCCTTGATGCTTCTGGCAAGCTTGAAACAAGTTTGTATGGACTGTTTTGAAAGTTTCAGTTCAGGGGATGCTGAAATCGTGTTTTTGTTTGAGGTGGTTTCAGGCTAATGTGAGGGGTGGGAAATGATCCTGGGGTTATGTGGAGATGATTGATGAGAGAATTTTTTATTTTGGTTGAGGGAGTTGAGAGTTTCTAAGAGATGAAGTTTGAGAGATATTTTGTGTAATCTGAGCTTGGGTGTGTTTCAGGGCAATGTGTTATGTGTTATGGCTTGCATAAAGTCCACATATCATGTCTTGATAGGTCAGAGGAGTTGGTGTGGGCTATGCTGATTGGTATGGGTGATTTTGCAAAAAAGTCAAGAATGTGTACTTGAGGTATGGGCATGGTGCAGGCCTGAGATTTTCGGGTGTCTGGCCTCAGCATGGATCAAGGAAGGCCATAGGATTGAAATATTGCAGCTGGATCACTTGATGCTAGGGTTTCTATGTGTTTTGCAAATTTTCCCTCTTTGGTGTATCTTGTGATTCAAGGCATGAAACCTTCCAATCATTGGGCCAATTCTGATGCTTTGAAGTTGTTTGATCATGTTATGTCACCTTTGGGCACATTAGAAGTCATTAGAAGCCTTGGCAAGTGGCTTTGCAAAAAATCCTCTTTGGTGCATTCTTGAAAATTATAGGATTTTTGTCAACTTTGAAGGATCATAACTTGAGTTCCATAATGAATTAGAACATGTTCTTGTACTTTTTGAAAAGGGAAAGACCTAATATACAACTTTCATGACCAAGAATTTTTCATTTGAAGCATTTTTGGTTGAGAAAGAGGAGGTTGAAGAACTTTCCCAAAATAGAAAGTTTCCATTACAAGTCATTTCCATTTTTGGCAACTTTTGGTTTAGCTCAAATTTCTTCAATTTTGTGAACTTCCAAGCACTTAAATGATCAAATAAAGATCATATAACTTCAATTTGATGAAAATACCCTTTTGGTTCCATTGTTTGGGGCCTCAGATGCCCTGATTTTGCTCAGACTTGCTCAAGAAGTTACCCAGTGAACAGATGACTTCCACAATGCATTTCTTCATCAAACTTGGTACATATGATCCTTATAACTTCTTAAGAACATTAGAAACAAGAATGGCCCAAAAAGTTGGAGTTGAGGCCTCTGAAACCAAAACCCTAATTTTGGTCATTTGTGTAGTGAAAACCTTAGCTCTGCTTCCATGCCTTGCCAGTTCTTGTGATTTCTTGACTTCCATGAACTTTGAGAGGCATAATATGATGTTAGAATACACATGGACCCTCTTGGAATGCTTGGAGACCTTTGGAGTGGCTCAGATTGATCCTTGGATTGCTCAGATCACAAACCCTAGATGCAGATGAATTTGAACTATGCAGATGAAACAAATATGCAATATGAGGTATAATGCTTATGTTTATGCAACAAATGAAAGATCACAAGCCATGGTGTGAATATGAATGAGGGAAATTTTGGGGTGTTTACAGCTGCCCCTATTCAAACATGAGTTAGCTGTGCAGGATGTAAGCGTCTGGCTTAACAGACAAACAAGATAACTTGTGGTTGAATACCAAAGACAGTCCAAAATTTGCACTCACCGGGGAGGAGAAGAAAAGGGATATAAATTTCAAAAGGTAGTAAAGTATAATTATTAAAATGCGGGCGATGGAGGACGACCATCGAGCAGAGGACGACTGTTGGGGATAAAGCGGTAGGCTAAGCAATGACGGGGACGGCCGACAAGCTGGGGAAATAAAGAGACCACGACAGGGACGAGCATCAGGTAAAGAAACAAGATTCTCTAGGGATTAAAGTAAAGGAAATGATGGGGACGGCCATCAAGTTTGCAAAGTAAAGTAAACAACGATGGGGACGACCATCGGTTCAAAGAATAAATGAAATACTGATGAGGGACGGTCATCAAAGGTGAAGGACGATCACCTAGCAGGGGACGGCTGCTCTTTATCATGACATGGGACGAATGTCGGATAGAAAAGGTCGACGATGGGGACGGCCATCGGATAAGTATGATGAAGGACGATCGTCAAGAGGTGAAGGACGATCACCTAGTAGGGTACGGCTGCTCTCGGCATTTATCACGACATAGGACGAATGTCGGATAACAAAATCAACGATGGGGACAGCCATCGGATAAAATGATGAAGGACGATCATCAAGAGGTGAAGGACAATCACCTAGCAGGGGACGACTGCTACAATATCATGACACAGGACGAATGCCGGATAGGAAAGGGTTCCAATAATGGAAACTCCGCTGGGGACAGGATGAGGGATGGTCATCCAAAGGTGAAGGACGGTCACCTGGAAGGGTACGACTGTCGAAAGTATCACGACATAGGACGAATGTCGGATAGAAGAAAGTTGCTCTGCTGGGGAATGGTAAACACGGACGAGTGTTTACGCTTTCCAGAATAAAAGGTATAAGTATTTTGACGCTGTGTATAGATTAAAGATGCGGACGAGCATCCTTTGGACCATGATACGGACGAGTAGAAACAAACGCTGATGCGTGTTCAGAGATGATGATACAGAAGAGTACCAACTAGTTAACAAAGAACACGGACGAGTGTCGAATCTGTGGGGAGTAATACATACCAGATACGGACGAGTACCAGAGACTTCTGTATACGTATGAGTGAATATTGTGAAGTATGAGCAAGACACGGACGAGTGTTCAATTTGCTGGGGAAAGTATGACACGGACGAGTGTCAAATAGTATGAGTTATGAACAAAATACTTGTATGCGAGAGTGTAAAAGGCATTTCGGCGACCTGTGGGGATAAGATGACACGGACGGGTGCCGACAAGACTGTATTAGACAAGTGTTTGGTTTGTAATAAGTGTTTGGGCAACTATGCTGGGGAGAAGTGACATAGATGAGTGTCAAAAAGGTATGTATAGGTGTTTGTATTTGAGAGGATGTTTTGGCTTATATCTGCAGGGGAACAACACGACATGGACGAGTGTCGAAAATGGTATATGAACAGGCTTCTGTGTTGGAGAGTGCAAAGGGGATGCTTTGGCTTTTATTTGCAAGGAATGTGAGTTTTTATATACATTGCTGGTGAAATACTGATTGCAATTGTAGGTGACTGGCTTGATCCTGGCTTGTGATTATGCAATATGTTTGATTTTTGCTGTAATGCTCCGTATTAGACGGAATGCTACGCTTTGTGGGGGAAAAAATGATGTGAATGCCATGATTATGCAAAAAAAAGAAACCGGTTCGGGGTTTGGATCCCACTGAAGATTGGATCTCTGGATGATCTGCTTGGGGGGCATCCCAGCTGGGGAAGATCATTGGTAGATCTATTAGGATATATAGCTCTGCTCGGGGGAATAGATCATTGATAGATCTATCCGCAAGGAGAACTCAGCTGGGGATAAGGAAGCTTCTGTCACTTTGTTGTGTGAGGGTTTCAGGCATTGCTCTTCTGGGTAGACGACTGGAACTTCGTGGGGAGATTGGCTGGGGATGCTCCTGTTCTCTTATTCCCTGATTTTGCGTGGATCGCCCTTTCGGGTTTTCAATCCACCGGGATACCCATTTTTGCCTGAGCTGTCCAATGCGGCTTTTCAACTCAGCGGGTGTACATTTTTTCAATTTTCCCTTATTTTTGCCCGAGTCTTTTATTCTGTTTTTGACTCGCCGGGATGCCCTATTTTTGCCTGGACTTACATTCTGTTTTTATGTCCAGCGGGTCATTTTATGTGAAGTATTTTTTAACTGCATCTGAATTCATAGGGGATAAGAAATCTTCGCCATCCATAGTAGTGAGCATCAGTGCTCCACCAGAGAAAACTTTCTTTACTATGAATGGACCATCATAATTTGGAGTCCATTTGCCCCTGTGGTCTGTATGAGGAGGAAGAAGTCTTTTCAGCACAAGATCTCCCACTTGGTATTCCCGATGCCTGACTTTCTGATCGAAGGCTTTCTTCATCCTTTTCTGATATAGCTGCCCATGACAAATTGCAACTAATCTCTCTTCCTCGATCAGATTCAGTTTATTATACCGAGACCGGACCCATTCTGCTTCGTCCAACTTTACATCCATCATTACCCATAGAGAGGGTAGCTCAACTTCAACAGGTAGGACAACTTCCATACCATACACAAGTTGATAAGGCGTTGCCCCAGTAGACGTTCTGATTGAGGTTCGGTACCCATGCAAAGCAAATGGTAGCATTTCATGCCAGTCTTTGTAAGTAACCACCATCTTCTGCACAATCTTCTTAATGTTTTTGTTAGCTGCCTCGACAACGCCCTTCATTTTTGGCATGTAAGGAGAAGAGTTGTGATGTTGAATTTTGAAGTCCCGACACAGCTCTGCCATCATTTTGTTATTCAAATTGGAACCGTTATCAGTAATGATTCGCTCGGGAACTCCATATCGACAGATGATGTCTCTTTTCAGAAATCTGGCTACCACTTGCCTGGTGACGTTTGCATATGAAGCTGCTTCAACCCACTTGGTGAAGTAATCAATGGCTACCAGGATGTATCTGTGCCCATTTGAAGCAGTCGGTTCAATCTTTCCAATCATGTCAATTCCCCACATGGCAAAGGGCCAAGGTGAAGACATCACGTTCAAAGGATTTGGAGGCACATGCACTTTGTCTGCGTAGATCTGGCACTTGTGGCATTTTCTGGCATAGGCACAATAGTCTGCATCCATTGTGATCCAGTAAAAACCCGACCTTAACAATTTCTTAGCCATTGCATGTTCTCCAGCATGGGTACCGAAAGATCCTTCGTGCACCTCGTGCATCAATAAGTCTGCCTCTTTCTTATCAACACATCTGAGCAGAACCATGTCAAATTTTCACTTGTATAATGAACCATCAGCATTAAGGAAGAAACTACCGGCCAGTCTTCTTATCATTGGATGATTCCCCAGGTAGGTATTGTAGCGGTAAAATCATGAGTGTAAGCTATTGATTAACTTAACTCAATATACACAGAGTCGCCACCGCGCTTTTATTTATTTCCAAAAGGAAAAAGGCAAAAAGAACGAAGAAAGCCTATTGAATCTAAAAGCAAAATCTAAAAGAAACAAACAGAGAATGGGTACGGGGATTGGTTACAAATCGGGAAGGTTTTACGCACCCGACTTGTCTGTGGTACTCCACGGGAACCCTTTGAAATATTTACTGCATTTTTAGTCTGAAATGGTTTGCTTGAAAAAAAAGATTGAGGAGATGAGAGGAAGAATGTTTTTTAAGATTTTGGTGTTTGAAGAGACGATTGTCTCATGCCTACGTACCCACAAAGTGCAATGCGAGATCAAAACCCCGTAGTTCGTGGTACAAATTGTGAAAAGGCAAATGAGTTGAATTAATTTTAAAATGTAGAGATAAGTCGTAATTCTTTAGAGAATAATTCCGCTAGAAAGAATGAATCATATCTAAACATAAAAAAAATGGTTAAGAGAAACGTGCACGAGGGCACAAAATCAATTGAATGAGTTTTGAAAGTTTTAAAGTTTTTTTGAGAAGAAAGTTTCGATATGCTTATGTGGTTTAGCATTTATTAAGAAAATGAAATGAAAAGGTAAAAGCACATGACCGAAGTCAAGGTTTGATTGCGAAAATGTTTGAAGTTTGAAAACAAAGAAAGTTTTTTAAAATAGGAAGGAGATTTGAAAATTTAAGAAGATGGGAAGAGATGAAGGGACTATCCTAAGACTTGAAAATAAAAGTTAAAGGAAGAACGATCAAACCGCATAGCAAGCATTCTTGAAGCAATCGGATTTCCATCTTCATAAACAAATGAACTTAATCGGAGCCAAAGTCTTCAATCCATAACAACTTGAGCAAAGGGATGATCCTAGAATCTAAGTCCGAAACTCCAATGCTAAGGATAGTAACCATAGTCCGAAATTAAAGTCACCAATTGTTAGATGTTTAATCCGTTATTAGTGTTTTTGTGTCCAAATGGACAAAGGAAAAATCACAAGCATAATAATATAAACAATAAGCAATATGAGGAATGATATAGAAGCATAATAAGAGAGATAAGGAACGAGAAATTAAAATAAAAGGATAAGGTGCGAGAGATTAAATTTAAATGGATTATTATATTCACATTATTATAATATTTACAATATAAGTGGTATGATGAACTTAATCAAGCACAACCACGAAAAAAAAAATCGAAGCAACCGGATCCAAGTGGATCTCATTCCGAATCGGGACAACTTTAGGTCTATGTTAAGCAATCGCCGAGTAATTTACGGAGTAATTACCCTACAAATGAGGCCGACCACCACTAATTAAAGTGGAAAATATTCGTGTTAATACATGTTAGAGAAACGATATTATGGATCGTTCTCCGAAAACATGCCACACTAAAAGAAATAGAACGGTCTAATCTTAATCGAGATTTTCGTTGAATTTATCGAAGGCAACCTATCACGATCTCAAAGTATGGAGAAAGATCCAAATGATCATTCATCCATAGATTTGAAATAATGAAGATTAAACTTCTTCGAAAAAACAACAATCTACGAATCGGAGATTGTCATCGACCAAAAATAAAAATAAGATGAATAAGAAAGAAAAATGGATCTAACAATTGTACTCCACTCAACAAAAAAACTAACAAATAAAAGAAAAAAAATCAAGGAATTAAAATCAAGCATTAAAATACTTTTTAAAAGATTTTTCTAAAGAAAGAATTCACAAAAGAAAATTATGAACCAATTTGCATTTTTCTTAAAAAGAAATTAAAAATATTAATAAACAAAAGAAAGATTAAGAAATGCAAAGAAATAAAAAAGAAGAAATAAAGGATAAGGAGGGAGGTGGAAACGCAGAAGCTGAGAGTGGTGGTAGTAGAAGTTGAACCCAAGGCCCAAATCATATATTTCTTGTATGAAAAAAAAATCAAATAAACAAAGAAAATAATAAATTAACCAAAAAAATAAAATGGAAAAGGCTTCTTCTTCTTCAACGCGTTAATGGTGGCGGAAACAGAGCCATGACACGGATCGCGGCTCACCTTCGAAAATCAAACAACACGAAACAACAACTCTCTCTTCTCTTCTAACTTCCGATTTCGCGGACTCTCTCTTTCACTCGCGAATCTCCTTCTCTCTTCTCTCGGCTTCTCTCTTCTCTCGGCTTGGTTTTCTTTTTTGTTTCAGATTGAAGGTTGGAAATGAGATTAGGGATTTAGAAGTTGGGAATTGATTTTGGCAGCGGTTTCAGAGGCTAGAGAGCTTGAATTTGGAGGGAGTTAAGGGTTCTTTAAATAGGAGAAGAGTGGATTCGGGAGATGCCGTTTTGCTTTGATTTGGAGCGTTTTGAATGCGTGCGATGCTCGTGTGCGTTTTCACTTGCTGAGTTTTTTTTGAATTTTTATTTCGTTGCGTTTTATGCTGTGAATTGATTGCGTTTTGCTTCTGTTCTGTTTTCGTTTTAGGTGCGGGATGCGTGGATTTCGTGATGAGGCATTGGCTTCAGCTGTGGGATGGCTGGGCTTGTTTCGGTTGGCTGCGGCTGGATGGAAAGTTGTTTTGGCTTGTTTTTGCTTGGAGCTGTTTGGGCGTGTTGGATAACTTGCGGTTTGTAGCTTGCGCGCGACTGGACTTGGCTGTTGGCTGGCAATTTGTTTTGAGGGCCTGCGTGAGGCTGGTTTGTGAAGAAGGCATGTTGTACGTGTGAAAGCTTGAGAAAATTGTTGTACGGCTGAGAAATTGTGGAAGCTACTTGCGAATACGGCTTGTGTATGGGCGTAAAGCTTATCACGTGGAGTGAAAGGCTGGCTGTGGCTTGTGGTTGTTTTGCTGGGAAGGCTTGCAGCAGGTGAATCACGTGGGGTAGGCTTGGTGTATTGCAAGTTGGTGTGAAAAGGCTTTTCTCCCTTTTTTTTGTTTTGCAGCAAGAATGATAGGAGTGGGCCAATGGCTTTAGGCCTTATGTTGCCTTCTCTTTTTTTTAATACATTTTGGTAAAAAATAAACATGAAATGGATTTTGGTGAATTAAAAAAGCTTAATGGGCCTCAAAAGGAAATTTGGAAATAAAATAAAATTTGGAGAATTAAATGGACTTTGGAGAATAAAAATGGAAATATAGAAAAAATAATGGGTGATATCTAAATAATGTGATAAAAGAAAAAATCGAAAAGGATAAAAAAAAATGGAAATAGTCATAGAAAGTTGGGATAAGGATGAATAATTGGGCGACCGAATACTTGAGAACAAAAAAAAATGGACATTGAAAAGGGGGCGGTTTAATCGAAAAAATGAATGATGAATTGAAATTTGGAATTTTTGTGAATTGAATTAAAAAAAGAATAGAAATGGATAATGCATATGGCTTTGATTATTTAGCCCCAAAACTGAACACCTGATTTTTTTATAAGCCACTGACAACATGAACACAAACACTTCCGAACCACTGCCCAACTTGCCACTCAAGCTGCAACCAACATCTGAAAATTGCCCTGATAATTCAAATCCACACTGAGGAAAATAAATCCTCATATGAACCATTGATGAACTGATGAACCCTCAATCAAGACAAACTGAACCAAACTTCTCACAATCCACTGTTCGATAAACCAGAGAATTTTCACACACACACACACACACAACTTGCAGTTGAACAATCTTCTGCTAATTTGACCAATATTGGGTCAAACGTCCATCTGAATCGAATTGGGACTGAACAAACGCCTCTGAATTGAAAATATTGCCCTGTCTTTTCAAACCTACAACACAGAGAAAAAGGAGAAGAAACAGTTTGCAACATATTTTTTGTTTTGGTTAGAGGTTAGTAAAATATAAACATATAACAGAAATTAAACATGGTGATCTCCTGCAAGGCATAGACCTGCACCTGAAAAAGGATAAACGAACAGTGCGTGATCTTGTTTGTATGCAAATGCAGATGAGATGCGAAAAATCTTAGGGTCAAAAATTAGGGTATGACAGATGCCCCTATTTAAGTTTCTTCGATCCAGAGATAATGAAGATTGAAATCTTCATTTCGACAAGATGGAAGATACTTAAATATCCAAAAACCCAATTTTTGATCCTAAGATGCCAAAAACTGGAATGAAATGAAATGAAATGAAACGGACGATATGAAATGATATGAAAATAATATGAAGCATATGAGATGTATATGAACTGCAGAGGAAATAGGTGACAGCATATGAAATATTATGAGGAAACTTATGAGATGATATGAAATGTATCTGGAACCAAATGAAGTGCAGAGAAAGTCCGTGAGGGACAAGACGACACATGAAAAAGAATAAACGCTGGGGATAAGGAACATGAAACTCCAACAGGGAAAATCAACATGCCAGAGACCATCACATGGCTTAGCTGAGATGAAAATGTCCAAGAATGGAAATTGGACAGAAAACATCACAACATCCAAGAATGGCACTGAATGAAGTGAGAAAAGTCCCGAAACAGTACACCAGAAGCATCCATAGATGGCATTACTGACTTTAATAGGGATATCCGAGAATGGCAATCGAAAAAGGGTAATCACAACATCTGAGAATGGCAATCAGATAAAATATGTGAGTCTCAACATTCATGAACAACACTGAATGAAATGGGAGAAAGTTCGGGAAAACATATCAACTCAATGATGATTCCAACATGAAAATCTGAGAATGGCAATCGGCAGTGAAGTGATCACAACATCCGAGAATGGCAATCAGATAAAATGTGAATCACAACATTCAGGAACAGAACTGAATGAGATGGAAAAAGGTCCGGGACAGTACATCAAATCACTGATGACATCACTATGGACATCCGAGAATGGCAATCGGAAGGGAAGTGATCACAACATCCAAGAATAGCAATCAGATAAAATGTGAATCACAACATTCAGGAACAGAACTGAATGAGATGGAAAAAGTCCGGGACAGTACATCAAATCAATGATGACTTCACTATGGACATCCGAGAATGGAAATCGGAAGGGAATGTGATCACAACATCCAAGAATAGCAATCAGATAAAATGTGAATCACAACATTCAGGAACAGAACTGAATGAGATGGAAAAAGTCCGGGACAGTACATCAAATCAATGATGACTTCACTATGGACATCCGAAAATGGCAATCGGAAGGGAAGTGATCACAACATCCAAGAATAGCAATCAGATTAAATGTGAATCACAACATTCAGGAACAGAACTGAATGAGATGGAAAAAGTCCGGGACAATACATCAAATCAATGATGACTTCACTATGGACATCCGAGAATGGCAATCGGATAAAAGGGTGTAATATATGAGAAAACACAACAAGTAGGTGAGGAAAAAGTTCTGGAGAGACAGACAAATGCCAAGTAAGTTGGACTTTGGCCAAAAAGTAAGAAGTTGAAAACAACAAGACTTCGAGAAATGCATATGAGGACTAAAACACTCAGTATGCAGACATTTACGAAAATGGAGACTAAACCATCCAAGAACACACATAATGAGGACTAAAACACTCAACTATGCAAACATAAACCAGACTGTGGAATAACACACCCAAAGAGATAATATGAGAGAAAAGGCTGACAACCAGTTTAGACTCTTAGAGGAGTGAAAAGAAAGAAGACTGATTCCTCAACACAGAAGTCATTGCCATTCTGCTCGAATTAGAGATGCTACTGCTGAACAAATCTCTGTCACACCAGTAAACTTGTACCAAGTTGAAAATCTTTTGAGAGAAATCGTGCAAAGCTGCTTGGGGATTCTTGAAGAAAAATTGCCCCAAGTTTAATAACTGATGAAGGTAAACTGATAATGGATTCAGTCCTTGATTACTGCTGGAGAGAATACTCAGATCTTTGAGATAACTGTTGAGAAGAATAAACTGATCATGGCTTTAGTTCTTGAAATGAATGTTGAGAAAATAACCCAGTATGAAACTTGCAGAGAATCTTCTGACCAACCAAATCTTAGAATAACTTGCACTGAGCAACAACATCTTGAAATAATAGGAACTGAGAAAAACTTGCCCCTTGGTAGGATCACCGACCAAGTTTCTTAACTGTTTGAAAATTCCTTGATGAGGAAAGTTTATTTGCAAACAAAAAATGTTTGTACAAACCTAGTACTTTTAATGCAAAGTTCAATGCAAAGTTTGAAATCAAGAAACATTTTTGGAATGAAATTTATTGATGTAAAGTAAATGAAAACATTGTCGAAACACGGCGGTTGAGAAAACATTAAAGATAAAGCAAAGGTAAGAAAACAAATGATTAGTAAAGAACTTGGGAGTCAGTTTACGCAACCTTGTTGTAGTATGCTTTTCAAAAGAAACCTGGATTCAATTAGGACTTTTGAAGGTTGTAACGTGGCCTGGTTCACGGTTTATGAATAAAAGGATATAGGCTCAAAGTTTATTTGTACCCAACCCAACTTCGTGATGAACTCCAGTCCTACATTCAGTTAATTCAGCCTATACATTCAAGTTCCCAGTAATTTAGGATTGCACAGATGAAGATAGTTCATAAGCCAAAGGATTTTGAGATAGCAGTCACATCTTCCTTTTGTTATTTCCGGTGAGGACTTTGGTCAACTCAACTTATTTTTGCTGAGGATTTTGATGACCTCTTGACAAGTATTTCTTTTTATTATCCCTAACTTTTGCCTGAACTGTGTCATTTGACCTTACAGCCAGCGGGATGCCCCAGTTTTTTGCCTAAGTCTCCTTCATAGGTTTTGACTTAGCGGGCTCTGATTTTTTTTCAATAATTTTTTCAATATCATTTTTTTTTGAAAGATAATGACTGCATGGCTTAATGATTACAACAAACCATCATTGGCTTTTGAATTGAGAAACATGTTCAACACTTCTTTGATGTGTGTGAAGGAAAACTTGAAATTGCAACCTTTATTGAAAGGCGTCTTGAATGATTATCTTGTACTTGAATGCACATTTGAATTAATTGAGAACTACCCATCCCCGGGTTAAAATTGAGGGTTTTTCGAATAGAAATAAACTCCAACTTCAAGGCTCGAAGGGGTTAACAAAGGATTAACTTCCTTATTTCTCCAGTGTTTGGGATTTGAAACAATGCCTGTATATCATCAACCAAGTCTCAATTGAAAGCATACCAACAACAATTATGGGTATCACGTTTTCATCATCCTCCCTCCAATCATTGTAAAACTTGAGAAAAGATAAATGAACTTGAAATGTAAAGCATAAAGATGCAAATAGTAAATGAAATTGAATCAAAACAAAGCAATGCTCATTTCATTAAAACCATCATGAAAGTACAAACAAGCTTAAAAGAAAACGACTTAATATGATTGAAGAAAAATTGCAAACATAAAGAAACAATGGCCTAATGATCCATCAACAACAAGAATGAGCTATCCCATCTGATATTCTGGCCTTGAAGAAAATTTGACAGTTGAATTCCTCTAGAAGATTCATTTCTCATGATTCGGAAAAGGATTGTTGACAACATTAGGATTAGTGTCCTCAAAAGTGATCATCCCATTTCTAACAAGCTCTTTTACTTTAGCCTTCAATGCAAAACAGTGTTCTAAGTCATGACCAGTTCCCCCTTGATGAAACTCACAGCGAAGATCTGCTCTATAACCAACCGGAAGAGGATTTGGAACAGGAGGCGCAGGCCTAGTAGTAATCCAACCATTCTGGACCAAGTAAGGATACAACTCAACATAAGTCATCGGAATAGGATCAAAGTTTGGCCTACTCCTAGCATTACGATTCTAGTTCTGGCCAACATTCCTTTGAATAGATGGACCATTGATCATCGGAGCGACTGCAGTATGGTATGATTGTTCATGGTGTTGTTGTCTGCGACGAGTCATCCCCACAACACTTGCTTCACCAGCAAAAACATTGACTTGAGGCATGACAATCCTCTGAGGTTGAGTTTCCCTAATGATCAAAGCCTGTAGCATCTCCATGATCTGACTCACATCGCTTTTCAACTCATCAAGGTCTTCCCTAACTTTCTTGTTGTGTTGGGCTTGATTTTCCATTCTCAATCTGATAGCTCTCAATCTGTTAACAGCTCCAGTACCGTATCTGTGTTGAGGAACCAGCTTGACGGATCAACAGACAACTGAGGAAAGAAACATCCGGGATGAGTTCCCACACAACTCGGATGAATGCAAGAATATGCGAGGATGCAATGATATGCAATGTTCACTTTCGTTTTCAGAAAAAACAACTCGATTATTGCAAACATGATCAACATCGAGAACACGGTCATGAAATATCTTGACAACAAGGAGAATTTACTTTTCCAATATTTGTAATAATCGGAATTGTCTTCCTTGAAAAATGGTTGTGATGATGATCATGATGAATATGTAGATGCAACAAACACAAACAAGATCACGCAAAGCACACAGGTTCAAAGGTTCGAATCACGAGCATGGAGCCATGGTAACAGAACACCAACCCACACAGGTAAGTACTAAGGTTTGTCTTCATTGTACCTGCAAAAAACCAGAAGGGTGCTAACAGAGGTTCCCGAAGTTAACAGCCATCTTTAGAATATCATCGATACGTTGGATTACTCCCCAACCGATAACATTCTTAAAATAGACCTCGTACGAGTGTAGTATCGCGTGACAACCACCTTAGGTTTATACCCAGATAGTTTCCGCACTACGTTCCTAAATTGGCTTAGATTGGTTAAGGGTTCTACGGTCCTCAGTATGATCAGCTCAAGGTCGGAAAATAATGCCACGTACGATTACTCGTCATGACATTGATAGTCCAAGAGAGCCTAACCGAGTGGAGATTATCAAATTGATATCGCTTTGGACTACTCCATCGCGTATCGCTTCGAATATCGCCGTCCTATCATAAGTTCCACTCAGATCCGGGTTAGAATCTATCTCACAGAGGATCACCAAAACCGGAACAGAACAACCAAGTAACAAGCAAATCAAACTAAAGCAGTAAACAAATCAAAGTAGGCCGAATCCACTTAGAGATTGACTCCCCAGCAGAGTCGCCACTTTTCTGTAGCGGTAAAATCATGAGTGTAAGCTATTGATTAACTTAACTCAATATACACAGAGTCGCCGCCGCGCATTTATTTATTTCAAAAGGAAAAAGGCAAAAAGAACGAAGAAAGCCTAATGAATCTAAAAGCAAAAGCTAAAAGAAACAAACAGAGAACGGGTACGGGGATTGGTTACAAATCGGGAAGGTTTTACGCACCCGACTTGTCCGTGGTACTCCACGGGAACCCTTTGAAATATTTACTGCATTTTTAGTCTGAAATGGTTTGCTTGAAAAAAAGATTGAGGAGATGAGAGGAAGAATGTTTTTTAAGATTTTGGTGTTTGAAGAGACGATCGTCTCATACCTACGTACCCACAAAGTGCAATGCAAGATCAAAACCCCGTAGTTCGTGGTACAAATTGTGAAAAGGCAAATGAGTTGAATTAATTTTAAAATGTAGAGATAAGTCGTCATTCTTTAGCGAATAATTCCACTAGAAAGAATGAATCATATCTAAACATAAAAAAATGGTTAAGAGAAACGTGCACGAGGGCTCAAAATCAATTGAATGAGTTTTGAAAGTTTTAAAGTTTTTTTGAGAAGAAAGTTTCGATATGCTTATGTGGTTTAGCATTTATTAAGAAAATGAAATGAAAAGGTAAAAGCACATGACCGAAGTCAAGGTTTGATTGCGAAAATGTTTGAAGTTTGAAAACAAAGAAAGTATTTTAAAATAGGAAGGAGATTTGAAAATTTAAGAAGATGGGGAGAGATGAAGGGACTATCCTAAGACATGAAAATAAAAGCTAAAGGAAGAACGATCAAACCGCATAGCAAGCATTCTTGAAGCAATTGAATTTCCATCTTCATAAATAAATGAACTTAATAGGAGCCAAAGTCTTCAATCCATAACAACTTGAGCAAAGGGATGATCCTAGAATCTAAGTCCGAAACTCCAATGCTAAGGATAGTAACCATAGTCCGAAATTAAAGTCACCAATTTTTAGACGTTTAATCCGTTATTAGTGTTTTTGTGTCCAAATGGACAAAGGAAAAATCACAAGCATAATAATATAAACAATAAGCAAAATGAGGAATGATATAGAAGCATAATAAGAGAGATAAGGAACGAGAAATTAAAATAAAAGGATAAGGTGCGAGAGATTAAATTTAAACGGATTATTATATTCACATTATTATAATATTTACAATATAAGTGGTATGATGAACTTAATCAAGCACAACCATGAAAAAAATAAAATCGAAGCAACCGGATCCAAGTGGATCTCATTCCGAATCGGGACAACTTTAGGTCTATGTTAAGAAATCGCCGAGTAATTTACGGAGTAATTACCCTACAAATGAGGCCGGCCACCACTAATTAAAGTGGAAAATATTCGTGTTAATACATGTTAGAGAAATGATATTATGGATCGTTCTCCGAAAACATACCACACTAAAAGAAATAGAACGGTCTAATCTTAATCGAGATTTTCGTTGAATTTATCGAAGGCAACCTATCACGATCTCAAAGTATGGAGAATGATCCAAATGATCATTCATCCATAGATTTGAAATAATGAAGATTAAACTTCTTCGAAAAAACAACAATCTACGAGTCGGAGATTGTCATCGACCAAAAATAAAAATAAGATGAATAAGAAAGAAAAATGGATCTAACAATTGTACTCCACTCAACAAAAAAACTAACAAATAAAAGAAAAAAAATCAAGGAATTAAAATCAAGCATTAAAATATTTTTTAAAAGATTTTTCTAAAGAAAGAATTCACAAAAGAAAATTATGAACCAATTTGCATTTTTATTAAAAAGAAATTAAAAATATTAATAAACAAAAGAAAGATTAAGAAATGCAAAGAAATAAAAAAAAAGAAATAAAGGATAAGGAGGGAGGTGGAAACGCAGAAGCTGAGAGTGGTGGTAGTAGAAGTTGAACCCAAGGCCCAAATCATATATTTCTTGTATGAAAAAAAATCAAATAAACAAAGAAAATAATAAATTAACCAAAAAAATAAAATGGAAAGGGCTTCTTCTTCTTCAACGTGTTAATGGTGTCGGAAACAGAGCCATGACACGGATCGCGACTCACCTTCGAAAATCAAACAACACGAAACAACAACTCTCTCTTCTCTTCCAACTTCCGATTTCGCGGACTCTCTCTTTCACTCGCGAATCTCCTTCTCTCTTCTCTCGGCTTGGTTTTCTTTTTTGTTTCAGATTGAAGGTTGGAAATGAGATTAGGGATTTTGAAGTTGGGAATTGATTTTGGCAGCGGTTTCAGAGGCTAGAGAGCTTGAATTTGGAGGGAGTGAAGGGTTCTTTAAATAGGAGAAGAGTGGATTCGGGAGATGCCGTTTTGCTTTGATTTGGAACGTTTTGAATGCGTGCGATGCTCGTGTGCGTTTTCACTTGCTGAGTTTTTTTTGAATTTTGATTTCGTTGCGTTTTATGCTGTGAAGTGATTGCGTTTTGCTTCTGTTCTATTTTCGTTTTAGGTGCGGGATGCGTGGATTTCGTGATGAGGCATTGGCTTCAGCTGCGGGATGGCTGGGCTTGTTTCGGTTGGCTGCGGCTGGATGGAAAGTTGTTTTGGCTTGTTTTTGCTTGGAGCTGTTTGGGCGTGTTGGATAGCTTGGGATTTGTAGCTTGCGCGCGGCTGGACTTGGCTGTTGGCTGGCAATTTGTTTTGAGGGCCTGCGTGAGGCTGGTTTGTGATGAAGGCATGTTGTACGTGTGAAAGCTTGAGAAAATTATTGTACGGCTGAGAAATTGTGGAAGCTATTTGCGAATACGGCTTGTGTACGGGCGTAAAGCTTATCACGTGGAGTGAAAGGCTGGCTGTGGCTTGTGGTTGTTTTGCTGGGAAGGCTTGCAGCAGGTGAATCACGTGGGGTAGGCTTGGTGTATTGCAAGTTGGTGTGAAAAGGCTTTTCTCCCTTTTTTTTTGTTTTGCAGCAAGAATGATAGGAGTGGGCCAATGGCTTTAGGCCTTATGTTGCCTTCTCTTTTTTTTTAATACATTTTGGTAAAAAATAAACATGAAATGGATTTTGGTGAATTAAAAAAGGTTAATGGGCCTCAAAAGGAAATTTGGAAATAAAATAAAATTTGGAGAATTAAATGGACTTTGGAGAATAAAAATGGAAAAATAGAAAAAATAATGGGTGATATCTAAATAATGTGATAAAAGAAAAAATCGAAAAGGATAAAAAAATGGAAATAGTCATAGAAAGTTGGGATAAGGATGAATAATTGGGCGACCGAATACTTGAGAACAAAAAAAAATGGACATTGAAAAGGGGGCGGTTTAATCGAAAAAATGAATGATGAATTGAAATTTGGAATTTTTGTGAATTGAATTAAAAAAAAGAATAGAAATGGATAATGCATATGGCTTTGATTATTTAGCCTCAAAACTGAACTCCTGATTTTTTTATAAGCCACTGACAACATGAACACAAACACTTCCGAACCACTGCCCAACTTGCCACTCAAGCTGCAACCAACATCTGAAAATTGCCCTGATAATTCAAATCCACACTGAGGAAAATAAATCCTCAGATGAACCATTGATGAACTGATGAACCCTCAATCAAGACAAACTGAACCAAACTTCTCACAATCCACTGTTCGATAAACCAGAGAATTCTCACACACACACAACTTGCAGTTGAACAATCTTCTGCTAATTTGACCAATATTAGGTCAAATGTCCATCTGAATCGAATTGGGACTGAACAAACGCCTCTGAATTGAAAATATTGCCCTGTCTTTTCAAACCTGCAACACAGAGAAAAAGGAGAAGAAACAGTCTGCAACATATTTTTTGTTTTGGTTAGAGGTTAGTAAAATATAAACAGATAACAAAAATTAAACATGGTGATCTCCTGCAAGGCATAGACCTGCACCTGAAAAAGGATAAACGAACAGTGCGTGATCTTGTTTGTATGCAAATGCAGATGAGATGCGAAAAATCTTAGGGTCAAAAATTAGGGTATGACAGGTATGTTTGATCCTCCAAGAAGCATTTGATGTCATAGAACCACGGCTTGTCATCTTTAGCAATGTCCACGGAGAATACGTATGTTGGTCGGTCTAGTCTGGATACCGAAATTCGAGGCACATAATTGGCGGTTTGGACTTTGATCATGGATGAAATGGTAGCTAAATCATCTGCAAACTGATTTTCGTCTCGAGGGATATACTCAAGTTTGACTGTTGTGAAGAAAGTCAATAATCTCCTCGTGTAGTCACAGTATGGAATCAGATGCTCTTGGTGAGTATACCATTTGTCGTTGGTCTGATTGATTACCAAAGCCGAATCTCCGAATACATTCAATGTCTTGATCCTGAGGTCAATGGCTTCCTCAAGACCCATGATACATGCTTCATATTCAGCTTCGTTGTTAGTGCATGCAAAGGTGAGTTTCGCCGAGAAAGGCATATGAACTCCTTTAGGTGTAATGAGTACTGCACCAACTCCACGACCATTCATATTGACAGCCCCATCAAACATCATAGTCCACTCTTCCTCCGGGTCACACCCTTCGGTGTGAACAGGCTCTTCATGATCTTTTGCTTTTAGGTACATGATGTCTTCATCAGGGAAGTCAAATCTCATGGGCTGGTAATCATTAATGGGTTGCTCAGCTAGATAGTCAGACAGTACACTGCCTTTGATGGCCTTTTGAGATGTGTACTGAATGTCATACTCTGTCAGAATCATTTGCCATCTTGCAACCCTTCCGGTAAGTGTTGGCTTCTCAAATATGTACTTGACGGGGTCCATCTTTGAGATCAACAAGGTAGTGTGAGTCAACATATACTGTCTTAGTCGGCGAGCAGCTCACGCTAAAGCACAACAAGTTTTCTCGAGCAGTGAATAACGTTGTTCACAGTTGGTAAACGTTTTGCTTAGGTAGTATATTGCATACTCTTTTCGACCAGACTCGTCATGCTGGCCCAACACACACCCCATTGATCCTTCTAATACTATCAGGTACATTATTAGAGGTCTTCCTTCAACTGGAAGCATAAGAATTGGAGGTTCTTGTAAGTATTCCTTGATTTTGTCAAAAGCCTTCTGACAATCTTCGTTCCACCTAACTGTCTATTCCTTTCTTAGTAGCTTGAATAGGGGCTCACAGGTTGCAGTAAGGTGAGATATGAACCTTGAAATGTAGTTCAATCTACCTAAGAACCCCCGAACTTCTTTTTCAGTCCTAGGTGCAGGCATCTCCTGAATGGCTTTGACTTTGTCAGGATCAACTTTAATTCCCTTTTCACTTACGATAAATCCCAGCAACTTACCGGAACGTACCCCGAATGTGCATTTGTTGGGGTTTAACTTCAATTGGTACTTTCTCAGGCGCTTGAACAACTTCAGCAGGTTTACCAAATGATCTTCTTCAGTGAGGGACTTGGCAATCATGTCATCCACGTAGCATTAAATTTCTTTGTGGATCATGTCGTGGAATAATGTTACCATAGCCAGTTGATAGGTTGCGCCAGCATTCTTCAGTCCAAAAGGCATTACCTTATAACAAAATGTGCCCCAAGGTGTAATGAAGGTTGTCTTCTCCATGTCCTCGGGTGACATTTTGATCTGATTATACCCGGAAATACCATCCATGAAGGAAAACACTGAGAACTTAGTTGTGTTGTCAACCAATACATCAATGTGAGGTAATGGGAAGTCATCCTTTGGGCTAGCTCTGTTCAGATCCCAGTAATCCACACACATCCGTACTTTGCCATCCTTCTTAGGCACTGGTACAATGTTAGCAACCCACGGCGGGTAACTAGTTACAGCAAGGAAATCGGCGTCCCACTGTTTTTGTACTTCTTCCTTAATCTTCATGGCCATATCCGGGCGAGTACGGCGTAGCTTTTGCTTCACTGTAGGGCAATCTTCTTTCAAGGGAAGCTTGTGCATAACAATATCCGTATCTAGACCTGGCATGTCTTGATAGGACCAAGCAAAGACGTCGACGTATTCTCGAAGCATGTCAATGAGCTGCTCTTCTACTGAAGCCTGCAAACTGGCCCCAATCTTCACTTCTTTCAAATCCTCTTCGGTACCATGATTAACTGTTTCAACCTCCTCCTGATGAGGAGTAATTACATTCTCTTCTTGCCTCAACAACCTTGCTAACTCTTCAGGTAACTCATAGTCTTCTTCAACCCCTTCATCAGCTTGATTAATTGGATTGTCGAAGTCATACAAGGTCATAGCAGTGCTGTTGTCGGTGCAATATGGAGGATAATCTCTGCAAGGGTTGAGATTTGTTCATTTTAGTGATCAGTTTTAATCTTTGTTTAGAAAAAGTGAAAATGAAGTTATTTATTTTGAAAACATTGCCATTTTATTGTTTTGAACAAAAGTAAAAAATGAAAAGACAGTGAGCGAAAAAGAGACTCGTTTGCAAAAGATGTCCGATATTTATTGATTAATCCATTTGCACAAAAATTACAATATGGCCCTATTACAAAATGAGTCCTGACACCTTGGGCAAGATGCAGGACTTGATGCATGCTGAAAAAAGCGGGAAATAATCATTACTCTGCAGGAGTAACCCTTATAATTTCCTAGGAAGACCAGCTAAGGACTTGGTGCCCCGGGATCCTTGGATGTATCCAGTTCTCCAAGTTGAGGTCGCTTTCCGCCTCGTCTTCCAGGTTGTTAACAGCATCTGGAGTGAGCATCCCCCCACTGACGAACTTAGGCTCTTTGGCAGCCTCTGATTAATCTTGTCGGAATGGTCTGTAACCCAAACCGAATATGTCCTCCTTCTTTTCCACTGGCAGCAACTTGCCCCAGCCTTGAGCATTACCATCTTCAACAACCTTTTGGGCTTGCTGATAGGAGACAATTGAAGTACCCATCCTATCCTCCTGGGATGTAGCAAATACTTCAGTCATCGCCTCATTGACATTCAAGGCCTCCAGCCCTTGGCTCATAGTCTCATGGATTTCACCATCCATCTCAATATACTTGTATGTAGCCAGATGGCTAACAAATATGTCCTCTTCACCGCAAATGGTGATAATCTGTCCTTCCCACTCATATTTCAATTTTTGGTGAAGGGTCGGCGTTACTGCGCCTGCGGACCGATTATCACTGGTAGCTCCACCTCTCCAAGAACAGATCTTTTGGAGCCATCAAAAGCCTTGACCACAAGGTTTCTTGGTCGAAGAGCTATTCCATCATACTCGAGCTTGACAAGAGCTTTCTTGGGTAAGACATTGAGTGAGGACCGAGTGTCTACAAGAACATGAGATAATACAACTCCTTTGCACTCCAGGGTTATGTGCAAAGCTTTGTTGTGGTGATGTCCTTTTGTTGTAAAGTCAGCATCAGTGAAACCTAGCCCATGGCTAGTATTGACAGTAGACACCACTATTTCAAGCTGATTCACTGTGATCTCTTCTGGCACATAGGCAACGTGCAGAACTTTGAGTAGTGCATCCCGATGAGCTTCGGAATACAACAGTAGGGATAATATAGAGATCTTAGAAGGAGTCTGGTGGAGCTGATCCACAACCTTGTAGTCACTTCTTTTAATTATCCTCATAAATTCATCCACATCCTGATCAAAGGATGCCTTATGAGTTTCTTTTGGTGCAGATTCTTCAGGTATCACATTCTTCCCTTTGGCTTTGGCAGCAACCTCTGCCTCAGTATTAATTCTTGGAACTTGTGATGTGAAGATACTTCCGCTTCGAGTGAAGCCTCCGCCTCCCCCGACATTATCCACTTGGGGAGTGTGAACAGAAGAATCAAGAAGGACTTTTTCTCCGTTGCAGTAAAGGTCAGCACCATAATGCCATGGTACAACACTGTCTTTATCATATGGAATTGGCCCGGGCACCGTGATGGTGACTGGGCTCACTACAGCAGAAGTTGGAACCATTATTTTCTGTGGATCATAGAAGATAGTGACAGGACTTCTGGTGGATGTTGGTGGTGGTGAATTGAAGCTTGGTTGAAACTGTTGTTGAGATTGTTGAAAGTTGCTGGAATTCGGGACCGTTGTCGGGTCATAATAAATAGTAACTGTGGAGACATCATTGTTGGTGGTTGCTGGAGTTGTAGAAGGAGACGAAACGGAACTGTTGTTTGCGAAAGTGATGGAAGAAGTGGTTGCTGAAGTTGTAGATGAATCGGTAGGAACAATGGTTGTTGCAGTTGTAGAAGAAACACTTGTTGTTGACAAAAGAGTTGCTGGTGTTATAGAAGCGGTTGTGGTTATTTGCAGAATGCCTTCTCTAATCAAATCATTGATGCCATTCCTCAAGCTTGCACACCCATTTTCGGAAACCTTGCAATATTCACAACGGGCCTCACAACCTGGATACACTTGGCATTTCAAAAGCTGGGCTTTAACCTCTGCCAGAGGTGTCTGAATACTTGGAATATCTTCTATTAAATTCATGGGTGAGACTTCCTCTATAGCATTAATCCTTGGCCCACTGTGGATCGGCATAGGATTTTTCATGACATTGGGAGGTGGTGGAAATTTCAGGGCCTTTGAATCTACCAGATCCTGGACCTTCATATGCAGAGCTCTGCATTTTTCCGTAGAGTGACCAGGTGCGTTAGAATGAAAAGCACACCTAGCATTGACAATGTAGTTTCTCGGAAGGTTTTGAGGATCAAGTGGGGCCATTTTCCTAAACTCAACACGATTGAGCTTTAGGAGTTGTGGCAGCAATGTCGCATATGGCATTGGAATAGGGTCAATCACCATGTTGATCTGAGATGGCCGCTGTTGGAAAGGGCGTTTTTATTGATTGTTGTTATTATTGTTGTAAGATCTCTGTTGAGGAAATTGTGGTTGTTGCGGAAAGTGTTGTGGTTGTTGAGTATGCTGGGGAGGTGGAGCAGGGATAGTAACAGCAGCAACTGTTCTGGGCAGGTATTGAGGTCTCCCTCTTCCCATGTGTATAGAGTTTGTTTCACCAGATCTACGGGGCCTAGTAAATGGCTTTCTTGTACTGCTTGAACTGGCACCGTTGTCGTAGATTTTTCCCATCTTTAGTAGGCTCTCTATTTTTTCCCCAGCTATCACCACATCTGCAAAGCTGGTGGAGGAAAATGCAGCCAATCTGTCAATATAAGTTCCCTGGAGAGTATTCATGAACATGTCTGCCATCTCCCTTTTAGACATCGGGGGTTGAACGGCAGGAGCTAGTTGCCTCCACCTTCGGGCATACTCTCTAAAGCTTTCACGGGAAGACTGAGACATTCCCATTAGAAGGGTCCTGTTTGGAGCCATGTCCAGATTATATTGATACTGACGGATGAAAGCTTCAGCCAAATCTTTCCAATTTCTTACCGTGGCTCTGGTCAAGTGGGAGTACCATTCTCGGGATGCCCCTGTCAAGCTATCCTCGAAGTAAAACATCCACAGTTTCTCGTCCATGGTGTATGCTTTTAATCTTCCTAAGAAAGACTGAAGGTGGGTGCGTGGGCAGGATGTGCCATTATATCTTTCAAAACACGGGGGTTTGAACTTATGAGGAATTCTACCCCTTCCACCAATCCCATGTCCATGACATTAAAACCTAGAGAGTTTTGGGATTCAAGAGACCTCAGCTTCTCTGCAATTTCATCTAACCGACGGTCGTAAATTTCATTTCCATCCCCTACCACAGTAAACAGCTCTTCTTGAGGATCCTCCTGCAAGACCCTTCCTCCAGTAGTGTTACCCTGGGTGTTTCTTATGGCATTGATGTGTGGGTTCAGATGAGGCCCAAACTCTGGTGGATCAGTGCTAGGCTGCACGTGATCGTTGTTACTGGTACCTCCTGTACCTGGATGGTGTTCCTCAGGAGTTTGTCACTCAACTAACTCCCTTAGTCTTTCCTGGCTCTGAGCTAGACCAGTCATTACTGTCATGAATTGAGTCATTTGATTTCTCATCTCAACCCTTTCATTGGCCAGCTGGGCCCTTACTTCATTCAGGTCTTGTTGAACTTGATCCATCTGTAGTCCCGGAAGATTGTTTCTTGTCGGGTACCGTTGTATTCTGTTGACATGGAACACTCTTCTGCGAGCAATGTTTCATGAAACCACAACAAAGTGAGAAACAATAACAAACAAAAAACCTACAAAACAAAGAAAATGTTAGTATGCAATGCAGGATGCCTATTTGTCTTCCAAGGGTATCCGGTTTGGTTCTTTGGTTTTGACCTTTCCAGACCTCGAGGAAATGCTAATGATGTTGTAGAGGGAGATAAAGCCCACAAAAATAATACAAACCATATATATTACAAAGAGTGAAGATACATATTTTGATTACAATAATATTCCCATGGCGGGTCAAAATACAACAACAAAAGGAAAATCAGTCAAAATGAAGTACAAACAAAAATGGTCAAATATCCAATCCAAAGTCATCTTCTCTGACTTCCTTCAGGAGGGCCTCAGTAACTGGACAAACCGGGTGTTCTGTGATAGTCCTGATGAGGAGGTTCCTAGTAGCAATGGCACTGGTCAACTTTTTATGCTTATCCTGATCCTTTGACCTCTTCAACCCCGCTCAGAGTTTCAATTCAGAGATCTCCTTCTGTGCTGCTATCAAGGCTGCCTGATTCTTCTTCTGACTAGCCTCCAGTTACTCTATCTTAGCTTGAGTTCCTTGATCTTCCTGTGCACGGGCTTCAGTGATCCTGATCCACCTAGCCTGGCTCTCCTCTAGATAATGCTCTGCCCTAGCCTTCTAAACCTTTGCTTCCTTGCAAGAATTCTTCAGTACTAATTCCCTTGCCCTAGCCTTTCTGATGTAGTCGTCCGTCTTCTCAATCTTGGTCAAGTGCTCAATCCGGAGCTTCTCTAACCTCTCGTTATCCAGACGGCTGTCATTCCTCTCCCAGAGGGTCTTCTTCAAGGCTTCAGAGAGCTGAGTATTCCTCTCTTTCAGTTTCTCAAACTCTTCCAAATTGATAGTAGCTGCAGGTTGCATTGTTGAAGGTCCAGGTACATCTTCTAAGGTGAATGGCATCCGGGTGATTTGTGCCCTGGTACGAGACCAATCAAGATACTGTGCTGAAGCTATATTGTTGCATTTGCCCAAAATAGTTGTCCCCTTAGTCAGAATGTTGTCCCAAGCCCAGGCTTCCTGTCTGACAATGGCAGAGTTGTGCTTGATTTCACAATAGAGGGTCTCAGTCAGGTCTTTCCCTCTTGAAGGATGAACCAAAGCATACCCTAACAGTTTCTTAAAAATCAAAGGGTTGTAGTTGATGCAACCTTTTACTCCAATAAAAGGCACATTAGGATATTGCCCACAACTAGTAATGATGTCTTTGCCCTTTGTGCTCTGAGTGCACCATCTGATGTCTTCTGATGTAAGGGCAGTCAATCTCTTAGCCCAGTTCCTTGGCTGATGAGGATTCAGGAAAGTATCTGATTTTGGCAAGTGTCTTAGCAGCCAATAGTAATAGAGAGAAGCACAACATCTGACCAATCTTCCTCTTTGCTTCTCATTCCTCTGGTGTACTGTATAATAGAAGTCTCAAAGCAAGGTAGGCACTAGGTTCCTCAGTAAGAACAGGTGAATAGCATTCTTGCTTAAAAACTTTGGCTCGTCTGCAAACAAGATAACTCCATATATGCTAAGGGCTAAGAGTGCACAGACATCATCCCATTTCCCTACTGCAGCATGCAGGGTAGCCTGGGAGATCAGGAAATCTAGGTGAAGGCCTGGAACCCCAGCCTTGGTGGTCATGCTCTGATCAATGAGGGCAGGCTCCAAATGCAATGCCTTAGCTATGTCTTCATTCTTAGGAGCAACCATCTCAGGGTTGAAAGGAATCCCTCTCCTGATAGGAACTCCTAATAACATGGAAAATACTTCTAGCAGAGGTCCCAACTGAAAATCATGGAATGTGAAGCATCTGAGAGGGGGATCATAAAACTGTAAGAAAGTGTGGATCATGCTCCTCTGGGATGCATCCAGATCCATGATCATGTCCAATATGCCTCCATAATGTTCTCTGAATAGTGGAACATGATCAGGAGTAATGAGAGACTGGATCTGTCTAATGCCTGTCAGGGTGGGCTCAAAGAAGTGGTATGTGATGTTGCTCTTCCTGGAAGTGTCCATGATGATACTAGATGCTGGTGAAGAAACCTGAGGGTGACTGCTGATGAAGGTCACTGAAGACTGATGAAGATAACTAGAGAAGGTGCTGAAGAAGGGTCTCTGATGAAGACAAACTGATGAATGATGCTGGAGAAGATAATTGAAGAAGTCTGAGCAGCAGTACAGGTCAAAACCAAACCAAAGATAAGAAGGTGGATACTCTGTAAAACAAATAGACAAATGTTAAATGATGTAAAAATGATGTATGCAGAATGATATGTAAGGGGTTGTGATCAAGTGCTGGATCTGTTATCTGCCTTGATAGGGTCCATGTGTGTTCATAAGTCCGGATGGAGGCTTAGAAATCTAGTAACCAGGTGGGGGACTCAAGTAAAGAGTCACAAGTCCAGGGTGTCATAAGAACTGTCCAAATAATACAACCTTATCAAATCTAGTAACAAGGTATGATGAGGCCAAGGGTTCCTACAAATCTGTAAACATCCCAACCCCCTCACATGTATTGTTCTTGAACAAGGATCCTCAGACTTGGATCAGTTATGAGAAGTGTAAACACTTCTAACCCGGAGGTACAGTGTTTACAATAAACATAAAAGATCCTCCTCTAATTCACCTCAGATGCTGAAGGTCATAAAAGGTCATCCAGACTTGGCAGGCTTCCCAGATAGCCCTAGCACTACGGGAAATCCGTAGCACAGAGTTCTCAAGAAGAAACCCATGTCTGAACCGTGTTTCATATTCCCGCACCAGACCGAAATGGAATGGGAAAGAATATGAAGCCACTCTAGCCTATGTGTCACTCAGGTCCACAGTATGGAACCTTAATCACACAATGATCCCCACCCACCAAGGAAACAGCAGATCCAGCACAAATGATAATGACAGTATGAAATGCATAAAACTGTAAATGAAAGCAATAAATAAAGTTGTATAGAAAGCAATAAATAAAGCAGTAAATAAGCACAAGTAGCACATAACACCCCATAAACACAAATCAAACAAGCGCTAGGAGGAACCCACAAAAATAACCAGAGGCCCTATTTGCAATATAAGGGTCCCCAACAGAGTCGCCAAGCTGTCGCTCCCTCTAAAAGACGCCTGGTCAGATAGGTTACAGACACGAACGGTCGGCGAAAGGAGAATATGAAAATGAAGGTGAATAGAGTCGCCAGCTAGGCATTTTTATCCCGAAGGAAAGGTAATGCTGTATAAACCTAGAAAGAGATGGATAAGACGGTCGTGAACCAGAGAAACTGAGAAAGGGGGTTGGTTACAACCTGGGAAGGTATTAGCACCCAGATTGTCCGTCGTACTCGACGAGATCCACGCTTAAAAGATTGTGTTTAAAGGGGTAGTGTATGTGCTATCTGTGTGCAAAGGCTGGAAAAGAATATACAAGTGTCAGTGGAAAAGGGTGAATGCTCAGGAAATGAGACTTAAAAGAGAATGCTGAAAGAGGGGGAAGACACAGAAACTTTTGTTCGATTATTGTTAAGTTATGCCTACGTATCCTCTCGTGCAATGAGGAAGTCAGAACACCGTAGTTCGACTCAAAGAGACTGAAAGATAAATTGACTGTGAACTGCTTACTTGTCTATGCTTAAGTGTATGTCTTGTCTGGCTCAAGTGCTAACTGTCTTGCATTAGACGGAAGAAGCAAGTTCTCGTTTGTGAATGAGTGTGATGAGAAAAGAATCCCGAAGGAGACGATTATTGTTTGTTTTTTGTGTTTTTCAGTTTTGTTATTGTTTTTGGTGTTTGTCATAAGTTAATGAGCTTTAGCCTAAATCAAAGGTTTGTAGACTCATTATATCCTCCCTGATTAGGGATAATGAGAATACTTTAAGTATGAGATAAGCATCTCAACTTAATTGCCATGATGATGTAGGATTAAGATCATTAACCTACTTGTGATTATTTAGGTGTTTTGGGTTTTGTTTAGTGTTAAGTAATGAGTTTAAGCCATAATCAAGGATTAGTGAACTCATTACACCATCCTAATTGAAGGATAATAGATGAGATCACTTAAGCTGAGGAAGATACCTAAACTTAATCCATGGTTAGGGATTAAATTCATGACAAAACAAGCCTTTATTAAATGGATTTTAATTAAGAGGTGAGATTAAGAAGTGAGTTTTATGATTTGTAAGACAACTTGAGGGGGACTTATCCATTAAACACTAGGGTTAGTCCTTCTTAACCATAAAGGAAGAATTAGAACCCTAATGTAAGGCCCAAGTTACAAGATGAAGTCTTGGTGATTATTAGATTGATTGATTAAGAGGCTTAAACAAATTAAGGGTTTAACACTTAGGATTAAAGTTATCCACTCCATCCTAAGAGAAGGATGCAGGCATAACCCTAATTCTAAAGTCTTAAAACCTTAAAGGTTTAGTCTCTAATGATAAGATGAGAAGAGAGACACAAAAAAGACTCAAAGGTAAAACTAAGGGGGACTAATTACAACCCTAATTATTATCATGCTTGGATGTTCCTATGGTTTGTAAGGCTTGAGAAAGATCTTCAAGGAAGCCACCAAGGAAGAAGCAGAAGAAAGGAGGAAGAAGCAGAAGAAATAAGTTACTTACTTCATAAGAAGATAAGTAACTTAAAGAAAGAAAGTGAGAAAGAAAGAACACAAGTGAGCAAGCCCACTCAAAGACAATAAAAAATTCAGCAAATATGCAAAATAAAAGAGATGAGAAGAAGTGGGAGGTGAAGGCAAATCCACCTCTCAAACAACTTACCATAAACCTGAAAAGTTAGCACAAGATGCATAAGGAAAGAAATGAAATGGAATGATGCATATGCAAAGACAAATACCAAAACCAGAAGCATACACATGATGCAAGTGATGCTATGACATGATGCAAAGGCATACAAAGTGTATATGAATGATCATACAAGAGAATGAATGCAAATGAAGCATGCTTTGAAGTTTGAAAGTTCATGAAAGTTAATGAAAGGAAAGGAAAGAAAATCATGGCAAATGGATGAAAAAATGATCAAGCATGATTCTAACATGTCCTAAGATGTATAAGATGACATGTGAATGTATGAAATGTCATAGCAAGTTATGGATTCATTTGCAAGATGAATGCAAATGGACATGTAAAATTAGGGTTATATGGAAGCATGAGATGCAAATTGCAAAGACAGAAGCAAATGACATGATAAAAAATTTAAAATGCACTTAAAGGAACCCTAAACCTATACTAGGTTACCATCCAAAGGGGGAGGTCAGAAGCTAAACCTAGAAGGAGTTATGAATTTCCTAAGTTTCTATGGTTTTTTGGTGATCCTCAATGTAAAATGCCAAACAAATTGAAAATGCAAGATACATTCATGCCAAATATATCCTAGATACTACATTATATATGTGAAATAATGCAAAAAGAACCAACTTCAAACCCTTCATGGTTAGACAAAAAAGATTTTTCAAAGGTTAAGGTTTAAAATGTGATTTTTATGAACCCTAAATTCAAAGAAAATTGTCAAATCATGATCAAAACAAAAAATAAATTTGTATGAAGGGTTTGAAAATGTTTCTAAATGTGTTAATATGCAACATGAATTTTTTGGTGATTTTTAGAAACTTAAATGTTATTTTAATTAATTAATTTCCATTAATTAATTAAAATAAACATTTAAATATTTTAAAAATTTAATTTTTATGCAAAAAATAAAATAAAAATCATTTTCTGATTAAGAAAAATATTTGGAACAAAAATGCAAAAGGAAATATTTTTGGGATTTTTCTGAGTATTTTAAATTAAATGTGCAAGAAAATGCAATTAAAATGAAAATAAAATGAATTTAAATGGAAAGTATGAAGATCTGATGGACCAGATTCAAAGCTGGGTGGAGGGAGTTGACTGGCGCGTAAATGTGTGGTCCAGATTTGTCCTGACTAATTAATTAAGGATTAGGGTTTAATGACTGATCTAGGCCGTCCAAACACGCGCGGGAGAAGCAATCTAAGGGACGAAATTCAAAGTTCACTAATTACACTGATTAGGGCATAAACACTTTCAGGTGACCGGAACAGTGTTCCAGTCATCTTCTCCGGCGAGCAAAATGTGAGGGGTGGGAAATGATCCTGGGGTTATGTGGAGATGATTGGTGAAAGAATTTTTTATTTTGGTTGAGGGAGTTGAGAATTTAGAAGAGATGAAGTTTGAGAGAGATTTTGTGTAATCTGAGCTTGGGTGAGTTTCAGGGCAATGTGTTGTGTGTTATGGGTTGCAAAAAGTCCATATATCATGTCTTGATAGGTCATAGGAGTTGGTGTGGGCTATGCTGATTGGTATGGGTGATTTTACAAAAAAGTCAAGAATGTGTACTTGAGGTATGGGCATGGTGCAGGCCTGAGATTTTAGGGTGTCTGGCCTCAGCATGGATCAAGGAAGGCCATAGGATTGAAATATTGCAGCTGGATCACTTGATGCTAGGGTTTCTATGTATTTTGCAAATTTTCCCTCTTTGGTGTATCTTGTGATTCAAGGCATGAAACCTTCCAATCCTTGGGCCAATTCTGATGCTTTGAAGTTGTTTGATCATGTTATGTCACATTTGGGCACATTATAAGTCATTAGAAGCCTTAGCAAGTGGCTTTGCAAAAAATCCTCTTTGGTGCATTCTTGAAAATTATAGGATTTTTGCCAACTTTGAAGGATCATAACTTGAGTTCCATAATGAATTAGAACATGTTCTTGTAATTTTTGAAAAGGGAAAGACCTAATCTACAACTTTCATGACCAAGAATTTTTCATTTGAAGCATTTTTGGTTGAGAAAGAGGAGGTTGAAGAACTTTCCCAAAATGGAAAGTTTCCATTACAAGTCATTTCCATTTTTGGCAACTTTTGGTTTAGCTCAAATTTCTTCAATTTTGTGAACTTCCAAGCACTTCAATGACAAATAAAGATCATATAACTTCAATTTGATGAAAATACCCTTTTGGTTCCATTGTTTGGGGCCTCAGATGCCCTGATTTTGCTCTGACTTGCTCAAGAAGTTACCCAGTGAATAGATGACTTCCACAATGAATTTCTTCATCAAACTTGGTACATATGATCCTTATAACATCTTAAAAACATTAGAAACAAGAATGGCCCAAAAATTTGGAGTTGAGGCCTCTGAAACCAAAACCCTAATTTTGGTCATCTGTGTAGTGAAAACCTTAGCTCTGCTTCCATGCCTTGCCAGTTCTTGTGATTTCTTGACTTTCATGAACTTTGAGAGGCATAATATGATGTTAGAATACACATGGACCCTCTTGGAATTCTTGGAGACCTTTGGAGTGGCTCAGATGGATCCTTGGATTGCTCAAATCACAAACCCTAGATGCAAATGAATTTGAACTATGCAGATGAAACAAATATGCAATATGAGGTATAATGCTTATGTTTATGCAACAAATGAAAGATCACAAGCCATGGTATGAATATGAGTGAGGGCAAATTTGGGGTGTTTACAGCTGCCCCTATTCAAACATGAGTTAGCTGTGCAGGATGTAAGCGCCTGGCTTAACAGACAAACAAGATAACTTGTGGTTGAATACCAAAGACAGTCCAAAATTTGCACTCACTGGGGAGGAGAAGAAAAGGGATATAAATTACAAAAGGTAGTAAAGTATAATTATTAAAATGGGGGCGATGGAGGACGATCATCGAGCAAAGGACGACTGCTGGGGATAAAGCGGTAGGCTAAGCAATGACGGGGACGACCGACAAGCTGGGGAAATAAAGAGACCACGACAGGGACGACCATCGCGTAAAGAAACAAGATTCTCTGGGGATTAAAGTAAAGGCAATGATGGGGAAGGCCATCAAGTTTGAAAAGTAAAGTAAACAACGATGGGGACGGTCATCGGTTCAAAGAATAAATGAAATAATGATGATGGACGGTCATCAAAGGTGAAGGACGATCACCTAGCAGGGGACAGCTGCTCTTTATCACGACATAGGACGAATGTCGGATAGAAAAGGTCGACGATGGGGACGGCCATCGGATAAGCATGATGAAGGACGGTCGTTAAGAGGTGAAGGACGATCACCTAGCAGGCTACGGCTGCTCTCGGGGTTTATCACGACATAGGACAAATGTCGGATAACAAAATTAACGATGGGGACAGCCATCGGATAAAATGATGAAGGACGATCATCAAGAGGTGAAGGATAATCACCTAGCAGGGGACGGCTGCTACAATATCACGACACAGGACGAATTCCAGATAGGAAAGGGTTCCAATAATGGAGACTCCGTTGGGGACAGGATGAGGGACGGTCATCCAAAGGTGAAGGACGATCACCTGGCAGGGGACGGCTGCTCTTTATCACGACATAGGACGAATTTCGGATAGAAGAAAGTTGCTCTGCTGGGGAATGGTAAACACGGACGAGTATTTACGCTTTCCAGAATAAAAGGTATAAGTGTTTGGACGCTGTGTCTAGATTAAAGATGCGGACGAGCATCCTTAGGACCAGGATACGGACGAGTATCAGTAGAAACAAACAGTGATGCGTGTTCAGAGATGATGATACGGACGAGTACCAACTAGTTAACAAAGAACATGGACGAGTGTTGAATCTGTGGGGAGTAATACATACCAGATACGGACGAGTACCAGAGACTTCTGTATAAGTGTGAGTGAATATTGTGAAGTATAAGCAAGACACGAACGAGTGTTCAATTTGCTGGGGAGAGTATGACACGGACGAGTGTCAAATAGTATGAGTTATGAACAAAATACTTGTATGCGAGAGTGTAAAAGGCGTTTCGGCGACATGTGGGGATAAGATGACACGGACGGGTGTCGACAAGATTGTGTTAGACAAGTGTTTGGTTTATAATAAGTGTTTGGGCAACTGTGCTGGGGAGAAGTGACACAGATGAGTGTCATAAAGGTATGTATAGGTGTTTGTATTTGAGAGGATGTTTTGGCTTATATCTGTAGGGGAACAACACGACACGGACGAGTGTCGAAAAGGGTATATGAACAGGCTTCTGTGTTAGAGAGTGCAAAGTGGATGCTTTGGCTTTTATTTGCAAGGGATGTGAGTTTTTATATACATTGCTGATGAAATACTGATTGCAATTGTAGGTGACTGGCTTGATCCTGGCTTGTGATTATGCAATATGTTTGATTTTTGCTGTAATGCTCCGTATTAGACGGAATGCTACGCTTTGTGGGGAAAAAATGATGTGAATGCCATGATTATGAAAAAAAAAGAAACCGGTTCGGGTTTTGGATCCCACTGAAGATTGGATCTCTGGCTGATCTGCTTGGGGGGCATGCCAGCTGGGGAAGATCATTGGTAGATCTATTAGGATATATAGCTCTGCTCGGGGGAATAGTTAATTGATAGATCTATCTGCAAGGAGAACTCAGCTGGGGATAAGGAAGCTTCCGTCACTTTGTTGTGTGAGGGTTTCAGGCATTGCTCTTCTGGGTAGAAGGCTGGAAATTCATGGGGAGATTGGCTGGGGATGCTCCTATTAAGTAGACTTGTGCTAGGGATGATGAAGCTTTGACAACTCCGCTGGAGAAAATCATTCCAGATACTTCTTGGGGAGGAGGTATGTCGGGGAAGTGTGCTTGGTATGCCCCATGCTGCGACACCTGCAACCTATTAAGACAAGAGAAATGCACGAGTATCCCGAGGTATCCCTTACCGAATTCCGTCATAGGAGTTAGATATTCCTGAAAGTAAATATATTTGCCGCAAGCATTTATCAAGAATGGCTCATTTGTTTTATGCAAATATTATATCATGAATATTGGACATTTTGCAAACGAAACAAAAATGTACAAAACGAGGTGTGACTGAAAAACTCTGATTTTATTAATCTGGGTGCCCTGAATTGGCGGATACAGTCAAAGAAACAGATCCCCTGGAATGAGGAGATTGTTACAAATAGAAAAAGTAAAAGTGCTGGCAATGTTGACGACGCTCCGGTGAGCTCCCTTTGCTATGCCCCGTATGACCTTGACATTCTTCTCATCTTGCTTTCTGAAGAAGGTCGATTCTGACTGATGCTTTATCCTTTTGAAGCTTGCTGTGTTGTGAGTGATACAGACGAATTCAGAATGCAGTTGTTCGCTTATTCCCTGATTTTGCATGGATCGCCCTTTCGGGTTTTCAATCCATCGGGATACCCATTTTTTCCTGAGTTGTCCAATGTTGCTTTTCAACTCAGCGAGTGTACACATTTTTTTATATTCTTCCCTTATTTTTGCCCGAGTCTTTTATTCTGTTTTTGAATCGCCGAGATGCCCTATTTTTTCCTGGACTTACATTCTGTTTTTATGTCCAGCGGGTCATTTTATGCGAATTATTTTTTAACTGCATCTGAATTCACAGGGGATAAGAAATCTTCACCATCCATAGTAGTGAGCATCAGTGCTCCACCAGAGAAAACTTTCTTTACTATGAATGGACCATCGTAGTTTGGAGTCCACTTGCCCTTGTGGTCTGTATGAGGAGGAAGAAGTCATTTCAGCACAAGATCTCCCACTTGGTATTCCCGAAGCATGACTTTCTGATCGAAGGCTTTCTTCATCCTTTTCTGATATAGCTTCCCATGACAGATTGCAGCTAATCTCTTTTCCTCGATCAGATTCAGTTGATTATACCGAGACCGGACCCATTCTGCTTTGTCTAGCTTTACATCCATCATTACCCGTAGGGAGGGTAGCTCAACATCAACAGGTAGGACTGCCTTCATACCGTACATAAGCTGATAAGGTGTTGCCCCAGTAGACATTCTGATTGAGGTTTAGTACCCATGCAAGGCAAATAGTAGCATTTCATGCCAATCTTTGTAAGTAACTACCATCTTCTGCACAATCCTCTTGATGTTTTTGTTAGCTGCCTCAACAGCGCCATTCATCTTTGGCCTGTAAGGAGAAGAGTTGTGATGTTGGATCTTGAAGTCCCGGCATAGTTCCGCCATCATTTTGTTGTTCAAATTGGAACCATTATCAGTAATGATTCGCTCGGTTACTCCATATCGACAGATGATGTCTCTTTTCAGGAATTTGGCTACCACTTGTCTGGTGACGTTTGCATATGAAGCTGCTTCGACCCATTTGGTGAAGTAATCAATGGCTACCAGGATGAATCTGTGGCAATTTGAAGCATTCGGTTCAATCTTTCCAATCATGTCAATGCCCCACATGGCAAAGGGCTAAGGTGAAGACATCACGTTCAAAGGATTTGGAGGCACATGCACTTTGTCTGCGTAGATCTGGCACTTGTGGCATTTTCTGGCATAGGCACAACAGTCTGCATCCATTGTGACCCAGTAATAACCTGACCTTAACAATTTCTTAGCCATTGCATGTCTTCCATCATGGGTACCGAAAGATCCTTCGTGCACCTCATGCATCAGTAAGTCTGCTTCTTTCTTATCAACACATCTGAGGAGAACCATGTCAAAGTTTCGCTTGTATAATGAACCATCAGCATTGAGTAAGAAACTGCCGGCCAACCTTCATAATGTCTTCTTGTCATTGGATGATGCCCCAAATGGGTATGTTTGATCCTCTAAGAAGCATTTGATGTCATGGAACCACAGCTTATCATCTTTAGCAATGTCCACAGAGAATACGTATGCTGGTCAGTCTAGTCTGGATACCGAAATTCGAGGCACATAATTGGCGGTTTGGATTTTGATCATGGAGGAAATGGTAGCTAAAGCATCTGCAAACTGATTTTCGTCTCGAGGGATGTACTCAAGTTTAAATGTTGTGAAGAAAGTCAATAATCGCCTCGTGTAGTCACAGTATGGAATCAGATGCTCTTGGTGAGTATACCATTTGCCGTTGGTCTGATTGATTACCAAAGCCGAATCTCCGAATACATTCAATGTCTTGATCCTGAGCTCAATGGCTTCCTCAAGACCCATGATACAGGCTTCGTATTCAGCTTCGTTGTTAGTGCATGCAAAGGTGAGTTTTTCCGAGAAAGGCATATGAACTCCTTTAGGTGTAATGAGTACTGCACCAACTCCATGACCATTCATATTGACAGCCCCATCAAACATCATAGTCCACTCTTCCTCTGGGTCAGGCCCTTTGGTGTGAATAGGATCTTCATGATCTTTTGCTTTTAGGTACATGTGGTCTTCATCAGGGAAGTCAAATCTCATGGGCTGGTAATCATCAATGGGTTGCTTATCTAGATAGTCAGACAGTACACTGCCTTTGATGGCCTTTTGAGATGTGTACTGAATGTCATACTCTGTCAGAATCATTTGCCATCTTGCAACCCTTCCGGTAAGTGCTGGCTTCTCAAATATGTACTTGACGGGGTCCATCTTTGAGATCAACAAGGTAGTGTGAGTCAACATATATTGTCTTAGTCGGCAAGCAGCCCACGCTAAAGCACAACAAGTTTTCTCGAGCAGTGAATAACGTTGTTCACATTCGGTAAACTTTTTGCTTAGGTAGTATATTGCATACTCTTTTCGACCAGACCCGTCATGCTGGCCCAACACACACCCCATTGATCCTTCTAATACTGTCAGGTACATTATTAGAGGTCTTCCTTCAATCGGAGGCATGAGAATTGGAGGTTCTTCCAAGTACTCCTTGATTTTGTCAAAAGCCTTCTGACAATCTTCGTTCCACCTGATCGTTTGTTCCTTTCTTAACAATTTGAACAGGGGCTCACAGGTTGCTGTAAGATGAGATATGAACCTTGATATGTAGTTCAATCTACCCAAGAACCCCCGAACTTCCTTTTCAGTCCTGGGTGCAGGCATCTCCTGAATGGCTTTGACTTTGTCAGGATCAACTTCAATTCCCTTTTCACTTACGATAAATCCCAGCAGTTTACCGGACCGTACCCCAAATGTGCATTTGTTGGGGTTTAGCTTTAGCTGATACTTTCTCAGACGCTTGAACAACTTCAGCAGATTTACCAGATGATCTTCTTCGGTGAGGGACTTGGCAATCATGTCATCCACGTAGCATTCAATTTCTTTGTGGATCATATCGTGGAATAATGTCACCATAGCCCGTTGATAGGTTGCGCCGGCATTCTTCAATCCAAAAGGCATTACCTTATAACAAAATGTGCCCCAAGGTGTAATGAAGGTTGTTTTCTCCATGTCTTCGGGTGACATTCTGATCTGATTATACCCGGAAAAACCATCCATGAAGGAAAATACTGAGAACTAAGTTATGTTGTCGACCAATACATCAATGTGAGGTAGAGGGAAATCATCATTCGGGCTAGCTCTATTCAGATCCCGGTAATCCACACACATCCGTACTTTGTCATCCTTCTTAGGCACTGGTACAATGTTAGAACCCCACGGCGGGTAACTAGTCACAGCAAGGAAACCGGCGTCCCACTGTTTTTGTACTTCTTCCTTAATCTTCATGGCCATATCCGGGCGAGTACGACGTAGCTTCTGCTTCACTGGAGGGCAATCTTCCATTAATGACAGCTTGTGCATAACAATATCCGTATCTAGACCTGGCATGTCCTTATAGGACCAAGCAAAGACGTCGAAGTACTCTCGAAGCATGTCAATGAGCTGTTCTTTTACTGAAGCCTGCAGATTGGCCCCAATATTCACCTCTTTAAAATCCTCTTCGGTACCAAGATTAACTGTTTCAACCTCCTCCTGATGAGGAGTAATCACTTTCTCTTCTTGTCTCAACAACCTGGCTAACTCTTCTGGTAACTCATAGTCTTCTTCAACCCCTTCATCAGCTTGATTAATTGGATTGTCGAAGTCATACAAGGTCATAGCAGTGTTGTTGTCAGTGCAATCTGGAGGATTATCTCTGCAAGGGTTGAGATTTGTTCGTTTTAGTGATCAGTTTTAATCTTGTTTAGAAAAAGTGAAAATGAAGTTATTTATTGTGAAAACATTGTCATTTTATTGTTTTGTACAAAAGTGAAAAATTAAAAGACAGTGAGCGAAAAAAGAGACTCGTTTGCAAAAAATGTCCGATATTCATTGATTAATCCATTTGCACAAAATTACAATATGACCCTATTTCAAAATGAGTCCTGACACCTTGGGCAAGATGCAGGACTTGATGCATGTTGAAAAAAGCAGGAAATAATAATTACTCTGCAGGAGTAACCCTTATAATTTCCTAGGAAGACCAGTTAAGGACTTGGTGCCTCGGGATCCTTGGACGTATCCAGTTCTCCATGTTGAGGTCGCTTTCCGCCTCATCTTCCAGGTTGTTAAAAGCATCTGGGGTGAGCATCCCCCCACTGATGAACTTAGGCTCTTTGGCAGCCTCTGATTGATCTTGTCGGAATGGTCTGTAACCCAAACCGAATATGTCCTCCTTCTTTTCCACTGGCAGCAACTTGCCCCAGCCTTGAGCATTACCATCTTCAACAACCTTCCGGGCTTGCTGATATGAGACAATTGAAGTACCCATCCGATCCTCCTGGGATGCAGCAAATACTTTAGTCGTCGCCTCATTGACATTCAAGGCCTCGAACCCTTGGCCCATAGTCTCATGGATTTCACCATCCATCTCAATATACTTGTATGTAGCCAGATGGCTAACAAATATGTCCTCTTCACCGCAGATGGTGATAATCTGTCCTTCCCACTCATATTTCAATTTCTGGTGAAGGGTCGATGTTACTACGCTTGCAGCGTGAATCCATGGTCGACCCAACAAACAGCTGTAGGCCGGCTGAATGTCCATCACATAGAAAGTAGTCTTGAAGACCTGCGGACCGATTATCACTGGTAGCTCCACCTCTCCAAGAACAAATCTTTTGGAGCCATCAAAAGCCCTGACCACAAGGTTGCTTGGTCGGAGAGCTATTCCATCATACTCGAGCTTGACAAGAGCTTTCTTGGGTAAGACATTGAGTGAGGACCCAGTGTCTACAAGAACGTGAGATAATACATCTCCTTTGTACTCCAGGGTTATGTGCAAAGCTTTGTTGTGGTGACGTCCTTCCGTTGTCAAGTCAGCATCAGTGAAACCTAGCCCATGGCTAGTATTGACATTAGACACCACTATTTCAAGCTGATTCACTATGATCTCTTCTGGCACATAGGCAGCGTGCAGAACTTTGAGTAATGCATCCCGATGAGCTTCGGAACACAATAGCAGGGATAATATAGAGATCTTAGAAGGAGTCTGGTGGAGTTGATCCACAACCTTGTAGTCACTTCTTTTAATTATCCTCATAAATTCATCCACATCCTGATCAAAGGATGATTTATGAGTTTCTTTTGGTGCAAATTCTTCAGGTATCACATTCTTCCCTTTGGCTTTGGCAGCAACCTCTGCCTCAGTATTAATTCTTGGAACTTGTGATGTGAAGAGACGTCCGCTTCGGGTGAAGCCTCCGCCTCCCCCGACATTATCCACTTGGGGAGTGTGAACAGAAGAATCAAGAAGGACTTTTTCTCCGTTGCAGTAAAGGTCAGCACCATAATGCCATGGTACATCACTCTCTTTATCATATGGAATTGGCCCGGGCACCGTGATGGGGACTGGGCTCACTGTAGCAGAAGTTGGAACCATTATTGTCTGTGGATCATAGAAGATAGTGACAGGACTTTTGGTGGATATTGGTGGTGGTGAATTGAAGCTTGGTTGAAACTGTTGTTGAGATTGTTGAAAGTTTCTGGAATTCGGGACCGTTGTCGGGTCATAATAAATAGTAATTATGGAAACATCATTGTTGGTGGTTGCTGGAGTTGTAGAAGGAGACAAAACGGAATTGTTGTTTGTTGAAGTGATGGAAGAAGTGGTTGTTGAAGCTGTAGATGAATCGGTAGGAACAATGGTTGTTGCAGTTGTAGAAGAAACACTTGTTGTTGACAAAAGAGTTGCTGGTGTTATAAAAGCGGTTGTGGTTATTTGCATAATGCCTTCTCTAATCAAATCATTGATGCCATTCCTCAAGCTTGGACACCCATTCTCCGAAACCTTGCAATAGTCACATCGGGCCTCACAACCTGGATACACTTGGCATTTCAAAAGTTGGGCTTTAACCTCTGCCAAAGGTGTCTGAATACTTGCAATATCTTCTATTAAATTCATGGGTGAGCCTTCCTCTATAGCATTAATCCTTGGCCCACTGTGGCTCGACATAGGATTTTTCATGACATTGGGAGGTGGTGCAAATTTCAGGGCCTTTGAATCTACCAGATCCTGGACCTTCATATGCAGAGCTCTGCATTTTTCCGTAGAGTGACCAGGTGCGTTAGAATGAAAAGCACACCTAGCTTTGACATTGTAGTTTCTCTGAAGGTTCTGAGGATCAGGTGGAGCCAATGTCCTCAACTCAACAAGATTGAGCTTTAGGAGTTGTGGCAGCAATGTGGCATATGGCATTGGAATAGGGTCAATCACCCTGTTGTTCTGAGATGGCCGCTGTTGGAAAAGGCGTTGTTGTTGATTGTTGTTATTGTTGTTGTAAGATCTCTGTTGAGGAAATTGTGGTTGTTGCGGAAAGTGTTGTGGTTGTTGAGTATACTGGGGAGGTGGAGCAGGGAGAGTAACAGCAGCAACTGTTCTGGGCAGGTATTCGGGTCTCCCTCTTCCTGTGTGTACATAGTTTGTTTAACCAGATCTACGGGGCCTAGAAAATGGCTTTCTTGTACTGCTTGAACTGGCACCGTTGTCGGAGATTTTTCCCATCTTTAGTAGGCTCTCTATTCTTTCACCGTCTATCACCACATCTGCAAAGCTGGTGGAGGAAAATGCAGCCAATGTGTCAATATAAGTGCCCTGGAGAGTATTCATGAACATGTCTGCCATCTCCCTTTCAGACATTGGGGGTTGAACGGCAGCAACTAGTTGCCTCTACCTTTGGGCATACTCTCTAAAGCTTTCACGGGAAGACTGAGATATTCCCATTAGAAGGGTCCTGTTTGGAGCCATGTCCAGATTATATTGATACTGACGGATGAAAGCTTCGGCCAAATCTTTCCAATTTCTTACTGTGGCTCTGGTCAAGTGGGAGTACCATTCTCGGGATGCCCCTGTCAAGTTATCCTCGAAGTAAAACATCCACAGTTTCTTGTCCATGGTGTATGCTTTTAATCTTCCCAAGAAATACTAAAGGTGGGTGCGTGGGCAGGATGTGCCATTATATCTTTCAAAACATGGGGGTTTGAACTTATGAGGAATTCCCACCCCTTCCACCAATCCCATGTCCATGACATCAAAACCTAGAGAGTTTTGGGATTCAAGAGACCTCAGCTTCTCTGTAATTTCATCTAACCGATGGTCGTAAACTTCGTCTCCAGCCCCTACCACATTAAACTGCTCTTCTTGAGGATCCTCCTGCAAGACCCTTCCTCCAGTAGTGTTACCCTGGGTGTTTCTTATGGCATTGATGTGTGGGTTCAGATGAGGCCCAAACTCTGGTGGATCAGTGCGAGGTTGCACGTGATCGTTGTTACTGGTACCTCCTGTACCTGGATGGTGTTCCTCAGGAGTTTGTCGCTCAACTAACTCCCTTAGTCTTTCCTGGATCTGAGCTAGACCAGTAATTACTGTCATGAATTGAGTCATTTGATTTCTCATCTCAACCCTTTAATTGGCCAGCTGGGCCCTTACTTCATTCAGGTCTTGTTGAACTTGATCCATCTGTAGTCCCGGAAGGTTGTTTCTTGTCGGGTACCGGTGTATTCTGTTGACAGGGAACACTCTTCTGCGAGCAATGTTTCCTGAAACCACAACAAAGTGAGAAACAACAACAAACAAAAAACCTACAAAACAAAGAAAATGTTAGTATGCAATGCAGGATGCCTATTTGTCTTCCAAGGGTATCCGGTTTGGTTCTTTGGTTTTGACCTTTCCAGACCTCGAGGAAATACTGATGATGTTGTAGAGGGAGATAAAGCCCAAAAAAATAATACAAACCATATATATTACAAAGAGTGAAGATACATAGTTTGATTACAATAATATTCCCATGGCGGGTCAAAATACAACAACAAAAGGAAAATACAGTCAAAATGAAGTACAAACAAAAAGGGTCAAACATCCAATCCAAAGTCATCTTCTCTGACTTCCTTCAGGAGGGCCTCAGTCACTGGACCAACCGGGTGTTCTGTGATAGTCCTGATGATGAGGTTCCTAGTAGCAATGGAACTGGTCAACATTTTATGCTTATCCTGATCCTTTGACCTCTTCAACCCCGCTCGAAGTTTCATTTCAGAGATCTCCTTCTGTGCTTCTACCAAGGTTGCCTGATTCTTCTTCTCACTAGCCTCCAGTTGCTCTATCTTAGCTTGGGTCCTTTGATCTTCTTGTTCACGGGCCTCAGTGATCCTGATCCACCTAGCCTGGCTCTCCTCTAAGTAATGCTCTGCCCTAGCCTTCTGAGTCTTTGCTTCTTTGCAAGCATTCTTCAGTACTAATTCCCCTACCCTAGCTTTTTTGATGTAGTCGTTCGTCTTCTCAATCTTGGTCAAGTGCTCAATCCTGAGCCTTTCCAACCTCTCATTGTCTAAACGGTTGTCATTCCTCTCCCAGAGGGTCTTCTTCAAGGCTTCACAGAGCTGAGTATTCCTCTCTTTCAGTTTCTCAAACTCTTCCAAACTGACAGTAGCTGCAGGTTGCACTATTGAAGGTCCAGGTACATCTTCTAAGGTGAATGGCATCTGGGTGATATGTGCCCTGGTACGAGACCAATCAAGATATTGTGTTGAAGCTATATTGTTGCATTTTCCCAAAATAGCTGTCCCCTTAGTCTGAATGTTGTCCCAAGCCCAGGCTGCCTGTCTGACAATGGCAAAGCTGTGCTGGATTTCACAATAGAGGGTCTCAGTCAGGTCTTGCCCTCTTGGAGGATGAACCAAAGCATACCCTAACTGTCTCTTAAAAAGCAAAGGGTTGTAGTTGATGCAACCTTTTACTCCAATCAAAGGCACATTAGGATATTGCCCACAGCTAGTAATGATGTCTTTGCCCTTGGTGCTCTGAGTGCACCATCTAATGTCTTCTGATGTAAGGGCAATCAATCTCTTAGCCCAGTTCCTTGGCTGATGAGGATTCTGGAAAGTATCTGATTTTTCCAAGTGTCTTAGCAGCCAACAGTAATAGAGAGGAGCACAGCATCTGACCAATATTCCTCTTTGCTTCTCATTCCTCTGGTGTATTGAATAATAGAAGTCTCCAAGCAAGGTAGGCACTAGGTTCCTCAGTAAGAACAGGTGAATAGCATTCTTGCTTACAAACTTTGCCTCGTCTGCAAACAAGATAACTCCATATATGCTGAGGGCTAAGAGTGCACAAACATCATCCCATTTCCCTACTACAGCATGCAGGGTAGCCTGGGAGATCAGGAAATCTAGGTGAAGGCCTGGAACCCCAGCCTTGGTGGTCATGCTCTGATCAATGAGGGTAGGCTCCAAATGTAATGCCTTAGCTATGTCTTCATTCTTGGGAGCAACCATATCAGGGTTGAAATGAATCACTCTCCTGATAGGAACTCCTAACAACATGGAAAATTCTTCTAGCAGAGGTCCCAACTGAAAATCAGGGAATGTGAAGCATCTGAGAGGGGGATCATAAAATTGTAAGCAAGTGTGGATCATGCTCCTTTGGGATGCATCCAGATCCATGATCATGTCCAATATGCCTCCATAATGTTCTCTGAATAGTGGAACATGATCAGGAGTAATGAGAGACTGGATATGTCTGATGTCTGTCAGGATGGGCTCAAAGAAGTGGTATGTGATGTTACTCTTCCTGGAAGTGTCCATGTTGATACTAGATGTTGGTGAAGAAAACTGAGGGTGACTGCTGATGAAGGTCACTGAAGACTGATAAAGATAACTGGAGAAGGTGCTGAAGAAGGGTCTATGATGAAGACAAACTGATGAATGATGCTGGAGAAGATAACTGAAGAAGTCTGAGCAGCAGAAGAGGTCAAAACCAAACCAAAGATAAGAAGGTGGATACTCTGTAAAACAAATAGGCAAATGTTAAATGATGCAAAAATGATGTATGCAGAATGATATGCAAAGGGTTGTGATCAAGTGTTGGATCTGTTATCTGCCTTAATAGGGTCCATGTGTGTTCATAAGTCCGGATGGAGGCTTAGAAATCTAGTAACCAGGTGGGGGACTCAAATAAAGAGTCACAAGTCCAGGGTGTCACAAGAACTGTCCAAATAATACAACCTTAACAAATCTAGTAATAAGGTATGATGAGGCCAGGGGTTCCTACAAATCTGTAAACATCCCAACCCCCTCACATGTATTGTTCTTGAACAAGGATCCTCAGACTTGGATCAGTTATGAGAAGTGTAAACACTTCTAACCCGGAGGTACAGTGTTTACAATAAACATAAAAGATCCTCCTCTAATTCACCTCAGATGTTGAAGGTCATAAAAGGTCATCCAGACTTGGCAGGCTTCCCAAATAGCCCTAGCACTACAGGAAATCTGTAGCACAGAGTTCTCAAGAAGAAACCCATGTCTGAACCGTGTTTCATATTCCCGCACCAGACCGAAATGGAATGGGAAAGAATATGAAGTCACTCTAGCTTATGTGTCACTCACGTCCCCGGTATGGAACCTTAATCACTCAATGATCCCCACCCACCAAGGAAACAACAGATCCAACACAAATGACAATGACAGTATGAAATGCATAAAACTGTAAATGAAAGCAATAAATAAAGTTGTACATAAAGAAATAAATAAAGCAGTAAATAAGCACAAGTGGCACATAACACCCCCGTAAACACAAATCAAACAAGCGCTAGGAGGAACCCACAAAAAGAACCAGAAGCCATGGTTGCAATATAAGGTTCCCCAGCAGAGTCGCCAAGTTGTCGCTCCCCCGAAAAGATGCCTGGTCAGATAGGGTACAGACGCGAACGGTCAGCGAAAGGAGAATATGAAAATGAAGGTGAATAGAGTCGCCAACTAGGCATTTTTATCCCGAAGGAAAGGTAATGCTGCATAAACCTAGAAAGAGATGGATAAGACGGTCGCGAACCAGAGAAACTGAGAAAGGGGGTTGGTTACAACCTGGGAAGGTATTAGCACCCAGATTGTCCATCGTACTCGACGGGATCCACGCTTAAAAGATTGTGTTTAAAGGGGTAGTGTATGTGTTATCTATGTGCAAAAGCTGGAAAAGAATATACAAGTGTCAGTGCAAAAGAGTGAATGCTCAGGAAATGAGACTTAAAAGAGAATGCTGAAAGAGGGGGAAGACACAGAAACTATTGTTCGATAACTATTAAGTTATGCCTACGTATCCTCTCGTGCAATGAGGAAGTCAGAACACCGTAGTTCAACTCAAAACGACTGAAAGATAAATTGACTGTGAACTGCTTGCTTGTCTATGCTCAAGTGTATGACTTGTCTGGCTCAAGTGCTAACTGTCTTGCATTAGACGGAAGAAGCAAGTTCTCGTTTTTGAATGAGTGTGATGACAAAAGAATCCCGAAGGAGACGATTATTGTTTGTTTTTTTGTGTTTTCAGTTTTGTTATTATTTTTGGTGTTTTGCATAAGTTAATGAGCTTAAGCCTAAATCAAAGGTTTGTAGACTCATTATATCCTCCCTGATTAGAGATAATGAGAATACTTTAAGTATGAGATAAGCATATCAACTTAATTGCCATGATGATGTAAGATTAAGATCATTAACCTACTTGTGATTAATTAGATGTTTTTGGGTTTTTGTTTAGTGTTAAGTAATGAGTTTAAGCCATAATCAAGGATTAGTGAACTCATTACACCATCCTAATAGACGGATCATAGATGAGAGCACTTAAGCTGAGGAAGATACCTCAACTTTATCCATGGTTAGGGATTAAATTCATGACAAAACAAGCCTTTATTAAATGGATTTTAATTAAGAGGTGAGATTAAGAAGTGATTTTTATGATTTGTAAGACAACTTAAGGGGGCCTTGTCCATTAAACACTAGGGTTAGTCCTTCTTAACCATAAAGGAAGAATTAGAACCCTAATGTAAGGCCCAAGTTATAAGATGAAGTCTTGGTGATTATTAGATGGATTGATTAAGAGGCTTAAACAAATTAAGGGTTTAACACTTAGGATTAAAGTTATACACTCCATCCTAAGAGAAGGATGCAGGAATAACCCTAATTCCAAAGTCCTAAAACCTTAAAGGTTTAGTATCTAATGATAAGATGAGAAGAGAGACACAAAGAAGACTCAAAGGTAAAAACTAAGGGGGACTAATTACAACCCTAATTATTATCATGCTTAGATGTTCCTATGGTTTGTAAGGCTTGATAAATATCTTCAAGGAAGCCACCAAGGAAGAAGCAGAAGAAAGGAGGAAGAAGCAGAAGAAATAAGTTACTTGCTTCATAAGAAGATAAGTAACTTAAAGAAAGAAAGTGAGAAAGAAAGAACACAAGTGAGCAAGCCCACTCAAAGACAATCAAAAATGCAGCAAAGATGCAAAATAAAAGAGATGAGAAGAAGTGGGAGGTGAAGGCAAATCCACCTCTCAAACAACTTACCATCAACCTGAAAAGTTAGTACAAGATGCATAAGGAAAGAAATGAAATGGAATGATGCATATGCAAAGACAAAGACCAAAACCAGAAGCATACACATGATGCAATTGATGCTATGACATGATGCAAAGGCATACAAAGTGTATATGAATGATTATACAAGAGAATGAATGCAAATGAAGCATGCTTTGAAGTTTGAAAGTTCATGAAAGTTAATGAAAGGAAAGGAATGCAAATCATGGAAAATGGATGAAAATATGATCAAGCATGATTCTAACATGTCCTAAGATTTATAAGATGACATGTGAATGTATGAAATGTCATGGCAAGTTCATGTATGGATGCATATGCAAGATGAATGCAAATGGACATGTAAAATTAGGGTTATATGGAAGCATGAGATGCAAATAGCAAAGACAGAAGAAAATGACATGCTAAAAATTGAAAATTCACTCAAAGGAATCCTAAACCTATATTAGGTTACCATCCAAAGGGGGAGGTCAGAAGCTAAACCTAGAAGGAATTATGAATTTCCTAAATTTCTAGGGTTTTTTGGGTGATCCTCAATGTAAAATGCCAAACAAATTGAAAATGCAATATAAATTCATGCCAAAAATATCCTAGATACTACATGATATATGTGAAACAATGCAAAAAGAACCAACTTCAAACCCTTCATGGTTAGGCAGAAAAGATTTTTCAAAGTTTAAGGTTTAAAATGTGATTTTTATGAACCCTAAATTCAAAGAAAATTGTCAAATGATGATCAAAACCAAAAAGAAATTTGTATGAAGGGTTTGAAAATGTTTCTAAATGTGTTAATATTCAACATGAATTTGTTTGGTGATTTTTAGAAACTTAAATGTTATTTTAATTAATTAATTTCCATTAATTAATTAAAATAAACATTTAAATATTTTAAAAATACAATTTTTATGCAAAAAATAAAATAAAAATCATTTTCTGATTAAGAAAAATATTTGGAATAAAAATGCAAAAAGAAATATTTTTGGGATTTTTCTAAGTAATTTAAATTAAATGTGCAAGAAAATGCAATTAAAATGAAAATAAAATGAATTTAAATGGAAAGTATGAAGATTTGATGGACCAGATTCAAAGCTGGGTGGAGGGAGTTGACTGGCGCGTAAATTTGTGGTCCAGATTTGTCCTGACTAATTAATTTAAATTAAACTAATTAATTAAGTATTAGGGTTTAATGACTGATCTAGGCCGTCCAAACACTCGCGGGAGAATCAATCTAAGGGCCAGAATTCAAAGTTCACTAATTACACTGATTAGGGCATAAACACTTTCAGGTGACCGGAATAGTGTTCCGGTCATCTTCTCTGGCGAGCAAAAATATCATCTCTCTGCCTAAGCATATAAAACCTAATTTTTCTGCCCATAAATGATCCCCATACATCACTGAACCTAAATCCCCAAACAAACTTCATATATAACACATCAAAAGAGAGAATCGAAACAAATCAGTTCTAGGTCAAAAAACTTTCAGAGATCATGAAATGCTTATTTCTCAACCATTTTCAAAACTAAACATATCAGGATGATCAGTGCAACTCATAGAATCATTCTATAACAAGAAATCAAAGTTCTGGAAAAAATGTTCTTGAGGTATACCTATGATGGAGCTTTGCTATCTGGAGCTTTCTGGCCACTTCCTTGGTGCTTTTCCACTCCAATGAACCCCTTGATGCTTCTGGCAAGCTTGAAACAAGTTTGTATGGACTATTTTGAAAGTTTCAGTTTAGGGGAAGCTGAAATCGTGTTTTTGTTTGAGGTGGTTTCAGGCCAATGTGAGGGGTGGGAAATGATCCTGGGGTTATGTGGAGATGATTGGTGAAAGAATTTTTGATTTTGGTTGAGGGAGTTGAGAGTTTCGAAGAGATGAAGTTAGAGAGAGATTTTGTGTAATCTGAGCTTGGGTGTGTTTTAGGGCAATGTGTTGTGTGTTATGGCTTGCATAAAGTCCACATATCATGTCTTAATAGGTCAAAGGAGTTGGTGTGGGCTATGCTGATTGGTATGAGTGATTTTGCAAAAAAGTCAAGAATGTGTACTTGAGGTATGGGCATGGTGCAGGCCTGAGATTTTGGGGTGCCTGGACTCAGCATGGATCAAGGAAGGCCATAGGATTGAAATATTGCAGCTGGATCACTTGATGCTAGGGTTTCTATGTGTTTTGCAAATTTTCCCTCTTTGGTGTATCTTGTGATTCAAGGCATGAAACCTTCCAATCCTTGGGCCAATTCTGATGCTTTGAAGTTGTTTGATCATGTTATGTCACATTTGGGCACATTAGAAGTCATTAGAAGCCTTGGCAAGTAGTTTTGCAAAAAATCCTCTTTGGTGCATTCTTGAAAATTATAGGATTTTTGCCAACTTTGAAGGATCATAACTTGAGTTCCATAATGAATTAGAACATGTTCTTGTACTTTTTGAAAAGGGAAAGACCTAATCTACAACTTTCATGACCAAGAATTTTTCATTTGAAGCATTTTTGGTTGAGAAAGAGGAGGTTGAAGAACTTTCCCAAAATGGAAAGTTTCCATTACAAGTCATTTCCATTTTTGGCAACTTTTCGTTTAGCTCAAATTTCTTCAATTTTGTGAAATTCCAAGCACTTCAATGATCAAATAAAGATCATATAACTTTATTTTGATGAAAATACCCTTTTGGTTCCATTGTTTGGGGCCTCAGATGCCCTGATTTTGCTCTGACTTGCTCAAGAAGTTACCCAGTGAACAGATGACTTCCACAATGAATTTCTTCATCAAACTTGGTACATATGATCCTTATAACATATTAAGAACATTAGAAACAAGAATGGCCCAATAATTTGGAGTTGAGGCCTCTGAAACCAAAACCCTAATTTTGGTCATCTGTGTAGTGAAAACCTTAGCTCTGCTTCCATGCCTTGCCAGTTCTTGTGATTTCTTGATTTCCATAAACTTTGAGAGGCATAATATGATGTTAGAATACACATGGACCCTCTTTGAATGCTTGGAGACCTTTGGAGTGGCTCAGATGGATCCTTGGATTGCTCAGATCACAAACCCTAGATGCAGATGAATTTGAACTATGCAGATGAAACAAATATGCAATATGAGGTATAATGCTTATATTTATGCAACAAATGAAAGATCACAAGCCATTGTATGAATATGAGTGAGGGCAAATTTGGGGTGTTTACACCATTGACCTCAGGATCAAAACCTTGAATATATTCGGAGATTCAGCTTTGGTAATCAATCAGACCAACGGCAACTGGTACACTCATCAGGAGCATCTGATTCCCTACCGTGATTATACGAGGAGATTGTTGACCTTCTTCACAACAGTTAAGATTGAATACATATGTAAACACCCCAAATTTTCCCTCATTCATATCACACCATGGCTTATGGCCCCTCATGTTTGCATAAGTATAAGCATACCACATCACATTGCATGTTTGTTTCATCTGTATAGTTCAAGTTCATCTGCATCTAGGGTTTGTGATCTAAGCAATCCAAGGATTCAACTGAGCCACTCTAAAGGTCTTAAATCATTCCAAGTGGGTCCATGTGTGTTCTATCATCATATTATATCCCTCAAAGTTCATGGAAGTCAAGAAATCACTAGAACTGGCAAGGCATGGAAGCAGAGCTAGGGTTTTCACTACACATATGACCAAAATTAGGGTTTTGGTTTCAGAGGCCTCAACACCAAATTTTTGGGCCATTCTTGTTTCTAATGTTCTTAAGATGTTATAAGGATCATTTGTACCAAGTTTGATGAAGAAATTCATTGTGGAAGTCATTTGTTCATTAGGTAACTTCTTGAGCAAGTTAAGTCAAAATCAGGGCATCTGAGCCCCCCAACAATGGAACCAAAGGGGTATTTTCATCAAATTGAAGTTATATTATCTTTATTTGATCTTAGAAGAGGTTGGAAGTTCACAAGATTGAAGAATTTTGAGCCATTTGAAAAGTTGTCAAAAATGGAAATGACTTTAATGGAAACTTTCCATTTTGGGAAAGCTTTTCAACCTCCTCTTTCTTAACCAAAAATGCTTCAAATGAAAAATTTTTGGTCATTAAAGTTGTAGATTAGGTCTTTGCCTTTTCAAAAAGTACAAGAACATGTTTTGATTCATTATGGAATTCAAGTTATGATCCTTCAAAGTTGGCAAAAATCCTATAATTTTCAAGAATGCACCAAAGAGGGATTTTTGCAAAACCACTTGCCAAAGCTTCTAATGACTTCTAATGTGCCCAAATACTTCATAACATGATCAAGCAACTTCAAAAACTCAGAATTGGCCCAAGAATTAGATCATTTCATGCCTTGAATCACAAGATACACCAAAGAGGGAAAATATGCAAAACTCACACAAACCCTAGTTCCATGTGTTCCAGCTGCATCAAACATATCCCATGGCCACCCTTGATTCATGCTGAGGCCAGACACCCCAAAATCTTAGGTCTGAACCATGCCCATACCTCAAATACACAATGTTGACTTTTTTGCAAATCACCTCATACCAATCATTATAGGCCACAACCACTCTTCTGACCTATCAAGACATGATATGTGGACATTATTCAAGCCATAACACACAACACAAAGGCCTGAAACTGATCACAACTCAAGAATCCAAAAAACACTCCAAACCTTGAGCTCTTCGAATCTCTCTGCTCAGCCAATAAAACTTCAAACAAACTTCACCAATCATCTCCATACATCCTCCAGATCATTTCCCAACCATTACCAAGCCCTAAAACCCCAAGAATCAAAAACACGATTCTGGTGCAGCTGAGGTGCAATCTCTCAAACCAGCCATTGCAAGTTTGTTCTAAGCCTTCCATTCACTCAAGGGAAGCCATTGGAGTTTGATTTCACAAAGAAAGAGGTCATAAAGCTCCAAAATTGAAAGCTCCAGCTCAGGTAGCCATCTTCAAACTTTTTTCCAGAAATGTGTTTTTAAGTTTCTAAATGAATCTATGAACTTCCCTGATCATTATGATATGTTTACTTTTGAAAATGATTGAGAAATAAGGATGTATCGTGCTTCTGAAAGTTTTGTGAAATTTTCCGTTTTGCTTTGATTCGTGTTCTTGATGTAAAATAAATGAGTTTTGGGGCTGGATTCATGTTTAGCGCTGTTAGATGTTTTATTCTTGAGAGTTTGGGAGCTTGGGGTTGCGTTTTAAGTGAGATAGCATGAAGGGGGTGCTGGAGAAGATGACCGGAGCTTGCTCCGGTCACCTGAAAATGCTTAGGGTTTGATTAGGGTTTAATCAGGTCAGTTTGAATGTGAGTCGTCAGATGGTGATTAGCGCGTATTTAGAGGGCCAGTATTTGTCCACTTAATTTTAATTAGATTAATTAATTAGGTTTAATATTTAATTAGCCAGATTTGATCTGGGCCTTTAAAACACGCGCCAGTCAACTCCCTCCAATTTTATTTGAATCTGGACCATTGGATTGACATACTTTCCGTTTTATTCATTTTAATTCATTTTTTATCCATTTATTTTCATATAATTATTAAAAATAGCAAAAATCATTAAAAAATTCTGAAAATTTTTATCATGACTTTTATTAATTTTCAAAAACCAAAAATATTTTTATTTTTATTTTTTGCATTAAAAAAGTATTTTTAAATCATTTAAATGTTTTATTTAATTAATTAATTCATTTTAATTAATTAAAAATACATTTAAGTATTTAAAAATCACCAAAAAAATCAGAGAGCATTATTAGACATTTAGAAGCATTTACAAACTCACCATACAAATTTCTTTTTGGTTTTGATCACACTTTGACATTTTTCAATGAATTAGGGTTCTTAAAAATGTTCATTTTCTAACCCTAACTTCAAAAATTCATAACTTTTAAACCAAGTTGAGTTTGTGAATGGTTCTTTTTGCATTGTTCTATGCATGGTTTCTAGCATCCAAAAACATTTTTGTTTCATTTTTATCTTGCATTTTCAAATTGTTTGGAATTTTGCACCTAGGTTTAGCTTCTGACCTCCCCCTTTGGATGGTAACCTAGTATAGGTTTAGGGTTCCTTTGAGTGCATTTTCAATTTTGTATAATGTCATTTGCTTCTGTCTTTGTCATTTGCATCTCATCCTTCCATGTAACCCTAATTTTGCATCTTTACTTGCATTTTCCATTGCATTGCATGAACATGTGAACTTGCCATGCCATTTTAAGCATTTGTATGCCATCTTAGACATCTTAAGACATTGCTTGAACATTTCTTGATCATTTATCCATACAATTTCTATGCTTTGCATCCATTTCATTTCATAAACATCCATGTGTTTACATGTTTCCTACATGCTTCATTTGCATTCATTCTCTTGTATGATCACACATATGCATCTTGTATGCCTTTTTATCATATGATAGCATCATTTGTATCATGTACATGCTTCTGGTCTTGGTATTTTCACTTACATTTGCTTCATTTCATCTCTTTCCTTTCATATTGCATCTTGTACTAACTTTACAGGTTAATGGTAAGTTGTTTGGGAGGTGGATTTGCCTTCACCTCCCACCACTTCTCATCTCTTCATATTGCATTCTTACTGCATTTTCGTTTGTCTTTGAGTGGGTTTGCCTCACTTGTGCTTCTCTTACTATCTTTCTCTTATCATCTCTTTCCTATCTTGCTTCTCCTTGGTGGCTTCCTTGAAGACTTCTCCTTTTAAGCCTCACAAAACCATAGGATGCCTAAGCATGATAACTTCTAGGATTATTAGTTTCCCTTTAGTATTTTTCCTTTGAGTCTTCTTTGTTTCTCTTTTCTCATCTCATTATTAGAGACTAAACCTTTAAGGTTTTAGGACTTTGGAATTAGGGTTATGCCTGCATCCTTATCTTAAGATGGACTGTATAACTTTAATCCTAAGTGTTAAACCCTTAATCTGTTTAAACCTCTTAATCAATCCATCTAATAATCACTAAGATATTAAATTGTAACTTAGGCCTTACATTAGGGTACTATCTCTTCCTTAGGGTTAAGAGGGACTAACCATAGTGTTTAATGGACAAGTCCTCCTCAAGCTTTCTTACAAACCATAAAATTCGCTTCTTAATCTCACCCTTTAATTAAAATACATTTAATAAAGGCTTGTTTTGTCATGAATTTAATCCCTAACCATGGATTGAGTTGAGGTATCTTCCTCAGCTTAAGTGTTCTCATCTATCATCCTTCTATTAGGATGGTGTAATGAGTTCACTAATATGTGATTAGAGAATAAACTCATTACTTAACACTAAACAAAAAGCCAAAAACATCTAAATAATCACAAGTAGGTTAATGATCTTAATCCTACATCATCATGGTAATTAAGTTGAGATGCTTATCTCATACTTAAGTAGGCTCATTATCCCTAATCAGGGAGGATATAATGAGTTTACAACCTTTGATTTAGGCTTAAGCTCATTAACTTATGACAAACACCATAAACAATAAAAAACTGAAAACACAAAAAACTAACAATAATCTTCTCCTTCGGGATTCTTTTCTCATCACACTCATTCATAAACGAGAACTTGCTTCTCCCGTCTAATGCAAGACAGTTAGCACTCGAGCCAGACGAGTCATACACTTGAGCATAGGCAAGCAAGCAGTTCACAGTCAATTTATTTTCAGTCTCTTTGAGTCGAACTACGGTGTTCTGACTTCCTCATTGAACGAGAGGATATGTAGGCATAACTTAACTGTTATCGAACAAAAGTCTCTGTGTTTTCCCCCTCTTCCAGCATTCTTTCTAAAAGCCTCAGTTCCTGAGCATTCACCCTTTTGCACTGACACTTGTACATTCATTCACAACTTTTGCACACAGATAGCACATACACTACCCCTTTAAACAATCTTTTAAGCGTAGATCCCGTCGAGTACGACAGACAATCTGGGTGCTAATACCTTCCCAGGTTGTAACCAACCCCCTTTCTTAGTTTCTATGGTTCGCAACCGCCTTATCCATATCCTTTTCTAGGTTTATGTAGCATTACCTTTCCTTCAGGATAAAAATGCCTAGCTGGCGACTCTATTCACTTTCACCTTCTCTTTCACCGACCGTTCGCGTCTGTACCCTATCGGACCCGGTGTCTTTTCGGGGGAGCGACAACATCCCTCGAGATGAGAATCAGTTTGCAGACGTTTTGGCTACCATTTCATCCATGATCAAAGTACAGACCGCTAATTATGTGCCTCGGATTTTGGTATCCAGACTGGACCGACAGGCATATGTATTCTCTGTAGACAATGTCAAAGATAACAAGCCTTGGTACCATGTGTAAACACCCCAAATTTGCCCTCACCCATTCACACCATGGCTTGTGATCATCTCATATGCATAAACACAATCATAACATCTCATGTCTCATTTTTGATTCACTGCATAGATTCAAAGTCATCTGCACCTAGGGTTTGTGATTTGAACAATCCAAAAGCATCTTGAGCCACTCCAAAGGCAACAAATCACTTCAAAGGGGTCCATGTGTGTTCTTATATCATATTCCATCTTCTCAAAGTCAAAAATGCAAAAGAATCACAAGAACTAGGGATTGAGTGGATGCAGAGCCAGGTTTGACTGCACAGTTGACTTAAAATTAGGGTTTTGGTTTCAGAGGCCATAACCCCAAATTTTTTGGTCATTCTTGTTTCCATTGGTCTCTATAGGGTATAGGGAGTATGCATATCAATTTTCATGAAGAAATTCCATGGAGAAGTCATCTGATCAAGGGTTGACTTTTCAGACAAGTCAGTGTAAAATCAGGGCATCTGAGGCCCCCAATGACCCAACCAATGGGTGATCTTCATCATTTTGAATGTATATGATCTTTATTTGATCATGGAAGAAGGTTGAAGTTCACAAAAATCAAGAATTTGGAGTTTTGGCAAATGTTGACTTTTTGGGCATAGTTGACTTTTCAAGAATGCTTCATTTTAGGTCATTTTTCAAGCCTTGATTCTTGATCCAAAAATGCTTCAAATGAAAAAACTTTGGTCATGAAAGTTGTAGATTACATCTTTCCCTTTTCAAAAAGAACAAGAACATGATCAAACTCTTCTTGGATCAAAAGTTATGGTGTGACAAAGTTGGCCAAAATCATTGATTTTCAAGGCATGCCTCAAATGTGAATTTTGCAAAACCATGAACCAATGCCTTTTGTAACCTCTAATTCATTTCAAACCATGACATAAACATTCTACATGTCCTAAAAAGTCAGAATTGGACCAAAGATCACATGTGTTTAGTTCATGTAACAAGGCATTTTTCATGAAATTTCAAAAGGTGACAACTTGCAAAAGCACTCATCACACTTCCTACAACTTGCAACCTTGGATGCTGACCTTGCTAGCTCTCTCACCACACCATGCTGCGCAGCCCCTAGCCCTTGTACCAAGCTAGCACCTCACCATACTTCTCTTACACAAAAGGTGGACTTTGAGCAAAAGCAAACTTACCAATCACTATAGGCCATGTCAAATCATCTGACCTATGGGATTAAAATACAATATCCCTTGGCAAGCCAAAGATATGAAGAAGCCAGGCTTAAACTCTCTCAACAATCACATACACCAAAACACCCCCTTTTGCAAATTGCTTCGAATCTCTCTGCCCAGCCATCAAACATCAAAACCATTTTCACCAAACATCTCACCATGATTCATTGAGAAGAAACCAACCAAGAACCAGACCTGAAACAAGCTGTAACCTCACTGCACCATTTTCACTCCAACTTGCAGTTCCATTCGAAACTCTCTCCACAGCTCACAAACATCCAAACAAACTTTACAAACCTTCTCCACTCACCATCTGGATCACAAAGAACCACTCACAATGGCCTGAAACTGCCTGAATCACCATTGCCATTTCCAACTGAGCTTGAGCAGAAGCTGCTCAAACTCTTCACACATCCAACATAAACTCTTCCTAAGCATTCAAGAATCATCTGGGGACCAAGTAGAGTGGATTGCACTGAAGGAAGTGGCCAGAAAGTCATCAGAGTGAAAGCTTCGAATCTCAGGTAGCTCAAGAAATATTTTTCCAGAAATCATTTCTTTTGTTCTAAACTTGTTCTTTGTGTCTTCCTGATCATGAATATGCCTTTGGTTTTGCAAATGGTGATGAAATGAGAGTTTAATTGCTCTCTGAAACTTGCGTGCCCTAATTCTTTCTTGCTTCGATTCAGCCTTGTTAGGAACTATAAATTAGTTTTGATTAGGGGTTCTGGTTCGTGAGTGGTTGGAGATCATTTCCCAGTTCTTAGATTTCATTTTAGTTAGGTTTTTGGAGTTTTGAGGATTTTCAGGGGAGATGCTGGCCGGAGAAGACGACCGGAAGTCTTCTCCGGCAGCCTGAAAGTAATTAGTGAGTTTAATTAGGGTTAGGGCAAAGTTCAAATATGGACCCTTGGATCTGGCTTCCCGCGCGCATGTGTGTGGTCCAGATCGTGTCATTAACTCATAATCAGGTTTAATTAATTTAATTAATTGAATTTAAGAAGTTTGAATGTGAGCCACAAGATCTGGCGCGTGGTCAATGCTCCCAAACCCAGATGCAATCTCAGCCTTCCTTTCGTTTGACTTTTCCTTTTTCTTTATTTAATTTCTTTTCTTTTCATTTTATTTGCATATTTATTTTAAAATAGTAAAAAATGTGTAAAAATTATGAAACTTTTTCTCATAAGTTTTATTAATTTTTATGACCCAAAAATATTTTCATTTTATTTTTTTATCATTAAAAAAGTATTTTTAAATATTTAAAAGATTATTTTTAATTGATTAATGGAAATTAATTTATTAAAAATACTTTTAAGTATTTAAAAATCACCAAAAAATTCATGAAATGTTCTAAGACATTTAGAAACATTGTCCAACCTTCAAACCAAATTTATTTTTTGATCTTGATGCATTTTGAGAATTTTACATTGAATAAAAATCATTTTTGTGCATTATTTTGATCTTAAGTTCAAAAATTCATTTCTGCCTATTCATGAGGAGTTAGACATTGATTCTTCTTGCATTGCATTGTGTCTAACATGTAGTTTTTGAGATAAAATGGCCAAGATTTGATTCCTCATTTTCAATTTGTTTGGTATTTCTTTTGTTTAGGAGCCCTAAAAACCCTAATAACTTAGAAAATTCATAACTTGAGATTGGTTAAGTGTTGAGACCTCCCCTTTGGACCTTGGTTTAGTATAGGTTTAGGTTTTCTTTGGGTGGCATTTTCCATTTTTTATCTTAGGGTTTGCTTCTGTTTTGGGTTTTTGTTTGTTGTTTGATCCATAAACCCTAATTTGGGCTTCCATTTGTATCCTTCTTGCATTCTCTTGCATAACATGACTTGCCATTACATTTCAAGCATTCATGTGATTCATTTGACATCATAAGACATATAGAAAGCATCTTTGATCATTGCATCTTGCATTTGCCATGTTGTATGCTTTGTATGCTTCCTAACTTTTCATGTGTATCCATGCTTCTAAGCTTGCACCATTTGCATCTATGAACTTGTATGAACATCTCCATGCATTGTCTCATGTTTGTAGCACTCCATAGCATCATTATCATCATCAACATGCTTCTGGTTTTGTTTAGCATCATACCATTTCATCTCATTTTGCATTGCATTGCATTTCTTTCTAACATTTCAGGTGGTAAGTAAACTTGAGAAGTGAATTTGCCTTCACTTCTCATAACTTTCCTTTTCATCTCTCTTGCATCCATTGCTGCATTTATGTATGTGCTTGAGATTGAGCTTGCTCATTCTTGTTCCTCCCACTTTCTTTCTTCAAGTGACTTGACTTCTTGAATGAAGCAAGTCACTTTGCTTCTCTTGATCCTGTTCATCTGCTTCCTGGTGGCTCCTTTGAAGATTTCTCCTGTAAACCTCACAAACCTTAGGAACAACCAAGCATGACAATGATTAGGGTTTTGATTAGTCTCCCCACTTAGTCTTACCTTTGTGTCTCTTTGAGTCTTCTCTTCTCACCTCATAATCAGGGACTAAACCCTAAAGGCTTTAAGGCTTTGTGATTAAGCTTATGCCTGCATCCTTCTCTTAGGATGGAGTGTATAACTTTAATCCTAAGTGTTAAACCCTTAATGTGTTTAAATTCTCTTAATCAATCCATCTAATAATCATCAAGACATCACACTTGTAACTTGGGCCTTGCATTAGGGTTCTAATTCTTCCTTAATTGGTTAAGAAGGACTAACCCTAGTGTTAATGGACAAGTCCCCCTCAAGTTGTCTTACAAATCATAAAATTCACTTCTTCATCTCACCATTTAATAAAATCCACTTAATCAAAGGCTTGTTTTGTCATGAGTTTAATCCCTAATCATGGATTAAGTTGAGGAGCTTTCCTCAGCTTAAACATTCTCATCTATTATCCTTCTATTAGGATGGTGTAATGAGTCTGTTTAATCCTTGATTATGGCTTAACCTCATTACTTAACACTAAACAAAAACACCAAAAACATCTAAATAATCACAAATCGGTTAATGATCTTAATCCTACACCAAAGGTGATTAAGTGTGAGAATCTGACTTCACACTTAAGGTACTCTCATTACCCCTAATTAGAGGGAAGATGTGATGAGTTTGCTAACCCATTGGTTTAGGCTTAAGCTCATTAACTTATGACAAACCTTCAAAAGCAATAAAAGACTGAAAACTCAAAAACAAACAATAATCGTCTCCTTCGGGATTCTTTTCTCATCACCTTCACTCATAAACGAGAACTTGCTTCTTCCGTCTAATGCAAGACAGTTAGCATCTGTGCCAGACAGATCATACACTTGAGCATAGACAAGTAAGCAGTTCACAGTCAATTTCATCTTTCAGTCTCTTTGGGTCGAACTACGGTGTTCTGACTTCCTCATTGCACGAGAGGATACGTAGGCATAACTTAACAGTTATCGAACAAAAGTCTCTGTATATTCCCCCTCTTTCAGCTCTATTCTTTTAGCCTCATATTCTTGAGCATTTCACTCTTATCCTTACACTGACACTGTACATTTATACACTTCACATTCTTTCTTCACTTTTTCAGCACTGACACCTGTACATCATTTTCCAGCTCTTTTATACACAGATTGCACTGACACTACCCCTTTAAAACACAAATCTTTTAAGCGTGGATCCCGTCGAGTACGGCGGACAATCTGGGTGCTAATACCTTCCCAGGTTGTAACCAACCCCCTTTCTCAGTCTCTCTGGTTCGCAACCGTCTTATCCATGTCTTTCTAGGTCTATGCAGCATTACCTTTCCTCCGGGATAAAAATGCCTAGCTGGAGACTCTATTCATCTCCAGTGAGTTCACGGCTGTGTGTTCTCATTGTCCCTCTCGCCGACCGTTCGCGTCTGTACCCTTATTTGACCCTGTTTCATTTAGTGGGAGCGACAGCTTGGCGACTCTGCTGGGGACCCTTATATTGCAACCAGGGCTTCTGGTTCTTTTTGTGGGTTCCTCCTAGCGCTTGATTGATTTGTGTTTACTGGGGTGTTATGTGCTTATTTGTGCTTGTATTTATTTTGCTTTATGTACAGTTTACTTTACTGCTTTCTTTATTGCTTTTGCATTATATCATATTGTCATACTGTACTGCTGGCTGGATCTGGTTGTTTACTGTGGTGGGTGGGTGATTCATTGAGAGTTAAGGTCCTATACCTGGGACCTGAGTGACACCTAGGCTAGAGTGAATCATATTCTTTCCCATTCCATTTCGGTCTGGTGCGGGAATATGAAACACGGTTCAGATGTGGGTTTCTTCTTGAGAACTCTGTGTTGCAGATTTCCTGCAATGCTAGGGCTATCTGGGAAGCCTGCTAAGTCTGGATGACCTTTAGTACTGACCTTCAGAAACTGAGGTGAATTAGAGGAGGAATTGTTATGGTTATTGTAAACACTGTACCTCCGGGTTGGAAGTGTTTACACTTCTCATAACTGATCCAAGTCTGAGGATCCTTGTTCTAGAACACCACCTGTGAGGGGGTTGGGCTGTTTACAGGTTTGCAGGTACCTTGACCTCAGAATACCCTGTCACTTTGATTTGTTAAGAGTACTCCATGTTGGACAGTTCTTGTGATTCTAAACCCTGGACATGTGGCTCTTTATTTGAGTCCCCCACCTTGGTTACTGGATTTATAGACCTCCAACTGGAATTCTTGAACACACTTGGACCTATATCAGAATATTTTGGCCAGATCCAGCTCAGTCACAAACCCTTTGCATATCATTTGCATACATAATCATTGCATCATATTGACATTTGCTTATTTGTTTCAGGGTATCCATCTTCATTTGGTTTTGGTTTTGACCCCATCTTCAGTATTGACCTATCTACACCAGCATCTGCTTCAGCTATCACCTGCACTAGCCAGTCAGTGGCCCTTTCTTCAGTATCTTCATCAGCACCTGTCTCTACTCAGTCTTCAACATCATGGCTCCTAAAAAGAGCAACATCACCTATCACTTCTTCCAACCAGAGTTATCAGACATCAGGAGGATCCAGACCTTGATCACTCCAGATCACATACCTTTGTTCAGAGAGCATTATGGAGATATACTTGACATGGTTATGGATCTGGACCCGTCACAGAGGAGCCTCATCCACACTTGCATTCAGTTCTATGATCCCCCACTGAGATGTTTCATCTTTCAAGACTTTCAGTTGGGCCCCTTATTGGAAGAGTACTCTTCATTAGTTGGTATGCCTATCAGGGGTGGAATCCCTTTCAACCCTGAGATGGTCTTTCCTGCTAATGGAGAAGTAGCAAAAGATTTGCATCTGGAACTTGTTTTGATTGAGCAGCATATGACCTCTAAAGCTGGAATCCTTGGTTTTCATCTGGACTTCTTAATCTCTCAAGCTACCTTGAAAGCTTCTCTGGGAGAGTGGAAAGCTGTTTGTGCTCTATTGGCCTTGAGCATATATGGAATTGTGTTGTTTGCAGATGAGCCTCGATTCATTAGCAAGAATGCAATCCACCTGTTCATCCTGAAGAACCCAGTGCCAACTCTATTGGGGGATCTTTACTATTCAGTGCATCAGAGGAATGAGAAGCAGAGGGGGAGATTAGTGAGGTGTTGTGCTCCATTGTTCCATACTTGGCTTCTCAAGCATCTACCCAGGACAGATGCATTTTTAAACCCTCATCAGCAAAGCAACTGGGCTAAGAGACTCACTGTTCTAACTTCAGCAGATATCAGATGGTGTACTCAAAGCACCAAGGGCAGAGATATCATCACCAGCTGTGGGCATTTTCCCAATGTGCCCTTAATAGGAGTTAAAGGAAGTATCAATTACAACCCTCTGCTGTTCAGAAGGCAACTAGGCTATGCACTGGTCCATACTCCTAAGGCACAGGATTTGGTTGAGACCCTCTATTGTGAGAACAAGATTAATTTGACTATTGTTAGGCAGGCTGCCTGGGCCTGGGATCATGTTCAAACCAAGGGAGTGACCATTCTGGGGAAGTGCAATAATGTGGCATCAGCACAATATTATGAGTGGTCCCGTGCCAGGGCCCAATTCTCTGGAATGCCCTTTACCATAGAAGACATGCCTGAGTCATCTTCAGCACCACCCCCTGCCACTATCAGTTTAGAGGAATTTGAGGGCTTGAAAGAAAGGAATGAGAAGTTAACCCAGGCTTTGCAGAAGACCCTCCGGGAGAGGAGTGAAGGTATGAGGGAGATTGAGAGATTGGAGAAGTTGAGAGTGGAGCATCTGACTAAGATTGAGAAGTCTGGGGATTATATCAAAAAGTCTAAGGCTGGTGAACAGATTCTGAAGAATGCTTGCAAAGAAGCCCAGTTCCAGAGAGCAAGGACAGACTTGTATCTAAAGGAGAGTCAAGCCCGGTGGGTCAGGATCACCGAGGCTCGCACCCTGGAAGACAAGAGAGTTCAAGACAAGATGGAGCAACTGGAAGCTAGTGCAAAAGAACAGCAAGAAGCCCTGGAAGCAGCCCAGAGGGAGATATCATAATTGAAGATCAAAGCAGGGGTGAAGAGGTCCAAGGACCAAACTCAGCACAAAAAGCTAGCAGCAGCTGTGGCAACTCGGAACCTCCTTATCCGGAATCTCACGGAGCGTCCGGCTGATCCTGTGACCGAAGCACTTCTCAAGGAAGTTCGTGAGGATGAGTTTGGCCTTGGTGTTTGACCATTTGCTTGTTGTTGTTTCTATTTCATGTACTTTTACTTTTTTTGTGATGTATTTTGACCCCTTAGGGGGCTTGTGTTGTAAAATGAACAAGTTGTATTATTTCACCTTCTGTAATATATTTGTGTTAGTTTGTTCCATCCAAGTTTACTTCGGAAGCAACATCAACAGCATCTTCAAGGGTCTGGAAGGGTCAAAACTGAAGGCCAAACCGGATACCTTGAGAACAAATAAGCATACTGCATTGCATGCTAACACTTTGTTTGTTTTGTAGGTTTTGTTTTTATTGTCACTAACTCTGTTGTGATGTTCAGGAACTATTGCTAGGCGCCGGGTATTTCCCCTCAACCGTCCGCACCGCTATCCGACCCGTAACAATCTTCCGGGCATTCAAATGGATCAGGTACAGCAGGACCTTGCAGAGGTTAGAAATCAAATGGCAAACGAAAGATTGGAAATGAGAACGCAGATGACGCAGTTTATGGAAGTGATGAACAACATGGCTCAGAGCCAGGAAAGATTGAGGGCCATGGTGGAAAGGCAAAATCAAGAAGATCCACATATAGGGACTGCCGGCACCAGTAACAATGAAAGGGTACAACCTCATGTTAACCCCCCTGTGTTTGGACCACATCTGCATCCCGAGATCAACATTCCTGCAAACGTTCAAGGGACAGCCACTGCAGCCAGGGTACTTCAAGAAGACCCCCAAGAGGACCAATTCACAGTAATGGGTGTTGGGGAGGAAGCTTATGATAGAAGGTTGGAAGAGATAGCTGAGAAACTGAGATCCTTAGAGTCCCAAAACTCTTTGGGCTTTGACGTCATGGACATGGGCTTGGTAGACGGGGTCAGGATTCCCCATAAGTTCAAGCCTCCTTGTTTTGAGAAATACAACGGGACTTCATGCCCCCGGACTCATTTACAATCATTTCTGGGGAGGCTGAAGGCCTATACTATGGATGAGAAGCTCTGGATGTTCTATTTCGAGGACAGCTTAACTGGAGCGTCAAGAGAATGGTACTCTCACCTAACAAGGGCAACTATCAGGTGCTGGAAGGACCTGGCAGAGGCCTTCATCAGACAATATCAGTACAATTTAGACATGGCACCCAACAGGACCCTCCTAATGGGAATGTCACAGTCTTCAAGGGAGAGTTTCCGAGAATATGCCCAGAGATGGAGGCAATTGGCTGCTGCTGTTCAGCCACCTATGTCTGAAAGGGAAATGGCAGACATGTTTATGAACACCCTTCAGGGGACCTATATTGACAGGCTGGCTGCTTTCTCTTCCACTAGCTTTGCGGATGTTGTCATAGTTGGGGAGAGAATTGAAAGCCTGCTGAAAATGGGTAAGATTTCCGATAATGGTGCCAGCTCGTCCAGTAATGCAAGAAAGCCTTTTGCAGGCCCGAGAAGAACTGGCGAGACCAATGCCATCCACACCAACAGGGGCAGGCCCCAATATGTTCAAAGGTCAATAGCGGCAGTCACCATTCCTGCTCCAGCTCATCCTCAGCCAGTCTATCAACCTCCTCAACAAAACTATCAGCCACAACCTCAGTACCATCAGCAAAATCAGTATCCTCCAAGAAATTACAACAACAGCAACACCAACAACAATAGCCAGCAAAGGCCATTTCAGCAAAGGCCATCTCAAGCTAACAGAGTGATCGATCCGATCCCAATGCCATATGCTACCTTGTTGCCACAACTTCTGAAACTCAACCTGGTTGAGCTAAGAACGTTGGCACCTCCGGATCCCAACAGTCTACCAAAGAACTATGACTCCAATGCTAGGTGTGCTTTTCATTCAAACGCACCTGGCCACAGTACAGAAAAATGCAGGGCTCTACATATGAAGGTACAAGACCTGGTAGACTCGAAGGCTTTGAATTTCGCACCACCACCCAATGTCAATAAGAACCCGATGCCGAATCACGGTGGTCCTAGAATTAACGCTATTGAAGAAGACAAGCCGTCTTATTTAATAACCAGTGTGGGACAGATCAGGACACCGTTGGTGGAAATCAAGGCTCAGCTCTTGGAATGTCAGATGTTCCCAGGGTGTGAATTGGGTTGTGCTTACTGCAATATCTCGGTAAATGGGTGCGATAATTTGAGGAATGGCATAGATGGCCTCATTCAGAGTGGCCAGCTCCAGATCACTACATCATTTCCAACAAATCCACCAATCTCATCAGCAACGGTTTCAGAACCTCCTACAACTGCAGCAACTATTGTTCCTGACAATTCTTCGGCTTCATCAACAAGTACTTCATCTGTCATTTCAACTGACCAGATGTCAACAAATGTTCTTTCTACAACTCCAGCACCACTCCATTTCGAAACTCCTACAACGACAACATCATTTCTTCCGGCAGTATCTCCTACAACTCCAGCAACAAATCATGAAGATGTCTCTACCGTCACAATATTTTATGATCCTGAAAACAACTCTGCCTACCATTCAGAAGGTGCTGCTCCCATCAGAGCACCAGTTACAATCTTTTATGATCCACAAACAATTACAGTCCCTTCAGCAGCAGCCATCAGTCCAGTCACTGTCACGGTGCCTGGACCAGTACCATATGAAAGCAATAGGGCCATCCCTTGGCACTATGGCTCTGACGTATACTGCGAAGGAAAAAGAATCACTCTTGAAACATCAACACCTGCACCACAAATAGATAATGTGGGGGGAGGCAGAGGCTTCACTCGAAGCGGACGTCTCTTTGCTCCACCAATTCAAAGACCTGCTGCCGAAGCAGAAGCTGCTGCCAAGGCAAAAGGAAAGAGCCCGGTGCAGGAAGATCAAGCTGTTAAAGAAGCCTTGAAGACACCGTTCGATCAAGAAGTTGATGAGTTTATGAGAATCATCAAAAAGAGTGATTACAAAATTGTGGATCAGCTTCACCAAACGCCATCCAAAATCTCTATCCTCTCACTGCTTATATGCTCCGAAGCCCATCGGAATGCACTACTCAAAGTCTTGCACGCAGCTTACGTGCCTGAAGAGATTACTGTCAACCAGTTGGAAACCGTGGTTGGAAATGTTACTGCTAGCAATGGGCTAGGGTTCACCAATACTGACTTGACAGCGGATGGCCGCAACCACAACAAAGCCTTGCACATAACCATGGAATGCAAAGGAGCAGTCCTTTCCCATGTGCTGGTAGACACGGGTTCATCCCTTAATGTCTTACCAAAGAAGTCTCTGGTGAAGTTAGAATATGATGGATTGGCTTTAAGACCCAGCAACCTGGTGGTAAGAGCTTTTGACGGTTCAAAGAGATCGGTTCTGGGAGAGATTGAGCTACCTGTGACAATTGGCCCACAGACCTTTAAAACTATCTTTTATGTGATGGACATTCAGCCCGCCTACAGCTGTTTGTTGGGTAGACCTTGGATTCACGCCGCCGGCGCAATAACGTCTACCCTTCACCAAAAGTTAAAATTTGAGTGGGAAGGCCAAGTTGTTACAATCGGTGGGGAGGAGGATATATTTGTTAGCCATCTGGCTACTTATAAGTATATTGAGATGGATGGGGAGATCCATGAAACAATGAGCCAAGGATTTGAAGCCTTGAATGTGAATGAAGCATCTGCTGTATCTGGGATCTCCATGTCATCATACCAACAAGCCCGGAAGGTTGTTGAGGAAGGAACTGCCCTAGGCTGGGGCAAGGTTTTAGCTGTGGAGGAGAAGAAAGACAAATTTGGGTTGGGTTACAGACCAACTCAACATCAAGCAAAGGCTGCTGAGAAGCCCGGTTTTGTCAGTGGGGGGATGCTTACCCCTGATGCTATCAACTGTCTGGAAGACGAGCTGGAAGAAGAACGCAACCTGGAAAGCTGGATTCGTCCAAAGATCCCGGGGAGCAGTGTCTCGAACTGGTCTTCCCAGGAAATTATAAGAGTTACTCATGCAGAGTAATTATTATTTCCTGTATTTTTATAAGCATGCATCAAAGTCTTGCATCTTGCCCAAGATGACAAGACTCATTTTGTAATCGGGCCATCTGTACTTTTTGTGCAAACAAGATCAATTAATGAAATATCAGACATCTTTTTGCAAACAAGTCTTTTTCTTTTCGTTCATTATTTTTCCATTTTTCTTTTTTGTACAAAAAATAAATGGCAGTGTTTTCAAAATGACAACTTTATTTCACTTTTCTAAATAAGACTAAAATCAGATCACTAAAATGAACAAACTTAACCCTTGCAGAGAGTGCCTTCCAGACAGCACCGACAACAGCACGGCTATGACTTCGTATGACTTTGACAATCCAATCAATCAAGCTGATGAAGGGGTTGATGAAGAATACGAGCTTCCTGAAGAGCTAGCCAGGTTGCTAAGACAAGAGGAAAAGGTTATTACTCCTCACCAGGAGGAGGTTGAAGTGATCAATCTTGGTACGGATGAAGACGTGAAAGAAGTCAAGATCGGGGCCTGCCTGCAAGACTCAGTGAAAGGACAGCTGATTGACCTGCTTCGAGAGTATGTGGACGTGTTCGCTTGGTCTTATCAAGATATGCCAGGGTTGGACACCGATATTGTTGTGCACAAACTACCTTTGAGAGAAGAATGCCCTCCAGTCAAACAAAAGTTACGCCGTACTCGTCCAGACATGGTAATGAAGATCAAGGAGGAGGTACAAAAGCAATGGGACGCCGGGTTCCTTGCTGTAACTAACTATCCACCGTGGGTTGCTAACATAGTACCTGTGCCTAAGAAAGACGGCAAAGTAAGAATGTGTGTTGACTACCGGGATCTGAACAGAGCTAGCCCGAAAGATGATTTCCCATTACCTCACATTGATGTATTGGTTGATAATACGGCTCAGTTCTCGGTATTCTCCTTCATGGACGGATTTTCAGGATACAACCAGATCAAGATGTCACCTGAAGACATGGAGAAGACAACATTCATCACACCTTGGGGCACGTTCTGCTACAAAGTAATGCCATTTGGGCTCAAGAACGCCGGTGCAACATATCAACGGGCTATGGTAACATTATTCCACGATATGATTCATAAGGAAATCGAATGTTATGTGGATGACATGATTGCCAAGTCCCTTACTGAAGAAGACCATCTGGTAAATCTGCTCAAATTGTTCAAGCGTCTGAGGAAGTATCAACTGAAGTTGAACCCCAACAAGTGCACGTTCGGGGTGAGATCCGGTAAGCTGCTGGGATTTATTGTAAGCGAGAAAGGGATTGAAGTTGACCCCGATAAAGTCAAAGCCATCCAAGAGATGCCTGCACCGAAAACTGAAAAGGAAGTTCGAGGGTTCTTAGGTCGATTGAACTACATCTCAAGGTTCATATCTCACCTTACAGCAACCTGTGAACCCTTGTTCAAGCTGTTAAGAAAGGAACAGACGGTCAGGTGGAATGAAGACTGTCAAAGGGCTTTTGACAAGATCAAGGAATACCTGCAAGAGCCTCCAATCCTTATGCCTCCAGTTGAAGGAAGACCTCTAATCATGTACTTGACAGTATTAGAAGAGTCAATGGGGTGTGTGTTGGGCCAACATGACGAGTCTGGTCGAAAAGAGTATGCAATATACTACCTAAGCAAAAAGTTTACCGACTGTGAACAATGTTATTCACTGCTCGAGAAAACTTGCTGTGCTTTAGCGTGGGCTGCTCGCCGACTAAGGCAGTATATGTTGACCCACACTACCTTGTTAATCTCAAAAATGGACCCAGTCAAGTACATATTTGAGAAGCCGGCGCTTATCGGGCGGGTTGCAAGATGGCAGATGATTCTCACAGAGTATGATATCCAATACACATCTCAGAAAGCCATCAAGGGCAGTGTATTGTCGGAATATCTTGCTGAGCAACCCATTGATGATTACCAGCCAATGAGATTTGACTTCCCTGATGAAGACATCATGTTCATAAAAGCAAAAGATCATGAGGAGCCTGTCCACACTGAAGGGCCCGACCCGGAGGAAGAATGGACTATGATGTTTGATGGGGCTGTTAATATGAATGGTCGTGGCGTTGGTGCAGTACTCATCACACCCAAAGGAGTTCACATGCCTTTCTCGGCAAAGCTCACTTTTAACTACACTAACAACGAAGCTGAATACGAAGCTTGCATTATGGGTCTTGAGGAAGCCATTGACCTCAGGATCAAGACTTTAACCGTATTCGGAGATTCAGCTTTGGTAATCAATCAAACCAACGGCAAATGGTACACACACCAAGATCATCTGATACCTTACAGGGATTATACCAGGAGGTTATTGACTTTCTTCACAACAGTCAAGCTTGAGTATATCCCTCGGGACGAGAATCAATTTGCAGATGCTCTTGCTACCATTTCGTCCATGATCAAAGTTCAAACTGCTAACTTTGTACCTCAAATTTCAGTGTCCAGACTGGAAAGACCAGCATATGTATTTGCAGCAGATGTTGTCAAAGATGATAAGCCTTGGTTCCATGACATTAAATGCTTCTTGGAGGATCAAACATACCCACCTGGGGCATCTTCCAATGATAAGAAGACTTTGAGAAGGCTTGCTGGAAGTTTCTTTCTGAACACTGATGGGTCTTTGTACAAAAGGAACTTTGACATGGTACTCCTCAGATGTGTTGACAAGACGGAAGCAGATTTATTGATGCATGAAGTGCATGAAGGGTCTTTTGGTACCCATGCCGGAGGGCATGCCATGGCTAAGAAGTTGTTAAGATCGGGCTATTATTGGATCACAATGGATGCGGACTGTTGTGCCTATGCCAGAAAATGTCACAAATGCCAGATCTATGCAGATAAAGTGCATGTGCCTCCCAACCCTTTGAACATAATGTCTTCACCCTGGCCCTTTGCCATGTGGGGCATTGATATGATTGGCAAGATCGAGCCAACTGCTTCGAACGGCCACATATTCATCCTGGTCGCCATCGACTATTTTACCAAGTGGGTTGAAGCAGCCTCATATGCAAATGTTACAAGGCAAGTGGTAGCCAGATTTCTGAAAAGGGATATCATCTGTCGATATGGAGTTCCCGAGCGAATCATTACTGATAATGGTTCCAATCTAAACAACAAGATGATGGCTGAATTATGCCGGGACTTCAAGATCCAACATCACAATTCTTCTCCTTACAGACCAAAGATGAATGGTGTTGTTGAGGCAGCTAACAAAAATATCAAGAAGATTGTGCAGAAGATGGTAGTCACTTACAAAGACTGGCATGAAATGCTACCATTTGCCTTGCATGGGTACCGCACATCAATCAGGACATCCACTGGGGCAACACCGTATCAACTTGTGTATGGTATGGAAGCAGTCCTACCTGTTGAAGTTGAATTACCCTCGTTACGGGTATTAATGGATGTTAAACTGAGTGAGGCAGAATGGGTTCGGGCCCGATACGAACAACTGAGTCTGATCGAAGAGAAGAGATTGGCTGCAATCTGTCATGGGCAGTTGTATCAGAAGAGAATGAAGAAATCCTTCGATCAGAAAGTCAGGCACCGAGAATACCAAGTGGGAGATCTTGTGCTGAAAAGAATCCTCCCTCCTCATACAGACCACAGGGGCAAGTGGACCCCGAACTATGAAGGACCATTTGTGGTAAAGAAAGTTTTCTCTAGTGGAGTGCTGATGCTCAGCACCATGGATGGTGAAGATTTTCCGTCCCCTGTGAATTCAGATGCAGTTAAAAAATACTTCGCATAAAAATGACCCGCTGGACATAAAAACAGAATGAAAGTCCAGGCAAAAATAGGGCATCCCGGCGAGTCAAAAACAGAATAAAAAGACTCGGGCAAAAATAAGGGAAATAAATGAAAAATGTACACCCGCTGAGTTGAAAAGCCGCATTGGACAACTCAGGCAAAAATGGGTATCCCGATGGATCGAAAACCCGAAAAGGCGATCCATGCAAAATAAAGGAATAAGCGAACAACTGCATTCTGAATTCGTCTGTTTTGTCAGCAACTTGGTTAAGATTCCGAAGGATCGAGCTTCAATCAGAATCAACTTTCTCCAGAAAGCAAGACGAGAAGAAAGTCAAAAGTCATACGAGTCATAGCAGAAGAGGAAGACCCTTCAAAGCGTCATCAACACTGCCAGCATTTGTTTCTCAATTTGTGACAATCTCCTCATTTTAGGGGATTTGTTTCTTTGACTGTATCTTGCCAATTCAGGGCATTTGAATTAATAAAATCAGATTTTTCAGCCATATTTCGCTTTACATTTTGCAAAGAATTGTCTGATATCTCTAAAAATACGATTGCATAAGTACAGATGCTTTTCTCAAAAATATAATAATAAAAACACATGCTTGAGTTTGTGAATGGTTCTTTTTGCATTGTTCTATGCATGGTTTCTAGCATCCAAAAACATTTTTGTTTCATTTTTATCTTGCATTTTCAAATTGTTTGGAATTTTGCACCTAGGTTTAGCTTCTGACCTCCCCCTTTGGATGGTAACCTAGTATAGGTTTAGGGTTCCTTTGAGTGCATTTTCAATTTTGTATAATGTCATTTGCTTCTGTCTTTGTCATTTGCATCTCATCCTTCCATGTAACCCTAATTTTGCATCTTTACTTGCATTTTCCATTGCATTGCATGAACATGTGAACTTGCCATGCCATTTTAAGCATTTGTATGCCATCTTAGACATCTTAAGACATTGCTTGAACATTTCTTGATCATTTATCCATACAATTTCTATGCTTTGCATCCATTTCATTTCATAAACATCCATGTGTTTACATGTTTCCTACATGCTTCATTTGCATTCATTCTCTTGTATGATCACACATATGCATCTTGTATGCCTTTTTATCATATGATAGCATCATTTGTATCATGTACATGCTTCTGGTCTTGGTATTTTCACTTACATTTGCTTCATTTCATCTCTTTCCTTTCATATTGCATCTTGTACTAACTTTACAGGTTAATGGTAAGTTGTTTGGGAGGTGGATTTGCCTTCACCTCCCACCACTTCTCATCTCTTCATATTGCATTCTTACTGCATTTTCGTTTGTCTTTGAGTGGGTTTGCCTCACTTGTGCTTCTCTTACTATCTTTCTCTTATCATCTCTTTCCTATCTTGCTTCTCCTTGGTGGCTTCCTTGAAGACTTCTCCTTTTAAGCCTCACAAAACCATAGGATGCCTAAGCATGATAACTTCTAGGATTATTAGTTTCCCTTTAGTATTTTTCCTTTGAGTCTTCTTTGTTTCTCTTTTCTCATCTCATTATTAGAGACTAAACCTTTAAGGTTTTAGGACTTTGGAATTAGGGTTATGCCTGCATCCTTATCTTAAGATGGACTGTATAACTTTAATCCTAAGTGTTAAACCCTTAATCTGTTTAAACCTCTTAATCAATCCATCTAATAATCACTAAGATATTAAATTGTAACTTAGGCCTTACATTAGGGTACTATCTCTTCCTTAGGGTTAAGAGGGACTAACCATAGTGTTTAATGGACAAGTCCTCCTCAAGCTTTCTTACAAACCATAAAATTCGCTTCTTAATCTCACCCTTTAATTAAAATACATTTAATAAAGGCTTGTTTTGTCATGAATTTAATCCCTAACCATGGATTGAGTTGAGGTATCTTCCTCAGCTTAAGTGTTCTCATCTATCATCCTTCTATTAGGATGGTGTAATGAGTTCACTAATATGTGATTAGAGAATAAACTCATTACTTAACACTAAACAAAAAGCCAAAAACATCTAAATAATCACAAGTAGGTTAATGATCTTAATCCTACATCATCATGGTAATTAAGTTGAGATGCTTATCTCATACTTAAGTAGGCTCATTATCCCTAATCAGGGAGGATATAATGAGTTTACAACCTTTGATTTAGGCTTAAGCTCATTAACTTATGACAAACACCATAAACAATAAAAAACTGAAAACACAAAAAACTAACAATAATCTTCTCCTTCGGGATTCTTTTCTCATCACACTCATTCATAAACGAGAACTTGCTTCTCCCGTCTAATGCAAGACAGTTAGCACTCGAGCCAGACGAGTCATACACTTGAGCATAGGCAAGCAAGCAGTTCACAGTCAATTTATTTTCAGTCTCTTTGAGTCGAACTACGGTGTTCTGACTTCCTCATTGAACGAGAGGATATGTAGGCATAACTTAACTGTTATCGAACAAAAGTCTCTGTGTTTTCCCCCTCTTCCAGCATTCTTTCTAAAAGCCTCAGTTCCTGAGCATTCACCCTTTTGCACTGACACTTGTACATTCATTCACAACTTTTGCACACAGATAGCACATACACTACCCCTTTAAACAATCTTTTAAGCGTAGATCCCGTCGAGTACGACAGACAATCTGGGTGCTAATACCTTCCCAGGTTGTAACCAACCCCCTTTCTTAGTTTCTATGGTTCGCAACCGCCTTATCCATATCCTTTTCTAGGTTTATGTAGCATTACCTTTCCTTCAGGATAAAAATGCCTAGCTGGCGACTCTATTCACTTTCACCTTCTCTTTCACCGACCGTTCGCGTCTGTACCCTATCGGACCCGGTGTCTTTTCGGGGGAGCGACAACATCCCTCGAGATGAGAATCAGTTTGCAGACGTTTTGGCTACCATTTCATCCATGATCAAAGTACAGACCGCTAATTATGTGCCTCGGATTTTGGTATCCAGACTGGACCGACAGGCATATGTATTCTCTGTAGACAATGTCAAAGATAACAAGCCTTGGTACCATGTGTAAACACCCCAAATTTGCCCTCACCCATTCACACCATGGCTTGTGATCATCTCATATGCATAAACACAATCATAACATCTCATGTCTCATTTTTGATTCACTGCATAGATTCAAAGTCATCTGCACCTAGGGTTTGTGATTTGAACAATCCAAAAGCATCTTGAGCCACTCCAAAGGCAACAAATCACTTCAAAGGGGTCCATGTGTGTTCTTATATCATATTCCATCTTCTCAAAGTCAAAAATGCAAAAGAATCACAAGAACTAGGGATTGAGTGGATGCAGAGCCAGGTTTGACTGCACAGTTGACTTAAAATTAGGGTTTTGGTTTCAGAGGCCATAACCCCAAATTTTTTGGTCATTCTTGTTTCCATTGGTCTCTATAGGGTATAGGGAGTATGCATATCAATTTTCATGAAGAAATTCCATGGAGAAGTCATCTGATCAAGGGTTGACTTTTCAGACAAGTCAGTGTAAAATCAGGGCATCTGAGGCCCCCAATGACCCAACCAATGGGTGATCTTCATCATTTTGAATGTATATGATCTTTATTTGATCATGGAAGAAGGTTGAAGTTCACAAAAATCAAGAATTTGGAGTTTTGGCAAATGTTGACTTTTTGGGCATAGTTGACTTTTCAAGAATGCTTCATTTTAGGTCATTTTTCAAGCCTTGATTCTTGATCCAAAAATGCTTCAAATGAAAAAACTTTGGTCATGAAAGTTGTAGATTACATCTTTCCCTTTTCAAAAAGAACAAGAACATGATCAAACTCTTCTTGGATCAAAAGTTATGGTGTGACAAAGTTGGCCAAAATCATTGATTTTCAAGGCATGCCTCAAATGTGAATTTTGCAAAACCATGAACCAATGCCTTTTGTAACCTCTAATTCATTTCAAACCATGACATAAACATTCTACATGTCCTAAAAAGTCAGAATTGGACCAAAGATCACATGTGTTTAGTTCATGTAACAAGGCATTTTTCATGAAATTTCAAAAGGTGACAACTTGCAAAAGCACTCATCACACTTCCTACAACTTGCAACCTTGGATGCTGACCTTGCTAGCTCTCTCACCACACCATGCTGCGCAGCCCCTAGCCCTTGTACCAAGCTAGCACCTCACCATACTTCTCTTACACAAAAGGTGGACTTTGAGCAAAAGCAAACTTACCAATCACTATAGGCCATGTCAAATCATCTGACCTATGGGATTAAAATACAATATCCCTTGGCAAGCCAAAGATATGAAGAAGCCAGGCTTAAACTCTCTCAACAATCACATACACCAAAACACCCCCTTTTGCAAATTGCTTCGAATCTCTCTGCCCAGCCATCAAACATCAAAACCATTTTCACCAAACATCTCACCATGATTCATTGAGAAGAAACCAACCAAGAACCAGACCTGAAACAAGCTGTAACCTCACTGCACCATTTTCACTCCAACTTGCAGTTCCATTCGAAACTCTCTCCACAGCTCACAAACATCCAAACAAACTTTACAAACCTTCTCCACTCACCATCTGGATCACAAAGAACCACTCACAATGGCCTGAAACTGCCTGAATCACCATTGCCATTTCCAACTGAGCTTGAGCAGAAGCTGCTCAAACTCTTCACACAGCCAACATAAACTCTTCCTAAGCATTCAAGAATCATCTGGGGACCAAGTAGAGTGGATTGCACTGAAGGAAGTGGCCAGAAAGTCATCAGAGTGAAAGCTTCGAATCTCAGGTAGCTCAAGAAATATTTTTCCAGAAATCATTTCTTTTGTTCTAAACTTGTTCTTTGTGTGTTCCTGATCATGAATATGCCTTTGGTTTTGCAAATGGTGATGAAATGAGAGTTTAATTGCTCTCTGAAACTTGCGTGCCCTAATTCTTTCTTGCTTCGATTCAGCCTTGTTAGGAACTATAAATTAGTTTTGATTAGGGGTTCTGGTTCGTGAGTGGTTGGAGATCATTTCCCAGTTCTTAGATTTCATTTTAGTTAGGTTTTTGGAGTTTTGAGGATTTTCAGGGGAGATGCTGGCCGGAGAAGACGACCGGAAGTCTTCTCCGGCAGCCTGAAAGTAATTAGTGAGTTTAATTAGGGTTAGGGCAATGTTCAAATATGGACCCTTGGATCTGGCTTCCCGCGCGCATGTGTGTGGTCCAGATCGTGTCATTAACTCATAATCAGGTTTAATTAATTTAATTAATTGAATTTAAGAAGTTTGAATGTGAGCCACAAGATCTGGCGCGTGGTCAATGCTCCCAAACCCAGATGCAATCTCAGCCTTCCTTTCGTTTGACTTTTCCTTTTTCTTTATTTAATTTCTTTTCTTTTCATTTTATTTGCATATTTATTTTAAAATAGTAAAAAATGTGTAAAAATTATGAAACTTTTTCTCATAAGTTTTATTAATTTTTATGACCCAAAAATATTTTCATTTTATTTTTTTATCATTAAAAAAGTATTTTTAAATATTTAAAAGATTATTTTTAATTGATTAATGGAAATTAATTTATTAAAAATACTTTTAAGTATTTAAAAATCACCAAAAAATTCATGAAATGTTCTAAGACATTTAGAAACATTGTCCAACCTTCAAACCAAATTTATTTTTTGATCTTGATGCATTTTGAGAATTTTACATTGAATAAAAATCATTTTTGTGCATTATTTTGATCTTAAGTTCAAAAATTCATTTCTGCCTATTCATGAGGAGTTGGACATTGATTATTCTTGCATTGCATTGTGTCTAACATGTAGTTTTTGAGATAAAATGGCCAAGATTTGATTCCTCATTTTCAATTTGTTTGGTATTTCTTTTGTTTAGGAGCCCTAAAAACCCTAATAACTTAGAAAATTCATAACTTGAGATTGGTTAAGAGTTGAGACCTCCCCTTTGGACCTTGGTTTAGTATAGGTTTAGGTTTTCTTTGGGTGGCATTTTCCATTTTTTATCTTAGGGTTTGCTTCTGTTTTGGGTTTTTGTTTGTTGTTTGATCCATAAACCCTAATTTGGGCTTCCATTTGTATCCTTCTTGCATTCTCTTGCATAACATGACTTGCCATTACATTTCAAGCATTCATGTGATTCATTTGACATCATAAGACATATAGAAAGCATCTTTGATCATTGCATCTTGCATTTTCCATGTTTTATGCTTTGTATGCTTCCTAACTTTTCATGTGTATCCATGCTTCTAAGCTTGCACCATTTGCATCTATGAACTTGTATGAACATCTCCATGCCTTGTCTCATGTTTGTAGCACTCCATAGCATCATTATCATCATCAACATGCTTCTGGTTTTGTTTAGCATCATACCATTTCATCTCATTTTGCATTGCATTGCATTTCTTTCTAACATTTCAGGTGGTAAGTAAACTTGAGAAGTGAATTTGCCTTCACTTCTCATAACTTTCCTTTTCATCTCTCTTGCATCCATTGCTGCATTTATGTATGTGCTTGAGATTGAGCTTGCTCATTCTTGTTCCTCCCACTTTCTTTCTTCAAGTGACTTGACTTCTTGAATGAAGCAAGTCACTTTGCTTCTCTTGATCCTGTTCATCTGCTTCCTGGTGGCTCCTTTGAAGATTTCTCCTGTAAACCTCACAAACCTTAGGAACAACCAAGCATGACAATGATTAGGGTTTTGATTAGTCTCCCCACTTAGTCTTACCTTTGTGTCTCTTTGAGTCTTCTCTTCTCACCTCATAATCAGGGACTAAACCCTAAAGGCTTTAAGGCTTTGTGATTAAGCTTATGCCTGCATCCTTCTCTTAGGATGGAGTGTATAACTTTAATCCTAAGTGTTAAACCCTTAATGTGTTTAAATTCTCTTAATCAATCCATCTAATAATCATCAAGACATCACACTTGTAACTTGGTCCTTGCATTAGGGTTCTAATTCTTCCTTAATTGGTTAAGAAGGACTAACCCTAGTGTTAATGGACAAGTCCCCCTCAAGTTGTCTTACAAATCATAAAATTCACTTCTTCATCTCACCATTTAATAAAATCCACTTAATCAAAGGCTTGTTTTGTCATGAGTTTAATCCCTAATCATGGATTAAGTTGAGGAGCTTTCCTCAGCTTAAACATTCTCATCTATTATCCTTCTATTAGGATGGTGTAATGAGTCTGTTTAATCCTTGATTATGGCTTAACCTCATTACTTAACACTAAACAAAAACACCAAAAACATCTAAATAATCACAAATCGGTTAATGATCTTAATCCTACACCAAAGGTGATTAAGTGTGAGAATCTGACTTCACACTTAAGGTACTCTCATTACCCCTAATTAGAGGGAAGATGTGATGAGTTTGCTAACCCATTGGTTTAGGCTTAAGCTCATTAACTTATGACAAACCTTCAAAAGCAATAAAAGACTGAAAACTCAAAAACAAACAATAATCGTCTCCTTCGGGATTCTTTTCTCATCACCTTCACTCATAAACGAGAACTTGCTTCTTCCGTCTAATGCAAGACAGTTAGCATCTGTGCCAGACAGATCATACACTTGAGCATAGACAAGTAAGCAGTTCACAGTCAATTTCATCTTTCAGTCTCTTTGGGTCGAACTACGGTGTTCTGACTTCCTCATTGCACGAGAGGATACGTAGGCATAACTTAACAGTTATCGAACAAAAGTCTCTGTATATTCCCCCTCTTTCAGCTCTATTCTTTTAGCCTCATATTCTTGAGCATTTCACTCTTATCCTTACACTGACACTGTACATTTATACACTTCACATTCTTTCTTCACTTTTTCAGCACTGACACCTGTACATCATTTTCCAGCTCTTTTATACACAGATTGCACTGACACTACCCCTTTAAAACACAAATCTTTTAAGCGTGGATCCCGTCGAGTACGGCGGACAATCTGGGTGCTAATACCTTCCCAGGTTGTAACCAACCCCCTTTCTCAGTCTCTCTGGTTCGCAACCGTCTTATCCATGTCTTTCTAGGTCTATGCAGCATTACCTTTCCTCCGGGATAAAAATGCCTAGCTGGAGACTCTATTCATCTCCAGTGAGTTCACGGCTGTGTGTTCTCATTGTCCCTCTCGCCGACCGTTCGCGTCTGTACCCTTATTTGACCCTGTTTCATTTCGTGGGAGCGACACCATGACATCAAATGCTTCTTGGAGAATCAAACATACCCACCTGGGGCATCGTCAAACGATAAGAAGACATTAAGAAGGCTAGTCGGCAGTTTCTTCCTTAATACTGATGGTTCTTTGTACAAGCGAAACTTCGACATGGTCCTGCTCAGATGTGTTGACAAGAAGGAAGCAGACCTACTAATGCACGAAGTATATGAAGGTTCTTTCGGTACCCATGCCGGAGGACATGTAATGGCAAAGAAGTTGTTAAAACCGGGTTACTATTGGATCACAATGGATGCAGACTGTTGTACCCATGCCAGAAAATGCCACAAATGCCAGATCTACACAGATAAAGTGCATGTGCCTCCAAATCCTTTGATTGTAATGTCTTCACCTTGGCACTTCGCCATGTGGGGCATTGATATGATTGGAAAGATTGAACCGACTGCTTCAAATGGTCACAGATTCATCCTGGTAGCCATTGATTACTTCACCAAATGGGTTGAAGTAGCTTCATATGCAAACGTCACCAGACAAGTGGTAGCTAGATTTCTGAAAAGGGATATCATCTGTCAATATGGAATTCCCGAGCGAATAATTACTGATAATGGTTCCAATTTGAACAATAAGATGATGGGTGAGTTATGTCGGGACTTCAAAATTCAACATCACAACTCTTCTCCTTACAGGATAAAGATGAATGGCGTTGTTGAGGCCGCTAACAAGAATATCAAGAAGATTGTGCAGAAGATGGTAGTCACCTACAAAGACTGGCACGAAATGCTACCATTTTCCTTGCATGGGTACCGAACCTCTATCAGAACATCTAACAGGGCAACACCTTATTAGCTTGTGTATGGTATGGAAGAGGTCCTACCTGTTGAAGTTGAACTACCCTCCTTACGGGTAATGATGGATGTGAAACTGGATGAAGCAGAATGGGTCCAGTCTCGATACAATCAACTGAATCTGATTGAAGAGAAGAAATTAGCAACTATCTGTCATGGGCAGTTATATCAGAAATGAATGAAGAAAGCCTTCGATCAGAAAGTCAGACCTCGGGAATACCAAGTGGGAGAACTTGTATTGAAAAGGATCCTTCCTCCTCATACGGACCACAGGGGAAAATGGACACCAAACTATGAAGGTCCCTACGCGATAACCAAAGTCTTTTCAGGTGGAGCACTGATGCTCGAAACCATGGACGGTAAAGACTTCCCGTCTCCTGTGAATTCAGATGCAGTTAAAAAATACTTCTCATAAAATGACCCACTGGACATAAAAACAGAATGTAAGTCCAGGAAAAAATAGGGCATCCCGGCGAGTCAAAAACAGAATAAAAGACTCGGGCAAAAATAAGGGAAAAATCAAAAAAATATGTACACCCGCTGAGTTGTAGAGCCACATCGGACAGCTCAGGCAAAAATGGATACCCCGGTGGATTGAAAACCCGAAAGGGCGATCCATGCAAAATCAGGGAATAAGCGAACACCTGCATTCTGAATTCGTCTGTATCACTTACAACATGGCAAGATTCAAGAGGATAAAGCGTCGGTCATAATTAACCTTCTTCAGAAAGAAAGATAAGAAGAACGTCAAGGTCAAATGGGTCATAGCAAAGGAAGCTCACTGGAGCGTCATCTTCAACATTGCCAACACTTTTATTTTCTCAATTTACAACAATCTCCTCCTTTCAGGGGATTCGCTTCTTTGACTGTACTTGCCTATTCAAGGCGCACACAAATCAATAAAATCAGAATATTCAGTCACACTTTGTTTTGTACATTTTTGTTTCGTTTGCAAAATGTCCAAAGTTCATAATACAACACTTGCATAAAAAACATATGAGCCATTTTTAATAAATGCTTGCAGGAAATATGTTGCTCTCAGATAAATCTAACTCCTATGACGGAATCCGGTTGAGGATACCTCGGGACACTTGTGTGTTTGCTTCGTCTTAACAGGTTGCAGATGCTCAAGGTAGACCATCTTTCACAGCATGGGGCATATCAAGTATAGTATCCCCAGCTAAGTCAGCAATCATATCATTAGCAGGACTCTTTGACAAGAAGTATTTCCTTGCAAAGTTTCATCCTCCCAAAGGATCCCTTGAGGAATTCATCAATCCCCAGCGTATTACTTCCCAGAAGTTATCTCCTCCCCAGGCGGGATCTTCCGAGCAATGCATGACGGCTCTTCCACAGCAAAGTGGTCAAAGAACTTTCTATTCCCATCAGAAGTGCCAGAATTTGCTCATCCTCAGCAGAGTCGGTGAAATTGCTTCCCCACAGATTTGCCATTCTCTCCCCGGTGAAGCAATGCCTGAAATACATCCCCAGCGGAGTTGCTGAAACTTCCTCATCCCCAACGGAGTTCTCCCTCTGAACAGATCAGCCAATGATTTCTTTCCCTAGATGAGTTCTCCCTCCAGACAGATCGCCTAGAGATCTTTATCCCCGCAGGATATGGATTTCGGATTGGGTTTCTCATTTGCATAATCATAGCATTTCGCATCATTTTTTCCCCAAAATAAGCGTAGCATTCCGTCTAATACGGAGCATTATGGCAAAAATCAAACATTTACATGATCATAAGCCAGGTTCGAACCAGTCACCTACAAATACCATCATCACTTCATCGGCAATATATATAAGTCATTTCCCCTGCAGATAAAAGACAAAGCACCCCTTTACACTCTCAAACACAGATACCTGTTTATATTTTTATATGCTCTTTTCGACACTCGTCTGTGTCATCTTTCCCCAGTAAGGTCGCCTGAGTACCTTCTGCATTCTCAATACAGATATTTGTTTATACTTGTACATATTCTTTTTGGTACTCGTCCGTGTCATCTTTCCCTAGCAAGTCAAAACACTCGTCTGAGTCTCTTGCTCAATCTTTTGGCACTCGTCAGTGTCTTGCACATACATCACCAGCAGATCATACTTATATAGAAGTCTTTGATACCCGTCCGTATCTTGTATATACCACCTCCCCGGCAGATCAAACATTCGACTGTGTTCCTTGCTTGACCGATTGATACTCGTTCGTATCATCATCCTTAAACACGAATCTGAGTTTGTTTCTCTCGATACTCGACCGTATCGTGGTCCTAAGGATGCTCGTCCCCGCCTTTAGTCTATACACACTATCAAACACTTATACCTTTTATTTCAAAGCGTAAGCACTCGTCTGTGTTTACCTTTCCCCAATAAGTCGCCAACAAAACAACTTTCTCCTATCCGGCATTCGTCTTATGTCGTGATATCGTTCGACAGCCGTCCCCTGCCAGGTGATCGTCCTTCACCTTTGGATGACCGTCCCTCATCCTTTCCCTAGTGGAATCCCCATTGTTGTAACCTTCGATCCGATATTCATCCTATGTCGTGGTAAAGAGCAGCCGTCCCCTACTAGGTGATCGTCCTTCACCTTTTGATGTTCGTCCCTCATCATTTGTCCGATGGATGTCCCCATCGTTGATTTTTTTATTCGGCATTCATCCTATGTCGCGATAATCCCCAAGAGCAGCCGTACCCTACTAGGTGATCGTCCTTCACCTCTTGATGATGGTCCTTCATCATGCTTATTCGATGGCCGTCCCCATCGTTGACCTTTTTCTCTCCGGCATTCATCCTATGTCATGATAAAGAGCAGTCGTCCCCTGCTAGGTGATTGTCCTTCACCTTTGATGACCATCCCTCATCAAATATTTCATTTATTCTTTAACCCAATGGTCGTCCCTGTCGTGGTCCCTTTTCCTTTTCCTAATGATCGTCCTTCATCATATTTACACGATGGACGTCCCCATCGTTGTTTACTTTATCTTTTGAGCCTGATGGCCGTCCCCATCAATTCTTTTCTCAATCCCCAGAAAATTTTATTTTCCTTACCCGATGGCCACCCCCGTCGCGGTTTCTTTATTTTCCAGCATGATGGTCATCCCTGTCATTGCTTTGCTTACCGTTTTACCCCCAGCAGTCGTCATCTACCCGGCGGTCGTCCTCCGTCATTTCATTTGATACTCATACTATACTACCTTTTACAATTTATATCCCTTTTCTTCTTCTCCCCAGTGAGCGCAAATTTCGGACTATCTTTGGTATTCAACCACAAGTTATCTTGTTTGTCTGATAAGTCAGGCGCTTACATCCTGCATAGCTAACTCATGCTTGAATAGGGGCAGATGTAAACACCCCAAATTTTCCCTCACTTTTTCTCACACCATGGCTTGTGATCTTTCATTTTTTCATTAGCATAAGCATACCATCTCATATTGCATATTTGTTTCATCTGCATAGTCCATTTCATCTGCATCTAAGGTTTATGATCTGAGCAATCCAAAAAGTGATTTGAGCCATCTCAAAGGTCTTGAAGCTTTCCAAGAGGGTCCATGTGTGTTCCTTGATCATAATATGCTCCCCAAAGTTCATAAAAGTCAAGAGATCACAAAGCATGACAAAGGCATAGAGGCAGACTGAAGATTTCCTGCACAGATGACCTAAAATTAGGGTTTTGGTTTCAGAGGCCTTAATCCCAAATTTTTTGGTCATTCTTATTTCTAATGGTCTCAATATGTTATAAGGATCATGTGTATCAAATTTGATGAAGAAATTCACTGTGGAAGTCATCTGATCATTGGGTAACTTCTTGAGCAAGTAAAGTCAAAATCAGGGAATCTAAGGCCTCCATCAAGGGTACCAAAGGGTCATCATCATCATTTTGAGTCTCTATGATCTTTATTTGATCTTATAAGTGGTTGGAAGTTCACAAAGTTGAATAATTTTGAGCCAAATGCAAACTTCCTATTTTTGGAAATGACTTGTAATGGAAACTTTCCATTTTGGGAAAGATATTCAACCTATTCTTTCATGACCAAAAATGCTTCAAATGAAAAGTTCTTAGGCATGAAAGTTGTAGATTATGTCTTCCCATTTTCAAAAAGTACAAGAACATGTCTTGATTCATCCTAGAACTCAAGATATGGCCTTTCAAAGTTGGCAAAAATCCTATAATTTTCAAATTCATGCCAAAGAGGGAATTTTGCAATTTCACTTGCCAAGCCATTTCATGACCTCTAATAAATTTCTATGTACCATAACATGTCAAAGCAACTTTAAAAAATCATAATTTTCCCAAGAATGCATGGTGTTCATGGCTTGATTCACAAGAAATCTCAAAATGACAATTATGCATAACTTTGCAAAAACTATTGAAACTCTTCATCCACTTGTGCCAGCTGCATAAAAATGATCCTAAGGCCATCCATGAATCAAGCTGAGGCCAAGACACCCACAAAGCTAGCTCTAACTCAGCCCATGCTTATGGTACCATAACTTTTGACTTTTTTCAAATCAAGCCATACCAATCAGCCTATGCCATAACCACTCTCTGGCCAATCAGCATGACTTATATGGACATCAAGGAGCCCATTTCATACAAGCTTGGAGCCTGAAACCTCAAGAACTCAGAAATCCCAAAACTTGCCATAGAACTTCATTTCTTCGAAACTCACTCCACAACCATCAAAACTCAAAAATTCTTTCACCATTCAACTCCACATACCTCAAGGATCATTTCCCACCCCTTGCCATGACCTAAGAGCTCCTGAATCACAAATACGATTTCTGCCACACCAGAACCAAACACCATAAACCATCCATTGTAAGCTTGTTCTAAGCTCTCCAGAAGCTTCAAGGGACCAAGTGGAATGGTTTTGCACGGAGTCAGAAAGCTCAGAATCTCAAGCTTCAACTCAGGTAGCTTCTTAGAACAATTTTTCCAGAACCTCTCTTTTAAGTTATAGAATGAATCTATATGCTCCCTTGATCACACTGATATAATTTGTTTTGAAAATGGTGGAGAAATGACCATGTGTGCTTGCTTTGAAACTTTTTAACCTAGAATGTTTTTTCTTCGATTTCCCTTTTTGATGCATGATAAAATGAGTTTTGAGCTTGGATTCGTGTTTAGGAAGTTTAGGGGGTGTTTCTGGAGCTTTAGAGAGTCTGGGTTGGCCTAGGGAGAGAGATTGAGTTTTGGGGTTGCCGGAGAAGATGACCGGAACATTGTTCCGGTCACCTGAAAGTCATTAAACCCTAATCCTGTATTAAATGCCAGTTTGAATGTAGGTCGTAGGATGAGTGTTTCCCGCGTGCGTTGGAGGGTCCAGATTAGCCCATTAGCCCTAATTATAATTAATTAGGTTAATTAATTCAAATTAGCCCAGATTAGCTCCAGGCCATCCAAACACGCGCCAGTCAACCCAAGTTTAAATCCTGACCACTGGATCCTTTGATTATTCATTTTAATTCATTTTCATTTTATTTCTTTTGTTCTTTTTATTAAAAATAGTAAAAATCATCAAAAAAATATCATTTCTTGCATTTCTGATTCAAATATATTTCTTAACCTAAAAACATTTTTTATTTTATTTTTCGCATTAAAAAAGTATTTTTAAAATATTTAAATGTTATTTTTAATTAATTAATGGATTTTAAATAATTAAAAATGTATTTATGTTTCTAAAAATCACCAAAAAATTCATGAAGCATTCTAATATATTTAGAAAAATTTTCAAACTCACCATACAAATTTATTTTTAGGTTTGATCACATTTTCATAATTTTCTTTGAATTAGGGTTCTTAAAAATCACATTTCTTAACCCTAACTTGAAAAATTCTTTTCTGCCTAACTATGATGAGTTTGAACTTGGTTCTTCTTGCATTGTTTCACATATTGCATATAGTTTCTATGTTATTTACCTCATGGTTTTATCTTGCATTTTCAATTTGATTTTCATTTTACCTTTAGAAGCACCCAAAAACCCTAGCAAACTTAGGAATTTCATAACTTCCACTAGATTAAGCTTATGAATTTCTCCTTTGGGGTGTGATCTTATATGGGATTAGGGTTTGTTTGAACTTGATTTCAATTTTTTATCATGAAGTATGCTTCTGTTTTGGTCATATGCATCTCATGTTGTCTTAAAACCCTAATTTTGCATCTTCATTTGCATTCTCCTTTGCATATCATCATCTTATGAACTTGGCATGCCATTCCATTCTCTTGTATGTCATCTTAGACATCTTAGGACATGTTTGAAACATTGCTTGATCATTTCTTCATTCATGAGCCATGCATTGCATCCATTTCATTCCATGAACATTCATGTGTTTTCATGCTTCTAAACATGTTTCCTTTGCATCTTATCTTTGTATGATCATTCATATGCATCTTGTATGACTTTGCATCATCTCACCACACATGTACATTGCATATTCACTTCTTACTTTGGTCTTTTCATCCCATTTCATCTCATTTCCTTTTGCTTTATGTCTTATGCATTCATACTAACATTTCAGGTATTTTGGTAAGTTATCTGGGAGGTGGATTTTCCTTCACCTCCCACCTCTTCTTTCCTTTGCATATGCATATTTACTTGTCTTTGAAGTGAAATTGCTTCAATTATGTTCCCTCCTTCTTACTTTATTTCTTTTAAGTTACTTATCTTATTCAGGATGTAAGTAACTTATTCTTTCTCTCCTTCTCTTTTCATCTGCTTCTTCCATGGTGGCCTTCCTGAAGATCTTTTCTCTTAAGCCTCACAAACCATAGGATATCCAAGCATGATAACTTTTAGCGTTGTATATAGTCCCCCCTAACGTTTTACCTTTGAGTCTCCTTGAGTCTCTCTTCTCATCTCAATAATCAGAGGCTAAACTCTTAAAGCTTTAGGACTTTGGAATTAGGGTTAAGCATGTATCCTTATCTTAGGATGGAGTGTATAACTTTAATCCTTAGTGTTAAACCTTTAATTTGTTTACACCTCTTAATCAAAACACATTAATAATCACTAAGACTTTATCTTGTAACTTGGGCCTTACATTAGGGTTCTATCTCTTCCTTATGGTTAAGAGGGACTAACCCTAGTGTTTAATGGACAAATCCTCCTCAATTTGTCTTGCAAACCATAAAATCCACTTCTTAATCTCATCTCTTTAATTAAATTCCATCTTTAATAAAGGCTTGTTATATAATGAAATTAGTCCCTAACCATGGATTCATTTGAGGTATCTTCCTCAGCTTAAGTGTTCTCATCTATCATCCTTCTATTAGGATGGTGTAATAAGTTCACTAATTTGTGATTAGAGATTAAACTCATTACTTAACACTAAACAAAAACCCAAAAACATCTAAATAATCACAAGTAGGTTAATGATCTTAATCCTACATCATCATGGTATTTAAGTTGAGATGCTTATCTCATACTTAAGTAGGCTCATTATCCCTAATCAGGGAGGATATAATGAGTTTACAAACCCTTGATTTAGACTTAAGCTCATTAACTTATGCAAAACACCAAAAACAATAAAAAACTGAAAACATAAAAAAACAAACAATAATCGTCTCCTTCAGGATTCTTTTCTCATCACACTCATTCACAAACGAGAACTTGCTTCTTCCGTCTAATGCAAGACAATTAGCACTCGAGCCAGACGAGTCATACACTTGAGCATGGACAAGCATGCAGTTCACAGTCAATTTACTTTCAGTTTCTTTGAGTCGAACTACGGTGTTCTGACTTCCTCATTGCACGAGAGGATACATAGGCATAACTTAACTGTTATCGAACAAAAAGTCTATGTGTCTTCCCCCTCTTTCAGCATTCTTTTCTAAGCCTCAGTTCCTAAGAAATTCACCCTTTTGCACTGACACCTGTATTTTCTTTCCTTAGATTTTGCACACAAATAGCACATACACCTACCCCTTTAAACACAATCATGTGAGCATGGATCCCGTCGAGTACGACGGACGATCTGGGTGTTAATACCTTCCTAGGTCGTAACCAGCCCCCTTTCTCAGTTTCTCTGGTTTGCAACCGTCTTATCTGTCTCTTTCCAGGTTTATGAAGCATTACCTTTCCTTCGGGATAAAAATTCCTAGCTGGCGACTCTATTCAATTCAACCTCATTTTCTCTTTCACCGACTGTTCGCGTCTGCACCTTGGGACCTTAGTGTCTTTTCAGGGGAGCGACACCTACAAGCAAGCCCTAAAAGTTGTAGAAGGATATGTGCGGAGTTGGATACCAACCTGGTCAGTCAACACCAGAGCAAAGCGCTAGAGGTCGGAAAGGCCCAATTACCTTCACCAGTGTGGGATGGTTTGATCACGACAATGTTTGTGTGGTATAAGAAGAAACAATTGATAGTGATTGCGATCTGGATGAGTGGATAAGGCCATGTGTCCTGGGGATGCAACTCAACAACTGGTCGGTCGAAGCGCTCATCACCGTCATTCAACCAGAAGAGTAATGGTTTTATGTTTCTATTCTCTTGTATAAAAGCTCTATGCCTTTCCCGGGGCATAGCGGCTCATTGTAAGGGTTCATTGTTAATGATACAATATCATAATCATTACTAAAGTGGATGTTTTTTCATTCATTCATGTGTTCCTTGTCTTTCATTTTTTGTTTTGAAAAAAAAAATAAATGGCAATGTTTTTTCTATGCCTCCCACTTCTTCTAAAATCTAGCATGAATCATCATTCATGTAGATGCTCCTCATCGGGTCTCATCGATGACGACCTTGCTATGGCTCAGTATGACTTCGAAAATCCGATCTACCTAGCCGACGAGGAAGGTGAAAAAGATTGTGAACTACCCGAAGAACTAGCCTGATTGCTCAAGCAAGAGGAGAAGATGATTCAGCCACATGAGGAAGTCGTTGAGGTGGTAAACTTGGGTACAAAGGAAGATAGAAAAGAGGTCAAGATCGGAGCCACGTTGGAAGAACATGTTAAGTGCCGCTTGGTCTCCATGCTCCGAAAATATGTCGACTTCTTCGCTTGGTCTTACCAGGACATGCCAGGGTTGGATACCGATATTGTAGTGCGCAAGCTGCTGCTCAGAGAAGACTTCCCGCCGGTAAAGCAAAAGTTGAGACGAACTCGCCCTGATATGGCCATCAAAATCAAAGAAGAGGTGCAAAAGCAGTTTGATGTCGGATTCTTGGTCGTGACAAGTTATCGTCTGTGGGTTGCGAATATCGTGCCAGTCCCTAAAATGGATGGTAAAGTCAGAAAATGTGTGGACTATCGGGACCTGAAACGGGCGAGCCCCAAAGATGACTTCCCGTTGCCGCATATTGATGTGTTGGTTGACAACACTTTGCAATTCTCTGCGTTTTCCTTCATGGATGGATTTTCAGGCTACAATCAAATCAAAATTTTGCCATATGACATGGAGAAGACTACATTCATTACCCCATGGGGAACCTTCTGTTACAAGGTCATGCCGTTTGGTTTGAAAAATGTTGGAGCTACATACCAACGTGAAATGGTGACTCTATTCCATGACATGATTGATCACAAGATTGAGGTCTACGTCACAGACAGAAGAAGAGCATCTAGTCAACCTAGCTAAGCTATTTGATAGGCTTCAGAAGTTCAGACTAAGATTGAACCTGAACAAATGCATATTCGGGGTGCGTTCCAGAAAGCTGCTGGATTTTATTGTCAGTGAGATGGGGATTGAAGTGACCCTGCGAAAGTCAAGGCAATCCAGGAGATGCCTGAACCAAAAACTGAGAAAGAGGTACGAGGATTCTTAGGGAGGTTGAACTACATTGCACAGTTCATCTCTCACCTAACAGCCACGTGTGAGCCTATCTTCAAACTTTTAAGGAAGAATCAGGCCATCGAATGGAATGATAATTGCCAACAAGCTTTCGAACGAATCAAGGAGTACTTGCAAGAGCCTTTAATTCTCATGCCTCCAGTGCCAGGGAGACCCCTAATCATGTACCTCATAGTGCTCGAGGGATCAATGGGTTACGTACTGGGTCAGCAAGATGAGTCTGGTCGAAAAGAGCATTCAATGTATTACCTTAGCAAAATGTTTACCGACTGTGAGACATGCTACTCACTGCTCGAGAAAACTTGATGCGCTTTGGCATGGGCTGCTCGCCGACTAAGATAGTACATGCTGACTCACACCACTCTAATGATTTCCAAGATGGACCCTGTAAAGTACATCTTCGAAACGCCAACTCTAACCGGAAGAGTAGCCCGATGGCAAATGATTCTGACAGAATATGATATCCAGTACACTTCACAAAAATCCATTAAGGGAAGTGTATTGTCGGATTATTTGGCCCAGCAGGCAATTGATAATTACCAGCCAATGATGTTCGAATTTCTGGATGAGGACATCATGTTCCTCAAGTCGAAAGACTACGAAGAACCACTCCTGGAGGAGGGGCCAGAACCCGAATCCAAATGGAGTCTGATGTTTGACGGAGCCGTTAACATGAACGGTAGTGGAGTTGGTGTTGTCATTATCTCGCCGGAAGGGATCCATATGCCCTAGACTTCCCAACTGACATTCGAATGCACTAACAATGAAGCGGAGTACAAAGCACGCATAATGGGCATCGAGGAAGCAATTAATCTGAGAATTAAGAACCTCGAGATCTTCGGTGATTCAGGTTTAGTCATCAACCAAGTTAACGGAAAATGGTTGGTTCATCAACCTCATTTGACTCCTTACCGGGACTATACCAAGAGGTTGCTAACTTTCTTCACGAAATTCAAGCTGCACTATATACCTCGGGACGAGAATTAGTTTCCCAATGCCTTGGCAACCTTATCTTCCATGATCAAGGTTTTCCAAGAGAACTATGTGTCTAGAATCGATGTCTCTCGTCTCGAAAGACTGGCATACATGTTTGTAATTGATAGTGTTGATGATAACAAACCTTGGTATTATGATATCAAGCAATTTTTGAAGTCTCGGGAATACCTTCCAGGGGCATCAAGCAAAGACAAGAAGACCATTAGGAGGTTGGCAGGCGGGTTCTTCTTAAACCAGGATGATGTGCTATATAAACGGAACTTCGACATGGTCCTGCTCAGATGTGTGGATAGACACGAAGCAGACCTGTTGATGCAAGAAGTTCATGAAGGCTCCTTCAGTACCCATGTTGGAGGGTATGCTATGGAAAAGAAACTTCTCAGATCGGGGTATTATGGGATCACGATGGAATCCGGTTGCTGTAAATACTCCCGCAAATGCCACAAGTGCCAAATCTATGCTGATAAGGTCCATGTACCTCCAAATCCATTGAGTATCATGTCTTCACCTTGGCCCTTCTCCACGTGGGGCATTTATATGATTGGCAAGATTGAGCCAACTGCTTCCAACGGTCACCGCTTCATCCTAGTTGTCATCGAATATTTCACGAAGTGGGTTGAAGCGGCGTCTTATGCCAATGTCACCAAACAAGTGGTAGCCTGATTCATCAAAAGGGATATCATCTGCCGGTATGGAATTCCCGAGAGAATCATTATTGACAATATTTCTAATCTCAACAATAAGATAATGGCAGATCTATGTCGAGATTTCAAGATTGATCATCAAAACTCTTCGCCGTATCGCCCGAAGATGAATGGCGACGTCGAGGAAGCCAACAAAAAGATTGTTCAGAAGATGGTTATGACGTACAGATATTGGCATGAGATGCTACCGTTTGCATTGCATGGGTACCGGATGTCGGTGCGCACCTCAACTGGGGAAACCTCGTTGTCACTTGTATATGGTATGGAGGCAGTCCTACCAGTCGAAGTTGAGATCCCTTCGCTAAGATTAATGATGGATGTCAAACTTGACGAAGCTGAGTGGCTCCGATCCATATACAATCAGTTGAGCCTTATTGAAGAGAAACGCCTAGCAGTTGTATTCCATGGACAGTTGTATCAACGGCGAATGAAACAGGCTTTCGACCAGAAAGTAAGACCTCAACGATATATACCCTGGGACCTGGTGCTGAAAAGGATTCTTCCTCCTAACACGGATTATAGAGGAAAGTTAACACCCAACTATGAAGGTCCTTTCGTCATTAAAAAGGTCTTCTTGGGCGGAGCCTTGATGTTAACAACCATGGATTGCAAAGACTTCAAATCCTCTGTCAACACAGACACAGTGAGAAAATACTTCGTGTAAAGAGACCCACTGGACAAAAACAGAATGAAAGTCCAGGCAAAAATAGGCATCCCGGCAAGCCAAAAACAGAATAAAAGGTTCGGGCAAAAGTTAGGGAAATATCTGAAAAGATGTACACCCGCTGAACTGAAAAGCCACTCTGGACAACTCAGGCAAAAAAGGGTATCCCGGTGGATTGAAAACCCGAAAGAGCGATCCACGCAAAATAGGACTAAAATGAACCACTGTGGTCTACGCGATCTATGATGTGTTGTCAGCAATCAAAGGTGATCTGAAGGTTGAAGATCAATTCAATCATCTTCCTCAAAGCGAAGCAAGCGGAGAATCTTGAGGATATACAAGTCATAGTCGGGTCGGAGCTTAAGGAGACTTTGTTTTTCACATTGCCATTAGGATAATTTATTTTCCTTTTGTGCAATTTCCTCTTTCCAGGGATTGCTTCCCGCTGTAATGCCTATTCATGGCCATTCCATCAATAAAAGCTCAATTTTAGTAAAATTTGTGTCCATGTGTTTTTGTTTTTCATCTATCGTTGTTTGATGCAAAAACGTCCAACAAAATCTAAGAAATATTGCTTTGTGAATGCATGAATGCCTTATACCACATGCATGAGAGTAAAAACATTTGACACATATCTGACGTGTTGGGTGACAGAAATGGTGATTCAGACCATGAACCCGGGGCATGCAGGCCAAACTAACTCTTATTTTGCAGGTACTATCAGTTGTGTTCGTTAACATGCAGGTACATGCGTTTCCAAAAAATCCATCGCCAACACAAAGCTGTAAGAAACCTCTTCCTCAGTAGATCTTGAAACATGACTCCTCAACAAGTCTCGTCAGATCGTCCCCTCTCCAGTGGAGCAACAACAAAGAGAATAATACTTCCTGAGCAGGAGGGTATCATTATCTCTTATCCCCAATGGAGGATGCCTTCCACTTCTCATCTCCAGCATGAGACACATCCTACCTCTCACTCCCAGCAAGAGGTGATCAAAACCCTTGTTTCCATCAGGAAATGTCCCAAGTGGAGTTCTCCATAATCCCCAGCGGATTTGGAGATGGAGATCTTTCCTAATATAACAATGGAGAGCAACGGATGTTTTCCCCAAGCAGAGAGCCCTCCTCCAACAGAAGAGTATCCCCAATCAGAGTCTCCTCATCTCCAGCAATAGGGGGAATTCATCATTCCCTAGCAGAGATGAAGATATAGAAGATCTTGGTAATCCTCTTCTTTACCCAGCAATATTCGCCATTTTCCCCAATGGGTTCACCAAATAAGGCCCATTCCTCATTGGCATTTCTTCCCCAAGTGGAAGGGGTGTATTTGAGGAGTCCCCAGCAGACCTCTTCCCCAAGTAGAAGGTGGTACACCTAAGGGATTCCCCCAGCAATTCCCTCCCTCAGCAGAGTACCAACACATCTAATTCCCTCAGTCGGGTCAGAAGAGTATCACTTCCCCAACAGAGTTCGGCGTGTAGCATACCTTCCAAGTCAACTTCATCCTCAACAAGGTCTTGGCTCTCCAATCTCAAATTCTAATTTATTTTTGGCAAAGATGGCAGTTCAGGTCGGTGTATCATTAACATCATCCCCACAGAGTTGCTTTTCTTCACAGGGATTCATCACAACCAATGCAGAAATTGGTTCTTCCCCAACGGAGCCGTCGAGGATACTTGTTGTCTCCTCATCAAGAGATCATCCTTTGCATTTGCATGTAGTAATCATCGTTTCATTTGCATCCTTTAAAAGCGTAGCATTTCCATCATTATGGACCATCACGCCATGGAAAAATTCAAACATATGCATACGAAGCATAAGCCAATTTTGGTACCTTGAACAAAAGCCCGAAACACCATTTCTGCAACCAGACCGAAGTATCCCCACAGAATGCCGAGTCCATTTCCCATTGAGGTTATTTCTATCAAGTCTTGTTTGTTATCCCTAGATGAGTCTTGTTTCAGTACAACAGTCTCATTTTTTTGCGTCTTCGTTTAAGTACAACGATCGCGTCGTGGGTAATTGTTTAAGTACAACGATCTCGTTTCTTTCGAGTTTCCATTTAAGTACAATGGTCTCGTCTTTGAGTCTCGTTTCAGTACAACGGTCTAATTGTTTCCGCGTCTCTGTTTAAGTACAACGGTCGCGTCGCGGGTAATCGTTTAAGTACAATGATCCTGTTTCTTTCGAGTTTCCATTTAAGTACAATGGTCTTGTCTTTGAGTCTCGTTTCAGTACAACGGTCTCATTGTTTCCGCGTCTCCATTAAAGTACAATGGTTACGTCGCAGGTAATCGTTTAAGTACAACGATCACGTTTCTTTCGAGTTTTCATTTAAGTACAATGGTCTCGTCCTTGAGTCTCGTTTAAGTACAATGGTCTCTCATTGTTTCCGCATCTCCGTTTAAGTACAACAGTCACATCGTGGGTAATATTTTAAGTACAAATATCTCGTTTCTTTCGAGTTTCCATTTAAGTACAATGGTCTTGTCTATGAGTCTTGTTTCAGTACAACGATCTCATTCTTTTTGCGTCTCCATTTAAGTACAATGGTCGTGTCAGGGTTAATCATTTAAGTACAATGATCTTTCTTCTTTGACTTCATCTAAGTACAATGATTTCAATTCTTCGATTACATTTAAGTACAATGGTCTCGTCTTTGAGTCTCGTTTCAGTACAATGGTCTCATTCTTTTCGCGTCTCTGTTTAAGTACAACGGTCGCGTTGTGAGTAATCATTTAAGTACAATGATCATTTTTCTTTGATCTCATCTAAGTATGATGATTTCAATTCCTCGATTCCATTTAAGAACAATGGTCTCGTCGTAGAGTCTTGTTTCAGTACAACAAGCTCACTTTTTTCATGTCTCCGTTTAAGTACAACGGTCACGTCTAAGGTAATCATTTAAGTACAATGATCATTTTCCCTTCGTGGTTCCATTTAAGTACAATAGTCTCACACCTTTCTGATTCCATCTAAGTACAATGGTTTCATTCCCTTTCAGTTATCATTTAAGTACAATGAGTTCATTCCCTCCTGTCATGTCCTATGTCAGTGACATGTTTCAAGATGTAATCCGAGAGTGGCACTTGTTCTCAACTCATTTCATCTCCCATAAAGTGAAAATTTTCCGGTTTATTCGGGTATTCAATCACTCTATACCTTGAAAGTCTGAAAGCCGTTACTATCATCCATTCAGGTCTACAGATGATTGAATAGGGGCAGTTGTAATACCCTAAAATTTTCCCTCTTATTTTATTGCCAACCTCAAGTGGTTTATGCTTCTTCATATTGCATGATCGTTCATACTGCATTGCATTTAAAAATAAAATAAATCATCTTCATTTTCATATGCATGGGGCTTGTGATCAAGTGATACTTGTCAATCATTGGAGCTCAAGAAAATAATATCACAAAAATAATCCAAACCATTTCCAAGCTAACCCATCAAAATAATGAAAAAATAAAGTTTTTCATCCGTTAACCGGTTAATGCCTGGGGTTAACTGGTTAACGGAGGCGAATTTTGAACAAAAACTTCAAAATTAATTGGTTTCTCTTTTCCCTCCACTTTCTTCCTTCATTTCTTCCACCTTTTTTCACACTTCATTTTTCACTTCACTTCACTTGAAACTTCTACCACATTCTAGACCCTTCCACACTCTTCCAAGGAATATTCCCTAAACCCTAACCAACTTTAACTAACTTCTACCCTTAGCTTAGGACCCAGGCCTAAACCCTAACCTAACCCTCATCCAAACCTAACCACTATAAAAAGATATCTTCACTCCAAAAAACTGGGGCTTTATTTCCACCATTTTTCAACAATTTATCTTCATCTCTCTCAATTCTCTCAAACTTTTCCCCCATTTTAAACCCTAACCAAAGCTTCTTCACAAAAAGCTTCTTCAAGTTTCACATTGAAACTTGAGGAGTTTGAAGCTAAACCTCCATTCAAGCATCAATTTTATAGCTTATTGGATAAGTTGCAATTTGTTTTGGATTAATTTGAGCTTATTGGAAGTGATTTTGCAAGTGTTCATCAAGATCTTCACCAATTGCATTTATTTTGCATTTCGCGGATCAAAGTTTGAAGCCTCCGGTTTTCTCTTCTTTAACATTTTGAACAACTCGTAACAATCACCAAAGCAATCCTCCACTTTGTAGGTTGGTGAATTCGAAACCACTTTTCGCTTTTAATTTATTCACTTCATCTCACCGTATGGCATTCTTTGATCATTGTTACGTTTTGATTGCAATTTGTTCGATTTACTTGTTAGTTGCTAGAATTGTAGTTTATTCTTGATGCTAATAGGTGTTAGAAGACTAGGTTTGAGTAGAAAATTTGTGCTAGCATGTTTATGAATGTAATAGGAACCTTTGGAAGTAGGTTTAAGGCTAAAAGTGCTTATTTCATAGTTGTTTGTTGCATTATATTCAGTGTTAACCGGTTAACGCCCTGGGTTAACCGGTTAACACGTTATATTTTGCCCCTGGATTTTGATTTTGAAGTCTTTAACCGGTTAACCCAGGCTGTTAACCGGTTAACACTGTTTGATTTTGAAAAATCAGCTTGTTTCATGGCATGTCCTTGCATAGCTCGTTCTTTAATCGTCATAGCTTGATAGATCATGATTTTAGTGAATTTTTAGGATCACTTTAGGTGCATGATTCTGTAATTTTTGTAGCTTTCGACATGCATTTCGTTAGTTTCCGTTTTGTGTATAAATGTTGCATAATATGTTCATAACACCATGTGATCATTGTTTGCATAATTGAGCATCCTTTATAGCATAATAATGAAGGTGTATACCTCTGGTTTTTGCATTGCATAATCACATCTTGATCCATTTTGTGCATGTTGAAAATTGCATAATCTATCACATAAATCATTTAACTTGCATCACATAATTGCATGTTATTGTTGCATTCTTCTTAATAATCCATTGCATTTTATTGCATAATCTTGCATATTTTGCACTCTTTCTTTGTGCATTATTTGTCATTCATTTTGTGCATAAAAGAAAACATTCAAATTTGTCTTGTTTCCATAGCTTCTTTTTGAAACAGGTGTTGTAAAAACATGTTGCATTCATGCTGTTTTGACTTTTTACACCTATTTTGCATGCTGATTGTTAGCTGTAATAAGCTGTTTGCATTTTGCATTGCATTTGGTAGCTGTTTGTGCTATAGGAGCTGTAGTAGCCGCTGGATTTTTTCTTTGCATAGTTTTTAGGTCCCCTAGACTTAGGATTGAGTCTAGATTAGGTCCTAGATGTATTAGGATTTGTTTGTTACTTGTTTACCTCATTCCTTTTATAATGTTTATCCTACTAACAATTGTTTTGTAGGGAAGTAAAGGTAAGCTCACGCAACTTCATCCTTTTTAATTCCTTCATGCTTTCAAAGTGTATTTGTTTTAGCATTTCGTTTAGTCTACATAACTTCATGCTAATCCCCTTTAGAAACGACTTAGCTTCCTTAGGAAGTAAGTTGATTTCTAATTCCCGTTTCTTTTCCTTTTCTTAATTAGGATTACAATACTGCTCTAACCTAGGTTCATCCATGCATGACAACACTAGGATAAATAGTCTCCCCTTTGACTTTTTCCTTTTGCTCCGCTTTGCTTTCTTTCTCATCTCAAAGAAAAGTAAAAAAACACCTAATAAAGGTTGATTTTCTCGTAGGCCACGAGACTTTGTCGTGGGTTACTTATACGTGTCCCATTTCGGGGCAAGGTGTAAGGCATCTACTACGATGAACAAGTCTTAGTATGAGAATATTCACAAACAACAAATCTCAGAAAATACTTCTTTAAAAGACAGTAAACAAACAATACTCGTATTTTCCTTCGGGAATTCTTCTCTCACCTCATTCACTCTAAACACGGACTTGCAACGACTTACCTCATTTGCAAGATGGTTACGCACTCGTATCATACGAGCCTACAACACCTGAGCATAAACATACGCAGTTCAGTTATAAGAAACACACATAAATAGTTTCCACCTTAGTTAGGCGAACTACGTCGACTCTGATCCTCAATTTCTCGATGAGGTACGTAGGCAGCGGGGTAGGGCCCGTTCGAGCACATTCTTTATTTTCTCTACATTTCTCCCTTTCTTTTTGTTCTCTTCTTTTCCTGTTCCTTTTCTCCTTTCAGTTCTAGTTAGCAGTACATTTGTTTAGCAACATCTTTATTTCTCACCCCTTTGAAACAGACAAACAAGCGTGGATCCCGTTGGGTACGACGGACGGTCTGAGGTGTCAATACCTTCCTAGTTCGTAACCGACTCCCGAACCCAGATCTTTGGTTCGCAGGACCTTGTCCTTTCTTTTTCTCTTCGGTTTGTGCAGCATTACCTTTCCCATTAATTAGGGACAAAAATGTCTGGCTGACGACTCTACCTTTTCCGCACCACTTTCGCATTTGCACTAGGATGAAAATCCCGGCAACAACAATTACCCTTTTGATGATATCAAGTTTTATGGACTTTTTATCATCCTTTTGGTGATAGCGAGAGTCATTATGATCCAACCATCATCCTCTTGGTGATGGTGATCTTTTTCGTTTAGAGTTAACCCTAACCCTTTTAGTGTTGGCAATCACTGAAGACGTTTGACTAACTATTACCCTTTTGGTGGTAGCTAGATGTGTGTGTCGATCTTTCTGTTATCCTTTAGGTAATAGCAAGTCTCAGTGTGTCAACTATTACCCTTTTGGTGGTAGTTATCTTTCTCATTTTTGAATTATTCTTCATTCTTTTGGTGATGGTTGTTAACCTTTTGGTAATAGCAATCTTTGTCTATCTCACTGATATCCTCTTGGTATCAGTGGTCTTTCCAGTATCAATCTTATTATCGTCCTTTTTGTGTCGTCAGCTTTTTTTGTTAATCTTCCAGTTAACTTTCTTCTTTTTTAGACAAATTCGGTGTATTTTTGTATCTAATTGACTTATACCTTGAAAGTATGAATACGATTCAGTTCATCTTACTCGGTTTAAGCCACTTAGATAGGGGCAACTGTCATACCCCAAATTTATCCTACCTGTATATCAGTTTTGTTTCAGTTCACTAACCGATATTCAAAAAATAAAAATAAAAATATGTTTTTCTACTTTCATTGTCTAAGCATAGGTTGTTTGAATTGTTATCGAGGTTTATCATGGTAAGTGTGTGTGCAATGTGGTTGAAATTCAGTCTTTTGTGAGTGGCAATCATCAACGGCCAGTTTATGTCCAATCAGGGTTTTTATTTTTTATTCACAATTCGTTTTTATACGATTATCACCATATCCATCAAATCCATTTTTGTTAATATAAATTCCAATTCTCATTTTTATTTCTAATGTCCATATATCCATTTATGTCTTTCATCCAAATTAAAATCATGTTCAGTTTTATTCATATCAAATTCCACAACAAAAATTTCCAAAAAAACATTGTCATTTTATTTTCCATCTTAATTTACAAAAGCCCATTGTCCTTTTTTTACAAGCCATGTCAAATTCATAACACAAGTTGCCAAATAAAAAAACCATGAAAACCCATAAACATTTTCACAAGCCCATTTACAACAAATAATCAAAAAGAAAAGAAACAAAATTGTATTTTTTTTAATCCATCATTTTCCTTGAGCAAAAAACATCACCCACGTTGACCCCACACAAGCCATAACAACCTGGCCCCACCTACCATGAGCAACACGGAGCTCCAACGCATTTCATCAAACAATTCATGCAGCAAAATGTCATAATTCACGTACACCACTTAGCACACACGTGAGCCAAAACAAAAACAACAAAACGAATTACAACTTACAAATAGAAAACTCAGCATAATTCAAAACAAATTCTCCCATATATTTGCTTCCAAGTTTGCATATAATACCCTCTTCAACTCTATAAAATTAGACCCAATATTCTCTCATTACCAAGCTTGGAGGGCATAAAAATACTCTACAAAAAGCAATTACATCCAAGCTTCAAACCAAAAAATCAATAAAACTCACAAACCTACTTAACCTTCATAACCATCTCCATCAATAAAGAAAAAAAAAACAACGTTCATACTCATAAACCTGCTAATCCTTCATTCAATATCCATACAAAAACCACCATAAACCAATTTACAACCTTCCTCCTGCAAAAACCAAACTCACCTTCTTCATAAACCCTTAACATCCCAAAAAACACAAAAAAAACTCGAATGCATACAGAATCGCGAAATAAATTAAAAAGCAGAAGAAAAACAAGATTCGTGAGAATGTGAATCCATACAAACCTAGAGTAACCCCATAGATCCTCATCAAATCACGAAAACAAATCTAAAATCTAGAAACGAGAATGAATGAGAATTGAACAGAAACTTGAAGAGAGTAAGACGTAGAGATTGACCGTGAGAGAGATCGCTGCTTGAGAATCGATTTAAAGGGTGGGTTTACCTTTCTGAAGCATGATGCCTTTCCTTCTTGATTCAATAATTTCTGAAACTTGTTTTTATCTTCTAAAGCATATGAATCATTGTTTCTCTTTTCCTTTATGTTGAACTTTTATCTCTGATCTGTGAAAAATAAAGTGGTGATAATCGATTTTTTTTTGTTTAGGTATTTAAACTAAACCTTGTTGTTTTATTTCATGTGGATCTATGGGTTTGTGACTAAGCTCACTAAGTCTTGCTATCTGTACTCACAAACCAGCGCCACACACATTTTTCTTATTTTGTTATTTTTTATATTACTTTTGGTTTTCTCTTTAATTTTTAATTTTTTTCAATTGATCTAATTTTTTTTACTATCATTCAATTTGAAAAAACTTGGGATTAGTTATGTTTTTATTCTATTTTTGATTTGTTATTTCCATTTATCTCAATTTTATTTTCTCATATTGGAACCGATGATATGACAAAAGATCTTGGAATAGTCGATTTTGTTAAATCGACGAAAACTCGATCAATATGAGGCCATTAGTTAGTTTAGCTTTATTTATTGTTTTTATTTTCAATTTATGATCGATGAACATCTAAATATCGGAGATTATCGCAAACCGACTTGAAATCTCGATTAATGATGAGACCACTTTATTTTCTCTTTTAGAAATTTATTTTATATTCATTTTGGTCAATGAAAGTCTAGAAATCTTGATGGTCGGAAAATTTATAAAATCATGATTAAGACGAGACCATTTTCCGATTATTCGATTAGCCTTTGCATTACGATTTCTAAGTTATAACTCAATTTAACTTTCAAGAACCGTATGGATGCATAAAGTGACGCTCGGTTTTTCATAGAGTGATTCTAACATTGAATCCGCTCTAAGATAGTTAAAGAGAAATATTTTGACACTTTTGATTTAATCTCGATACCTGTGGCCTTGCATAGTTTAGAACACTTCATACACGCTTCCTTTTGGGCTCATATAATGAATCCTTTTAATTCTTGCAATCCCGTGTTATTTATTTTGTACCCCACTCCCCCATTTCCATTGTACGCCATTTACTTTTCCGCACTGTGATTTCATTTGCTAGGAGCAGCCTTAGGGACTAGTATCAATTTGACTTTGTTCGCGAACCCTTGATCCAACGCCAAGTGGTTGCACTCGCACATTTGCACTTTCATTCGGTTATGGTGTTTTTGCTAGGAGTACCCTTAGGGACTAGGATTTGAATCCACCTAACCAATCAAACAATAAACCTCTATTTTCATTCATCCTTGTAAGTCGGGTGCATTGTGCCTCTCCATCAAACCAAAAAAAACAAGAGGTCTCTTTTAGACCCAAACCCTTGATCTAATGTCAAGCGGTCATAGGAAATAAAACACTTTAATAATACGAGAAGAATTGTACGCCACAAGCCTTAAGTGGTAGAAAGGAGGATGATAGATATCACGTTAATCGCTCTGATTGTTTCGACGCAAGACGCTTGGCTTGTTGGGAGAAATAGTCACCTTTACCCATAGTCTTTAGTGCAATTCGACTCCTAAATATTTTTTTGAAAGAAAGCTAATATAACAAACAACTAACAACCCGTAGTGAGTCGAACTACGAAGCTTTGACTTTCCCATTGTACGAGGGGATACGTAGGCACAAAGACCTTCAATCTTTGTCAAGCACCTTAGGATCAATCAAACTTTTTTCCATTAGCAAGTAACTCATTAGGCATAGACATCCTTTCTCGCGTTACAACTTAGATGGTTCCCATCGAGTATGATGGATGTGAGGGGTGTTAATACCTTTCCATTGCATAACCGACTTCTGAAACCAGACAATGGTTGTGACGACCTTAGTCTTTAACCCTTTTTCGACGGGTTTTATCTATATTTTCCCTTTCCCCTTTTGAGAATAAGTCAAAATTAGGTGGCAACTTTCATGTTAGCCCAGCTCGTGATCTTTTATCAAAAGGTCATATTTTCGATGTGCGGTAGTTACAATTCGATTGAGAAGATATATTTGAGGGTTCCAACATTTGGGATGAACTTGTTGGTTGATGACAAAGGTTCCCTAGAGATTGTTGATCTCTATAGGGTGAATCTTAGTGTTGACATTTGTATTTAACACACAATGTCATAACCTGATTACTATGATGGTCCTTTTGATGAAATAGTAGTAGTGAAAAATTAAATTGTGGATGAGAATGAAGAAGTCCTTGTTGCAATGTGTGAGGAAGTTGTTAATAGGGTTTGATGGAAACTGAGTTGATGGAAGGTGAGGATAGTGGTAAGAATAGTGTAAGGGAAAATGATGTTATGGAAAATGTTAGTGAAAATGCTGTTAGGGAAAAGAGTTAATGGAAATTGATGGAAATGTTGATAATGGACAAGGTAGTGGTGAGGTTAATGATATTCTTAGTTCTGATGATAGTGAGGATGAAAGCTTCAATTATGATAGTGAAATGGAGGTAGAATTTTATGATGAATCAGATGAGTATGGTGATGATTTAGATGATGATGAAGAGGATAATTTAATTGGCTATGTGAATGAAGATGATGACCAAAAGGGGAACAGAAAAAAAAAAGGTAAGGAAAAGTGGGAGGAAAACAAAGATGAGTTTAAAGGTAGTGAAAATGAAAGTGAGGATTTACAAAGTGGGTGTGATATTGATGATAGTAGTGGCGTTAGGAGAAAAAAGTACCTTATGTTCAAGTTACTAAAAGACATGTCCAATTACAAATGGGATGTTGAAATGTACTTTATTACCAAATTTGATTTCAAGAAAGAACTCATATGCAGTTTAATCTGGAAGGAACTTGAAGTACACTAAAAATGACAAGGTTAGGTCGAGGGTTAGGTGTAAAGATGGATGTATGTGGGAAGCTTATTGTGCTAAGTTACCTAATGAGGATTTTTGCCAACTAAGAAAGATAATAGACAGTCATAGTTATAGTAGGGAGTACAATGTGAAGATGATGAGTACCAAATGGTTAAGTAAAAGGATACATGATTCTTTGAAAATCAACCCAATATTGAAGATTAAGAACATAAAGGAAAAGGCACAAAAGAAGTGGAATGTTAGGGTCAATAAGACTAAGGCCATAAGAGCTAGATTTGCTGCTAGAGACACAATTAACGGTTCTTTCTAGGGGATTATACAAGGATTTATGACTACTGCCACGAGTTATTGAGATCAAACCCAGAATCTACTGTGAAACTGAATTTCCAACTTGTGCAAGAGGGTATTGATGATCAAAGATCCCAATTTAGGAGGACATACATATGCTTTGCAACTTTTAAGGAGAGCTTCAAATTATACAGGCATTTCATTAGTCTTGATGGATGGTTTTTTGAAAGGTCTATGTGGAGGTCAAATCTTGGAAGCCATAGGTAGAGATCCAAATGATCAAATGCTACCAATAGCATTTGCAGTAGTGGAAAGTGAAAATAAGGATAGCTAGACATGGTTTATGGAGTTGCTTATTGATGACCTTGAGGGAGAGAAAAATGTCTCACATACACTTTTATATAAAAAAAGGTATACTTATGTTATTTTTGTTATGCTTGTGTTCTTACTTATTATAGTTATGTTACATCTATTATACTTATGTTTTATGGTTGTGTTTTTAAAACTAATTATATAGGGATTATTACCTGCCATAGATGAACTGCTACCTAGAGTTGAGCAAAGATTTTGTGTTAGACATTTCTATAACAATTTCAGGAAAAGATATCCTGGTAAGATGTTGAAGGAAATCATTTGGAAGGCAACAGGGTCAACATACTACCAAGCTTGGGAAAGAGAGATGAAAGGAATGTAAGATGTCAATGTAGACGCCTCGAAGCACATGATGACAACCCCACCAAGATATTGGAGTAGATCATACTTCAAGACACATAACAAATGTGATATTGTTCTTAATAACATGTTTGAGACATTTAATATTATAATCTTGGATTCTAGAGCTAAGCTATTGATAACCATGGTGGAAGAAATAAGGACATACATGATGGAGAGATAGGTAACAAATAGGATGAGTTTTCAGAACATGGTAGATGTTGAAATGTTATCAAACATAAGAAGGTAAGTTGAAAAAATGAGCACATACCCAAACCTATACAATTCAAACTACTATGTCAGATGATCATATATTTATGTTTTAGGAAGTTTGATGAGCATATCTTTGAGGTTAGACACCTTGAAAACCAAGCTGACAAGTTTTCAGTAGACTTGAAGGAGCATATTTGTTCATGCAGAAGATAGGAACTGACACATGCCTACCTTGTGTTCATGCATTGTTAGCTATGAAGAGTATGAACTATAATATTGATGACTACATTCCAGATTATTACAGAAAAACAAGATATATGGAAGTTTATAAACATGTTATTTTTCCAGTTAATGGCTCAAATTTGTGGGTAAGGAGTGAGTATCCAAATGTACAACCACCTAAGTATAGGAAGATGCCTGAAAGGCCAGAAAAGAGAAGGAATCTAGAGCAAGGTAATATTGATGGTTCATACAAAAAAAAGAAGGATTGATTTCAATGTCAAGTGTAGTAGATGTAATAAACCATGTCACAACAAGCTTACTTGCAAGGTGACATCATCTAGCCAACAACCATCCTAACAACCATAAACACAAGTTTCACAATGAGTCACTCAAGTATCACAATAGCCATCCCAACAACCATCAAAGCATCCATCCTAATAACCATCAACATAAGCTCCATAAGGAGTGACTCATGCATCCCAGCAAGTTACACAATGAGCCAATAATGCATCCCAACAATAATCTCATGGAAGGCCAACAAAACAACCAATTAAAAGGGGCTAATAATCTAGTTTAGCATCTCAATCATCTCATGTAAGGGCCAATAAGTTACCAATCAGAAGGCCTACTAAGCCTTTTATACCACCAAGCCCTACAACAAGACTGAGTGCATCCAAGACTATTGTTAGGCCAACAACAAGGAGATCAACACCAATTAAGAGATCAACACCAAATTGGAAACTTTAGTTTAAGTATGGGGCATTTTCTTATGTTCTGTTTGTTAGTTTAAGTTTGAACCTTTGGCATTTTGATACGTTCAGTTTGTTAGTTTAATAACTTATGGAAGATATTTTGGCTATGACTTATGTAATTGGTCTCAAATGTTATTTGTTATTTTTCATATATGTAATATTTTGGCTATGAATCAAATATTATCAGTAACATATTTTGGCATGTTGAGTTTTGGAACATATTTTGGCATTGACTCAAATGTTTATCAGTAACATATTATGGAACATATAATGGCATTGTCTCAAATATTTGGAATTTTAAATTTTGGAACATATTTTATCAGTAACATATTTTGACTATTACTCAAATGTTATCAGTAACATATTTTGGTATCAACTACCAAAAAACATCAACAAAATTGTAACAACTAATACAAGCAATGCAAACAGATAATGCAAAATAATACAAACATGTCATGCCAAAAATTCAAACATTTCTTAAGATTAACAACTGATACAAATAATTGATACCAAAATTAAAACTTGTATATTTATTTCATTTGGTACAAACTAATACAGATAGAATGTTTCCCTAATTCATTCTAACAATTAATATAATGATAGTCATAAACAACATCAAATTCCAAAGTTTTTCCACTTCATAATTTTCTTCATTTCACTTTCAAGATTGATCAATTGTTTCCTAATTCTCCATTCACCATTTTTGCTTCTAAAATTGTCTTTGATAGCTTTTCAATTCTATCCATCCAAAACTGCTCCTTCTCATCTCCAACATCTTCATAAAATCAAGCGCTAACTCAGGTGTTAACATTATATCAGAGTTGGATTAAGACTTTTTCTAATCCTACGCTTATGATTCTTTCACAATGACATCTCTCCTGAATTTAACTTTGTTAGTGATAGGAAAATAAAGTTTATAAGCACGTGTTTTGTGATACCCTACAAGAAACATAACCCTGCTTCTGTCATCCAACTTCCTTTTCTTAGCATCTAGAACATGTTTGTAACAAACAAAACCAAACACCTTCATATGGCTCATACTTTTCTTATCTTCAACCTCTAAAGGAACAATTTCCTTCAACTTCTTAGTTGGACACTTGTTGAGCATATATGTTGTAGTGGAAACAACTTCTCCCCATGAGGTGTGAGAGGGTTTCTTCTTCTTCATCATGCTCCTTATCATATCAAGCAGAGTTATGTTTCTTCTTTCAACAAGAATGTTGTGTTGAGGAGTATATGGAGTAGTAACCTCGTTCTCAATTTCATTTTCCTCATAGAACATTCTAAACTCTATATAGTTGTACTCACCTCCACCCTCAGTTCTGAGAATTTTCAGCTTTTGACCACTATATTTTTTAGCCTCCACCTTGAACTTCTGAAACTCAATAAAAACCTCAGGCTTAAACTTGATAATTGATACCCATGTCATGCTTGTTAACTAATCCATAAAAGACACAAAGTACTTGTTTCCTCCAAGTGAATGTACTTCAAATGGTCTGCATACATCAGAATGCACTACTCCCAAAACATGTTTTGCTCTTGGGGCTACTTCTAATGTAAATGGAAATCTTGGTTGCTTTCCTTTCATGCATATCTCACATTACTTCTTAGGCTTCATAATCATAGGAATGACATGTACCATCTTCTTAGAACTCAGATTCCCTAAGCTTTTGAAGTTCAGATTCCCCAATTTCTTTTGCCACAACTAAATATCACCTTCTGCACTAAGGGATTTAGTTTTAGGTGTTTCCACATTCACCATGAATGTTTTGTTGCTTCCCCATTCAAATCAGCTTCTGATTAGAATCATACAACTTCAAGAGATTATCCTTTATAGTAACTGAGAAACCATTCTCAATTAGCTGATCTACACTCATTAGATTTCTCTTCATGTCAGAAACATATAAAACATCCTTGATCAGAATAATTTATCCATTCTTCACTCTGACTTTGACATTTCCCATTCCTCCAGCATTCAGATACTTATCATCAGCAAATCGGATCTTTGTCATCTTTCTAGAGTCAAAATTAATCAGTCATTATTTGTTTCCAATTAGGTGATTTGAGAATTCATTCTCTATATACCACCAGTCTACCAAATATCCATCATCAGATTCATAAGCCATTAATAACACATGTTCATCATCAGACTCTCCTCTAGCTATGTTCGCTTATTTTTATTTCCTTTCCTTGTTTCACCAAAACTCAACAGCAAAGTGACCAAACTTCTTACAATAGTAGAATTGGACCTTTTTCTTATCATAATTATCCTTTCCCTTATAATGTTCCTTCTCATCAGAGTCTGAGGCTTCTGAATTCTGATAGCCACCACCATGTTTCTTCTTCACCTCTAACTAAGATTGATTCTGATTCTTCTTACTAGAAGATGCCATTAGAGTCCCTCCTACCTCTCTTTTAGAGGTTCTGTCAATCAAAAACAACTCTTGTGACTCTAGACTGCTCCATAGATCTTTAACTCTCATGGTGCTCATATCCTTAGATTGTTTAATTGCTACAACAATGTAATCAAACCGAGGAGTAAGTGATCTTAGTACATTTTCAATGATTACTTGTTCAGAGAGAGACTCTCTACAAGATTTCATCTCTTTTTTTATCAGAATCACTCTAAAGATGTAATCAGGTACATTATCATTGTTCTTCATGTTGATATTCTCATACTGCTTACATAGAGACTGAAGTTTCACCTTCTTCACCTATGCATCACTATCGTAGCATCGTACCAGTGTATCCCACACAACCTTCGTCGTAGTTGAATCAACGATCTTCTCAAATACATTCACATCCACACACTGATGACTATATAATAGATATTTCCAATCCTTCTTCCTCATCTCTCTATATGTGTTCCTTTGTGTTTCAGTTGCATCTACTGCAACCGTTGTATAGCCGTCATCAACAAGATAAAGAACATCTTGAGCACCAAACAACACGCGCATCTAAATCATCTACAAATTCTAATTATTTCCATCAAATGTTGAAAGCTTCATGTTAAAGATACCGATTCCACCGTTCATCTTTGATCTTGTGCAAGAATTCACTCAAATCTAACCATACACTCGTATTTCCCAATCCTGCAGAATCAAGAAATGTGAGTCAATTACGATCTAAAAATGTGTTTCCCAATCCTGAAGAAATTTATAACTTTAGAGAGAGATAAAGTATTTTAATTCAAAATTTTTTACCTTCTCATTAGAGTGTGGTTAAATCTACCAATAATACAATGTTTTGCAAAATAAAATTGACGATTTACATATTGATAATCTTACCAAAGAAAGATAAAAATTTAACATTCTTCTAGGTAATAAAAAATAACCTTATAGCAAAGTAGAACTAGGTTATGTACCTAAAAATAACGTTTAAAGTTCTAGTAACATATGTCATGTATATAGGAACTATAAATGTAAAATTCTTAAATGTAACTATTGTGATAAAAATTACCATGTTACTATTTTTCGCTTTGTTAAGAAAAGTCATGAAAATAAGAATATTTATCCTCTTTCTCATTTTTATAAATAAAAACATGAACGTAAAATGAGAAACATGTATGTTTCATATTATTCATATAATTATGATCCTAATGAGAAATATAGATAAAAAGATTTATCACACTAACATTAAAGGACCCAGAAACATTTTGGTACTAAAGGTCAAAAAGTTAAGTTGTGATGCATATATGTTTAGTAGCTCGAAATCAAAATGCCGTGTTGATAGCGGTTATTCAAATTATAAGACTGGAGAAATAAATATTTTCTCTTATTTTACTCCTATAAGAGGAGAAGTTTCTTCTTATAGTAGCAATAAAGGTATCTATTGGATATGAGACTATTGATAAGAAACATAATCCTCATGATAAACTTTTCTAATTATTAAGTTTTATAACATAATTTACTTAATATTAAGTAATTTGTGTGAGAAATGTAATAGAGTATTGTCTAATTATTTTATATGTATGATCTTTAAAACTCTGAAATGAAATTTATTTTTTCTATTAAAACTTTTTCGAAAACACCAGGACTATAAAAGAATTCATACATGTTACCTTTAATGAACTAATATAATATTTGTTGTCGGGGTAGAATTCTTTATTTGTACACATAGTATAAGAAAAAGTTACATACACAACTTACCACGAAAGAAGCAATCCCTTATTGATAACATGATTTTATATCGATTATTTAGCTTGGTTTCTAATTAATTAAGTTATTATTTTTCGTCATTTGAACGATATTATGCGAGGTATTTGTTTGTTTTGCAGGTATTATGATTTATGTGACTTGTAGAAGAAAACGAGTTAAAATGAGAAGAATTGAAGCATTTAGCAGAAGAATTGAGACAGATGGTAGAAAATAGAGTTTTCTGCATTTTAATTCCCAGACGACCGTCACAAGGACATGATGTTCATCACACATTGAACATTTGGGACGACCGTCTGCAAACTAGGATGACCGTCACAGGTCATTTACTCAGAAAATTAAAACGTGCCTCAGTCAAAACAAAGACGTTGTGAAGCTACGTTATTTTCTCATTCAACTCAGTATCATTCAATGCAACCACATCAAAGCCCAACAATATTATTCCCAACATTTTCTCACCAACAGTTGTACGTGAAGACTATAAATAGAAGCTAGTTTGATTCACAAAGGGAGTTTCGACCTAATCCTAATTTTCTTCCATTTTTCACCATCGGAGCCCAATTTATTTTCATTGTTCAGAGCTTTGTTCTATTTATTTTTCTGCATTAGTTTATTTTTCCGTACCTTTACTGAACCATAGTAATAAATTCCTACATCGGGAAGCTATTGCAATTTACATAGTCTATTGCAATTTACAAGACTCACATAGATGCTTCCACGGGAGGCGCTTTCATGGACAAACCATACGAAGATGCATACAACCTCATTGAGAACATGGCTCAAAACCACTGTCAATTGGGAGGTGAAAGAACCCCTGTAGAGAAGACCCAAACTAAGGGAAGAATGTATGAAGTTAGTATCTTAGATCACATCAACACTAATATGGATGCTCTTGCCCAGAAGATTGATAACTTGACTGTAACACCACCAGCCATCGTGGTTGTCGTAACTCCAAATTAAAAAATATATGGAATCCCAAGACACGCACCCCCCCCCCCGAGTGCCAACTTCTAGCTGGATTAACCACTGACCAAGTGAACTACGCTCAAGGAAATCCGCACTCTAATACCTACAACCCAGGTTGGAAGAATAATCCTAATGTTTCCTACAAGAACAATAGTGCCTTGTAAGCGCCTAACCAAACACCTATTGTACCACCAGGATACCAAAAAGCTTTCGCACCCGCTCAGAACGCTCCTAGGAAATCTAACCTTGAATTGATAATGGAAAACTTTACAGTCACATAGACTCAAATAAATAAAGAATTCCTGAACCAGAATATCCATACTAGTGAGCAGATCAAACAATTGGTAACCAAAATAGACGTTTTAGCTACTCATAACAAAATGTTAGAAACTCATATTTCTCAAGTATCCCAACAACAAGCATCCATTACTTCCCCAGCTGGCACGTTTCCTGGACAACCACAACCAAATCCTAAAGGACATGTGAATGCAGTTATACCAATAAGTGGAAAAGAGTTAGACGGGCCTATTGATCCTAGAACCAAAAACCCAGCCATGTACCAAAAATATGATAAATCAACTGTAAAAGAAAGATCAACCAAAGGAAAAGGAGGACAACGAAAAAGAGGCCGAAGAGAAAGAAAATCCTTATGTGCTTCCGCCACCGAATAAACCACCACTTCCGTATCCCCAACGGTTAACCAACCTTAAAACTATGAGACAATTTAAGAAATTTGTAGAGCTTCTGAAGCAGTTAAACATTATGATACCCTTTACAGAAGCTATTACTCATATACCCTTATATGCTAAATTCCTAAAAGAGATCATATCCAACAAAAAGAAAATCGACGAGAATGAAATAGTTACACTTACTGCTGAGTGTAGCGCTATTATTCAAAACCTCATGCCTCCTAAGCTAAAGGATCCATGAAGTTTTTCTATACCCTGTGTAATCAGAAAGTTTGTCATAGACAAAGCTCTATGCGATTTAGGAGCCAGCATAAGTGTTATGTCATTATCAATATGCAAGAAGCTCAATATGGGAGACCTAAGACCGACAAAGATGTCAGTTCAGTTAGCCAACAGCTCAGTCAAGTATCTGGTTGGTATTTTAGAAAATGTTCATGTACGAATAGGCCAATTCTACATCCCGACTGATTTCATAATCATGGACATCAAGGAAGAGGATATGACTTGTATCATACTAGGAAGACCATTCCTAGCCACCACCGGAGCCATCATTGATCTGAAGAAAACTAGGTTGACATTCGAAGTAGGGGAAGAAAAAGTTGAATCCATCTTAACCCAATTCATCCAAGCTCTAGCCATATATGATACTTGCTACTTTATAGACGTCATTGACAAATTCAAGAGAGAAATGGAAAAGGAAAAGACTACCTACTCTGATATAAGGAAGATCCAAATCCCTCTAATCCTTGAAGATGATAATTGGCGAGAACCTTATCAAGACGATAATCTAAGTGAATGCTTAGCACTTATGCCCGACCATATGCCTTTCCCTGAGAAACCCGCTCTAAAACTCAAGATATTACCGAATAATCTGAGATACGAATTCCTAGACCCAGAACTTAAAAGACCAGATATAGTCAATGCAGACTTAGGATAGATCGAAACCAAAAAAATATTAGACGTCTTAAGGGAATATCCAACTCTGTTAGGCTACAACATATCTGATTTAAAAGGAATAAGTCCTTCAATCTGTATGCATCACATTATGCTAGAGGAAGACTGCAAAACCTCTAGAGAACATTAGAGAACGATCAACCCGATCTTAAGTACTGTCGTCAAAGATGAAATAAAGAAGTTACTAGACGCTGGAATCATATATCCAATTTCTGACAGTCAATGGGTTAGCCCAGTGCATGTTGTACCGAAGAAGGGACGCATTACAGTTACTAAGAACTCAAAAGGTGAGTCCATAACACAGAGAGTAGTAACCGGAAGTAGAATGTGCATCGACTACCAAAAACTGAATAAGGATATTCAAAAATATCATTTTCCCTTACCGTTCATCGATCAAATGTTGGAAAGATTGGCCAAACACTCATGTTTTTTTGTTACCTAGATGGTTACTCAAGATTTTTCCAAATCCATATTCATCCCGATGACCAGGAGAAAACCACCTTCACATGTCCCTACGGAACATTTGCTTACCGTCGTATGTCGTTCAATTTATGTAACGCTCCAGCGACATTTCAACAATGTATGATGGAAATCTTCGCTGACTTCATAGACGACATCATGGAAGTGTTTATGGACGACTTTTCCGTATACAGACAAAGCTTCGAGGGATGTCTATCAAACTTAGAGATGATGATGGAGAGATGCGTAAAAGTAAACCTCGTACTTAATTGGGAAAACTGCCATTTCATGGTCAGACAAGGAATCGTGCTAGGACATGTAATATCCAACAGAGGGATTGAAGTAGACAAAGCAAAAATAGAAGTGATAAAAGACCTTCAATTGCCAAAGACCATGAAAGAAATAAGAAGTTTCTTGGGACACACCGGTTTTTACCGACGATTCATCAAGGATTTTTCTAAAATCACTAAGTCGTTGACCGGTCTACTGATGAAGGACGTCGAGTTTATCTTTGATGAAGACTATCTAAAAGCATTTGAAACACTCGAAACAGCTCTTATCACCGCACACATCATGCAACCACCTGATTGGACACTACCGTTTGAGATCATGTGTGATGCGAGTGATTATATTGTAGGCGCAGTCTTAGGACAAAGAAAGGATAAGAAGCTTCACGTAATTTACTATGCAAGTAAAACTTTAGACCCCACTCAAATGAACTACACCACAATAGAGAAAGAACTTCTAGTCGTATTGTTCGCTCTTGACAAATTTCGTTCCTACTTGGTAGGAGCTAAAATAATCATCTATAATGATCGTGCTGCTATTAGATATCTATTAAGTAAGAAGGACGCAAAACCTAGACTACTTAGATGGATCCTGTTACTATAAGAGTTCGATTTAGAGATTAAAGATAAGAAAGGAACTGACAACGTAGTAGCAGATCACTTATCACGAATGGAAGGTATTAAACCAAACCAAATTCCTATTAATGACGATTTCCCTTATGAATGTCTTATAGCCCAAATAGCAAGTGAGATATCCTCTTTGACTCTAGCCGAACACAATCAAGAGGAAACAGTGGAAGAAATCTATACACACGCTACGCTGACATGGTATGTGTCGCTCCCGGGATTTTCATCCTAGTACAAACGCGAAGGTGGCGCGGAAAAGGTAGAGTCGCCAGCCAGACATTTTTATCCCAAAGGAATGGGAAAGGTAATGTTGCACAAACCCGAGGAAGGAGGAAAAGGACGAGGCCTCGCGAACCAAAGATCTGGATACGGGAGTCGGTTACGAATTGAGAAGGTATTAGCACCCCAATCCGTCCGCCGTACCCGACGGGATCCACGCTTATAAGTCTGTTTTCAAAGGGTGAGAAATAATATACTGTTTGAATGAAAGAAAGACTATCCGGAATGAAATGGAAATGAGAAAATGAAATTGGAAAATGGGAATAAAGGGGAAAAGTGTAGGGAAAATAAAGATTGTGCTCGAATGGGCCCTACCCCACTGCCTACGTACCTCATCGGGATAAATGAGGATCAGAGATGCCGTAGTTCGTCTAACTAAGGTTGAAACTTGTTTTTGATTTTTAGGATGACGTTGCCATAGCTCTAGCCCAGGTGTTACCGGCTCTGACTCGAGGGTGTTTACCGTGTCGCTGTTTGAACTGTCGAGACAAGTCATGTTCGTCCGCAAAGAGTATGAGATGAGATGAGAAGACGTGACTTCTTGGTTTGTTGTTTTTCTAGAAGAAGTGTTTTGAATTTGTGTTTATTGTATGTACAACACTAAAGACTATGACACAGGAGTGAATACTTTCCAAGATCGCCCCCAATGGAACGTTTGTAAAGCATCCTAGAAGAGCGAAGGAGACCTCCACTAATCATTTCCCGTATAGCTTAAGGCTCGTGGCGCATTGTACACCTTTCCTTTATTAAGTGTTTTTGATTTTCTTTTAAGATGAGAAGTGAGACTCAAGTTGTCAAAGGAAAAATTCTAAGGGGAAACTACCCTTATCCTAAGTTAATTGAATTCATGGATGACCTATGGTTAATGAGGTTTGAAATTAAATCTACCTAAGAGATAATAAACTACAAATGCGAGTAAGAAGAAGTTAATAGTGAACAATATGGTCCTCCTAAGTCATGGTAGGTGAAAACGTGTATGAAACGTAAATGAGATGAAACAATGGATCGGGTGGGTCGATTGCGTGGTGCTAAGACGCACGACTTATGGTGTGAAACATACAAGGCTTGCTTTTGGTTTAATGGAGTGGAACGATGATAATTGAGGAACCCTAAAGTCACATGCAACTTTATTTGTTTATTTGAAAACTTACTCGACGTTGGATCGAGCCTTTTATTTATTTTTGAGATTTTCGTTTTCTAACGATTCATTTTATCTTTTCTAACCTAATTAAAGAAGCTATACAAATGTACAAGTTCTAAGCTATTACATCACAAATCACAAATCACAAGAGTATAATCGAGGCATAAAATAATATCCAAGTCCATAAGCCAAACCTTGAAAAATACCTTGCACACAAGAAAAAAAACAAATAGTTAGTGAATGATATGAACCATGAATATGCACAATATGATGGAAATGAATTTAAATGCCAAAAATATTAAAAGTCATGAAAGAAATGTGAAATTAAATTCCTAAGGTCTCTAACCTGATTATAACACTATGTTAAAAAACCTCTTAAAAATTCTAATCCTAACTATGGCAAATGGTCCTTTAATTCTATATAAAGTTCAATCACAAATTTACACAGATTGCACTACCAAAACAGTAGAAAAAATGCCCTAAAAAATACACAAAAAATATACTAGGTACTTTAACTTGCCTTCTAATCATAGCAAAAAGAATGGGCAAAAAATGTTACAGGAAGTGATACAAATAAATTGTACAAATTCATGTGTCCAAGTGAAAATTCAATACAAAATCAATTAAATTAACATTCGAAATTAAATTGAAAAATGATTAAATTCAAAAAATAAAAATTGGGAAAAGTTCAAAATTGAGTTAATATTCTAATGTAATTTTTAGGGAATTTTAATATGCATTTTAATATTTATTTGTGAATTAATTGAAAAATGGTATAAAATAGGATAATAAAAGAATAGAAATAGAGGGGGGGGGATAGAAATGTTTTTAAGTTATAAAAACGATTGGGCCGCACATGGAGGGTGTTAATAGCGAGTTCGCAGGCCCAAAACGTTTTTATCCTGAAGAAGAAAAAAAACAAGACATTTAATCTTGAGATTACATTTAATCTTGAGATTAATGTGGATTAAAATTTTTTTAAGTGATTTCATGGTACATTAATATTGGCTCAAAAAATTGATTTATCATTAAACCCTTAATTTATAATTAATAACCATAACTAATAAGATTAGACCTTTATTATTCTTAAAACAAAACAGACCCCTCTCCCTCTCTCACATTCATCGGCCCTCTCCTTTCTCAAACACCAAGGCCTCTCACACAAACCCTAAAACCAAAAACAGCCGCCGCAGCTTCTGCCCCTCCGCCATCTTCTCCGTCACCTAGCCTCTCTCTCACGCTAAACCCTTCTTCCATCCATTCCGGCGCCGCCCCTTTCTCAACGCCACCATGGCTCTCTCTCTCTCAAAAGCTTCATCTTCTCTAACAACAAACCCTAGCTCCCTCTCTTTCAAAAGCTTCATCTTCTATAACAACAAACCCTAGCTCTCTCTCTCTTTCCCAAACGTAACCCTAGCGGCGGCGAGCATGGAAAAGCTACCGGAGAAGGAAAACCATGGACGCCGTCGCATCGTTCGTACCCTACATCACTGTCTCACACAACCTAAATCCAATCCGAATCGAAAAAACCTAACTCGAATTCCTCTCCTAAGTCGAACTTCAAAGATTGTTAATCTACCTTCAGAATCAAAGGGCTTGTTCCCATAATCCCAGCCTACACACCCGAGACGAAGTATTCTACGAACGAGAAGGAACCAGGCACATACCGTTGACGCGACGGCGAGAAACGGTGGTGAAGTGTCTTTGATGACGGCGCGGAAATCCTCTCAGGTGATTTCGAAACTTCCATTTCTTTCTGTGAATTTGGCTCTGAGCTATAGATGTAATTGGTTCCTGATTTTTTTGCAGATTTAGCTTTGAACAAGCTTTCTTTGATGCGTGCTTTCGGACCGAAAATGATGATGGGGATAGAAGAGGTACTGGCGGATGATTCTGATGGTTATGAGCGTTTTGCCGACGAGTCAAGAACAGTATAAGGAGAGTGGCGGCAACGTTGACGAACGAAGCGAGGTTCAGGTATACGTACGATTTCACCTGTTGTTCTTCTTGTTCCGAATTTTATGTGCTGATTCTTTCTCCTTTTGATCTTGATTCTTGCTCAGTGAATCATTTCCTCTTCTCCTTTCTTAAGTTGTGACTCATTGTTGTGATTGATTTGTGACGCAGGTTGAGTCTAGGTTACGGAAGCGTGAGGGATTCGAAAGTGTGGAGAGGTTATGAGTTCTTGACGATCGATGCCATTAGAGTGACGAATTTGGCTTGGGATGATGAAGAAAAATAGGGCTGAAGCATGGAAGATTGTTTGAGGTGGTGAATGGAGGGTGAAGTTTTGAAAAGCAAAATGGAGAAGAATTGGAATGAATGAGATGGAGAGTGAATTTCTGAGAATGATGAATGAATCCCCTGATTCTATCCTGTTCTAGCTTTTTTATATCAGATCCTCTCACGTAAACTCTTCCTAAATCAGTTATGATTTCTGTTACGAATTAGTTACGGTTAGTTACAATTCTGTTATGTTGTTAGTTAGTGATTAATGAATGTGAACCTTGTAACAATTCTGTTTAGTATATGTCGCGGGCCTCGGCTTAAATTTGAAGCATGGATGATAAGATGTCGTTTAGTTCACCGTAAACCTATTCAGATTATCATTAAACTTGAATACCGACACTTTTCTTTTCTTCTTGAATCTGAATGTTGCATATTTTAAAAGTCTTCTATCTCCTGCTTTGATCTTGACAGTAGCCACACGATGCATACAACAATTTTGCATTTGAATAGAGATTAATGAGAATGCTCGGTTCTCGTATGACATTGGCTCCTTTTTGTTTGATGCAGGGCTGGAAAAATATAGGTTATATATCATTCGCAAAAATGGAAACGTATACTTGGACATGCTAAACCTTGGGAACTACGGAGATTGGCTATGCCGGTTGGAAACATTCACAAAACTGCATTTTATCTCAGATTCCGTTGCCCTTTTCCTCACATTTCGTAACCATCATTTCTTGTATTTTGCAGGAAACTATTGCCTCAACTTCTGGATTTAATTTGTTAACGCCCAATTTCCAAATGATTCAGGCCAAAAAAGTGATTTATTGATGTTGCGTCTCAAAGTTTCGCCTTCATGAACACACTACTCCTGTACATCAGATTGTTCCCCTGCTGGAAATCTGAAGATTCTGCGAATTCCCATGCTGATATTGCCAAAAACTTAGTGTATAACCGGCCTCCATATTACAAGTATCGATAGTGCGAGATGATAAGAAGCTCATCTTTGTATTTCTTTATTCTCCAAAACTTGTGAATTGGTACAGAACCATAACATGTAATTTCTCATCATAAAACCAAATGAATTTACTTTGATGTAAATAAATGAACTTTTGTTAATTGCTCCATTATTTGGGTTTGGCGGTATTTGTAAAGTAACAACTAATGTATGCTTCTCCTTCCACGTGAGAGATACCTTAGACATGCACATGGCAGCAAGTCATTATGAGTCCTGGAGGATCATTTGGCACGGATTCGATACTTGATCCAAAGGTCAACAGTTTGGCCAAGAAACAAACTTAACAATGGGCTTACACAAGGTTTGGATTCACAAAGCAAAAAACAAAACAAAAAAAATGAAAATGTGAATACTTAATTAAAAAAAACAATTATCAAAATTGGTTATGATTCTAAATTGGAGATAAAATGGGAAACTAATAAAACAAATCGGATCTATAAATGATGTAAGGAGAGCAAATGGGTAAAAGAGAAGAAGAAAGAAAAGACATAAATCATGGTTATAAAAATGGAGGATAGTTTATGGCATGGAAATTTGTAAGGATTTTATCTTAACAATCGATGAATTTTAAAATAAAGGTGGCAATAATGAAACGAAAAGGAAAATAAATTGACAATAGTATGGGAGATGGATAACTGGATTCAAAGTGAACTCGAACCACACCTTCCATATAAATCATGACCAATGCACCTTTCCTCCTCATTTTGAAGACAAACCAACCATGATGAATCCACGAATTAATAATATTTCAAATCAACCCTTTTGAAACGCTTGGTTATATCATTCTTGAATCGAGTCATAAACAAAGAATAATGTCTCTTGACCACAATGATGGATGATAGGGAGGATCTTGTAACAGGTCAAATTTTGCTTTAAGAGTAATATATCGAAATAAATCTTCTAAATAGGAACAAGCAAATCACAAGAGTGTGCTTCGATCTCCCATGTTTGCAAATGTTAAGGCCCAAAACAAATGAACACGAGACGTGAACCAGTCGAAGAAATAAATATGAGGGCAAATTTTTGGGTGTTATAGCTGCCCCTATTCTATCACTGTAGACGTGAATGGATGACAGCAGTTGCTTTCAGACATTTGAAGTATGCAGGGATTGAATACCAGAAACAACCAGAAAATTTGCACTCTGTGGCAGAAGAATAGGGAAATAAACTTAACCAAATGAACTATGTTTGGATATAATTATGACAGGAAGAATAGTAAACAGGGGATGCCTTTTGGGTGATGTCAGATGGCTACTAACTCTCCATGCTGCGGGTGGACTTTGATAGGCTGCAACAATGCCTTAGTGATGTATAGATTAGTAACGACTTGCCACATTGTGGGTGGACCTGGGATAAGTTTCCACGCTGCGGGTGGACTTTGGAAATTTGCCACACTGCGGGTGGACTTCTGCTCACTGCGGGAGACTTTTGCTCACTACGGGAGGCTTTTGCTCACTACGGGAGGCTTTTGCCCACTGCGGGGGACTTTTGAGATTTGCCACACTGCGGGTGGACTTTTGCTCACTACGGGAGACTTTAGCGATTTTCCACACTGCGGGTGGACTTTTGCTCACTACGGGACACTTTTGCTCACTACGGGAGGCTTTTGCCCACTGCGGGGGATTTTTGAAATTTGCCACACTGCGGGTGGACTTTTTGAAGCTTGCCACCCGAAGATGGACTTTGGCCAGTCTGCGGCTGGACTTTGAAATCTGCCACCCGAAGATGGACTTTGGCCAGTCTGCGGCTGGACTTTTTTGAAGCTTGCCACCCGAAGAAGGACTTTGGCCAGTCTGCGGCTGGACTTTTGCATATGTTGAATTGCATGGCATGTTGCCCCATGACACTAGGGATATTATGTCTTGAGTATTACTAATGAACTGGTGTAAATGTAAAAGAAATTCATGACGCGGAAGTAATAAATCTCTGCTAACTCTGTGGGGAAACATAATGATCGCGTATTCGATCTCAAGAAGTCATGTGGAGATAACATCTCTGTCGGAGAGGAGCGTGAATAATTCATCTGTCGCGAATCATCATCTTTTCCAAAAATAAATTGGACTTTTAAATTTGAGGGCCGTGCCCGGGGATACCTTGATTATTGAGGAATATCCACTCTTATGGATCTGCTGGGGAGGAGAATGGTTTATCTGAAATCTTCTAGGGGAATAGGAATTGCCTTAGATCTGTTGAGGAACCGAGATCAAGGAAACCTTCTGAAGGAAAAACTTCTGACTTTAGTGAGGATAGATTTTATTTGCCTATTGGTGATGACAACACCGAGACACGTCCTGCTGAGGAGGAAAGATTTCAAGTTGTCTCGTGTTGGGGATTAGTTGCTTCTGTAGGGATTTTACCTCAAGAGGATTTTACAAAAGACTTGGCGTCTTTAAACTGTTAGGTATCATAACGACTGCATGGACCAGTGTAATAACCTTGCTGAGGAGATAAACATTGCTAATGCAGACGAGCTTGTATCTGCCAGAAGTGCTGAATGAGATAGTTGGCTTGACAAGTGACCACGGTATTCTAAACTCCGGGTAAATGTTTTAGATCGTTTGTCTTCGGGAAAGAATGAACTCTCGTACTATTGGGGTGGCCTGCCCCAGTACGAGTATTCGAATAGCTTTGAGCCTGATTGAATGATCTTCGCTCTTGGAGAGATCTGAATCTCGAAGTAATTGCCCCAGTTCGACTGAAGTTTGGAAAGATTGCTCGACTTAACTGCCCCGGATTGGCTAGCTCTTACTGTGACTAATTGGGAAAGTCCCTGCTCAATGAAGCTTTTTCGGAAAAGTGCACCTCGACGTGACAGTCTTTCAGAAGTTTTAGACTTCTCGACCTGGCAAGCTTGAGCTTCTAGATTGAATTTCTGCATGTGAACCATTTATGATGCTCAACAAATGTATGCAAGTGAGAAAATGTTTATTCTTAGAATGAAAATCCTAATTCAACAAACATGTTAATCTTGAAGTTCTTGAAAATGGATCGTTATCCTTCGTGAGCGAATCATTGGTTAAGATACGGCCTTTATTTGAATGAAAGTATGTACATGCAATACCAACAAATGTCTTTTAGCACAACTCATAGGAGTCAGGAACGCGGTCTCGTGATAGTACGCTCTCAAATTAAACCTGTTTCAGTTAGGACTTTTGAGGATTGTATCGTGGCCTGGTTCACGGTTATAGAAACAAAGGATATAGGCTCGAAATTTATTTGTGCCCACCCACTCTTCGTGATGTTCTTCATTCCTATATTCAGCTAGTTTTCACAAGCATTCAACTTTCATGAAGGTTTCGTGTTGATTGAGGAACCATTGTTGCTATCAGTTCACGCACCAATCAGGTTATTGTTGAGAGTCAGTCACTCCTCTATCTTTCGTGTCTGTGTCACACGACTTTGTTCTTATTTTGAGGATTTTTTTTGTGTAATCCTTTCCAACTTTCGCTTTTGTGTTATTTTGCTTATCCCTAACTTTTGCCTGGACTGATTCTTGTGAATCTTTGATTGTGGAGTCCAGCAGGATGCCCTAACTTTTGCCTAAGTCGCTTGTTTTCAAGTTTCGACTTAGCGGGCTTTTTCTTTTCTTTTTGTTCTCTTTTTTTTGAACGAGTCGTGTGACACTGTTTGTCTTGATTGCTTCACGAGGGTTGTGACTGCATCATTCTTTGGTCGACGAAGGCTAACCATTGTGGTTTTCAATCTTTGGACCTTTTGACTTGGGTAACCATTGTGGTTTCGGGTCTTTGGACCTCTTGATTAGCATAGTAGAATGCAATGGATCTTCAAATACACTTCTTTATGAAAGCTTGAACACTTGGTCCGACTAGCTGACATCTACCCTGCCCCTGGGTTACATGTGAGGGTTTTTTTTATGTGAAAAGAAACTCCTACTTCAAGTCTCAAAGGGGTTAGCGAGGGTCTATCTTCCTTATATCTCCAGTGTTTAGGGATTTGAAACAAAGCCTGTACATCGTCAACAAGGCCTTACTCGAGAGCACACAATTAGAGATTTTGCGTTTTTGTTTCGTCATTCTCCCTCATAGAATTTAAGCATGACAATTGGTATTGCGATGTACATATGCAAAATTATAAGGGGATGCAAATGAATTTACTTCAAGAAAAACATGTGAGTTTTATTATTGCTAACATTCAAAAGCAAACAAATTTCATACATGTAGACAAATGTTTTAGCATATAAAAGAAACTACAAATGGAAATGCAGTAAAGAAACTGAATATTGCCGTAGTTGAGGAGGCTTGGCTCCGTCTGGACCTGTCAGTCTTGGATGCTTTCAGTGATTAATAGCTCTTTCACAGACTTGTAATCTTCAATTCGCAGTTGTATACCTAACCATGGCAGTCATACTTCTTCTTCTAGCTATTCTGACTCTGACACGAGACGTCTGAAGGAAAAAGTGAAGCTGGGGAGTAAAGTTGCCCCATAAGGTTGCTCGGAAAGACCTGACGATCTTCTGCCTACGTATCTCCATTGACTGATGACCAATGAAGAATCAGAGTGACGTAGTTCCCCTCAATAGGGATGAAAACGAACAATGCAGAACGATAAACACAAAAATGCCACCATTGAGAGTATTTGAATACTGCTGGCTGTATTTGCTTCATGAAGACCCTGGCGTCCTGGGTGATTAACTTGAAGACTTCAGCTTAACGTGAACCATCTGGTAGAATAACCGTGACACCTGTTCCATTATGACTAGGCATCGGATTCTGGAGTACATTTGGGAGAGGAGCAAAATTGATCGCCTTGGAGTCAACTAAGTCATGTACCTTGTTCTGAAAAGCACAACATTTCTCAATACTGTGCCCCTGGGCACCTGAGTGGAATTCGCACCTGGCGTTAGCATCAAAATTCGGAGGTAGATTGTCAGGAGCGGGAGGTCTCATGGTACGAAGCTCGACCAGGTTCAACTTTAGCAGCTCTGGGAGCAATACAGCATATGGGCATGGGACGGGATCAAGTCTGTGGTTCCTCGCTCTTGTTCTTTCCTGAAACGGTCTCTGTACCTGTTGTTGCTGACCTTGTGGTCGTTGTTGTTGAACCTGTGGAGTAATAGTCACCGCAGCTGTTTGGTGGTAACCTTGAGAATAACTTCTGTCTCGGCCTCTATACACAGCATTCGTCTCACCTTCTCTTCTTCTTTGGCCGTTGCCAAAAGGCTTTCTCACACCGGAAGAACTAGCACTGCTTGCATCCTGGATCTTTCCCATTTTCAGAAAATTCTCTATTCTTTCTCCAGCAATGATGATATCAGAAAAACCAATGGACGGGCAGGCGGCCAGACGATCCAAGTAAACACCTTGCAAGGTGCCCATAAACATGTCGTCCATTTCCCGATCCAGCAATGGAGGTTGAACCTGTGCGGCCAGCTCACGCCACCTCTGGGCATACTTCTTAAAACTCTCTTTAGGTCCTTGAGACAAGTTCTGCAACTGAGTGCGATTCGGAGCCATATCAATGTTGTATTGATACTGCTTGAGGAATGCCTCAGCTAGATCTTTCCAACTTCGAATAGAGACCCGACTCAGCTTCATGTACCAGCTCAACGAAGCTCCAGATAAACTGTCTTGGAAGAAATGCATCCAAAGTTTCTCGTCATCAGTATGAGCCGAGATTCTTCCAAAGTACGCATGAATGTGAGTCCTAGGACACGTGCTGCCGTTGTACTTGTCAAACGATGGTGCCTTGAACTTTGGAGGGATTCTGACTCCTGGTACTAACCCGAGACTGGTTACATCGATGCCCAAGGAATTTTGACATTCCATGGCCTTGATCTTCTCTGACAGCTCTTCATGCCTGCGATTATTGATCTCATTCATGTTACCCATATCAGCATCCAGTAGAGTGAACTGGTCTTCTTGATTGTCTTCTAAACCTGCATTACGTGTTGTGGTCCTATTTGGATTAGGTTCTCCGTTACGGGCAGCATTAGAATCCACATTCTCGGCCGGTATTCCCGTATTAACATTCCCATGAGGTTGCTCAACCATCAACCGGAGACGCTCCTGGTTCTGGGCCATGCCAGTCATCATTTCCATGAACTGATCCATCCTCAGTCGGAGCTCATTGAGATCAGTCTGCATTCGATCAGCCATCCTTACTCGGTTTCTTTTAGTCGGATATCGGTGAACGCGTTGACCAGCTATATTGCCTGCAGTTAAATAAGTTAGAAACTCTGGGTAACCTGAAAAAAACACAAGAATATGATATGCAGGAAATGAATGTTATGGAATGTCGATCATTTTTTAGGGCATCCCATCCCCTGATTCCAGTTTTGTGGGTTTGATGAGGACAAAAGATCTTTTGCTGTGAATAACAAGCAGTGTTGATAATATAAGGCGTGTGTATAGCAAACGTGTCAAGCAATTCCAAGAATACGAAAAACCGATGTGTTCTTGCAAATGCGTCAGATGTATCAGTGATCACAAAGTAAGAGAACATAGAATGGTAGCAAAGAGATCTTTTTATGATAAGAATTTTGTTGATATAGTCAAAACACCCAAAGCATGGGTTCAAACAGAAGTACAATGATAAAAAGATTCCATCAACAGTCCTGATGGTAATCCCACAACATACAAGCAAACAGAAAGATGTCTTTGTCAATGCGATCCTCCATCTAAATCTGAGTCAATGAACGGTCCTGCCTTTGGAACTTCTACCAACTCCTTTGTCTGCACCTGGTTGTCTTCAAACCTCTTCAGCTTCTTCTGATAGCAAATCATCATCCGCTTGTAGTAAGCAGCTTCTTCTCGGACTTTAGCAAGTTCTTCATCTTTTTCTCTCAACTTATCGGCCATCTCTTCGTCTCTCTCCTTTAGCTTACTCGCGATCTCTTCAGCTTGAACTTTGTCTTGTTCCTCTCTTTTGATCCTGTAAGCAGCATGTCTCTTTTTCATGTTCTCAAACATCAAGGTCTTCTGATCCAGTTGCCTTCTAGTGTCAATGTGTTCCTTGGAAGAACTTCTAGTAGCAAACTCAAACCTCTCATACCGAGCTAACTCAACCTCACACTGTTTCCTTGCAATAGCATGCCTCTCAGCATCTTCCTGAGCTTTCCACTCAATCTCAAGTCTGGCGTGATTAGCTTTAGCAAGCTCCTGACCTAACTGTGCATTCTCCATTAACAAACCGTCTCTTTCCGTCTTCATCTTGTTGAACTCTTCAATGCTAACTGTGGTAGGTTGCTCAATGACCGTGGGATATAGAAGAGGCGCAGGCCCAAATGGTAACAGTAACACTTCAACCCGTTCTCTTAACCATTCTGCAAATGGTGGATACATTCGACAATTCCCTACTCCCAAAGTCTTCTTCCCTCTTGTCTTCCGACTATGCCAAGTATTAGAAGCTTTCTGAGCGATCTCGAATCCATCCGTTGATTGGAAGTACAAGGACTATGTGATGTCCACAGCGGCTGGTGGTTCCTTTAAGGCATACCCGAACTGTCTAACCGTGAGAGAAGGGTTGTAATTAATTCCCCCTTTCCTCCTGATCAATGGAACATTAGGGAATCCTCCACAACTATGAAGAATGTCAATGCACCGCAAACCCTGATTAACCCAGACAATGTCCATTGCTTGCAAACCCATCAACCTTTCCGACCATTCAAGAGTGTTCTTCGTCTTCTCAAAAGCTCCTGATTGCGGAAGAAAGCGCGTGAACCACTTGTAGAATACAGTCGCACAACAATTCAACATTCCACCCCTTCGCTTCTCATTCTTATAATGCACTGAGTGGTAGAGATCACCTAAGAGAGTAGGAATAGGATTCTTTGCTATGAAAATGCGAATAGCATCAACATCCACGAAGTTCGGCATGTTCGGGAACAAAGTGATTCCATAGATACACAAAGCTAGGATCGCATTGAAGGTGCTCCAACTTTTTGCCTCAGCTGCTTTGGTAGCCTCATCTAACAAGAAACTCAAATGATATCCTCGGAAGCCTCCTTTGCTATCAATCCGGTCTTCTAATAATAACTTGCTCAAATAAAGAGCAGTTGCTACATCTTTGAAGTCGGGATCAATCTTGGTCCCAAAGAATGGTGCACAGTCCTTTACGGAAACTCTCAGGATGCTCGAATACTCCTCTAATGTAGGTGCCAACACGAAATCAGAAAGTACGAAACATCTAAGCTGTGGATCATAAAACTGTAGCAAGGTGTGCATCCCTCTGAAAGCATAGTCACTGATGGGCTCTATGAAATACAAAATCCACCCGTAATCCTGCTTGAAGACATTCAGAACTTCTGGAGGAGCTAAGGCCTTCACTTTGAGAATTTCTTTCACAACAGGCTGATAAACCTTGTAGGAGATAATACACTTGGTCTTCTTCTTGGATTCCATGCTCATAGATCAATACCCACAACCGGAATCAAGGAGGTGATATGCAGCCCTGCAAATGAATAAACATGCGTTAGGAATGCAAGTATGCGGATGATGTGATGCAATGCAATGGCATGTGATCACTATTGCATATACTGGGCACTTGTTGTACTGCCTCCTGATTTTGCCTGAATACCGACTGTCAAGAATACCAGGTCATAAGTATGTGTCGGAAGAAAACCCAAGTATCAAGAACAAGGTAGGTTGAAGGTTTAGTTTTCCTGCAAACCTGTAAACCCCTCCCAATCTCACGGGTATGCTACTACGGGTCAACATCAGGACTCTCAAAGCCGAATAGCAATAATACGTTCACCATTTCCGAGAAATGGCTCATGACCAAATCAGGGAATCGGTTTAGCATTATGTACTACTCAGGGAGGCCTCAGCTGAATTCCGGAAAAACAAGCATCCCTCATAAGTTCCCGGCTTCAAGCACTGAAGTCGAGAAACAATAGTACATTCATCCCGAAGGGTACAATACTACCATCATACGACCAGTTGCTTTAACCAGGTTCCTATAAGAGAACAAGGTCATCCTATGCGATTTCCTAGTGGGCCCTCGGGTGCGAATGGGTTTGCCACGAAATGTGGTCTGCCACTGTCACCACTGGAGAGGGTTGTTTCCACTAAGGTCCTCGATGATCGGTTCCCAGTGTTAGCAGCTCAGGTGGGAACATTCTATGGTCTTCCTAGGCAGTATAGAACATATCCCAAGAGAGCCTGATCTGGGTGTGGGACTCGTGAAAACTACACGTGCTCAAGACCACGCAAGCCACACGACTGCCCACTCTAAATCCTATGTGTATACTCAAGCCGGGTATTTGGCTTATCTCACAATAATCCCATCCCGCTAAGGAAAACCAGAACAGCCAGTACAGTATATGCCAGTATATGCGACAGTAAAGTAAAGTGCAGAAAGCTGTAAATAAAGCTATAAAGGAAAGCGATAAACTGTAATCAAAACAGTAAAGCTAAACTAAAGCATAACAGCGAATGAATAAGCACCCAAAGAAAACAAAACGGACAAGCGCTAGGATTGACTCTCAACGGGGAAATTAGGGTTTCTAGTCATCCCCAGCAGAGTCGCTAGCTGTCGCTCCCGGGATTTTCATCCTAGTACAAACGCGAAGGTGGCGCGGAAAAGGTAGAGTCGCCAGCCAGACATTTTTATCCCAAAGGAATGGGAAAGGTAATGTTGCACAAACCTGAGGAAGGAGGAAAAGGACGAGGCCTCGCGAACCAAAGATCTGGATACGGGAGTCGGTTACGAATTGAGAAGGTATTAGCACCCCAATCCATCCGCCGTACCCGACGGGATCCACGCTTATAAGTCTGTTTTCAAAGGGTGAGAAATAATATGATGTTTGAATGAAAGAAAGACTATCCGGAATGAAATGGAAATGAGAAAATGAAATTGGAAAATGGGAATAAAGGGGAAAAGTGTAGGGAAAATAAAGATTGTGCTCGAATGGGCCCTACCCCACTGCCTACGTACCTCATCGGGATAAATGAGGATCAGAGACGCCATAGTTCGTCTAACTAAGGCTGACACTTGTTTTTGATTTTTAGGATGACGTTGCCATAGCTCTAGCTCAGGTGTTACCGGCTCTGACTCGAGGGTGTTTACCGTGTCGCTGTTTGAACTGTCGAGACAAGTCATGTTCGTCCGCAAAGAGTATGAGATGAGATGAGAAGACATGACTTCTTGGTTTGTTGTTTTTCTAGAAGAAGTGTTTTGAATTTGTTTTTATTGTATGTACAACACTAAAGACTATGACACAGGAGCGAATACTTTCCAAGATCGCCCCCAATGGAACGTTTGTAAAGCATCCTAGAAGAGCGAAGGAGACCTCCACTAATCATTTCCCGTATAGCTTAAGGCTCGTGGCGCATTGTACACCTTTCCTTTATTAAGTGTTTTTTATTTTCTTTTAAGATGAGAAGTGAGACTCAAGTTGTCAAAGGAAAAATTCTAAGAGGAAACTAGCCTTATCCTAAGTTAATTGAATTCATGGATGACCTATGGTTAATGAGGTTTGAAATTAAATCTACCTAAGAGATAATAAACTACAAATGCGAGTAAGAAGAAGTTAATAGTGAACAATATGGTCCTCCTAAGTCATGGTAGGTGAAAACGTGTATGAAACGTAAATGAGATGAAACAATGGATCGGGTGGGTCGATTGCGTGGTGCTAAGACGCACGACTTATGGTGTGAAACATACAAGGCTTGCTTTTGGTTTAATGGAGTGGAACGATGATAATCGAGGAACCCTAAAGTCACATGCAACTTTATTTGTTTATTTGAAAACTTACTCGACGTTGGATCGAGCCTTTTATTTATTTTTGAGATTTTCGTTTTCTAACGATTCATTTTATCTTTTCTAACCTAATTAAAGAAGTTATACAAATGTACAAGTTCTAAGCTATTACATCACAAATCACAAATCACAAGAGTATAATCGAGGCATAAAATAATATCCAAGTCCATAAGCCAAACCTTGAAAAATACCTTGCACACAAGAAAAAAACAAATAGTTAGTGAATGATATGAACCATGAATATGCACAATATGATGGAAATGAATTTAAATGCCAAAAATATTAAAAGTCATGAAAGAAATGTGAAATTAAATTCCTAAGGTCTCTAACCTGATTATAACACTATGTTAAAAAAACCTCTTAAAAATTCTAATCCTAACTATGGCAAATGGTCCTTTAATTCTATATAAAGTTCAATCACAAATTTACACAAATTGCACTACCAAAACAGTAGAAAAAATGCCCTAAAAAATACACAAAAAATATACTAGGTACTTTAACTTGTCTTCTAACCATAGCAAAATGAATGGGCAAAAAATGTTACAGGAAGTGATAGAAATAAATTGTACAAATTCATGTGTCCAAGTGAAAATTCAATACAAAATCAATTAAATTAACATTCGAAATTAAATTGAAAAATGATTAAATTCAAAAAATAAAAATTGGGAAAAGTTCAAAACTGAGTTAATATTCTAATGTAATTTTTAGGGAATTTTAATATGCATTTTAATATTTATTTGTGAATTAATTGAAAAATGGTATAAAATAGGATAATAAAAGAATAGAAATAGAGGGGGGGAAGATAGAAATGTTTTTAAGTTATAAAAACGATTGGGCCGCACATGGAGGGTGTTAATAGCGAGTTCGCAGGCCCAAAACGTTTTTATCCTGAAGATGAAAAAAAACAAGACATTTAATCTTGAGATTACATTTAATCTTGAGATTAATGTGGATTAAAATTTTTTTAAGTGATTTCATGGTACATTAATATTGGCTCAAAAATTTGATTTATCATTAAACCCTTAATTTATAATTAATAACCATAACTAATAAGATTAGACCTTTATTATTCTTAAAACAAAACAGACCCATCTCCCTCTCTCACATTCATCGGCCCTCTCCTTTCTCAAACACCAAGGCCTCTCACACAAACCCTAAAACCAAAAACAGCCGCCGCAGCTTCTGCCCCTCCGCCATCTTCTCCGTCACCTAGCCTCTCTCTCACGCTAAACCCTTCTTCCATCCAATCTGGCGCCGCCCCTTTCTCAACGCCACCATGGCTCTCTCTCTCTCTCAAAAGATTCATATTCTCTAACAAAAAACCCTAGCTCTCTCTCTTTCAAAAGCTTCATCTTCTCTAACAACAAACCCTAGCTCTCTCTCTCTTTCCCAAACGTAACCCTAGCGGCGGCGAGCATGGAAAAGCTACCGGAGAAGGAAAACCATGGACACCGTCGCATCGTTCGTACCCTACATCACTGTCTCACACAACCTAACTCCAATCCGAATCGAAAAAACCTAACTCGAATTCCTCTCCTAAGTCGAACTTCAAAGATTGTTAATCTACCTTCAGAATCAAAGGGCTTGTTCCCATAATCCCATCCTACACACCCGAGACGAAGTATTCTACGAACGAGAAGGAACCAGGCACATACCGTTGACGCGACGGCGAGAAACGGTGGTGAAGTGTCTTTGATGACGGCGCGGAAATCCTCTCAGGTGATTTCGAAACTTCCCTTTCTTTCTGTGAATTTGGCTCTGAGCTATAGATGTAATTGGTTCCTGATTTTTTTGCAGATTTAGCTTTGAACAAGCTTTCTTTGATGCGTGCTTTCGGACCGAAAATGATGATGGGGATAGAAGAGGTACTGGCGGATGATTCTGATGGTTATGAGCGTTTTGCCGACGAGTCAAGAACAGTATAAGGAGAGTGGCTGCAACGTTGACGAACGAAGCGAGGTTCAGGTATGCGTACGATTTCACCTGTTGTTCTTCTTGTTCCGAATTTTATGTGTTGATTCTTTCTCCTTCTGATCTTGATTCTTGCTCAGTGAATCATTTCCTCTTCTCCTTTCTTAAGTTGTGACTCATTGTTGTGATTGATTTGTGACGCAGGTTGAGTCTAGGTTACGGAAGCGTGAGGGATTCGAAAGTGTGGAGAGGTTATGAGTTCTTGACGATCGATGCCATTAGAGTGACGAATTTGGCTTGGGATGATGAAGAAAAATAGGGCTGAAGCATGGAAGATTGTTTGAGGTGGAGAATGGAGGGTGAAGTTTTGAAAAGCAAAATGGAGAAGAATTGGAATGAATGAGATGGAGAGTGAATTTCTGAGAATGATGAATGAATCCCCTGATTCTATCATGTTCTAGCTTTTTTATATCAGATCCTCTCAGGTAAACTCTTCCTAAATCAGTTATGATTTCTGTTACGAATTAGTTACGGTTAGTTACAATTCTGTTATGTTGTTAGTTAGTGATGAATGAATGTGAACCTTGTAACAATTCTGTTTAGTATATGTCGCGGGCCTCGGCTTAAATTTGAAGCATGGATGATAAGATGTCGTTTAGTTCACCGTAAACCTATTCAGATTATCATTAAACTTGAATACCGACACTTTTCTTTTCTTCTTGAATCTGAATGTTGAATATTTTAAAAGTCTTCTATCTCCTGCTTTGATCTTGACAGTAGCCACACGATGCATACAACAATTTTGCATTTGAATAGAGATTAATGAGAATGCTCGGTTCTCGTATGACATTGGCTCCTTTTTGTTTGATGCAGGGCTGGAAAAATACAGGTTATATATCATTCGCAAGAATGGAAACATATACTTGGACATGCTGAACCTTGGGAACTACGGAGATTGGCTATGCCGGTTGGAAACATTCACAAAACTGCATTTTATCTCAGATTTCGTTGCCCTTTTCCTCACATTTCCTAACCATCATTTCTTGTATTTTGCAGGAAACTATTGGCGCAACTTCTGGATTTAATTTGTTAACGCCCAATTTCCAAATGATTCAGGCCAAAAAAGTGATTTATTGATGTTGCGTCTCAAAGTTTCGCCTTCATGAACACACTACTCCTGTACATCAGATTGTTCCCCTGCTGGAAATCCGAAGATTCTGCGAATTCCCGTGCTGATATTGCCAAAAACTTAGTGTATAACCGGCCTCCATATTACAAGTATCGATAGTGCGAGATGATAAGAAGCTCATCTTTGTATTTCTTTATTCTCCAAAACTTGTGAATTGGTACAGAACCATAACATGTAATTTCTCATCATAAAACCAAATGAATTTACTTTGATGTAAATAAATGAACTTTTGTTAATTGCTCCATTATTTGGGTTTGGCGGTATTTGTAAAGTAACAACTAATGTATGCTTCTCCTTCCACGTGAGAGATACCTTAGACATGCACATGGCAGCAAGTCATTATGAGTCCTGGAGGATCATTTGGCACGGATCCGATACTTGATCTAAAGGTCAACAGTTTGACCAAGAAACAAACTTAACAATGGGCTTACACAAGGTTTGGATTCACAAAGCAAAAAACAAAACAAAAAAAATGAAAATGTGAATACTTAATTAAAAAAAACAATTATCAAAATTGGTTATGATTCTAAATTGGAGATAAAATGGGAAACTAATAAAAAAAAATCGGATCTATAAATGATGTAAGGAGAACAAATGGGTAAAAGAGAAGAAGAAAGAAAAGACATAAATCATGGTTATAAAAATGGAGGATAGTTTATGGCATGGAAATTTGTAAGGATTTTATCTTAACAATCGATGAATTTTAAAATAAAGGTGGCAATAATGAAACGAAAAGGAAAATAAATTGACAATAGTATGGGAGATGGATAACTGGATTCAAAGTGAACTCGAACCACACCTTCCATATAAATCATGACCAATGCACCTTTCCTCCTCATTTTGAAGACAAACCAACCATGATGAATCCACGAATTAGTAATATTTCAAATCAACCCTTTTGAAATGCTTGGTTATATCATTCTTGAATCGAGTCATAAACAAAGAATAATGTCTCTTGACCACAATGATGGATGATAGGGAGGATCTTGTAACAGGTCAAATTTTGCTTTAAGAGTAATATATCGAAATAAATCTTCTAAATAGGAACAAGCAAATCACAAGAGTGTGCTTCGATCTCCCATGTTTGCAAATGTTAAGGCCCAAAACAAATGAACACGAGACGTGAACCAGTCGAAGAAATAAATATGAGGGCAAATTTTTGGGTGTTACAGTATGCTTACATAGTCAACTGTTTAGCTGCCAAAGTACTTCCACCTTATCTCACATACCAACAAAAGAAGAAATTTTTCCATGACCTAAAACAATATTACTGGGATGAACCTTTGCTTTTTAAGCGAGGATCCAATGGTATTTTCCGTCGATGTATCCAGGAAGAATAAATAGAAAATATAATCTCCCATTGTCACTCTGTTCCTTATGGTGGACACGTAAGCACTTCAAAGACTTGCGCAAAGATTATGCAATCTGGCCTTTTTTGGTCCACTCTTTGGAAAGATGTTCACGTCGCCATTCTAAACTGCGACCGTTGCCAATGCACTGTTAACATCTCAAGGCGCAATAAGATGCCCCAAAAAGGCATTTTGGAAGTAAAAGTCTTCGACGTGTGAGGAATTGACTTCATGGGACCATTCCCGTCTTCTTTTGGAAATAAGTACATACTCATTGTTGTTGATTATGTTTCAAAATGGATTGAAGTTATAGCTTCTCCGACAAATAACACACAAGTAGTCATAAGGCTCTTCAAGAACATTATCTTCCCTAGATTCGGTGTGCCAAGACTCATCATAAGTGACGGAGGCTCCCACTTCATATCTAAAAAATTCGATAAACTATTATTAAAATATGGAGTAAGACACCGTGTAGCAACACCTTACCATCCGCAAACTAGTGGGCAAGTCGAGGTTTCAAATAGAGAGAGAAAACAAATCTTAGAAAAAATCGATGTTACATCTAGGAAAGATTGGTCAACCAAGTTACATGAAGCCTTATGGGCTTATAGAACAGTTTTTAATACACCCATCTGAACCACGCCATTCAAACTAGTTTAGGGAAAATATTGCCACTTGCCGATAGAAATAGAGCATAAAGCTTATTGGGAAATTAAAAACCTTAACTTTAACTATACCGATGCGGGCGAGAAACGTATCTTAGACTTACACTAGTTAGAATAATTAAGGCTAGACGCTTACGAAAATGCTTGCATATACAAGGAAAGAACGAAGAGATTGCATGATAAGCATATATCTAGGAAAAAAATTAGTGTGGGAGACATTGTGCTTTTATTTAACTTGAGGCTTAGGTTGTTTCCTGGAAAATTACGATCTAGATGGTCTGGTCCTTTAGAAGTAACAAAAGTCTTAGTAAGTGGAGCAATTGAAATTAAAGGTAGGTCTAGTGCACCATTTATAGTAAATGGGCAATGTCTAAAGCATTATTAATGCGTAGAAGATAAAGAATTTTCATCAGGTCTAAAGTTGGCAGAATTGCCTTCAGAGACCTTACACTGAAACTCCCTTAAGTTGTGTCAAGCCCCGACATAAAATGAAGCGCTACGTGGGAGGTAACCCACCATTTAATTTTGTTTTTGTTTTCATTTTTAGTTTTAATATTTTATTTAGTTTTTGTTTCTTTTCAAATTCTATTTTTCAAAATGTGATAAATTTACTGATTGCTGTGTTGGTTTGTTTTAATGTGTGTTTCCAGGATTTTTAAAGTTTTTCTACCTTCTACCTCCTTCTCTGATTTCATTCTGCATACTAACTTTAACAATGAATGACAACATGATTGTGGATTTCAGAGACGGTGCCCAGAGGCACAATTATGAAGTCTTAGCTCAGAGACCTATAGCCTTCATCAAGTTTGCCCATGGACCTACCATGACTGCTCTAGGCATAGGTGCTAGTATTGACTTTATGTTTAACCAGATAGGTTGGGAAGGTTTCGCTACTAAAAAGCATAGAACTTACTACAATCTTACTTTAGAATTCTTGAGTTCACTTACCAACAACCCTAACTATGGAAAATGTTTTACTAAAGGAAGGATATCCTTCATACTATTTGGATATCCATGTGAATTTAACATACACGAGATGGTTGAGCTAATAAATTTCCCAGATGACCTTATTATTTTCTCAAAGTCACAACAAGATGTACTTATGGAGGATGAGTTGAACCATTTTTGGAGTAGTATCTCAGGACGCCCTGATCATGACATGTACCCCATGTTATCTACTGAGATTCATAACCCATCTATTAGGTACTTTCACATGATTTTGGCATATACACTATTTGGAAAAACTGGGAGCGATAATAACGTCTCTAGAGATGAGCCATTCATTATGTTTTGTGTTTTTCAGTCCCGACAGGTTAACGGAGCGACCTTCATGTTTTCAAATTTCAGTAAGATTTTGCAGTCTGAGCACTAAAAAATTCTGATAGATGACCTAGTTACCAAATTTTTTGATGCAATGGGATTTAGAACCCGCCTTTCTCAAATTAACCCTCTCGGAGATTTTAGGCCAATGAATATCACCTTATGTTTTGAAAGGGAAATGCTTTATGACTGTGAACCGCGTCATTTCAAACTTCTGATCAACAATGTAGTTGTGCCACATTTTACACTACCTGACCATGAGCGCACAAGTGTGTATAACCGTAACAACTAGCTGTATGATCTGGACTAACCACTTTTTGAACCTGAGGATGCTTGATCCGAAGTAGAAATTGATCCAAAACACCTCCAAATTATTATGATTCTGACTATCTAGATGACATGATTGAAGAAGAAGAGAAACCCACTCCTGTCGTTGTTAATGTTCTTGTTGACACTGATCCACAACTTACCATAGAGAACCTCCACACTGAAATGACAACAATGCATAACGAGCTTCGCGACTTGCGCATCGACATCATTACATTGAGGGATATGGCTGTTGAACAGTTTGACCATATAAGCCAAGCCAATGAATCAATCCACCAAAATCGTGGCTAATCACTAACGTCGGCGTATATCAGAAATTTAATTGAATTTTAGTTATTGCATTTATTTTAATTCAGTTTTGCACTTTAGTTTAATTTAATTTTTCAATGTTTCAATTTTTTTATTCTGCAATTTTTAGAAACTATTGTGTTTACCTCTCTATTTTAATAAGACTATCATTTTTTTCTCTGCTAGAATTTGTGTGACTCTAATTAATTTATCTTGTAGTAGTTTTGTATTATTGTTGCACTTCTACTATGAATTGTTATTAGTTTAATCTGTTGCACAAAATATATACTATCTGCTATTTATTTTATAATGTATTGTTATGCTGCTACTGCTAAGTTATAAAAGAAGAAAAACAAACCATTATGTTATGTGTTACATAATATCTATGAGTGCAAGAATTAATGTGTGGAAGAAACCAAACCAATTAGCCGTTACCACCGTCCTAGATGCGTGACGCTCGTCCTGAATGTGGGACGACGGTCCAAAACTCCTGACGACCATCAGCTTTTCCAGACGAACGTCACAACGGTCATCCCTGTAACGGTCATCAGAGACGTTACAGGACCGTTGTGACCCCATTTTTCTCCTCCTCTTCCAACGTTCCACTTCCTCCAGACGCCGTCGTAGAACTGAACGAGAACAAGCAACAAATGATGGTATTCTCGCGACGATCAATCAAAGAAATGAGCTAGATGCCCAGAGAGATGAGCGCCACCAGACACAACATGCAGATATGATGTCTCTAATGGGACAGATCCAGCTGGAACAAACTTCCCAAGGAGGAAGGATTACAGGCGCCATAGAAGGACTTGGTATCGTGACTCGGCAGGTGCAAGAACTGCATGATTATATCCATCATGTGGGTATACCTGATCATGTTGCATAGTATGGGCAGAGGGACCTACGAGGCAGAGAACAAGGCAGAGGACCGCAGTAGTATTTTTTTCTTTTATTGTAATTTTCTCTTTTTGTTTTTCTTTTGTAGTCTACCTTTATCTCGCAACATTAAGGACAATGTTTGAGATAAGGGGAGTTAGTATTTCCATTTCTGTACATTTCATTCGAAACTAAGTTAGTAACCAAAGTATTCTCGATTATTTGATTCCCTCTATTATTTTTAACTATAACAAAAAAAAATTCCAATAAGAATGCATTCACTCGACATACCCTACGAGTATATAGGTTGATATGCTATGTTAGAAAACCGAGAAAAAACTTAAGAGAATTGATACAGTCTTGACACCTTAGACCCTTAGATATGTGATATCAGTTAGGATACCTTTTATACCAAAATCTGAAGCTTTAGTTCTAAATTAGCCCCGAGTAGTTTATATTAGCAATCAACACCGCCTTAAGCACAAGCTACATGGAGAGCCGATGCAAATAAGTGATTGATACTTAAAGTGCCAAAAAGAAGAAAAATAAAAAGAAGAATCTTAATATTAAGCATGCCAATGATAAAATAATTGAGTTGCACCAATTCTAAAGGATGCAAAAACATGCGAAAAAAAGGCAAAGCAAAGTCTGATGTTGGTTGGTTCAGAGGTATCTGGTTCTGAACTCGAAAGGCGAATTACGATTTGATCCCCCACAACTTGCACTCGGTACATATAAAGGGTTATTACACTTGCGTACCAAACCCCGTATTAGAAAAAAATATCAAATTCACCAACAAGCTACTCCATTATGCGCTTGTAAAGGTAAAAGGGCTTAATGTGATTGCGCCAGAATGAAAACGGGTGAAATAGAAACAAGAGCATTAGGTTGAGATATAATAGAATGATTCAGACTGGTTTGTATAGGGGGTTTATGAGCATTATCTTTTCGTGTCATTAGTGTATCTTTAGTGTTCGAGTTATTATTAGTCTTTTAGCATAATGCCGCATAACCATGTATGGATAGGCATTATGTTTCGTGTTTGTGTTTGACGGATATTTTTCAAAAACCTATTGATTGTTTGCTTAAGGACAAGCAAAGATTCAAGTCTGGGGGAGTTTGATAACATGATTTTATATCAATTATTTAGCCTGGTTTCTGACTAATTAAGTTATTATTTTTCGTAATTTGAAAAATATTATGTGAGGTATTTGTTTGTTTTGCAAGTATTATGATTTATGTGACTTGTAGAAGAAAACAAGTTAAAATGAGAAGAATTGAAGTATTTAGCAGAAGAATTGAGACAGATAGCAGAAATAGAGTTTTCTGCATTTTAATTCCCAGACGGCCGTCACAAGGACATGACGTCCGTCACACATTGAACATTTGGGATGATTGTCTGCAAACTAGGACGACCGTCACAGGTCATTTACTCAGAAAATTAAAATGTGCCTCAGTCAAAACAGAGACGTTGTGAAGCTACGTTATTATCTCATTCAACTCAATATCAGTCAATGCAACCACATCAAATCCCAACAATATTATTTCCTGCATTTTCTCACCAACAGTCGTACATGAAGACTATAAATAGAAGCTAGTTTGATTCACAAAAGGAGCTTCGACCTAATCCTAATTTTCTGCCATTTTTCAGTATCGGAGCCCAATTTATTTTCATTGTTCATAGCTTTGTTCTATTTATTTTTCTGCATTAGTTTATTTTTTGCGTACCTTTACCGAACCATAGTAATAGCTTCCTACATCGGGAAGCTATTGCAATTTACATTGTTTCAAGCCACTGCCATTCTTATTTTTCTTTTCCGCAAGAATTTATTACGCCAAGATTGTACTGTTGTCCCGTACTTCAGTCCAGATTTATTTTTAGATTAATAAAATTGCCTTTATTTTATTCACCATGCTTTATATTGTTTATTATTTCTATTTATTATCGTCTGTTTTAATTAATATGTCTGGCTAAAAAGCTTTATTCAGTATGTAATTGATTAACCGGAATGAATTCAATAGATCTAGGGTAAAATCTTAAACACAACTTATTTTCTAGTTTCGATTTCTTAATTTAAAAACAACTTTTGTCACGAAAGTAAAAGGTAAAAAGGTTTGAATTAAGACCATGAAAGTGTGAGGTTTTAACCAGATAGCTGAAACCGCACATTAGTTTTAAATACAGCGGAAGCGCATTAAAGCTATTTAGAATCTCTAGGTTTTCAAAAAGTAATTTTAACTTGAATTGATACAGCGAGAGTGTTCAATCTAACTTAGGAGTATAGTAATAGGTAAGACCATGAGAGTGTGAGTTGACAACTTTTAAACCAACATTTTCTACAAAAAGATAATTTGACAAACCTTTGCAATCCGACCATTTATTAAATTCATGAAGGCATATTAATTACATATCGATATTCTATCGTAACTTAATTAAAATTCTTAATTTCCCGTTCCATTTAACTAAAACATCACTCACCTTAGCTAAACATAGTAACACTCCGATAGCGCTAGATTGATTATCGAGTCTCAGTGGGATCGATATCTTTTATTACTACGCGATTAGGCTCTATACTTACAGTTAGTACCTTAAGACTCAGAAAGTCGCGATCACTTATCCAGGACAAATCATCGCCAAGAAAGATGATTTATGTCGTCACAAAAGACCAATGAATGAAAAAATATCAGTGATGACGAAAAAGAGGATTGAAGAGAGAAACGAAAAATTCATATCCTCCATTAAAATGGAAATAACTTCATCCTATTTATTACCGAAATCTTTCTCCAACCGATGACAGTGTCAACGAGGACAATGAAGAGGAAACTTTTTTAGTTTGTGTCAATCAATAAGAAAGAAGAAACAATTGTTGAAAAGAAACCAAAAAGACTCATTCTCAGGTTTAAGGAAACATGTAAGGTATGAAAAAGGGAATTTTCCATGGTTATTCTTGTGAGGTATGACGAAGGGAAATTTCAACCAGAAAAGAACAACAATGGAAACGTGTAAGTTATGACAAAGGGAATTTTCCATGATTATCTAAATGTACATGAAATTTTCCCTAGTCATAACAACAACCATGGAAAATTTTAAAATTTAGATAATCTTTATTGATAAGGGAATTGTATGCGATATTTTGTACGTGATGGAATAAACTAGCAAGTGCATCAATCTCGACAAAGTAATAAAATAATTCATCTCCTCGGAGATTTCAAATTTAAAAAAGAAAGTTAATAACATTAACAGTGCGAATTAAACTAAATAATTGGGGGGGGTCAATATCGACTTGGTGCAAAAACAAGAACTAAACAATTAACGGGGTGAAGTTCGATGAGGAAAAGCAATTAGATCTTTTTTTCAAATTCCCTAATTACACTTGTTGATGAATTGTGTATCAAATGAATTACAATTAAGCTATAATCTCACGACGAATTAACAAGACCATTGTACCAAATTCTTTGGTGTACAACTCACTAATTTAAATAATAATCCCTTAATTCCTTAGGTTAATTTAGAGTTAAATCAAATGTTTCTACGTTTATTAATTCAAAAGCCATAACTTATAATTACATATTCCTAGTTAATTACTAAGTTAACTAATTATCCTAGTTCATATCGGTAGACTTATGGTTAATAATCCATACTCATCTGATGTCAATTTGTGCACTCGTCAACACACAAACAACATTAAGTATAAGAAAAAATAAATAATGATTATACCATAAAAGAATTCAAATAATATCAAACAATCAAATGACCCAACAGAGTATAATTAGGTTCATCTCAAAAAACCTAATCTAAAATAACTTAGTTACTCATAGTGACAATAACAATTAGTATGAGTTGATAAGGAGTATACATTGAAATCAATAGAAAACATGTTCTCTGATGGCTCTAATACTCTCCAAAATAGTGCTCAAAAGCTCATGGCTCCCACTTTTTATATCCAATTTGGAAACCTAAAAAAGATCTCCATTTTTTCTATTTAAATCTACAAAACGCATCATAATTTTTGCTACATCACTCCCGCATTGGAATCTCTCGCGACCATAATGTAACATCATCGCATCCACAACGTGAGCATCGTGGTTGCGAGAAAAATAGGAAAATTGTCTTCTTTTCTTCCTTTTTCCTTTATAATTTTACTAAGTCTACTTTTCTAACTCTTTTACAACTTTGTTCTATTATTACACAAATTTGCTTGGATTTTGCTCATTATTCCACCAATTCCATAAATAACACTCGCAAATTTTAAGTAATGATAGAGTGTAATCACAACCCTAAATTTCCTTTGTTGCTTGTCCTCAAGTAACTTGTCTACACACTGAAGATTTCACCAGAATCAAAATGCTTACCCTTACCAATAAACGTAACCTTTCTTTTTCTAATCAACATTTATGTTCCCTGCTTCAATCCAATTAACTCTGAAAATTTATTCCAAAAAACAAGTACTCAACTTGTTTCTCATCTCACATTTATTCACTCAATTTGACAGGGTAATCACACAATTAATGTACAAAAGTATTTAACAATGAGTTTGAAAATTTTCTATCAAAGTCATATTTAAACACACAGTTTTGAGGTATTTTTAAGGTTGTAACATGGTTTATGCTAGGGTAGGATAATTTTGGATATTAAGCTTAAACCTTTGGAGCTAGGTACCTAGTTTTATTTATGTTATCTGATTCATTTCATCTCATAGATTCTATGGGGGAACCCTTTATACTATCTTGGTCATTATTCCTCCCGTCTTCTTGGGAATAATGGCTTAGTCTTCACTTCTTTATCAACTCTTTGATAGAGTCTTTAAGATGGATGCACACATATTTGTTATGATGGTTTCTTTTGTGGAAGTGGGAAAACCATGATATGTTTATCTTGGTTGATTTTTTAATGGATTTTGGGTACCTTACCCCCCGACTTCTTTGAAGTCAGTGTTTGCATACTCATGTAAAATACTTTCTCTCGATGTATTGAGAGGGGTGAATGATGGAAATTTGTCCCACAGTACTTGGTAAATATCATGGTCTCCATCATATTTGCGTCAATATATGTCTCTATCTCTAGATTCTCTATTCATTGGGTTTCTTGATCCTTTGTTCCTCTCTAAATCTTGTAGTAGCAGTTTTTCATCATAACTGATATACATATGGGCCTTTATAAGGTTTCTCATGCTTCTAGTTTAAAATTTTCATGAAACATGAATTTCATCCTCAATCTTTTTTCAAAGATCCATCATTTCTTCCTTTCATTTTTATCTGAATGCCTTTAGTGTACCTTTGTGAATAAATTGATATATTCCTGAAGGGTTTCCTTATTTTTTTAATGGATCCCACTAAGGAAAGCTATATCTTTGTTGTTGTTTTTTTATTGTAAAATGATATCTAAATTCATTGTACACCTTCTTTTAAGAGTTAATGGAACCATGTGGTAGGGTTTAGAACTACCTCATGACGACTCCATTGAGAGTTAACACAAAAAAATTTCATTTCACCATGCTTATATCATGGTGATAGTCAAAGATGGTATTTATGTGTTTAATATGCTTGTTTGGATCTCCAGTTCCATCATATTTATTGAGCTTCAATATCTTCTCAAGAGGCTTGGGAATCCTAGTGTTGATAACATGCTTTGAGAATGTGCTCCTCTGACATTAAGAAGGGTTGTGATCCTCGGTTCCCTGATCATATCTTTTTTTTAATGGTGCATTGGAGATCTCATAGGGGATGAGTGTGGCTACAATTTCCACCTTTAAAACCAAGAGTATGAGATTGTAGAGTCAGGGGCGACATTGCTTTGGTGATAAAGAAGCCCCCCGGTGTTGTGAGGTGTTTTCACTGAGAATCGCATGAGGCGTGACTATAATGTTATCTCATTGCAATACATCTGGTTGTGTGTGGCCTCGTGATACAACTAATTATTGATTTTCTTTTACTTGTAAGAAATTTTTTCCATTGGATGCACATTTTGTTGCAACACCAATTTGTAAATGCTAGTGATGAGTTCATTTGCTTCTTGCATTCCAAGCATGGTCTAAAGTTGTTGAAGGTTATGGAAAATTTATGGTTCATGAGTTTGCACTTGTAGTTGAAGTTGCTTAGAAATTTTCCATTGAAGAAACTATTAAATGGTTAGAAGCACAACATAATTTGAAAAATGCATCGGTCGATAACTGGAGGAACTGGAGCCTGAGGAGATGATACTATTAGAGAAGTTACTATGATCGGATCGTTTCCCCCTACCGGACTAGGTGGAACTTCAAGTGCTGGAGCGAGGATCAACACATCAACTTTGGTCGCCATACCAAATTGTGATGAGTGGGTATTCAAGCTGACTTGGAAGGTGCCATTATCAGTTAATACAATTGACGGAGATTAGATCGATAGATAGAAATGTTACAGCGATGCGACATAAAGGATTTTATGAATTCGACGTGGAAATTTGTAAAAATAAGAAGGTGGTTTTCACATATAGTGTTATTATTTCTGATGCAAAGCTCTCAGATGAGGCGATGTATATCTCTAATACAGTGGATTGGGTTGGGTTCTGTAATGTTAGCACTTCAATGCTCAAGTTAGTGAGACCATATAGGTCAAACTTTGCAATAATGAATGAAAAGTATATGTTATAACACATAGACGAGTTTATATATGACGAACGAATAAAACTGCTTTTGTTTGAAGCAACACGAAATGCGAGAGATCGTTGAATTGGATCCAACAATTAATGATAAGCAAATAATTATGATATGATGTGCGGTCTTTTGGAGAGGATTCAGTTGTCCATCATTCTACCTAGGGGTGGGAATAGGCTGAGTTGAGCTAGACTTTGCCAAACATGAGTCTGACCTGCTAAAAAAATAAAAGTGTAAGCATGTCCTATGGCCTATCAGAGACTCATGTTTTGGCCTATGACTGACCTTTTTGAAGGCCTAATTAATTTATTAGCCTACTTAAAAAGTCTATATAATTTGAACATATGTAAATAAGCAATTCAACTAATATTTAAATATATTAGAGAATCAAAGTACAATGAAACTAAATGTTTGTTTACATAGACTTATTTTAGCTTACAAAAAAACATAAATTTTGTGAGATTATTTGCTTATGAGAACTTGTGAAAACATCTTATGACATTATTCATAAAGTTTTTTCAACTTATTTTCACAATTTTTTCAAGATAAATAAACTTTACTTTTGTATTTTAATATAAAATACAAAATAAAATATAAAAAATAATATATTTAATTATATTTATTAAAATAAACCGGTTTAATAAGTTTAAAAGGTTTGTTTATGGTTTATGGTCTGACCTATTTAACTAAATAGGCTTGTATAAAAACCTAGGTCTTTTCTACTTAAAAAAATTTTAGTCTAACTTTGATCTATGTAGATTAGGTCGCAAATCTCTGTTAGTTGGTATAACTCATTCTCCTCCTTAATTCTACCACAAAGATATTCTAGATTTGATCTTTGGTGTTGGATCGGTCTTGCTGAACCGTTTGACTAATTCAAAATAAGCATAATTACAAAGTAAAAATATCAAATTGAGAGTTATACGAAATAATATTAATTAGAAAAAATAATTAAAAATATATTAAAAATTGAAAATGATTGTTTACTTGGAATCAATTATTAGCCGCTTACTTTGAGGCGAAGAGATACATGAAGACTTGACTAATAAATTTTATTCTACTAAATTGTGTTAGTTAGAATTTTGGTACTGATCTTTCATGGCCAACGAAATACATGAAGACAAAGATAATATGAAAAGAATAGTCCAATTAAGGGGTAACCATTGAAAATGAAATATCATTAATTTAGAGATATTATTGTTAACAAGAATGACAATAATAAATTAATACAACTGGACACAATGGATATATTTGGCAATTGGATTAATCAAACCACCAAATGTTTTTGTTAGTTTTCTATGGCACAAACGCGTTTTTGTGTGTTAACTACTAACAAACACTTTGAACATGTAGTGATTGGAAACATCCATTGTATCCTACTATTCTTTTGTGTCTTTATTTGTTAATTGCTGCTACCAAACAATTCATTAATAGCAGAAGATTGTGACCATATTTCTATTTACATTTTGAAAGACTTATTATAATAATAATAATAATAATAATAATTATTATTATTATTATTATTATTATTATTATTATTATTATTATTATTATTATTGAATTTCTTTAAAAAGAATGATCTTTCTAATATTTTTTATTAATATTTTTGGTCCCTCGTACTAACGGCTGTTAACGTAAACTGATGTGATATGCCACATGGAAGTTTTTTTGTGTGATTGAGTATATATATGGCAATGTCAGCGTAACAAGATAATGATGTGACATGTTACATGGTTAAAGTCAATATTATTCATGAATTTAGAAAATTCATAGTTAATCGGAAGTTAAAATCGTAACTAATCTATAGTAATTTTGATTTAATCTTCGAACAACTTCTTTATGTTAAGAGATGTTTACCAAATTCTAAGTTGAAGAGTTCATGTGATTCTGAATGGTTTTCAAGGCTTATAACAAAACACACTAATGTGTATTTGATTGTAGCTGGTCCTGGACCATAGAGAAAGGATCCAATTGGAATATTTGTTATGAGGATGTTGTGATTGACACTCAAATTGTGCAATGCCTATATCAAGTGCCATGGCACCATCTGATGAAGTCAACAAGATAAATGCAATTGGTGTTGGTATAAGTGCAATGGTTAGCCATCATGTTCTTACAAAGTAGAACTTGCTGCATTGCAAAAAAATTTACTATCAGTCTTTTGTTGGTAGAACTTACTGCATTGCATAAAATTTAACATCAAATCATTACACAAGTTTTTTAATAAATTAACGGTTTAAGTTTAAGTATACAAGTGACTAAATAATTTTACAAGATTTTCACTGGCAATGAATTTTCCAAATTTAAGTACACAATTAGCAGTAACAATTCTAACAATACTAACAGTCCACCCATCATGCTTTTAATCCAGTTCAAAATAATGCTTTTAATCCAGTTCAAAATAATACCATGAAAGTATATGTTTAAACTGAATTTCTCTCTAAAATAATAACCTTGAGAAATTATTGTTTGTTGGAATATTTTACAGATTTAATATTATTCCAATAATTATGTGGCTAAATACATATTTAATTATATTAGTTATTTTATTAAATAAAGTGTCTTGAATAAATTATGTGATCAAATAAGGTTAAAAGGTTATTTATATTTTATTTAAAAATTATTTAATTAATTAATTAAAAATAATTGGATATGGACTCAAATATTAGTGGATGTCATGATGACCCACTTGAGAATAATAGAAACCCTAATTGACACTACAAGAAATACATCATTTTCTCACATGATTATCAAGTCACTAAATATAAAATCACTTCACTATTCAACATTTCCGACGTGATCAAAACACTTCGGAAAGTGAACAGTGGAAACATTTTCCCACCTGAAAATCAAGTCAGTAATTACTGACCCAAAAACTACTTCGGAACCCACAAAAATATTTGAATATGTTCCCACGTGAAAACCAAATCACTAATTAGTGACATGGAAAACACATGGGAAAACACCATTCTGCATAATTGCAGAACGCATGTGATGCGGGACAGAGATGTGGAAGAGTGTGTCAGTTTTCATATTTCTCGCCTGTAAATCATGTCACTATTTAGTGACGTGATAAAAAGATGGAAAATTAATTTTCTGCACTCTTGTTTCCCACGTGAAATTTAAGTGTGTAATTAGTGACTTGTTTACAAAGTCACAAACTTCAAAAAAAATTAAAAAAAAATTAAAACGAATTCACGAATAATAATAATTTTAAATATAAATAATTTTTAAAAATGCAAATAAATTATCAAAAGATATTATAATTTTGTCACATAATATTCACGTCACAATTCTTAATAATAATAAAAAGTGTCACATGATATTCACGTCACAAACATAAATAAAAATTAATAAAAAGTCATTCATCGTCACTACTAAATGAACCATCTTCATCATCTTGAATTGATTGTGCTGCAAAAATAAATTGCATTTTCGCCTCCATCTCAGATTGCCTCTTCTTCATTTCATCAATTTGAGCATTTTGTCTCAACTCGCGTGCCTCCCATTCGGCCTTTAGCGCCGCCTCATGTGCCTCCGCCTCTCGTCTCGCCTCGGATAGAGCTAGCTGTCTCACTGTTGCCAACATTTCAGGTGTCAATTCTGGCGGACGAGATCCTCCTTCCCCATCATCAAGTCTCTGAAATAAAGTTTTATCGTCTTTTCTGTACTCGAAAGCCAAATTTCCAAGACCAAAAAAACATTCATTTTCTCCCTTCTCGTCTGATGCTAATCGCCAAATATAAAGATTGACACGTGGATCAAGCGGATTATCCCCAATCGGAGTATACTTAGGATTTTCAGATAGAAATTTGGCGAGTAAGGTCTGATACAACTCCTACACACATAAAAAAAATTACATTAAATATAAATTAAATATTTTAGTTATATAAACAATGATATTAAATTAAATTAAAATAATATAATATCAACAAGTTACCATGGTTGATTTGGAACGACTGTCAACAAACTCCCCCGTTTTTTGCACCGGGTCTTCACAAATAGCTCATTAATCTGCGGCTCCCTCCCCAAATCATTTTTCTGATTAAAAAAATTAAGTTTTATTAAATATGTATATAATAATTCAAAATAGAACTTAAAAAATAGTTATAATTATCATTCGTCGACGATGTTCGCCAATAGTGATACTTCCAACTGTACTGAGGCAACCACCTAATTCAGATGCCCTCATCTTTTTTACATGTACAGATCTTTGCAAAAAATCTTTTGTCTTCCACCAGTCAATAAGTTCCTCAAATATTTCCACGCCTATCCAACTGGGCCAAGATTCATCCTTTTCCCAGCGTTTTCTAGCATTCCTAAGAATGTCAGATAGTCGGCTAGACACTTTACTCTTAAAATTCCTATAAATCTTGACCTCGTCAAATACTTTCCACGTACATTTATCCTGCAAGTTGTATGACAATCAAATAAAATGTTAAATATTTATAAGAAAAAATAATTATAAAATAAAATAACTTTAATAAAAATAAAATTTACCTTAAATTTATCAAACCATACTAGTTTCTCTTTCTTGTCGAGCGCTCCAAAAGACTTGATGGTTTTGTCATGCACATATCTTGAGGGAGGTTGTAAGGGGTTACAATAACTGGCCAACAAGAATATGCAACTGCAGACGCTTGGACATATGGAGTAAAACCATCAGAACATAATTCAAGTCTGACATTTCTAAGTTCTGTTGCAAAATCAGAATGTACCCTATCAAAATACTTCCATGCCCCACCATCAGATGGATGTCGCATAGTGCCTGAACTTGTTTTGCTTGTATGATGCCATGTCATTTGACTTGCAGTGTGCATTGAACCAAACAATCTTTTTAACCTTGGTATTATCGGCAAATAAAACATGGACTTCACAGCTACACGTTTTTGGTTATGGTTAAGAGTTTTACTACGAACTTGATATCTCGGACTCTTACATAACTTACATTCCTCCAACACCCCTTCATTAGTACCAAATTCATTGTCTTAAAACAACATGCATCCATTTATGCAACAATCAATCTTTCGTACTTCTAAACTCAACTTCGATACCAACCTTTTTGCATCATAATAACTTGTAGGCAGGTTGTCTTTCGTAGGAGTCGCATCCAACATCATTTTTGCAAAGAATTCCAAGCACTGATCAGGAACATTCCAATTTGACTTTGCGGCCAATAATTGCACACATTGATAATTTTGAATTTGTCGACCCCTCAAACAACGGCGTGCTCATTTCTTTCAACAATTGGTAAAATCTTTGCGCTTCCTCATTTGGCAACTCTTCCACGTCAAATATTGAGGTTCATCATATGTCATATTTACACCAAGGGCATTGCCAACCATATCATCGATCAGATTAAATTGTTCCTCAAATTCCATATGTGATCAACTGCTTGATGCATGTGTATTACTAACTTCGGGATGTACAATATTACTAGGCAGTTCTTCTCCATTATATGTCCAGACCCAATATTTTTTAATGAAAACCCTTCTCTTCAAATTACGTTCCACTTCCTCTGGATCATTAATTATAGGTCTACATTCACATTTAAGACAAGGACATCTTACTCCTCCTTCCCTTCGACAACGGTCTTGAGCAAATGCCCACGTGATAAACCCCTTAACTCCTTCCTCAAAATTTGGTGTAAGTCCACGTCTTCCTGGTAATGTTCTATCGTACATCCAACTACGATAGTAACGAAAATATTCCATACTGCACATTTGTATTATCATTATCGTTTCATTTAAAAAAGAGATTTTACTATAGACGAAAGTAAATAATATAATTCCTTACAAATTGTTTTATCATAACTATATTTTCTACATAATATAAACATTGTATATCAAATTTAATTATTCAATTTAACCTAATAAAAATAAACTTTATATTAAGTATTTTAGCATTAATATTTTTTTTAATAACTAGTAGTCTTGATACACAATAACATATATCCCACTTAGGAATTAATATTTACAATAATTAATTTTCTATTTTAATAAATCTACATATTTATTTATTTTAAAAAAATTGTTATATAAAATCTAATAAATTATAAATTATGTTTTTAAAATACTAATAAAATAAATTTTGTTTTAATTCTATTTTAAAAACAAAATCTGTTTATAACGAATATAATATATTTTGTTCAAAGAAAATAATATATATTATATTTCTTAAACTAAAATAAATTTTGTTTTTACTATATTTCTAAAACTAAAATAATAAAAAATCTATAATAACTTATGTTTTACTATGTTTAATAATAAATAAAAATAACATATATTCTATTTCTAAATCTAAAATAAATTTTGTTTTTACTATATTTCTAAAACTAAAATACTAATAAAATAAATTTTGTTTTAATTCTATTTTAAAAACAAAATTTGTTTATAACAAATATAATATATTTTGTTTAAAGAAAATAATATATGTTATATTTCTTAAACTAAAATAAATTATGTTTTTACTATATTTCTAAAACTAAAATAATAAAAAATCTATAATAACTTATGTTTTACTATGTTTAATAATAAATAAAAATAATATAAATTCTATTTCTAAAACTAAAATAAATTCTGTATTTATTATATTCTAAAACTAAAATAATATATATTTTATAATAAATTCTGTTTTTATTATATTTAAAAATCTATAATAATATACATTCTGTTTTGATAATATATACTAATATAAAAATATTTTTTCGAAATAAAAAAATTAAATATATTATTAAATCTAATAAAAATAATTTTCAGAATATTATATTATATGTTTTTAAAATCTATATAATAGATATTTTAAATCTAACAGTATATAATTTATTCTTGAGTCTAATAAAATAATTTTGTTACCCTAACAAAATCTAGTATCATTCATATATTTCAAACAATAACAACCAATAAGTAAAAATCAGAATAAATTAACAAAATTAATTTTTTTTTATACATACCTTTGATGAAGAACAACAAGCAACAATCAACAACTCTTGACTTGATAAATTTTTGCAAATTTGTGATCTTAAAAATAATAAATAACAAATATTACTGTGTGAAAATTCGAAAATTCAAAAATAAAGTATATTTAAATAAGAAAAGAAAAACTTACTGTGTCAAAAATAATGGAGGAAGGAAAGATGCAAAAGGGGATAGATGGGTAGTGAAAGAAAATGGGTTGGTTGAAGGTAGAAGATGAAATGAATAGGAGAAATAAGAAATGAGTGAGTATATAATTAAATGTGGAGATCTGGTGGTAGCGTGATTTTGGTATGATAATATCAATCATTCTGACGTGGTCAACAGGTATGTATATTAAATGTTGTCAGCCCGTCAGACAGGAATCTCGTTCATTCGAAGAAAGCAGCTTTGGGAATAGTTAATGGGGTTTCCGACGTGGACAGGAGGCAGGTAGGTAGTGACGTGGTAGGCAAGTAGGAAACATGAAGTGTCAGATTCCTTTAAAATTTCCGACGTGGAGTAATTGAAGGAGTTTTCCGACGGGGAGTACAGGTGGGAATGTGCTTTGCGCGTGCCAATAAAGTGGACAGGCATTAAAGTGACTGGTATTTGAATTTTTTCTATCAAACTTTCCCACGTGATATACAAGTGTTTAGTTTCTCACTTATATAACATGTGGGTATCCCCAACGGTCAATTTTTTTACATTGGCCCAATATTTTCCCCCCAAGAGATTTTTATTTTTTGATATATTTTATAGCGACCTTGTTTGCAGGTCACTAAAACTTTTTTTAAAATTTTAAATTTCCCAGTATCAATTATTTTTCGTTTTAATTTTTTTTAGTGACTTTTTTTCACGTCATTAATTCAATTTTTAGTGATGTGATTTTCATATGGGTTAAAATAAGTGGGAAAATAGTGTTTTTCTTGTAGTGTGACCATCACACTATATATAGGTTATGGTCTCCAATATACCGTATACACGCAAATTATCTCTTCTCACTATCGGAAGAAAATTCAAAGCATACGGAGTACCTGTTGAGGAAGAACCACAAAAGCCGTCAACTTTAGGATTTCGGGATTACCGCCAAAAGGGAATTTTCTCAATTGATCCATGTATTCCTATAATCAATTTATTGATCTTATTATTTTATATACATGCTTGTTTTTTGCACCTAAATTATATTATAATTTTTCCAAGTATATATATTGAATTGATTTAATTCTAACAAATAGTATCAGAGCCGATTTTAAAATTACCTATATTAGAGCCGTAATTAAAATTGCCTTAATGAATTATATTTTTAATTATTCCAACTAAGAGTATATGATTAAATTATTAATTTAAATTATATATTATCATGTATCTTTTTATTGAATATATCATTCTAGTTATTATAGTTACTGCAATTGAATACTGGAATAATTTTACTGTTACTATAGACCGAAGCAATTCCAATTCGTATGTTATTATGTGACTCTTGGTTATATATGTTTGTTCCATTGCACTGGAGCTTTATATATTTCATTATTGACAATGTTGCTTTACGACATGTTTCTAATTGTTACATTTATTCCCTTGTGCTTATGAAAAATAGTTTTATTTTATTGAGTATTTCAGTATATCAATTTTAATTTTATGGATCCAATTTTATTCGGTACTAAAAGAATGGTTTTGTCGGTTGCTTGTGGTTAATTATTTGGGTAATAACTATATTGATTTTTTATAATTATTTTATGGATCCAATTTTATTATTTTAATCATGAGAATGTTTAAGTGTTAATTTAATTCGAATTTTCTTTAACACCCTTCGAGTACAACCGATTTTTTTATACCGGTATGTACATGATATAAACATAACCAAGTAAACATACAATTTTGACATTACATTTCTAGGTAATGTGTTTATGTGAATTTTAAATACGTTCTCATTTAATTTATTAAATTAAAAGTTGTCTAGTAATTTTGATTGGATTAGTTGAAACAACAAGTTGCAAAAGTAACATCTGTTATTTAAATTTGATTCAATTAAAATAACAAAAGATGTAGTGTGTAATTTTTCAAGCAAACTGTTATGGTCAGTCAAAAGGAAGACACAGTTTGGCCGAAAATTTGCATACCTGTGGTGGTAAATATGTAGTATTAATTATTAAGTTTATTCGTGTGGCTAATGATTGATGTCAAACATTCATTATCTTACATGATTTATTACTAATGTTTGATCGTTACGTGATAGTACCGCTTACAGTTAATTCTTACAATCAAAGGTTGGGAATTAATGGTGTTTTTTGGTATCTTGTCTAGGTCTTATTTAATTTGCATATAAAAAATATTGTGCATGTCTATATGGTTATTTGACATGCCTACTAATGTTATTGTATGTTTGTTGTTCTTTTCAATTAATCCAGTTATTGCTGCTACCACTCCAAACTTTGTATCTCATATTAACTATATCTCTATAATGAGTGGGATGAACTTTAAGTCTTGGAAAGAATATGTGGAGATTATTCTTGGATGCATGGATTTAGACTTATCTTTGAGGGAGGAACGTCTCACCGCCACTGTCGAGAACCCAAATGAAACTAAAATAGAAAAATGAGACCGATCTAACCGGATGTGCCTTATGATAATCAAAAGATCCATACTGAAATGATTAGGGGCTCAATTACCGAGAGTGAAAGTTCTAAGAAGTTCCTCGAAACTGTGGAGCAACACTTTGCTAAAAATGATAACACTGCGGGATATTTTCCAAGTGAAAAGAAGGGTAATTTTCTCACTTTTGTTTGTTCTAAAATTAATTTAGTTTCTATACCTAAGGATACTTGGTGGGTAGATTCTGGTGCTACTACTCACATTAGTATGTCCATGCAAGGTTGCATGTGGAGTCGTCCGCCAAGTGATGCTGAAAGATTCATCTATGTGGGCGATGGCAATAAAGTTGCAGTAGAGGCTATAAGGACTTTTAGATTATTATTAAAGATTGGTTTTCATTTGGATTTAATTGACTTTTGTTGCACCGTCTATTAGATGAAATTTAATTTCTATTTTGGATAAATCAGGTTATACTTGTTCATTTGGAAATAATAAATTTAGCCTCTCATATGATTCAAATGTTGTCGGTTACGATTCTTTGAATGATGGTCTTTATATGCTTGACATTGAATGTCCTTATAACAAAATATTGCAAATAGAGTCGCATGGTACAAAACGAAAATTAAATAAGAATTCTGCCACTTTATGGCATAAGCGATTAGGACACATATCCAAACAAAGAATTCAAATGCTTATGTCGAACGGTATTCTTAGATCCCTTGATTCGTCGAACTTTCAAGTTTGCATTCAGTGTATCAAGGGTAAGCAGACAAACAAGAGGAATTTCCATGCTGAAAGAGCTAAGGATGTCTTAGAACTAATACATACTGATATATGTGGTCCTTTCCCTACAGGCTCTTGGAATGGACAATGGTATTTTATTACGTTCATAGACGACTACTTGAGGTATGGATACCTGTATTTGATTCATGAGAAATCTCAATCTTTGGACGTGTTCAAGTCATTCAAAGCTGAAGTCGAACTTCAACTTGGAAAGAAAATAAAAGTTGTCAAATCTGACGATGGTGGTGAATACTATGGTTAGTATGATGGATTAGGGGAACAATGTCCAGGGCCTTTCGCTTTTTTCCTCGATGAGTGTGGAATTGTTCCGCAATACACAATTTCAGGAAAACCCAACATGAATGGAGTTGCAGAACAACGAAATCAGACTCTTAAGGATATGGTAAGAAGTATGATTAGTCATTCTTATCTACCATAGTCATTTTAGGGAAAAACATTAAAGGCCGCAGTTTATATCCTTAATATAGTACCTAGTAAAGTAGTAGCTAAGACCCCTATGAGCTTTGGACTGGGAAAAAGCCCAGCATTAGACACCTGCACATTTGGGGATGTCCATCTGAAGCGAGGCCTTATAGACCTTATGAAGGTAAGTTGGATGCAAAGACAGTTAGTTGATATTTTATTAGATACGTTGAACGCTCTTATGGGTACAAGTTTTACAATCCCATCACTAGAAATGTTTTTGAAACGAGAAATGAAAGATTCCTTGAGGATGTAGATTTTGGAGGGGAAGGAAGCATAAGAAATGTTGTCTTTGATGAAGAAATTGTTTCTCACAATGATCAAGTCTTTGTACCTATCTTTGTTCCAGAAACAGATCCTGAAATAAATAACGATGTTATTCCTAACATCCCTCAAGAACAAGACAATATTGAGTTTCTTCCTCAAGCACCACATATAGTTCAAACTCAACAACCTCAAGAGCCATCATTAATAAGATCCACTAGAGAAAGGAAGAGTGCAAACTCAAGAAATCCATTTATGGCCTTAAACAGGCTTCCCGTCAATGGTATTACAAATTTCATCAAGTAATATCCTCATTTGGTTTTGAGGCTAATCTGGTTGATAACTGTGTATACCAAAAGTTCAGTGGGAGTAAATTTTTTTTCTTGGTACTATATGTAGATGATATCCTTTTGGCAAGCAACAATATAGGCTTATTGCACGAAACCAAGAGATTTCTCACAAATAAATTTGAGATGAAAGATCTTGGGGACCCCTCCTTTGTCTTAGGAATTCAAATACTTAGAGACCGTTCTTGAGGTAATTTAGGATTGTCACAAAGGAGCTATATTGATATAGTTATGGATAGATTCTCCATGAAAGATAGTAAACCAGTAGACATACCAGTTGCTAAAGGAGACAAGTTTTGTCTCAAACAATGCCCCACTACAAATCTTGAAAAGGAAGAGATGCATAAGGTTCCATATGCTTCAGTTGTGGGAAGTCTTATGTATGCTCAAGTTTGCACCCGTCCCAACTTAGCATTCATCGTAGGAGTTCTTGGAAGATACCTAAGCAACCCTGGTATGCAACATTGGATAGCAGTAAAACGTGTAATGCGCTACCTGTAACACCTAATTTTTAATATTTAATCGTCGGGTATTTTTGGTGTTGTGTTGGCCTAGTTTAAGGTATATATATGTCGTTTTGTTGTTGTGTCCTGGTGGGGCGGGTAGAACCGAGTGTGCTTAGTAATAGCGAGTGTGCGAATAATAATGATAAAAACATTTAATTAACTATTTTATTATTATTATTATTATTAAAATTTTATTATTATTTTTATAATTATTTTCATAAAAACAATATTAGTAATATTAGTAATTAAAATTAATATTATTATTATTTGGAATAAGGGACGGTTTAGTAAAATATTAAGTAAGGGTTAAAGGTGAATTAGTCAAAACAGAGGTTAGAGATCAACGAATCGTAAAAAAAGTTGTTGTGAGAGAACCAAGAGGCTAGGAAGAGGAAAATCAACCTAGGGCACCCAAATCTTGAAGAAATTCGCAGGATTTTGTCTGAATTCGAGGTAAGGGGGAGAACAGATTTAAATCCAGGTGGTTTAACATGATGGCTAGTGAGGGTTTCCTTCCCTCATAGGAATTTTCTGATATTTCTGATGTTTGTGAATATTCTGTGATTATATGTTGTTTGATGTGAAATTGTGATTTTGATGATATATTCTTGGTGAAAATCTGATGAAATACTGTTGTTGTTATTCTAGATGATATAAATTAATGCAGATATTGTTGTTGTTGATGAACAGAACGATTTATAGATCTAGAACGAAAACCTAATTTGTGAACAGTAATGTAGAAGAAAGAAGAATGAAAATAGGAGAGTAAAAGTGGACTAGAAACAATTTTAGGCCTGGTAGGAATCACGAAATCGAGAATTGTGAGGAACAGGTCTGGAATGAGGAAGAAAGGGCATAAAAGTGAGGACCTCTGCCCATATGCGTATGGCACTAGGCAATACGCGTATGGATGTGTGTGTTTCGTGCTTGATACGCGTATCAGGACATGTTACGCGTATGAGAAGTGAAAAATGGGGTTTCTCTGCCCATTTGCGTAGGGAACACGTAAGGGGCAAGGAGATTACGCGTATGTGCAGAGTATGACTTACGTATAGGGCGTAATGGGCTTGGGCAATACGCGTATAGGCTTGGTGATACGCGTATGGCCAGGGTGCAAGGCAGAAACGTGATGTTTTGCGATTTCTGTCCCGATTTCGCGTGCTTTGCCGATTCTTTTAGTGTGAGGTATTGAAATGAACCTTAATACATATTTAATCGAGAATTAAAATCGAGAATGAGTTAATGATGGATTTTAGGTGGATTAAACTAGTTAATAATCGATTAAATTGCGTGAGACTATTATTGGTGATTTTTGGTGAAAATGTTGTTGTGTTTGATCGGATGGATCGTGTAGATGTATAAAAGGTGAATTATACATGTTGTATTCATTTTCATAGTCATGCATACATTGTTGAATTATTATTGGGATGATCGTGTCGGATGGGCGAATACGATCATACGTACTCTGTTATGGCAAGTGTTGGGATAATCATTGTCGGATGGGTGTATGTGAATATTGTGTTCAATTGAATGAACAAACTTGGTACCACATGCATTGTGTCATGTTGAGTCACATTGCATAATTATTGTTGTATTGTCGTTGCATAATTATTTTTGTAATTGTTGTTACCTGATTATTGGTGTAACCGTTGTGATAGTTGTTGTGTGTGAGAGACTACCATGAATATGTTATATGCACCGTTTATGTTTGAATTTTGTTTCTCACCCCTTTGTTGTTGTTGTTGTTGCATCTGTGCTTCTTTGGAAGTACATATAATCCAGGTGTTATCCCTAAATTTCGACGCTAGCAATTAATGAGGTTATTTTGGCTTAATAAATGAGTTATTATATTATGAGCTAAAACGAGGTCATTGACCTTACTTAATAAAGGACGAGAGTCGAAGGGACCCACCTATATTTTCATACTTAGTGAAGTTCTAAGTTTGAATTATTTTCTAAGTGTTGAGAGGATTCGACCAAGGGGATGTTCGACAAAGATGGTAGTTACCAAGGGTCTTCACATGTTCAAACTTGGAGGGAAAGTGAGTGATCTCCAATTCAAATACAGAGACAAGTGGCGCAAGATGAAGCTTCTACAATAAGTAGTGGGACAAGTGTTACCATCTTAGGATAGTTTTAGGAAGAAACCGTCGAAAACGGTTACTTTGTAATGTATATAAATAACTATGTTTAGTATATGAATAATTGTATGGAAATCATATGTACTAGTAACTCCGTAGACTCAAAGTATCCGCGTGTAGAGAAACGAGTGCAGTGAGAATGTACGTGATTGAAACACCACCAAATTTATCTTCATATCAATTTTATATTTAATGTTAAATTTACTTTCATGTATTTTACTTTCAAGTATTTACTCTTTAAGTCATTTACCTTCTACAAACTTTTATATTAAAAGCTTTTTTACATTTCAAAGTCATTTACATTTCCAAGCAATTTACTTTTCATGCATTTTACTGCGTTTCTTTACAATTTAAGCATCTTTACATTCCTTGCCTTGTCTTTAAAATTCCTTTAAATTTCAAGTCTTGTCTTTACTTTCATTTACATTTGAGCCATGTCTTTTTACATTCCTTTATTTGCAAGCTTTTGCCCTTTTACTTTGTTTTCCTTGTTCAAAACAATCTTTGAGTCTTGTTTAAGGATTCATAGACATTTTCCCAAAAACATTGCGATTACGCAAACGACCAAACCTTAGCACATGTCCTAGGATCAATATGGTCGATCCTGCGAGTAACCAAGGGTATTCTAGGTGTCTTAGGAGGACCAACGCTTGTTTACCAATTTTGGGGGTAAACAAATTGGCATGCCCAATGGGACAGTGCTAAGAAACTGTTTTATAGAAGTTTTGTTTAAGCAACTTCCCTTTTTGTAACTTCCTTGTATTGTAACTTCCTCTACTTGGGCATATCGGTCGAAAGGAGGGTTATTTTCATGCATGCATTTGAGAAGCGGGAAAGTAGCCAACTCAGACGACTATATACCAAGAAGAAGAAGAAACATAAGAAAGATGGCATCTAGCTAGGGGAATACAAGTAATTCAATCCCCACAACAAGTGGGTCGAATCCTCAAGTGAGCAGTTTGAATGCTCGCAGTACAAATGTACAAGATGGATCAAGAAATGAGTTCGTACCAGTCTCCAACCCTTCGACAGGGGCTTCGACAACGTCAACAGTGGTGTCAAAACCAACCACTTCGACAGGTCCAGGAGAAACAGTCATCAGGCCTTATTCTCAACCAGTGTTGGAGTATATTGGGCCAAATACACAAACTTCACCACCCAGTTCGACTGCATTTAGGCCTTTTGGACCTACTCTTGCTCAACAATACCCTAGACTCTTTGGGCCATCAACTACCACGATGGCAGGAGTAAGGAATGCACCTCATTTTTTTCTGATCATTTTTTCCCTTCACCATTACAGGAGTCTAGTTCAGAAATAAACATGAGAAGGAATAATCAAGTTGGTGTGTTGGGGCATTCGACGCAAAGTCACACCTTAACAAATGAGTTTGCGGCCTATTTGAGGCAGCAAATGGATGAAAGCAACATGCAAATGATTCATAATTTATCTCATACTAAGGGAGAAGTTTTTCAACATTTGATTTGGAATACAGATCAGACGAATCAACAGATGGTAACCCAAATGGCGTGTATAGAAGAATTCATGGGAGTTACAGCACTGCCTCGACATCCAAATCAACGAGTGAATGTGGAAGATGCCACGCAGCCACAAGATCATATGGATCCTCCAGGGGTCGAACCATTTGAGGCTGAACCTATTAGGAATCAAAGACAAATATCAGAAGAGGGTGAACCAATAGTAAGAGTAATAAACAGACATCAAGACACAGATCAAGTGGTTCACCAGGTTCGACAGAACAATTTGGAAGCAGAGAATAATTTAGCCTCCATGGTCGAGAGAATAATGGATAGAAGTGGAATAAACCCAGGCTTTGCTAGGCCAAATTTCACTTCACCAATAGCAGAGTACTTACTCCAAGCAGAACTACCTCCTAGGACAAAGGTTCCTAAGTTCACCAAGTTCTCAAGAGATACAACTGAGTTACACTCGAACATGTGGCACGTTATATGATAGAAGCAGGAGAACTAGCAAATGACGAAAGCCTTAGGGTCAAATATTTCCTTAGTTCTCTCACCAAGAATGCTTTCACTTGGTTTTTACGTTGCCACCTGGTTCAATTTGTAATTGGACTCAATTAGAGCCTTTGTTTCATGAGCAGTTTTACATGGGACAAACTAAGATCAGTCTGAAAGAATTAGCTAGTGTAAAGAGAAAGTTCAATGAATCTGTTGATGATTAATTGAACAGATTTTGACTACTCAAAGCCAGATGCTTTACACAAGTGCCTGAGCATGAATTGGTCAAAATGGCTGTTGGTGGCCTTGATTATTCCATCAGGAAGAAGCTGGATACCTAGTACCTGAGGGATATGGCCCAGTTAGCATATAGAGTTTGACAACTTGAACGTCTTAAGGATGAAAAATCTAGGGCGAATAAACATAAGAAGATAGCCTATATGGACTATCAAGATGAGGTCGAAGAAGTCCATGACGAATTCGTACCTTTAGAGGATAATGAGATAGACCTAGCTGAACTTAAGCAAGGTCCTCCGTATGCCTTCAAACTCTTAGTTCCCTCTAATGGAAAAAACCCTGTCGAAACTGAAAAGAATGACACATATCCTAAGAAAACATATACTTTTGACGTTACTAAATGTGACAAAAATATTTATTTATTAGCTAAGGATTGCCAAATACTTGTGCCACCATGCGTTAAAATGCCACCTTTAGATCAACGAAAGAAAAGAGGTTTTTGTAAATACCATAGTTATTTGGGTCATAAAATTCTCAATGTTTTCTTTTCAGGGATTTGGTGCAAAATGCTATCCAGGAGGGAAGGCTCAAATTTGGAGATAAACCAAAGACACAGATGAAGATTGATATTGATCCTCCTCAAGTGGCTGAGGATAATTAAAATGAATCTACAACAATCAATCTAATTGATGTTATCGATCAAGCTGTTGATAGTCACGAGACCATTGAGGTAGTCGTAGCTATGAGGGATCCTATGACGGTTAGGGTTACTGAAGACCTTTCCCATGATGCCACAATAATAATTGTTGAAAGAAAACTGACTGAGGGACAATTAGAGAACCTGATATGTATGGATGCTAAAGGGTTCTTCAAGACTTCACCGGATGTTGAAAGGTTCGATCTAGAAGTCACTATTGGTCCAGGTGAAGAGGCTGAAGAAGTAAGTCTCCCACTGATAACAAAAGAAACCACTGAAAGTTTCAACAAGAAGGATGAGGCCACTGACAGACTTGACCTAGACTTCTCCAAAATACAACTGAAGGATGAAGTCAATGTTAACATGGTCGAAATAATTAAGGACCAAGAGGTCCAGGCTGATGCTGCTAGGCCTCGGAAGAATGACTACGAAAGGGCTTACCCCAAAGAGGGTGAAAGCATTGTTGATTTCTTGCAAAGGTTTCAAAGTAAATAGTCAGAGGTTATGTTGTGTCCCAGATGCAGCTCTATCTTCGACAAAGAGGCTGCCAAAAGCCTTCAAAAAATTGATAAGGCTGGAGGAAAGCAGAAGCCAAAAGTTGATCTCAAACAAAGGCGTTTCTACCCAAGACGCACTGATCAGGGCAATGGAGACCAACCCCTCAAGCCAAAACGTCCCTCGTTCAAGCCAAGTGGGGAAATCCCTCTTGACAAATGGTATAGACCAAATGAGTCTAACAAAAAGGGAGCCCAAAGATGGAAAAAAGATTGACATTGAAAGATGACGATTGTCGGGATATAGAAAGGAGATCAGAACTTCGAACAAATCTGCGTATGTATCTGAGAATTATAAGGGGAGGAACCCTATGACCAGGTCACAATGGCGCAGGGAACAACAACGAAGGAAATCTAAGAGAGAAGCCTCCAAAACAGATGTTGATGAATCAAGCAACAATGTGGTTGATGAAGAGGGTAACAACCTCAAGACAAAAGCAACTAATAAAATGCCTATGGGGCACAAAGCACGTTCATCAAAGAGCAAGGAAGCTGAAATCAGCGCAAAGATCAAAGATGGACTAAAAGTCGTCGAAGACGAAGAAATGACAGATAACTTTGAGTGTGGGTCTGAAGAATCCTCCGATGTCTTGGTGAATTTAGTCTCAGTTATGCCCAGGGAGTATCACCTTATTACTGAGGTTGATAACCTGGATGCCCGAACTGAAGCATAAATGGCAGCACACAAACCAGTGTGCTACTATGTTATGAATAATGGGTGCGTTGAAGAGCAAAATTCCTTCTTCAAACGTCCTTTTGAAGCCATGAGGGGGCATCTAAAGCCCTTGTACATCACTGGTAAGGTGGAAGATGTGGCGATTAACAAAATTCTGGTGGATTGTGGTGCCACAGTAAACATTATGCCACATTTTTTGTTCCCTAAGATTGGTAAGATTGACACTGACCTTAAGTTGCATAACTTGGTCCTATTAAACTATGAAGGCAAAACTAGACCTATTATGGGGGTCCTCCAGGTGGACTTAACTGTGGAGACAGTCACCAGACCCACTCTCTTTATGATGGTCGAAAGCAAGGCCAATTATAACCTCCTGCTGGGGAGGGAGTGGATACATGGCATTGGTGCAGTACCATCTTTAATACATCAGAGGGTTACCATCTGGAGGCCATATGACATCGTCGAAAACATTGAAGTTGATCAAGGGTACTTTAAGGTACCAGTTAATCATGTGGAAGGTGTAGAGTTCGACAAGAACTTGGCACACATTGGCCCATGTACACCGGCAGCATTCGAGTTCACAGGCTGGGGAAGTAGGATATCTCCCACCATATTTCCTGTCGAAGGATTCCGTTGGGATAAAGAGGTTGTGGGGAAGCAGGAAATCTCCCACCATATTTCCCTGATCCTGAAATTCGGCCCATAGTCTGGGGAAGCGAAGGCATTAATAATGACTAACTTTGAAGCCTTAAAAAGGATTTTGGCCTATGTGACCGAAACAATAATACAAACGACCTTAGAGGCTGCAGGAAGTGAGATGGTTGTCGAGGCCATTACAGAGTTTGTAGAAGAAGATCCTGTGAAGGATTCTGAACAAAAGTCTCCAAATGAGGCTCAAGAAGATTCAGACCAGAGGCTTGATGCAATCTATAACAATGAGCCTTTAGGATTTGAAAAGGATCCTCTATCAGAAAGTATCAAAATGCTGGATCAAGATCCCTTAGAAGAAATTGACATGGGAGAAGGAGAATAAAAAAGGGCTACTTACATCAGTGCCAAGCTTGACCCAAAAATCAAGGTCGAAGTAGTCAGCTTGCTAAAGGAATTTAAAGATTTCTTTGCTTGGGACTATGACGAAAGTTTTGGCCTAAAGAGAAAACTTGTCGAACACAAGCTGCCAATCAAACTTGGGAAGAAGCCTATCAAACAAAATCCAAGACGCTTCTCCCCAGCAATCCTCACCAAAATTAAAGAGGAAATTGAGAGGTTGTTTCGTTGCAAGTTCATTCGTACAGCTAGGTACGTCTAATGGTTAGTCAATATCATACCAGTAATTAAAAGGAATGGCTCTGTGAGGGTGTGCATATACTTTAGAGATCTGAACTCTGCAACCTCTAAAGATGAATATCCAATGCCTGTAGCAAAAATGTTAATTGATTCTGCTGCGGGGCATGAGTACCTAAGTATGCTAGCTGGATACTCAGGATATAATCAAATATTCATTGTTGGGGAAGATGTCCCTAAAATTGCTTTTTGATGCCCAGGGGATTTGGGCACCTACGAATGGGTGGTCATGCCTTTTGGTTTGAAAAATGCATGGGTAATGATAACGAGAAATCGTATCACATTATTACTATGTTTTTAGTCCGTTTTATCGTACATTGATCCTTTTAACTCCTGATTGTTCGAGTTTTTTATGTCACATTGCAGGTATAACATGTCTAGAGCCAAATTATGAGAAAAAGATCAAATGAACCAAACCTAGCATGAAAAGAAGATCAAGAGATCAATTCTGCTAAAGTCTGCATTTTTTGTTACTCTCACGGTCGTCACAACTGACTCACGACCGTGACGCGCTATTTAGAGGTATCACGATCGTCACAACACTATCACGATTGTGACGCGCTTATTTGAAGAAACATGACCGTTACATCATGTCAGGAACGTGACAAGGAAAGTTTATTTAATTTATTTGAAGATATTTATGAAGACGTGCAACGAGTCTTCAAAGACTCCTACTTTCCCTCAACTGAAGCAATACCCAGTACGCACTTCTCCTGGATTTTCTCATAAGCAGAACGAAGCCCACGCTCCAACTCATTCAAATTTCCAAAATCCTATTCTATAAATACCCAAGGAACAAATGAAAAAGTACAGAGTTTTAGTTTTGAATTTTTACGCGGAAGCTCTGCCGTTTTTGCTTTGAACCCATTTATTTTCCAGCTTTTGTTCTTGCTGTGTTTACCTTTTATTTCCAACCCATTTAATAACAATTTCCAACATTAGGAAATTGTTATTTCAATTAAATTTCTTTTTAGCCTCGGAACTTTTTATTTTATTTCATTCCGATTCCGACACTCCGAGCTTGCCAATTTGTGGAAGAAGGAGTCTAAGAATTAAATTGTTCAGGTTTTTAATTTACAATTTATATTAAGTTTATTTATTTATTTATGTTAAGTTTCTATTATTATTATATAATGCATGCTTTAATATTTATTTTATTTTGTATCTGTCTGTTGGTATAATAAAAATGAGTAGCTAAATTAATTAGTCGGTATGTAATAAATCAAACCAAAACGGTTAAATCGAATCTAAGCTAAAAATAATTAAGAACTTATATTCTGGCTGTGGATTTTTATAATTAAGATCAATCTTTTTGTTACGAGAGTAAGAGAAGTGAAATAGGTTAGGTCGAGACCACGAGAGTGTGAGATTTTAACCAGATAGCTAAAGTTAGGCATTCGATTTAAATACAGCGAGAGCGCTTTAAAACGAATTAGACTTATTAAGTTTTCAAAAATTATTTTCTAAACACTTATGGGCTAGCGAGAGCAGGCATAGGGCTTTAGGGGTAAGATCTAAGATAAGACCACGAGAGTGTGAGTCGAGGGTTTTTAAACTGGTAATCTCTACAGAATAATTTAAGTGAACCATCTTTATAAGCTTAGGTTAGATTGACCCGCATAGGTTAATATAATTACATACCGACTGCCTTCTCATTATTTCCTTAAACTAAGTTTAATTCCCGTTTTTAATCCTTAAACCATAATCGTGACAAATATCCGCCTTAGCTAAACTAGCAGACCTTCTAGCACTAGAGTGATTACAAAGTCCATGTGGGTTCGACAATCTTTTATATTACTTCGATAGGTTGTGCGCTTGCAGTTCAGATACCGCTAGACACATCACGTCTTCGCCCCATTAGGTAACTTACCAAAGAGCAATGAATTCAATTTTTCATGATTTCATATATACGTTTATGCAAATTTACATATATGACATAGTTGTAAAATTCATCTCTGGATTAGACCATGTTAGTCATCTTAGTCGTTCTTTTGAGAGAATGAGAAAACATGGTCTTAAAATGAATCTTCTTAAATGTGTTGTTTGTTCGCAGGCAGGGGACTTTTTGGGATTTATGGTCCACAAGAAAGGGATCGAAATCAACCAAAATAAGACCAAGCTATTATGGAGGCTAAAGCGCCTTCGACAAAGAAGGATATCCAATCACTCTTGGGCAAGATCAACTTCTTGAGAAGATTAATATCAAACCTAAGTGGAAAGACTCAAGCTTTCTCACCCTTGTTGCGTATGAGCAAGGAAGGATTTCAATGGGGGAAAGAACAACAAAAAGCCTTCGACAAGATCAAGGAGTACTTGAGTCACCCTCCAATTCTTTCTCCGCCTTGTAGAAAGAAAAGTATGAGATTGTACATAGTTGCATCAGATAGAACTTTAGGGAGCATGTTATCCCAAGAGAATTTTGATGGCATCAAAAGAGCCATTTATTACCTTAGTAGAGTTTTAAATGATGCAGAAACTAGGTATAGTATGATAGAGAAATTTTTCCTATGTTTGTATTACTCTTGTACTAAATTAAAGAAATATATAAAGCCAGTTGATGTTTATGTTTCTTCGCGCTTTGATGTTATTAAACATATATTATCTAAACCTATTATGCATAGTCGAATTGGGAAATGGGAACTAGCATTAACTGAGTACTCGTTAACCTATAAACCTTTAAAGGCAGTTAAAGGGCAAGTGGTCGCAGACTTTATAGTTGACCACTCTATAAATGAAAGCCCATTGAATTATATGGACATAAGAGCCATGGAAGTTATACTTCGACGGGTCTAGTCACAAAAATGGGACTGGAATTGGAATACTTGTTATTTCTCCTTATAAAATTCCAACAACACCCAAGTACAAAATTGACGGCCATTGTTCGAACAATGAGGCTGAATATGAAGCTTTAATAGTTGGACTTGAGGTATTGTTGGAACTGGGGGCAACTCATGTAGAAATAATGGGAGACTCAGAGTTAGTAATAAAACAAGTTACCAAAGAGTATAAGTGCATAAAAGAAAACTTAATTATGTACTTTGTGATAGTAAATAGACTATTGAAAAAATTTCAAACAGTTACATTTCGACACCTTCCTAGACTACAAAATCAAGTTTCCAATGACTTGGCTCAAATTGCATCAGGATACAAAATTTCAAAAGAAAAGTTACATAATGCAATTGAAGTTAGAGGAAATATTGTGTCAGTAGGTTTAGCCCCATCATACTTAAAAGAAACTAAGCTTGGGTATGTTGATAAAGAAAACTTTGCAATACTGATGGTCGACGACATAAGTGATAAATATTGGAGGAAGCCCTTAATGGACTACCTAGAGAACCCAACGACTTCGACAGACAGAAAAATTAAATACCAAGCTTTAAGTTATGTTCTATTAGGGAATGAACTATATAAAAAGACTGTTGAAGGACTATTGCTAAAATTCCTTAGTGAGGCTAAAGCATATTTAGCTCTTCCGACTATACACAGTGGGGCATGTGGAGCACACCAAGTAGGTCACAAAATGAAGTGGCTCTTGTTTCAACAAGGTGTGTATTGGCCTGCTATGCTGAAAGATTGCATAGAATTTGCCAGAGCATGCCAAGAATGTCAAGTACATGCTGGCATCCAACATGTTCCTGCAAGCGAATTACACTCTTTAGTGAATCCTTGGCCTTTTAGAGGACGGGCTTTGGATTTAATTGGAGAAATTCGACCAACATCTTCAAAAAATCATAAATACACCTTGGTAGGAATTGACTATTTTTCCAATTAGGTCGAAGTTATACCATTGCCAAATGTTGCCAAATGTGTGAGAGACTACCCTGAATATGTTATATGCACCATTTATGTTTGAATTTTGTTTTTCACCTCTTTGTTGTTGTTGTTGTTGCATATGTGCTTCTTTGGAAGTACAGATAATCCAGGTACTTAAGAGTGCGTGGAGTCGTGTTGCTTGTTCGAGTCTAAGACGCTCTGATGCGTAGCACGGGATGGGGATCTTTCGGTTGTTTATTTTATTTCTGTTACGTATCTGTTTTGTAAAACTGAATTTTAAAGATATTTTGTTGAGACTAGCTTATTGCCTGAGTTGAATTAATCTGTTATTTCCGTTATTTTTAATGAAGAACTTATTTTGGTTATTATTGTTGGAAATTAATGTGGCATTCCACTTGAAAACTCTGATTTTTGTATTATAATGTTATTTTAAATTATTTGGGAAAGTGGGGTGTTACACTACCTGAAGAGAACAAGAAACTTTGTGTTCACTTATCAGAAGTCAGATAACTTGGAGATCATTGGGTATTATGACTCAGATTTTTCCGAATTCCCGGATAGCAGATGTTCCACATCTAGTTACATTTTTCTCTTGGCTGGAGGAGCTGTCTCATGGAAGTCTTCCAAACAGACTTTAGTGACTCCCTCCACCATGGCAGCAGAATTTGTGGTTTTCTTTGAGGCATCAAATCATGCAATTTGGTTGCAGAACTTTGTCGCAAGCCTACACGTCATTGGGAGCATTGAAAGGCCCTTGAAGATTTATTGTGACAATAGTGCAATTGTTCTCTACTCCAACAATAATATGAGTTCTACAAAATCAAAATTTATTGATATCAAGTATCTTGTTGTGAAAGAAAAAGTTCAGGAGAAACAAATTTTGATAGAATATATAGGGACAAATTTAATGCTAGCTGATCCACTAACCAAATGTTTAGCACCTAAGCCTTTTCATGGGCATGTTGCTCATATGGGTCTTGGTTTTGAGATTGCCTTAGATTAGTGGGAGTTTTGCTTTTCCCTTAATTTTCTATGTTCTATGTTTTGGTTTTATTTTGGTATAAATTTTATTTTATGTTTAATTTTCTGCAGAAATAAAAACTTATGAGGTATTATTGTTATAACAATATCAAGTTATTTTTGTTATGTGCAAATATTATGACTTTGAATTGTACCTAAGGAACTCCAGTTTGATCTCGCTAAAGACTCCAGTAGGACCAGTTGGAAATATGTATGATTCAGAGATCACATTGTATGAAATTTCCATGCCACTCATCCATATCGATCTATGTTATCAAGTACGTTTATATGGTGGTCATCGGGGTTCTATCACGTTATACGTTAGTGACGATAATCGCGATGGTCCCATTGTTGATGTATAAGGTATACCAGGTTGTAAAGTTGAAATTAAAGATAAATAACATTCAGATGTGCGCCTAAATAATTATGATATATTTATTAAGATATATTGACCAAGTGGGAGATTGTTGGAATATTTTACGGATTTAATATTATTCCAATAATTATGTGGCCAAATATATATTTAATTATGTTAGCTATTTTATTAAATAAAGTGCCTTGAATAAATCATGTGATCAAATAAGGTTAAAAGGCTATTTATATTTTATTTAAGAATTATTTAATTAACTAATTAAATAATTGGATATGGGCTTAAATATGAGTGGATGTCATGATGACCCATTTGGGAATAATGGGAACCCTAATTAGCCATCACATTATATATAGGCTATGGTCCCTAATACCATACACAAGCAAATTATCTCTTCTCCCCATTTGAAGAGAATTCAAAGCATACGGAGTACCGGTTGAGGAAGAACCACAAAAGTCGTCAACTTCATAATTCCAGGATTACCGCCAAAAGGGAATTTTCTAAATGGATCCAGGTATTCATATAATCAATTTATCGATCTTATTATTTTATATACATGATTTTTTGTAAACTCAGTCATTTCAGTTTCTCAAAGTTTGAACACGTGTTCAGCTTCAGAGGATGGCCTAGAGCTTAGGTTGACAGATGTTGATGTTATGAACTGCATGATCTATCCTTGAAATGAAGGGTTTCCATAAAAAAAACTTTCAGATCTTTCTGGATAGATTCTGAGACAATTTTCCTTCTCACTTCTGAAGAATTATTGGTCAGATGTTCACATAAATAAAATAAATTTTGAGAGTTAATTATATAGAAGTGACATTTTTCATTCTGGACATAATTCCTGAGATGTTTCAGAATGAAATTAAATCTATCTTCAGCAAGAGGTTTTGTGAAAATGTCAGCTCATTGATGGTCTGTGTCTATAAATTTTAAAAATAGAATCTCCTTCTGAGTATAATCCCTAATGAAATGATGTTTAATTTCTATATGTTTAGCTCTAGAATGTAAGATATGATTTTTATAAAGACAAATAGCAGAAGTATTATCATAGAGGATAATAATGTTACTCTCATAGATGTTAAAATCTTCAAGCTGATTCTTCATCCAGAGCATATGAGTATTGCATTCAGCTGCAGCTATATAGTCAACTTCAGTAGTTGTGAGTGCAATAGTAGATTTTCTTTTGTTGGACCAAGAGATTAAATTGTGTCCCAAAAACTGGAAGCTTTCAGAAGTACTTTTTCTTTCTGTTCTGTCTCCAGCAAAGCCAACATCGCAATACCCTACTATTTTGTATTCTTTGGATTTTCTATAGCAAAGACCAAGATTAGTAGTACCTTTCAGATATTTGAAAATCCGTTTAACTATTATTAAGTGGGATTCTCTAGGATCTGATTGGAATCTAGCACAGAGGCAATCACTATATAGAATATCAGATCTTGAAGAAGTTGAGTATAAGATAGAATCAATCATACCTTTGTAGAGCTTCTGATCTACTTTCTTACTTACCTCTTCCTTTTCTAGAATGCATGTGGGGTGCATAGGAGTTTTGGAAGGCTTACTTTCTGACATGTCAAATTTCTTTAGAAGTTCTTTAACATACTTGCTTTTGTGTATGTAGGTTCCTTCTGGTGTTTGTTTGGTTTGGATTCCCAGAAAGAACTTGAGTTCACCCATTAAGCTCGTTTCAAATTCTGCCTACATAGTCTTAGAAAATTCTTTGCCCAAAGAGCTTTTAGTAGATCTAAAAACTATATCATCTACGTATATTTGACAGATCAAAATATTGTTTTTAAATGTTTTTACATAAAAGAGTTGTGTCCACTTTCCCTATGGTAAAATCATTTTCTAAGAGAAAGTTACTTAGTTTTTCATACCAAGCACTGGGAGCTTGTTTTAGACCATATAATGATTTCTTAAGTTTATAAACATATCTGGATGTTTTGTGTGTTCAAAGCCAGGGGGTTGGTGTACATAAACTTCTTCATCAATGTAACCATTTAAAAAGACACTTTTGACATCCATCTGATAAAGATTGATGTCATTATTTACAGCAAATGAAATTAAAAGTCTAATAGACTCTAACTTCGTGACTGATGCAAAGGTTTCTGTATAGTCTATCCCTTCTTGCTTATTATAACCTTGTGCCACCAGTCGTGCTTTGTTTCTGACAAATTTTCCTTGTTCGTTCAGCTTATTTCTGAAGACCCATTTGGTTCCAATGATGTTGAAGCCTTTGGGTTTAGGAACTAGATCTCATACGTCATTTAGGGTGAACTGATTTAATTCTTCCTGCATTGCAAATATCCAATCATTGTTTGAGAGTGTTTCGTCAATGGAAGTGGGTTCAATCAGAGATACTAATCCCATGAGAGATTCTTCATGAGTTTTGAATGAGGGTATTATTCTGATTGCATCATATTTCTTTTCTAGAATTTTAACTTCAGGATGTGCTAGTGTACTTGTGGATTGTCTTTTCTGGATGGTTGTTGTGACATTTGTGTTGTCTTTCTTTGAATTTGTTTGTTCTTCTGATGGTCTGATTTTAGTACCTGTAATTTGAACTTCTATTTCAGCAAGAGATTCACTATGCTTTGGTTTTTGAAGACCAAGCTTATCATCAAAACTGGCACAAATAGATTCTACCACAATTCGTGTTTCTGTGTTATATACTATGTATCCTTTTGAGCGTTCATAGTATCCTAACACGGAACATTTTGTGCTTTAAAATCAAACTTGTTCAGAGGATCGTTAGTATTTAAGATAAAACGGGTACATCCAAAAGGATGGGAATAAGAAATGTTGGGATTTCTGTCCTTGAACAATTCATATGGAGTCTTTTCCAGAATAGGTCTTATAGAGATTATATTCTAAATACAACACATTGTATTAACTGCTTCTTCCTAAAAGTGTTTAGCCATGTTAGTCTCATTGATCATGGTTCGGGTCATCTCTTGTAAAGTTCTGTTCTTTCGTTCTATAACTCCATTTTGTTATGGAGTTCTAGGACAAGAGAAATCATGAGAGATGCCAGTTTCATTAAAAAATATTCTAGTTTTTTGTTTTCAAATTCCCCACCATGATCATTATGACTTTGACAATTCTAAACTCTTTTTCATTTTGAACTTGGTTGTAGAAGGTAAAGAATACAGAGATTGACTCATCCTTGTGTCTTAGGAACTTTACCCATGTCCATTTGTTATAGGCATCTATGATCACTAATCCATACTTCTTACCACTAATAGATGCAATTTTAACTGGTCCAAACAGATCTATGTATAGAAGTTCTAATGGTCTAGAGGTAGAAACAATTTTTTTATTAGAAATAAGGTTTAACAAACTTGCCTTTTTGACATGCTTCACCCGGAGCATCTAAGCTGAACTTCAAGTTAGGAAGTCCTCTGACCAGACTGAGTTTGTTAATTTGATATTTTCTTCTCATACTAGCATGCTTCAATCTTCTATGCCAGACCCATTGCTCATTGTTAACAGACATAAGGCATTTTACATTCTGACTTTTTAGTTCAGAAAGTTTTATTTTGTAAATGTTGTTCTTTCTCTTTCCATTAATTAGAGTAGTTCCATCTTTCTGACTAACTACTTTACATAACTTTTGATTAAAGATTGTATCATAACCGTTATCACTTAATTGACTTATGGATAACAAGTTATGCATTAATCCATATACTAACAGAACATTAGAAATAGAGGGAAGAGTGTCGTTACCAATGGTTCCAGAGCTAATAATATTTCTTGTCATGTGTTGCAAGCATCCAGAGTCCAGGTACCAAGATTGGTGTTTCAATCTTGCTGTTAAAGACATCTGCAACATAGAAAATTTTATCTTTGGGTACCCATATCTTTATGGGTCATAGTTTGTTAGAGTTTACATAATTCTGATTGAGTTTAGGTTTCTCAATAGAATTTGTAGTATAAGATGATTCACTGGTGTATTTTAAATCATGCTTGTGTCCATATGTGAAGTGAGAGTTTAAAGGTGTGTATTTTATTGATATATCATCAACTTGTTTTGATTGATGTGCTGCTTCTCCTTTTGGTTTCACATATCATATGCCTCTTCTACCATTTCTACTAACTCCATAGATCATTGAAGGCATTTTTCTTCTGTCTATGTTTTTAGCTAGAAATTTTTGAAAACTATGATCATAATGTTTTATGATGTTATCAGAACTAGTTAGAGCTTCTAAGTCAGGTTCTTTTTAAGCTTTATGTTTTTTGAAAGAATTTTCAAGTTTTGAAATAATTTCTTTTAGCTCAAAATTTTCTGCTTTCAGTTTCCTAGTTTCTTTAGACTCAGATACCAGACCATGTTTCAAGTTTTTGTATTTGAGTTGAAGTTGCTGATATTTTTCAAGAATTTCTGATAGACTATCTTCTAATTGAGATCTTGACAGTTTAGAAAATACCTCTTCTGTTTCTGAGTCTGATCTAGATTCTGATAAGTTGGTATCATCTAATATGTTGGCCATTAAAGCAATTTTGGCATGTTCATTTTCTGATTCAAATTCAGCTTTAGAAGATTCCGAGTCATCCCAAGTAGCCATAAAACTTTTCTTCTTGTCTCTGTTTAATTTCTTCTTTGGCTTTTATTTCTGTAGTTTATGACTGACACTTTTATAATGTCCATGTTCCTTGCATTTATAACATACCACTTCTTTGCTTCTTGATTTTTTGTAGCCAGAGAATGATTTAGAGTGACTATTTGATCTTCTAGGGTTTATGAATTTCTTTTGTCTATGCTTCCAAAGTTGTTGAACCATTCTAGAAAGGAGTGATAGTTTGTCTTCTTCTTATGAGCCACCAGAGCTTTCTTCTTCTGCCTGAAAAGCTTTAGATTCATATTTATTAGATTTAAGAGCAACACACTTACCTTTCTTCTGAGGTTTATCTTCTTCCAATTCTATCTTGTGACTTCTCAGAGAGCTGATCAATTCTTCAAGAGATATCTCATTCGGATTTTTAGAAAGCTTTAGAGCTGTGACCATGGGTCTCCATGCCTTTGGTAAACTTATGATTACCTTCTTCACATGATCTGCAGTTGAGTATCCTTTGTCCATAACTTTTAATCCAGCAACCAGAATTTGAAACCTTGAGAACATTTTCTCAATCGTTTCATCTACTTCCATTTTGAAAGCTTCGTCCATATGGATGAGTGTCAGTCTCCTTGACTTGTGTGTTTCCTTCATGCGTCATTCTCAGAGAATCAAACATGTGTTTTGCAGATTCTCTGTTTGTGATCTTCTCATATTCTGTGTGTGAGATGGCATGGCACTCAATAGAATTGTTCTGGCCTTGTGAGGATTTCTGAAATCTTTCTTTTGTTGAACAATCATATTTTTTCTTTCAATCTTCTGACCATTGTCTCCAACAAGATGGGTGTAACCATCAATCACCATATCCCAGAGATCGCCATCATGAGCCAGAAATAAACTTTCAAGAACATCTTTCTAGTAGTCAAAATTCTCACCATCAAACATTGGGGGTTTGCCATTGATTTTGTCATTCTGGTTGTCGTTGTTGTAGGATCTTTTTATGATATAGTTAAGTGTTTACACCCAGAACCAGGCACTCTGATGCTAATTGAAGAAAATAAAAACACAAGAAAATGGGGTTTGAATTGGGGTTTTCAAAAATAAAGCAAAGGACACGTTTAATTATTCTGGTTCGTTTGAACTCAAACTACTCTAGTCCATCCTCCAAGGTGATTTTGCCTCTCTCAAGCAAGGTCTTAATCCTCAATTTAAAGATTTTACAACACAAAGACCTATTGTCAATTTCTTCTTGAGTCTACTGACTAACACTTTAGTCACTCAAGGAAATTCAAAGGTAACAAAAATTAAATATATATGTATAAGAATGCTTCTATTAAGCTTTTATCACTACTGTGATATTTTACACACGATTATAATATTAAAGATAGTTTTGTGATAAAGATTCTAAGCGCACAAGAGAGAGAGAGAGAGAGAGAGAGAGAGAGAGAGAGAGAGAGAGAGAGAGAGAGATTTATTCCAAAGATCTCATTTATATAGGTGAGGAGATTTTGATCCGTTGGGGACACACTATGATATTTTTGGAGGTTGATAAAGGATATAAATGTTCTTTCCAAAAATATTGATCCTTGTCTGATATGCCGTTATTTCTTGATACTCAATTAATGAAGAGTAATGCTTGAGATCAGAGTTTGCTTCTTAAAGAGCATCAGAGTCTTTTCAAAATTCCTAGCTTTAGTGCTAAGAGTGTGATAATGTTTCAGATTTTCTATATCAGAACTTTGCTGTCTTGCCATTGTTTAGCTCTTCTATGTATTCAGTCTAAGAACTTCTTGCTCTTCTATTAGAACTTCTTGCTTTATTGTTAGAAATTTCCTGTGCAAAAAGAAATTTAATTAGGGAGTAAATTTGTTCCTTATAATAATATAGTATTTGTTATCATCAAAACTCTTAAGGAATGTATAATCAAATCTTGTTCTAACAAACATGGCTTGTGTCTATCAAAAAGAAAATTCCCTTTAACTAAATAAGAAGGGGATCACATGAATAAGATTCCATATGCATCTACAATAGGATCTATCATGTATGCCATGTTATGTACTCGACCAGATGTCTCATATGCTTTAAGTGCGACGAGTAGGTATCAATTTGATCCCAATGATGCTTATTGGGTAGCTGTCAAGAATATCCTTAAGTACTTAAGATGGACTAAGGACTGATTCTTGATATATGGAGGTCAGGAAGAGCTCGTGGTAATTGGTTACACCGATCCTAGCTTCCAAACAGATAAGGATGACTTTAGATCGCAATCTGGTTATGTGTTTTGCCTAAATGGTTGCATTGTGAGCTGTAAAAGTTCAAAGCAAGAAACATTTGTTGATTCTACAACTGAGGTTGAGTACATTGCTACCTCAAATACAGCAAAGGAAGTTGTTTGGATCAAGAAGTTCATTAGTGAACTTGGCATAGTCCCTAGCATTGTGGATCCCATTGATCTCTATTGTGATAACAATGGTTCTATCGCACAAGCTAAGGAACCTATATCTCACTAATGATCCAAACACATACTTAGGCGTTATTACCTCATTTGAGATATAATAGATTGTGGAGATGTGGAGATATGTAGAGTACCTACACTGACAATATTGCTGACCCACTAACAAAAGCTCTTGTGCAACATAAGCATGATGACCATACTAGATATATGGGTATTAAGGGTATGCCTGATTGACTCTAGTTCTAGTGGCATATTATTGGTGTAAGCCCTAGAGGCCAATACTTTTGGTACTTGTATCGAATTATTTATTAATAATAAAAAGGCATTTATTTATTATGTTTGTGTTTCCAAAATGATAAAGTCCCTAGAATAGATAGTTCGTTTAATAAAATATTAAGTATGACTTAATCATGAGATTCCATTAAACCTAAGGACATTATTCTTGAAGTATCCATACTTGAGCTTTAATGTGAAATGGGATAGCCTTAAAGCATTAAGACTATTATGTAGATAGACTGGTGATCATATATCATGGATCATGGATAAGGAGTTATCAAGTCTTAATATAGGTATGAATATTAGGAGTAATATTTATATTGGATTGACCCACTATGAGAGTACTACATAGAATGTTATGCAAAGGGTCATAAGTTACTTTCATTGTGATAGTGGTGTATACTACCATTCGACCTGAAAATACTATGGACCTTAGATGTAGAGTCAAATGCTTTATTGTTGATCAAACATTGTCCATAACTGGATGTTCATCAAAACAATTGATGGGTACTTCCCAAAGCATGCTGAGGGACATGAGTAACCTAGATGAAATTTTCCCATTCTGCATAACAAGATAAATGTCTAAGGGCATAATATTGAACTGGACAAGGAAAACATGGTATATGCCTTGTGTTCAATATAGACATAAAGGCAAAAGGGTAATTGTTCACATAGTACTATCATAAAAGGTTTTGTTAGATCACATGACAATTTTGTGACTTTGGTAGCAGTGATGTGTTTCTAGATATCACTCATTATTTATTATGTTAAATACATGATTTAATATAATTTCCAACATCACGAAATCCTACAGAGTTACACACATAAGGACAATTAGAGAAGAGATAGAGTAAATAAGAAACATCGTAAGGTACGGTGCCCTTAAGTAGAATACAAAATATGATAAGATACCATGTGCTTAAGTGACATATGGAACATCGTATGATATAATAGTTATTATTAATTTATAATAATTATAAAATATAATTATGTTTATTATAATAATAGTTATTATAATAATATAATAATTATATGGTGCACTTAAGTGAACTTTTTAGCTTGTATCCCACACAAGTAGTTCTATAAATAGAACCCTTGTGCATAAGCAAAAAGGTGTTGTCGAAAACCCTGGCCGTATTCCATTTTCTCTCCCTAACTCAAAACCTTCAATTGTAATCAGTTAGCAATATGACTAAAGGAATTTGTTCGTGTGGACTGAGTAGAGGCATCGTTCATCCTACAACGCTCGTGATCATTTCATCGATTCAGAATCAAAGGTTTCATCGCCACAAGAGGTAACCCTTCTATCACAGATCATGATCTTTCTTAAGGATCACTAAAGAGAAATTTTTATTTTCCGATGTGTTTAGATTGCAAATTTCCCTTCACATACAATGTACAAAATATCATAATAGAAAAAATAGTATAAAGTTTGAATATATTACATGTAATACCCATATATAAAAGACATACATCAAAGCATATTATATATAAAATTAAGTTTGGTACTGCAATACACAAGTTCTTAGTAACACATTGTACAATATAGCCACTACAAAATAAGGTACTGTTCCGGGCAGGCCCAACCATCAGAATTGGGCCATATCTATCTCGTGGCCCAACGATCCATCAAAAACCCGATCACGCTCGGAGCTATGGAGTCGATTGCTCGACTTACCTTTGGTCGGACAACTACACTGTCGGGCGAAGAGCCTGTCGAGCAAGCTTTTTCTCGCCCCAACGGCTAGTTCCTAATCACCGTCGATTATCGCGGGATCTGCAATCCGCGCCCAACATTCTGGGCCAATGAGCACTCACTTGGACCAGTTTATAAACCCTCTCATTTGAGAGGGTCAGGTATTCAAATCTAGACCCAACTATATTGTACTTTCTCACTCGTTGCTCGTTCTCTGACTTTAGCATCGGAGTTCCTTCGCATGTACACCCTCATCTTTTCTCCATCATCAACAGCACTCGTCCACGCCCGACGCGGCCACATCGGATCCTGATCTCCAGGTACGATCAGGTGGCGCCGTCTGTGGGAAACCAACTTCCCCATTCTTCTTCACCAAAGAAATTCAAGAACCAAAGTTACTATTCATAAAGATCCATGGCCGCTAACGACATACCATGCGAAGCCCGCACAGTTTATGGTGCCCTCATTACTCAACGGGGGAGCAACCCCTTCACCCCTTCACACGAAGAAACCGTCCAAGATCGTCAGGAAGGAAAGACTGCTTCACCATCTCTCGAGCGTAATTAACCGCTCGAGAGCCAACCACAGATTATACCTTTTGTGGCCGCGCCCACCGGGTCAGACTTTGCTGCATTGGTTGAAACAATCAATCAAACGCATCTCCTGCTCCTAGCACACGGCGCCAAGATAGCCCGTTTGGAGGATGCCAATCGTCGATCATCTCGATCACCCAAGAGACACCGAAGCCAACGCAGCCTTCCGAAGGAAGAAAGATAAGGGCCACCACGACGAGTCCTCTATACGGAACCGTGGTCGGTCACCCCCACGAAGACCTTGATCACCAGTATCGACCAAAAATCGTCGCGAGTCGCAAGAGGATGTTTGTCGTTCCTCTCCCCGAAGGGGAAGACGATCTCAATCTCCATCCCCGAAACAACCAAAGAAGAACAGGTCGAACTCCTTGTCCCATGACGAGACCGGAAGCGCCGGTCAAGAACTCGAACGATCACCTCTAGCAACGATGATGATATCAGGGGACCCCTATCCTCTGAGATCATGGCCGCCAGACTACCGAGAGGACTCGAGAAGCCCCATCCTTTTGGGTTCGTACGACGGGACGACCGACCCCGACGAGCATATCGAGAACATCGACGCCCTACTCGACTACAGAGGCGTCCGAGGAGCAATCAAGTGTCGTCTCTTTCCGACCACCTTAAGGAAAGGGGCGATGACTTGGTACAAAAGTCTCGAGTCTGAATCCATCACTTCTTGGAGACAACTAAGTCGAACCTTCTCCAGGCACTTCACCGCTTCCAGGTGCCATCCGAAAATGGAAGCATCTCTTGAGGCCATAATCCAAGGCAAAGACGAACCTCTCAGAACATACATCGAGAGGTTCAATAAAGAAGCCGTCCAGGTCTCGACCACGGACGACATGAAGAAGTATTTGCTGGAACGCGGTTTACGTCCGTCTACTGACTTTCACCGCGCGGTGGGTATTGAAACGCCTGTTACTCTGGATGTGTTCCTCTTGAAGGCCCAAGCGTATATCCAATACGAAGAGAAGCAATCGGCTAGTTCCGTCCGCGATGCTCGACGACGAGAGGACGTGAACCTTTCCAAATCAGAAGAGCCCTCGACATCTCATCGGGGGAGCGACAAAAGAAAGGAAGATTGCTCCCGTGAATCGCGGGAGCAGAGAGGACCAGTGGGTTGATTTCGTGAATATACACCTTTGTTGGTGTCGAGAGAGAAAATACTGACCGAATGTGCCAACTCAGAATTCCGCCAAGCAGGAGTACGCTTCCCCAAATAGCTACCCACAAAACCGGGCACCGATAAGACCAAGTACTGTCGGTTTCACAAGAGCCATGGGCACAACACTGAAGATTGCATCCACCTGAAGGATGCAATAGAGATACTCATCAAGGACGACCACCTCAAACAGTTCACTAAATCCAAGGAGATCTCCAGGCTAGAGATACAAGAAGCCATCAAGATTGAGGAAGTAGTGGCAGTCCCTGCGAACGCCAACATGCAAGTGGCCATCAACATCTATCGCCCGAAAGACTTATTTCTACCCGACCGTCCAACGAGTACAGGTTATCTCTCTTCCCATAGCCCGTGGGAAAATTTACCTTCCGCAATGGTGATCTCAGGCGGGGGGTTCAATAAGATCACGGTCGGTTCCATAAAAAGGAAGTTCGACCAGCTAATTGCGAAAGGTTCGGCCCTGAATGCCACACTGGATCCCCCTAGAGACAATTCAGTTCCCATCTCCTTCTATAGAGAGGAACTGTTAGGAAGAGCTCCAAACGCCAGCATTCCACTACTCATCTGAGCCCAAATGGCCAACTTCAACGTCCGCAGGATACTGGTTGATCAGGGTAGCTCATGCGACATCATGTACTCACAACTATTCGCTACGCTCCAGCTGAACGAAACTCACCTGACACCATACGTAGGATCGGACCTACAAGATTTCAACGGTGCAGTGTCACGACCATGGGGTTATGTCGATCTCATAGTCACGTTCGGAGTCGCAGAAACTGCTCGGTCAATCCGCATCCAGTTCTTGGTCGTCGATTGTCCTTCTCTATACCAGTGCATTCTAGGTCGACCAACTCTAGCCGAACTCCTAGCCGTCCCATCCACCGTCCATTTAAATATGAAGTACTACACCACTTCAGGAAGGGTCGCAACCCTACATGGTGACGAGGAAGCTTCCCGACGTTGTTTCGATGCGGCCTCTAAAGGCCTTAGCTCGATATCGTACCAGCCAAAAACCTCCACCTCAGCTTGCTCCCCGAACACTGATGCATCTTAACCTCTCCCCCGGGTCGATTCCATCGACCTCGATTACGAGTTTCCATATGAGACCAAGAATTCTCAACAGCCCTCTTCTTCACTAGCCCGACCTATCCCCGACGGTGAATTCGAACTGATCCCGCTGGGAGAGGACCCGAGCAGATGCATGAAGATCGGAGCACACCTTCCAGAATTAGCAAGAAGACAGCTAGAAGCATGCCTGAGGGGGAACACCGACCTGTTCGCATGGAGCGCAGCGGAAATGCCCGATCTCGATCCAGACGTAGCATGTCACCATCTTTCCATCGATCCGAATCACAAGGCAATTGCCCATCGAAGGAGAAAACAGTCGACCGAAAAAGCTAAAGCGGACGAAAAAGATGTAAAAGACCTCCTAGAGGCGAACTTTGTAACGGAGGCCAGGTACACCACCTGGGTTTCCAATGTTGTACTTGTCAAACAATCTAATGGAAAATGGCGAATGTGCGTTGATTATACCGATCTTAACCGGGCATGCCCGAAGATGCTTACCCTCTACCAAATATCGATAAATTGGTCGACAACTCGGTCGGTTTCAAACTACTCTCATTTATGGATGCTTATTCCGGATATAACCAAATTCCGATGGTCGTGGCCGACAAAAAACACACGGCCTTCATGACCGAATCGGGCAATTACTACTATAACGTTATGCCCTTCGGTCTAAAAAACGCGGGCGCCACTTACCAACGCATGATAAACAAAGTTTTCCGAGCTGAAATTGGGGACATGCTCGAAGTATACATGGACGACATGATAGTCAAGTCCCAGGAAGAAACATATCATGCTTTCCACCTACGAAAGGTGTTCGACCAAGCTCGAAAAAGCAAGATGTGTTTCAACCCTGAAAAATGTACAGTCGGAGTTCGGGCAGGTAAATTCCTCGGGTTCTACTTAACCGAGCGAGGGATCGAAGCCAACCCGGATAAATGTCGAGCATTCACAGAAATACCTATCCCAAACTCTAAAAAATCCATACAATCACTGAACGAAGTGCTCACTTCCCTCGCTCGATTTGTGGCTAAATCCGCCCAGCACGCGCTCCCATTCTACAAACTCCTCCGCAAAGAGTCGACTTTCGAGTGGACCGACGAATGTGAGAAAGCCCTAGCTCACCTAAAGAAAGCACTCTCCGAACCACCAGTACTTTCCAGACCCAATGCAGGTGAAACGTTATACCTTTACCTCGCAGTGTCGAACGAAGCCATTAGTGCAACCCTTATCCGAGAGCTCCCCGAGGGGCAAAAACCCATATACTTCACGAGAAAGGCGTTGAACGGCCCCGAACTCAGGTAGTTGCAAATCGAAAAGGTAGCTCTAGCCCTACTCTTTGTAGCAAGGAGGTTACGACACTACTTCTTGGCCCATACTATCGTCGTCAGAACGGACCATCCCATCAGACAGATGCTCGGAAGACCCGACATGGCCCGTCGAATGCTTAAATGGTCATTAGAATTGTCCGAGTTCGACATCAAATACGAAGGACGACAGGCCCTCAAAGCTCAAGCATTAGCCGATTTCGTAGCAGAACTTACCTTCAACGAGCAAACAACAACATCTCCATCTAAATGGACCATCTTCGTTGATGGGGCATCTAGCTCGACAAGTAGCGGGGTCGGGGTCATGTTAGAAAGCGAGGAGGGAACACTCATCGAAGCATCCTTGACCCTGTATTTCCCCACATCAAATAATCAGGCAGAATACGAGACTTTCTTGGCCTGATTACGCCTTGCTGACGATATGGGAGCAAAAGATATAATAATATGCACATACTCACAGTTGGTCGCTAACCAAGTACGAGGCGATTTTCAAGCTAAAAACGACAACATGGCCGAATACTTAGCCTTGGTCAAAGAAAAGCTAAAACGATTCACTAACGTAGAAGTCAGGCACGTCCCGCGCGAGAACAACATCCGAGCGGGTATATTGTCCAAACTGGCGAGCACTAAGAGAAAGGGGGGCAACAAATCCGTCATACAAGAGATACTCCCCCAACCCAGCATTAGAAAAACGTCAACGCCTATATACATCAACATCATAGGCGACGCTAACTGTTGGATGACCCCGAAAACGGCCAGCACTGTGCGATGTAGGTCGTGCTCGTACACGATGATCGGAGGGAAAATGCATCGCCGAGGATTCTCCACACCACTCCTCATATGCGTCGAAGAGGAAAACGTCCCACACGTATTGAGATAAGTCCACGAGGGAATCAACACACAACACCCTGACGGAAGGTCACTCGCTCGTAAGATTCTACGGGCAGGATATTTATGGCTAACGATGCAGGACGACACGAAGGAACACGTTAAGAAATGTGACAAGTGCCAACGGCACTGTGACATACACATAGCACCCCCTACTGAGTTGAAATCACTATTGTCCCCATGGCCATTCGCCTGGTGGGGGCTAGACATCTTAGGGCCCTTCGTCATCGGCACCGGCCGAAGCAAATATCTCATCGTAGGCATCGACTATTTCACCAAATGGATCGAAGCAGAAGCCCTGGCCAAAATCACCACAATGAACATCCTACGCTTCTTCAAGCGAAACATCCTCGCTCGATTCGGGGTACCGCTCGCCATCGTGACAGACAATGGAACGCAGTTTACCGACAAACACTTCTAAGAATTTGTGTCCTCGGTCAGGAACCAAACAACACTTCGCTTCTGTCGAACATCCTCAGACTAACGGGCAGGCCGAAGCTGCTAATAGAGTGATCTTGAGGGGCCTTAAGCGAAGACTAGACGAACACAAGAAACGTTGGGTCGAAGAGCTGCATAACGTCCTTTGGGCATACAGGACCACGCCTCATTCAACGACCGGAGAATCCCCGTTTCGACTAGCATACGGAACCGAAGCTGTCATCCCCATAGAAATGCACATACCGTCCATGTGCACAGAATCGCCCATGGACCAAGACACTAACTCAGAAACGCTAAGAGAGGAGCTCGACTTGGTCGAAGAAATCCGATCAGGAGCAGCTCTCCGAGAAGCCACGCTCAAACAAAAAATCGCAGATTGGCACAACGCGAAAGTTATTAAACGAGCATTCAAGGTCGGGAGCCTCGTATTGAGAAAAACCACAAAGACTCCCGAGAAGGGAAACTAGCACCAAACTGGGAAGGCTCGTACCGCGTTCGAGCAAAAACCGAAAACGGAGCCTACTACTTAGAAAGTCTTCAGGGGGAAGAGCTCGCACGGCCGTGGAACGCCGAGAAACTTAAACAATACTACATCTAGTATGAAGGTCGCCTTAACCCCCTATGAAGGGCGAAAGATCCGACCAAACCTGCATGCCCAGGTACAAGCATAGCAGTCCAAAACATTTTACTAACAGAACCTCCTCATCGTAACGAGGTAAGTAATTGTCGCATGTACGGATACTCAAACAAGCTCGACGTCGCCTAAGTACCACGACCAGGCAGAACCCCAGCTCGCGATGGGACGTTCAAGCCACGGATGTCTGAGCCATAAACTTGGCCCAGATACCGACCCAAGATTAACTTCCACACATTTGATCGGTCCCCCAAACCGATGGCTCACATCCTTCACGAGCATTCATCCGCCCTTTTGTCATCGACCATTAAGTCACACTCCAAACAAGCACAAAACACTTAACGAAAAAATAAACGTTTAAAAACAAAGTCCTCCAACGGACGAGCAATCATACACATAATCAAAGGGCTGCATAAATTGTAAAAACTACCAGCAAGGTCGGAAATATTAATCCAAAAGGTCGCGACCCCTAAAGGCTGACTTGTTCAAGATTACATGAAAAAGGGACCAAGTCCCTAAATAAAAATTTAAAGTTACAAGTAAATTAGGCTCATAGGCCGGCCTAATTACCCTCACCCTCTTGCACCCCAGGTTGGTCTTCATTCGGAAGTTGCTGGACGGCTGGCTGGACCGGCTGCTCGGACTCCCCAGGATGAGAGTCGTCCACGACCATGTAGTCAGGGACCATGATCCGACCATCTTCAACCTTGTAGAAATAGCCGATTTGATTGGTATCGAGGTTCAGCTTGGGATGGAGGGCTTTTATCTGGTCCACAGCATTCTGAAAACTCAACTTAGTCGAGTCCCTCAGATCCTCGAGGTCCTGATCCAGCTGCGCTAGAAAATGCGCCTGACTCATCAACCCCTTGGTGTCCTCGTCTTTGTCATCCTTGGGGAATAAGGTCTCTCTCATCTTCCTATTCTGATCGACAGCCTTATTTTTTTCCATCTCCAGCTTAGCGATAACGTCCGCCCGCACCACCAGCTCCGCAGCCGCAACCTCAGCATCCTCGGCAGCTTTCTTCGCTTTCTCTTCAGAGGCGGTCAAGAGAGTCTTCAGTCGCTTAATTTCGAGCTCCTTCCTGGAACTCCCTTCAGCAAACATGGATGCCATTGACAACATATGTATCACCGTACTGACATTTTGCGCCAATGATAGTCTCCGGGAGGGACGATCCATCTGTTCGAGGTACAGAGAGTCTGCCCGGTCAACCTCCATAGTCGTGCATTTAAAGAAGTTCCGTTGCACGAAGCACGGAGGTAAGGGATGCTTTAGCTTTATAGGGGCGTTCGTCGTTAGATCGGTAACGACCGCTCCAACCTTGTCTTTTTTTAGTGTAGAACCCGAAGACACGCCCGGTGATCCTAGAGCAATGGGGCCCGAACCAGACCCACTCGTATCATTTCCGACCAATCTGGTCTGAATAGTCCTGACTTTCCGTTTGTTACCCTGCAACAACCTTTCTTGGATCTTGTCCAGCGACTTCATCGAACCTGCGAAACAAAAGAAACAAAGGTCAGACCCCTCACGAGCATAGAAGCACAACATACAGACAATAGAATAAAAAACGAGAAATACCAAATAAATCAGACACTTCTTGCCCGTTCTTACAGGTCAGGAGAGCTGTGACGTCGATCAGTGGACGTTCCACAGCCTCCCCTCCGTCAGAAGCCAACATCACTTTCCCCTCCCTATCAAGCAAAGAGATCGGGGTAAAAGATGATACCAGCTTGCAGAATTCTTCAAAACTGGTCGCATCATCCTCGCTCAGGTTATCCCCTACTTGCACAAAGTCACACACCGGTCGCCCGTAATGACTGTGCTCCCAAGAGAAGGGGAACCTCCAGATCCTCCTACTAATCTGGCGACCTTCAGCGTCCAACCGAGGCACGTCGTTCTCATCAGTGTCGTTTCCCATAAAGCTGATCGTCCAAGTAGCTCCTTTGGTCAAAGGCTCGATCAAAATGTAGTCACCTTTGAACGACCTAATCGACTCCGGGTGTGCTTTGAAAATTTTAGCCCGCTGCTTGAAAGAGATGAACCCTTTCCGATCAGTCACCACTTGGCATTGCAGAGAGAATAACCGGAAAAAGAGAGGAAGGGTAGCCCCCGCCCCCAGATGCTCGCACGTCATCTCAAACGCCCTCATGAAAGCGTAAGAGTTAGGGTTCAACTGCGACGGGGCTACCCCCAGATAACCAAGTACTAAGCACACCAGATCGCTAAAGAGCATCCTAATTCCCAAAGTCGTGATGGCGTACTCGTACATAGCGAACTTCCTTCCACCGAACTCTGAGAAGATACGGTCATCTTCGCCCGGGCAGGTCACCCTCCAATGATCGGGATCCCCTACTACTGGCAAAGGATCCGCTCGCGGTCGAGCGTACGAAGAAACTTTGTCCAGTAAATCTTCTACAAACCACTCCTCGGGGGCCAACACCCTGGCTTCTTCTTGCGCGACTTCAAGAGCACCAACCTCTTCCCCAGAGGCTTTTCCAACATCACTCACCTCGGTTGACTCCGAATTCCCCAAGGAGCTCCCAAAATTAGACAGAATAGTCTCAGAGGAGCCCGAGTCCTCCAATGAGCTCTCCTTTGAGGAGATGTCGAAGGGATCGACGAGTACGTTTTCACCTGAAAAGTAGAGGAAAGGCGTTAGTGAATTCGATCAGAACATCAAATCCACCCTTCCACTACCTATCAAGTGAAAGGGCGCGCAGCGGCCTAGAAACAGGGTTCCGGGAAAAAGCCCCAGATGATCAATGTAACAGCCCGGGCCCCTCACAAGGTAATCCCGGCACTGCCACCTCACGATCTTCTCTACTCCCCTCACTAGTAGAGTTTTTGCCTTTCGTGGGAATCGAACCATGTACCCTGGGGTTCAAGTACATGTTCAATCCATTCCCACTACCAATTGAGCTAGTAGCTCAAGTGGTAGTGGGAATGGATTGAACATGTACTTGAACCCCAGGGTACAGGGTTCGATTCCCACGAAAGGCAAAAACTCTACTAGTGAGGGGAGTAGAGAAGATCGTGAGGTGGCAGTGCCGAGATTGCCTTGTGAGGGGCCCGGGCTGTTACATAAATAACTCAATTGGTAGTGGGAATGGATTGAACATGTACTTGAACCCCAGGGTACAGGGTTCGATTCCCACGAAAGGCAAAAACTCTACTAGTGAGGGGAGTAGAGAAGATCGTGAGGTGGCAGTGCCGAGATTGCCTTGTGAGGGGCCCGGGCTGTTACAATCAACGCCCATAAGGGCACAAAACCCTAGGCTCGATCGAGCGTCGACCGAGTCCACCTCCCACCGTGAAACAGGGTCCAGAATAGGCGGAACGCAACTACTACTAGACCTAAAATCCCTACATTGCCTTAATCTACAGGTAAAGCCAAATCCTAAACTGCATGCATCGCTACTTCTTAAAAACTAAGTCTAAAAAAGCAGAATAAGAAGTCTAACCTTGACCTTGAGATGCCATTACTGATAAATATGTTGAGAAGTACGGTGGTAGACAAAAGCTTGCGGTGGTCGGCAGCGGTGAACAGTACACAAGTGAACGAGCAGCTAAGGAGGAAGAAGACGAAGCGAAAAGTTCCAACTGTGGGGAAGCACTACTATTTATAGGAAAAAGGGGCACATGCACTGGAGCGTGACCCTATCCCTAAGCAATTATAACCTACCCGCTAGGCCCTATAATAGCCGTCAGAACATTAAATTGGCACAAATCCCAAGACAATGTACCTTTTCGTTTCCACTTCCTCTGCGCCGACCTGTAGACGGGACGCTCGACTTTAAGTCATCACTTTCTCGACCGAAAGCAACGACTTGGGGGGCTCCTGTTCCGGGCTGGCCCAACCATCCGAATTGGGCCATATCTATCTCGTGACCCAACGGTCCATCAAAAACCCGACCACGCTCGGAGCTATAGAGTCGATTGCTCGACTTACCTTCGGTCGGACAACTACACTGTTGGGCGAAGAGCCTGTCAAGTAGGCTCTTTCTCGCCCCAACGGCTAGTTCCTAATCATCGTCGATTATCGCGGGATCCGCAATCCACGCCCAACATTCTGGGCCAATGAGCACTCACTTGGACCAGTTTATAAACCCTCTCATTTGAGAGGGTCAGGTATTCAAATCTAGACCCAACTATATTGTACTTGCTCACTCGTCGCTCGTTCTCTGACTTTAGCATCGGAGTGCCTTCGCGGGTACACCCTCATCTTTTCTCCATCATCAACAACACTCGTCCACGCCCGATGCGGCCACATCGGATCCTGATATCCAGGTACGATCAGGTACTAATACAAAAGGCTATAAATAGTACCAGATGTTCACAAAATACAAAAGATTCTAAGAACTAGATTCGAAGATCTTAAAAGTCCACAGCGAAAGAAACTATCAAAACAAGAAAAGATAATCAAGTCGCCTTATCTTTACCCTTTGCGAAACCTGAAGTACCTGAAAAAACAACATCAACACGGGGTGAGATAAACATCTTAGTGAGTTCCCTATCTTAGAGTTCTCTCAGCTCTAAAGGTTCGAAACTAGACATAACTCAAGTCGGGGGAAAACCTAGACTTCGAGTTCACATAACTAGAGACATCAAAGTAACTAAAAATGGAGCACACACAAGGTTCTTAGAGGCATCTTTCCCCGCCCATCCATAGCCGTAGCAGACGAGTACGGGTCACTCGATCCTCACTGTATAAATAACTTTCCCTGCCCAGCCACACAAGGACGAGCACAGATTACTCATTATCTACCAAATGTAATTTCCCCGTCCAGCCACACAAGGGCACTACAACACGAGTCACGGTACCTTGCCACAAAGTAACTTTCCCCGGCCATCCCACCCACGGAGATCTCGACACGGGTCACTCGTTACTTATCCTAATGGATACTTTCCCCGCCCAGCCACACCAGTACGAGCACGGGTCACGATCATCCATTAAGGGATTCAAATCCACAAACTAATTATATCTCCCCAACCGTCCCTCCACGTGGGATCACGACATGAGCTAAATATAATTAAATTAGGATTTTATCGCAAAGGAAGCAGACTTCCAACTTATCACAACTACCTAGCCCGAAGATAGCCTTCGAGTATCAACGCCTAAGTATTGTCATGTCTCTAAAACAAATCCCTAACAACCTAGGGTAACCTAGCTACCTCACAAGTCTTACCTTTAGTTCACAATTCCCTAAACATTTTTACGGTATTTTCGAAAAGTCAGGCAAAATTCGGGTAAAAATAATATTTTTTGGCATCATGTGATAATACACAATTTTAGCTTTAAATCAATATAAAGAACACTTAAATCGGATAAACGAGAAAAATGTTATGAAGTAAAACACAAAAAACAAAAAACCTCCAGGCTCTCTAAGCGCAGCCTTGCTCGCTAAGCGAGCTACTCCAGAACAAAATTCTTCCTGCAGAAACAACCTGCTTGCTAAGCGAGCTCTGCGAATTCCAAAAATTCAGCTTACGGGAAACTTCCCCAAATGCCACAAATCCGACCAAAAATCATCCAAAACAGAGAAACCAAACCACAATCATGCATAGAGTCATATACAAAGCATCATACTTAAGTTTTATCGAGTTTTAACCGTTTAATCTTTCGATTCTAAGATTGTCTCTAAAAACCCTAAAAACTCATAAACTCTAAAACTCAACCAAAAACTAAAACAAAATCTTCTAACTAAGAACCCACCTCGAGAGATGAAGATTGGCGGAAAGAATGAGCCGATTCGACGAACGGATGATGGAGAATGATGAATTTGAAGCTCTAGAGTTCACTCTTCTTCTTCTTCTTCTCTATTCCTTCTTTCTCTTTTTCCTTACTAACTTCTTCTTTCTATGTTTTTCTTTCTATAAAACATAATATATAAAATCTTATGTTTTTAAGAGTAAAACATTATTTCTTACCAATGGGTACAAAATAGAGAGTATCCCAAAAATGTCTCTAACCCATTAATTTAATAAAACCTCTAAAACAAATAATACCAGTTAATCAATTTAAATTCCCCGTTTACTCTAAATAGTTTTTCATTAAAATTTTCTTAGAGCGAACCAGAATCCTATTGGCATTAAATAATATTATCTAGAGAATTAAATAAATTATGGGGTATTACATTACACGAGCAAGATGCTTATATTTTAGCTTTCCACAGTTCACAATTTGCCTTTAAAACAAATTATTCTACAAGAGAATACGAGATAGAGATGATCAGAGATGAAGCCCTAGGAGAGGGAGACGAACGAAAAAGGAGAATATGCTGAAATGTTCATGTGAGTGAGAGACGAGAGAGTCAGAGAGAGTGTTTAAAAAAAGGGGAGATAAAAAAAAAAGAGAAATTCTATAAATTTTAGTATTTATATGCAAGCCCTACCGGTTACTCGTTGGATAAATAGTCTGGTTCTGCAGCCTTAATACAAATACAAAAATTATCCATTACTATACCAAAATCCATTTCAACTGGTCCAATGAGTCAGCTCTCTCGGACTGGTTCTTGGGTCGATTCATGGTTTATTAGCTCTAATAATAGCCCTAGTTGCGAGATGCCTTTAAGTTATCACTTCTGCGACCATAAGTAACGACTTGAGGGGCTCCAGTTTCGTACTTGCCTAATGACTAAACATGGACGAATCCACATATGCATCCAGGACGACCCTATTGTTTAAATCTATCTCTTATAGGCCAAATGGGACCCACAAGGAGAAAGTTCTGACTTGGTTCGTCGTGGTCGTTCTCCTTTGCTCCTGTCTAGACTTCTACCCGACGTAATGGAGATATTGCCTAGAATCACCGTGAATAACTCCTGCTCGATTCCATAGTTGCCTGACGCACACCTTGTCCGAGCAGATATGTCCATTCCAACAACTAGTTCTGGTAGTTACCTATTTTTTGGGGATCTACGATCCAGACCCAAAATAGGGACAATGGCCAAGCGCTGGAGGCATTATATAAACCTTCTCACGTGAGAGGGCCAGGTATCTAATTTTCACTCTAACAATACTCTCTTTCTCATACTTTCTCACTTTTTTTACTCATTTTCTTACTTTAGCATCAGAGTACTTTGCAGGTACACCTCATCATCTCCTCAATGACCGAGCATCTTCACCAACGTCTGTGGCCCACACAAGGCTCTGATTACCAGAACAATCAACTTGATTGATAAAAATCAATATGCTAATTTGGTAGGGTAACCTTTGTCCCTATTGAGACCTCACCTTAATTTATTTGAAACGTTAACTTGTAGAATAACAATAATTGATAAAACACAATATCCTCTAACACACTCTTCTATCCAAACGAACATGTGTCACCAACACCTCTAACCACCATCGTTAATACCTCACCCCAACATGTTTATACCAACCATTGATATATTATATACTAATAACATAACCAATCTAATAAATCTTTCTAAAAAAGGACCCTCTAGAAGCCATCAATCCTTTCGGATTACATTGTTTTCCTCCGTCTCCAATCACTCTCCTAACATTGTTATAAAATGATGATTCAACATAATCCATTATCTAACACTATGAAAATCCTTCCACGACCTTGATGCATTATTTCCCCATTCAAAATTATATTGTCCCTCATCTCATATTTTGCTCTTAAACTTTAAATCATAACCTCATTTTATCCACTTGCATCATCCACAATTATTTCTCTAATAATGTGTAAACACCCCAAATTTCTCCTCTCTTTTTCTCACACCATGGCTTATGATCTTTCATATTGTATTTGCATAAGCATATCATCTCACATTGCATATTTGTTTCACTGCATAGGCTGCATAGTTAGGGTTTGTGATCAGGAGAATCCAAAGAAGTGATATGAGCCATCTCAAAGGCCTTGAAGCTTTTCAAGAGGGTCCATGTGTCTTATATGACCATCTTATGCTCCCCAAGGTTCATTAAAGTCAAAATATCACAAAATATTGCAAAGGTGTCCAGGCAGGTTAGGGTTTTCTACACATATGACCTAAAATTAGGGTTTTGGGTTTGAGGCCCTTAACCTCAATTTTTTTGGTCATTCTTGATTCCATTGGTCTTAATATGTTATAAGGAGCATGTGTACCAAATTTGATGAAGAAATTCATTGTGGAAGTCATCTGATCACTGGTAACTTATTATGCAAGAAAAGTCAGAATCAGGGCATCTGAGACCACCACCAATGATACCAAAGGGTCATCTTCATCATTTTGAGGTTATATGATCTTTATTTGATCTTATAAGTGGTTAGAAGTTCACAATATTGAAGAATTTCAAGCCTTTTGCAAACTTTCCATTTTTGGACATGACTTGTAATGAAAACTTTCCATTTTGGGAAAGATTTTCAACCTCATCTTTCTTGATCAAAAAGGCTTCAAATGAAAAAGCTTTAAACATGAAAGTTGTAGATTGGATCTTCCCATTTTCAAAAAGTACAAGAACTTCTCTCGATTCATCCTAGAACTCAAGTTATGGTGTTTCAAAGTTGGCAAAAATCTTATAATTTTCAAGTATGTGCCAAAGAGGGTTTTTTGCAAAACCAAGTTTTAAGACTTCTTGTGACCTCTAATTGATATCTAAGCATCATAACATGATAATGCAACATGCCTTGATCAAATTTGTGCCTTGGATCACAAGTTTTCATGCCTAATCTTCACAAAATTTCCAAAGAGGGAAAATTGCAAAAGCCATGCTATCTTGCAATCCAAGTGGTACAGATCCTCAAATTCAATCCAAAGGCCCTCCATGAATCAAGCTGAGGCAGGACAAGCCATAGAAACACCTCTGACTCGTGCCATGCTTGTGGTACAACAACTTTGACTTTTTTGCAAAATCACCCATACCAATCAAGTTGTGCCACCCCCCACTTTCTGATAAATCCTATTGTCTTATACTAACCCTAAGGACCTCAAAGCACATAACACACAAGCCTGAAACAAGCCATAAGCTCAGAATCACAAAAACATGCAAAACCATTCATCTCTTCGAATCTCACTGCACAAGCCTCAAAACTTCAAACTTCTTCCACCAATCATCTCAAAATCAATTAAGGACCACAAATCACCCATTGCAATGGCCTGAAAAACCCCATAACCAAAACACGATTCCCGCACTATCAAAACTGAAACACACAAACCAAGCCATTTAAACTCCATCTAAGCACTTCATTCACTCAAGGGGGATCATTGGAGGTTGATTGCACAAAGAAAGAGGCCAGAAAGCTCAGGTTTAGAAAGCTCCAGCTCAGGTAGCTTCTTCAAACAATTTTTCCAGAACCTTTCTTTTATGTTATAAATTGATTATATGTGCTCTCCTGATCATTGTGATGTCTTTACTTTTTAAAAGGGTTGAGAAATAAGGATGTATGATTGCTCTGAAATTTTGACCTAAAAGAGGTTTTGATTCGATTCATGTTGTTCTTGAAAAAATAAATGGATTTCATGGCTGGATTATTGTTTAGGGATGTTAGATGAGTGATTCTAGAGATTTTAGTGAGTTTTCATGGCATTTTGAGTGAGCTCAGGGGAGGGGGTGCCGGAGAAGACGACCGAAGCTCTTCTCTGGTCGCCTGAATGTGTTTATCCCTAATCCCATTTAATTAGCCAGTTTAAATTTCATCCCTTGGATCTTAGGTTTACCGCGCGTGTGAGTGACCCAGATTCGTCCATTAAACTCTAATCTTTAATTAATTAATTTAATTAGGTTTAATTAATCATAAGCAATATTAGCCCTTGGATCACGCACCAACTGGAATTTTGAACCTGAACCCTTGGATTGTCATACTTAAAGTCACGTGGAATTTACATCTGGACCATTGGATCTCTCAACTTTAGATCTCAACCTCTCCTTTTGCACACTTCTCATTTTTATTTTATTTTCTTTACATTTATTTTCATATAATTATTTAAAATAACAAAAATATTTTTAAAATCATCATTTTCTGCATTTTTATTTCAAATATTTTTCTAAACTCAAAAACATTTTTATTTTTAATTTTTGCATTAAAAATGTATTTTTAAATCATTTAAATGTATTAATTAATTAATTGATTTTAATTAATTAAAAATACATTTAGGTATCTACAAATCACAAAAAAATTCATGAAACATTTTTAGACATTTAGAACAATTTACAAACTCACCATACAAATTTCTTTTTAGGTTTGATCATGTTTTCACAATTTACATTGAATTAAGGTTTCTAAAACTCACATTTTTCTAACCCTAACTTGAAAAAATCATTTCTGATCAACCATGATGAGTTTGCATTTGGTTCTTTTTGCATTCTTTCATATATTGCATCTAGTATCTAGGTTATTTAACTCATAATTTTGCATTGCATTTCCAAATTGTTTTGCATTTTTCATGAAGAATCCCCCAAAAAACCCTAGTTAACTTAGAAAATTCATAACTTCCTTTAGGTTTAGCTTCTGACCTCCATCTTTGGGGAGTGTTCTTGTGTGTGTTTAGGGTTTGTTTGAGTTCATTTTCAAATTTTTATCATAATGTATGCTTTTGTTTTGATCATGTGCATCTCATACATTCATAAAACCCTAATTTTCTATGTTCATTTGCATTCATCTTTGCATATCATCATCATATGAACTTGCCATGACATTTCAAGCATTTGTATGCCATCTTAGACATCTTAGGACATGTTTGAACATTGCTTGATCATTTCTACATTCATTTGGTATGCTTTGCATTCATTGTTTTTCATGTGTATCCATGTGTTTCTAAGCTCCAAACATATTTGTTTTGCATCTCATCCCTTGTATGATCATTCATATGCATCATGTACGTCTTTGCATCATTTTATAACACATTTGCATCATGTTTACACATCTGGTTTTGGTCTTTGCACCTTCACTTGCTTTATTTCCTTTTGCTTTGCACCTTATGCATTCACACTAACATTTCAGGGGCTCATGGTAAGTTGTTTGGGATGTGGATTTGCCTCCACATCCTACCTTCTTCTTATCTCTTCATTTGCATATTCTATTTTTCTTTGAAGTGAACTTGATTCACTTGTGCTCTCTTGATCCTATCTCTTTCTTTTAGGTTACTTATCTTCTTCAGGAAGTAAGTAACCTATTCTCTTTCTCTTCTCTTTTCATCTGCTTCTCTTCCTTGGTGGCCTTCTGAAGATCTTTCTCTAAGCCTCACAAACCATATGAACATCCAAGCATGATAATCTTAGGGTTTTATATAGTTCCCCCTTAGTTTTTACCTTTGAGTCTCCTTGAGTCTCTCTTCTCATCTCATAATCAGAGGCTAAACACTTAAAGCTTTAGGACTTTGAATTAGGGTTATGCATGTATCCTTATCTTAGGATGAAGTGTATAACTTTAATCCTTAGTGTTAAACCCTTAATTTGTTTACACATTCTAATCAAAACACCTAATAATCATTAAAACTTAAGCTTGTAACTTGGGCCTTATATTAGGGTTACATCTCTTCCTTATGGTTTAGAGGGACTAACCCTAGTGTTCAATGGACAAGTCCCCCTCAAGCTAGTCTTACAAACATAAAATCCACTTCTTAATCTCACCCTTTAATTAAAATCCACTTAATAAAGGATTGTTCTAATGAATTTAGTCCCTAACCATGGATTAAGTTGAGGAGTCTTTCTCAGCTTAAGTGTTCTCATCTACCATCCTTCTCTTAGGATGGTGTAATGAGTTCACTAATCCCTAATTAGAGATTAAACTCATTAATTAGCACTAAACAAAAACTCAAAAAACACTTAATAATTACCAAAGTAGGTTAATGATCTTAATCCTATATCATCATGGTAATTAAGTTGAGATCTTCATCTCATGCTTAAGTAGGCTCATTATCCCTAATCAGGGAGGATATGATGAGTTTACAACCCTTGATTTAGGATTAAGCTCATTATCTTATGCAAAACACCAAAAATAATAAAAAACTGAAAACAAAAAAACATACAATAAACGTCTCCTCCGGGATTCTTTTCTCATCACACTCACTCTGAAAATGAGAACTCGCTTCTCCTGTCTAATGCAAGACAGTTAGCACTCGAGCCAGACGAGTCATATACTTGAGCATAGACAAGCAAGACGTTCACACAAATCACCCAGTCTCTTTGAGTCGAACTACGGTGTTCTGACTTCCTCATTGCACGAGAGGATACGTAGGCATAACTTAACAGTTATCGAACAAAAGTCTCCTTGTCTTCCCCCTCTCCCAACTTTTCTTTCTAAGCCTCAGTCTTGAGCATCTCACTCTCTTTTTTGCACTGACACACTGTACATTCATTCCTAGCTTTTCATACACAGTCAGCATATACACTACCCCCTTTTAAACACAATCAAGTAAGCGTGGATCCCATCGAGTATGACGGACGATCTGGGTGCTAATACCTTCCTAGGTCATAACCTACCCCCTTACCCAGTCTCTTTGGTTCGCAACCGTCTTGTCCATATCTTTCTAGTTTTATGCAGCATTACCTTTCCTTCGGGATAAAAATGCCTAGCTGGCAACTCTATTCAACCTCAAGCTCCAACATCGTCGACCGTCCGCGTCTGCACTGAGACGAAAGTCCGGGGAGCGACATAATGACCAATCAAACTCTTTTACCCTTCGAACTCCTTGACTTAATTTGCTCATATGAGACAAAAATTTCTAATTTAATCCAATGAAATTTTCTAGCCTCCTCACTCTCACTCATATAAAAATATTTAAATAAAAATACTATTAAAAATATTGCTAGAAAAATCTTTAAAGAAGAAGACAATTAAATTGGTAAGGACGACAAAACATATTTGTTCTATTATGGAACCAAAAATATGGGAAGATCTAGTGGACTTGAGCTCTGATATAGTGGAGTGAGCTCCCGGTACTTGCGAAACAAAATGGATACACAATGTTAGTACTCCAACACTCAAGTTAGTGAGTGAGTATGAGAATAATTGGAGTGTGTGAATGAGAGAATGGAGTTGTTATTCCCTTTAGGAATTTGGATTTGTTTCTTGTATCATTTATTATCATTTATCACTTTTGTAATTGAGTCAATTCTAGTTAGATCTTTACACGTATATTAGAATTGAGTGCAATGCTTTTTAAATAAGTTTTGTATGTGTGCATAAAATCGTGTTTTGCATACATAAATCAAAGTGTTTGTATTTGACTATGATCATCATGATTTAAGTTAATTAGTTGAGTTAGTGGAACAAGAACCATATTTGAGGTTGATTCAAGTTATATAGCAAGTGGACTCTCAAACTATTTTGACAATTTTGAAAAATTGGGATTTCATGTGTATGACTCGAACCACACACAATATCTGACTTGAATCAAATATAACATGGGAAAACAAGAAAATCTTGTGTCTATGATTCAAATCTCAATTTAAGCTTAATTCGAATCATGCAACACTGTGACTCGAATCACAAGTTACACATGATTTGAATCACACAAGCTTCTATTAGCCACTACCCAGCTTGATTGGAATCACACTTTACCCATGACTCAGACCATACAGTTTCAGACATTTTTCTATTAGCCCTGTCTAATTTGACTCGAATCACAATTTCTACTTTATTTGAATCATGACCCTTCATGACTCGAATCATAGTTTTAACTTGACTTGAATCGCGTGAAAATGGTTCACTTCTTTTATGTTGATCTTGTTCCACATTACTTATTCACTTGACTCAAATCAACATATGTTTTTAACTTAAATAAAACATAATTTTTCACTCATTTTTATGCATAATCTCAAGCACCATTATAAATCATTTTCCTCTCTCCCTCACCATGTATTTCTTAGATTATCATTTTTAATTTCTCACCATAATAATGAGAATGATTATTATGATGATAATAATATCTTTGTAAGTCTTTCTAAAAACTTGGAAACCCACTTTCAAAGAACACCTTTTCACATCTATCTTAAGCATCTAAAGTCATCTTCAACCTCTAGCAAGATTAACATAATTATTGCTTTTCAATTCTAGGGAGTGTGAGATCTATTGTAGAAGAGGTTCATTCATGTTTATGTCTGTGAAATTATTTAGTTGTAGGTCAAGATCTAGATTATGTGGTATTGTTGGAGTTTAGAAATCCAATAGGAAAAAGAAGAAGTCTTTTCTCTAGGATTACTTTGGTATAGTTGTGTGGAAGCCTATAGACGAAGCCAGATCTTGCAAGATCGGCAAAACAGACGCCATATACAACAAGAAAGGACCAAGATAAAAAGACTAGCTATTTTCAGGCATATCATATATCAAGTGGCTCTATAATTTCTATAAAATAGTTGTCATATTATCATTATAGTAGAAGAAACCAATTTCTAATGGAAAACCATTGATGATTGGATTAAACTCCTACGAGGACGATACAACTGAACCACTATATATTCGATGTACTCTTCTCTCTCTCTCTCTCTCTACATAGTTTTGCATGCTTAGGTTTGTAATACTTTCATAGAATAACATGTTGTTAGGATTTATCTGCTTATAGCGATTTTGTGATTAATGTTTATGTCTGTGATATATCTAATCATCTGAACATTCTCTCTTGAGATTATTGTTGTACGAACTCTTGATGTTTGATTGATCATTCGATTAATCAAATTTAATTCGAGTCTTGTGTGAAAATTGAACTATGATAATTGTTGAATTGTTTGTTTATGCAAATTCATATTTCTCAATTGTTTTGATTTCTCATCATCTAAGTTAACTATAATGTCCATTTAATCATATGCTTTATAAAACCCCAATATATTTTGCTTCCGTTTGTTATATGTCTGGATGGTAACAACAATTGACCTCAAAGTATGTAATCTACACATCTTTTGGAAAAATTTTGATTTTTTAAAAGAAATGTTTTTGAAAATGACTTATTCACCCCCTTTAGGCTATTTCATTCCACATATATTTCACCAACAAAGAACCCTTAAAATAAACGTGTGATGAAATTTATATAGTATAGACACTTATAGTCATTTCCGTGTTATCTAACACCTCATGCGATGACCGTTAAGTTATAGCTAATGACAATAAGGACTCTGAATCATCAATGTTTAGCCCACACATACTTAAAGCAAATCTCTAATGCTCTTGAACATGTAATCAGTCAAAATAATATTTAAGTAACACTAAACAACCTCTCATTCATAATTTTTTATTTTTAACACAGATGACTTCAATTTTTCAAATTTGACCTAATCTCTTTCAACTTAGTTAAAATTTTAATTAATATATTTACACGATTTATATTTTAAAAAAAAACAAAAATGTAATATTACACTATAAATTAAACGTCACAATTTTTTTCTTAAATACATTTATCATCACATATGAAAACTATTACTACATAAATGGAGTATTATTTTATGACAAAAATTATTTGTATTGACAACTTTTCTTTTATTAGTATTACTATTATTATTATAATTAGAAAAAGAAAAAGAAATCGGTGGAGTTTGTTAATCAGAGAAAAGCCATAAATTGATCCATCAGGCAAAATGCCGTCCATAAGTTATCGCTATCACGGGATTGTGAAAAATTGAAAAAGTCCAAATGCCATGACATAATTTAATTTAATTTAGTCTTTTATTTATTTATTTATTTTTCATTTATTTATTTACTATTAAAAGAGGTTCCTGACATGGCAACGGACGCCGACACAAACAACCACCTCTCAGGTTATTATTAAACAAAACAATTTGACAATTCAATTATTAATTTATTAAATTCAGCTACCATCAAAGTTGAGGATCATGCTAACAGCTTTCTATATTTTTTTCAATTAAATAAACTAGTGAGTTACACCAACTCTACAAATAAATAATAATAATAATTTATTTTTAAATATACGAATGGAAACAATGATTACTCAAAACAAATATTTTTATTATATTTTTTCTTTGATAATAAAAGGACTAATGATAATTTTAAAAAAAATTTAACTTAAAAAAAAAATATTTTCATATATATTTTTTTATAATAGATGGAATTTTGATTTTTTTTCTAAACACAATTTCAACCAAAAGAAATGCTTGTTCATATTTTTTGACAACTGTTTATTCCCTTGCACACGCTTATTCTTCTCTCTCCGCGTTCCGCTTTATTGAAATGGAAAGTGAGCTACAACTAAGTTTTTTTTAATCCATCAAATAATGAAATGTAGCTTTATATTAGGTAAAGATATGTAGGTTTTTTTTAAACATGTAATAAGTCTCAGATATAATTACTAAATTTTGTCGAAAAATTTGACTGACCATTTTTAGTGAGAATAATATTTAATCCAAATCACATTTTTTAATCATTAAATTCAAGCTTGAGAATTTATTTAATTCGGATCAATAAAATAAAGTGTATTTTGACAAGAAAAAAATTATAAATTATTCTATTTAGCTTAAAATAATTTATTTATGATTTTTTTTAAATGGTGGATTCTTTATGTGACTTTTAATTTAATATTTTTATTGAATTAAATATATTTTTGATTCTTTTAAATATCTCATATTTCATTTTTAGTCTTTATAAAAATTATATAGTTTAGTCCTTGTAAAAATTTTATGCATGTAATATTTTAGTTTTCTTATTTTTTAAAATTCTAAAAACTATTTAATTATTCTTACAAATTTTAAATTTTGAATAATTATTTTCATACGTGTTTATTACTATAAAATGTTTTCTTATCAAATTATATAATTTTAAAATGAGAAGAATTAAGTATAAATTTTTAAAATTTTAAAAGATAATGATAAAATTAATGAAAATTTCAATTTATAAATCAAATTTTAAATTTTTTTAAAAACTTTTTTTATAATATTTTAAATATATCTGCAAAATAATTATTCAAAAATATACATTAGTTTAAAACCATAAGACTAAAATAATTATTTTTTATAAGAACCAAAAATAAAATTTGATTATTTTACACAGATCAAAACATATTTAATCTTTTTTTATTTAATACATATAATAAAAAAAGAATATATTATAAAAAATTCTAATGATTTTTTTAAAGTAGAATGTAAAGTCTCATGCATATTAATATTATCTCTCATAAGTTAATATGTAATTATTTAAATAATTGGATTTATCATTAAAAAAGTAAAAGTCAGTTTATCGATATATATCTTGGAAATTATTTTGATCGGTCGATGCATAAAATCAAAAAAAAACATGTGACGAAGTAAGGATTGTTCAGGTGGAAATCAGGTAGTAGCCAAAACTAGAACACACACTCGTCTAAGGGATACCCGAGATATAGTGCGGCCTAATGAATTCTTTGTATTGCGGAATTGAGGGTCCTGATGGACTGAGATGGAGAGCCTCATGTCGACGAGTATGAAACTCGTATAAGTAGAGATAATATTCGGACGAAGGACCACCATCTGAAAACGATTTTGAAAAATAAAGTCATAACGACACCATAATAAAGTAAGTGTTACAAACCATTAAGCCATTAAGAAGCAAAATTAAATGATAAAATGACTAACTCTCTGATTTTCTAAGTTTTGAATGCATGAAGAGGAAATAGTTCTTCATGATTGTTAGGGTGAAGAATATACCTATATAGTGGACATCAAGAAGTGAGGAAAGACAGACAAATATTATTTGAGAAAAACGTTTACAGACATTTAATCATTCGAGATTCTTCCTGACTAGCATCAGAGAAATCAACCTTTTAATATTTTTAGTAAAAACAATAAGTTATTTCTATATAAATTTTGTTATAATTGGTTAAATTATACTAATAAGAGTTTAATAAAAATATATATTTTCACTTTCATTTACATATTTTAAATCAAATAAATTATTTTGAGATGGAGAGATTTTTCTTAGTCTTGCAATTTTTCTACCACAATAATAAATCACAAATATAAAATTCACAAAAGTAAGAGATAATAAATAAATATAAATAAAAGAACCAAAAATAGAAACATTGAATATAAAAAAAAGACGAGCCTAGAAGAAAGAAAAAAAAAAAAAAGAGAATCTGGTGGGCTTTGAGCTGTGATTTAGCTGTCTCTTAGATGAATTATTTCATCTCCACTCTCACACTCTCTCTCTTCACACACTCATATACTAGTACACCTTCACACACAGTTCCAAATTTCCTAGAAACCAAATACAATTCTTCATCTTCTCTCTCCACCTCTCTCACAACCAAACATTCATAAGCTACCACATTTTCCATATCCATTTCTCTCAGATCTCACAGAAAGTTCTAAACTTTCACAAAAACCCACTTCAAAACCATTACAAGTAAAGAAAAAACCATTCAACATTCACAACTGTTTTCTTTTTCTTCTCCCTTTTCGCAGATGCCTCATGTGAGATGAGGAGAAAACAGCATTATTCGAATCCGTCGTGTGTTTTTGTTCTTCTTTTTTCATTCTTCCTAGGTTTAACAACACTAGTCTCTTCTTCTGTTGTTTCATCGTATCATGTCTCTGATGGGTCCCTCACGGAAGCTGAAACGATGTACATCAAACATCGACAACTTCTTTACTACAGAGACGAGTTTGGCGATAGAGGTGAAAATGTTACTGTGGATCCATCACTAGTTTTTCAAAACGACCGCATCAAAAACGCTTACGTGGCGTTACAAGCTTGGAAACAAGCTATTCTTTCTGATCCAAACAACTGCACCGTTGATTGGGTGGGTTCCAATGTGTGCAATTATAGTAATGTCTTCTGTGCACCCGCATTGGATAACCCTCAGATCCAAACGGTTGCCGGAATCGATCTTAATCACTGCGATATTGCCGGATATTTGCCGGAAGAGCTTGGGTTGTTAACTGATCTTGCTCTTTTTCATGTCAATACCAACCGATTCTGTGGAACGGTTCCTCATAAATTTGAGAAGCTGAAAATCTTGTTCGAGTTGGATCTAAGTAATAACCGCTTCGCCGGGAAATTTCCTGAGGTTGTTCTCCGGTTACCGTTGTTGAAGTTTCTAGATCTGAGGTTTAATGAGTTTGAAGGTACGGTTCCCAAAGCGCTTTTTGATAAAGATTTGGATGCGATTTTCATCAATCATAACAGATTTGTTTTTGATTTACCGGATAATTTCGGTAATTCGCCGGTTTCGGTGATTGTTCTGGCAAATAACCGTTTCCATGGTTGTTTTCCGGCGGGGATTGGAAACATGACGAATTTGAACGAGATTATTGCTATGAATAACGGTTTGCAATCGTGTTTGCCGGCGGAGATAGGGTTATTGAAGAATTTGACGGTGTTTGATGTTAGTTTTAACAAATTGTTGGGGCCGTTGCCGGCGGCGATTGGAAATGCGGTGGGTTTGGAACAGTTGAACGTGGCGCATAATATGCTTTCTGGTCAGATTCCGGAGAGTATTTGTGCGTTGCCGAATTTGGAGAACTTTACTTATTCGTATAATTTCTTTACCGGCGAACCACCAAGGTGTTTGGCTTTGCCGGCATTTGATGATGAACGTAACTGTTTGCCAGCGAGAAAGAATCAACGGTCGGCGAGGGAATGTAAGTCGTTTTCGTCTCACCCTATTGATTGCAGCTCTTTTAGGTGTAAAGCTTTTGTTCCTTCACTGCCTTCACCACCACCTTCTCCCCCTGTTGTTGTTATTCCACAATCTCCTCCTCCACCGGTGCTTTCACCACCGCCACCGGTTGTCATCCCTCCACCTTCGCCTGTGTTTTCACCACCACCTCCACCTCCCCCTGTGTTGTCTCCACCACCTCCACCTCCACCAGTAAATTCACCGCCACCTCCTCCTCCATCATCGCCTCCTCCTTCACCTCCCCCCCCACCTCCTCCAGTGTATTCTCCACCCCCGCCTCCACCATCACCTCCACCACCTTCACCCCCACCACCACCTCCACCAGTGTATTCCCCACCACCACCTCCACCAGTGTATTCCCCACCACCACCTCCACCATCACCTCCACCACCTTCACCCCCACCACCCTCTCCACCTCCTCCAGTTTACCCACCACCTCCACCACCACCACCGCCACCTCCAGTAAGCTCACCACCACCTCCAGTTAACTCACCACCTCCTCCAAGTCCTTCACCACCCTATTGTGTTAGGTCTCCGCCACCTCCACCGCCCAATTCACCACCTCCACCAGCTCCTGTATTCTCCCCACCACCGCCTGTACCTTACTATTATAACTCACCTCCACCACCATCTCAGTCCCCTCCACCACCACATCATTCGCCTCCACCACCACACTATCCTCCACCACCTGTTTATCCATATTTATCCCCACCACCACCTCCTCCAGTTCACTCACCTCCACCACCTGTCCATTCACCACCACCCCCATCTCCACCACCTTGTATAGAACCCCCACCACCACCTCCTCCTTGTGAAGAACAATCACCTCCACCACCACCCCATCAAACACCTTATCTCCCACCACCATCCCCATCACCACCACCAGTTTATTCCTCTCCACCACCAGCACCAGTTTATTCCTCTCCACCACCACCAGTTCATTACAACTCACCACCACCACCAACAGTCTATTCTTCACCGCCACCACCTGTTCATTACAATTCACCACCACCACCACCAGTTTATTCTTCACCTCCACCACCAATTCAATACAATTCACCACCACCACCTACACCTGTATATGAAGGGCCACTACCACCAGTCATTGGAGTCTCGTATGCATCGCCACCACCACCACCCTTTTATTAATTCTTTTGAGAACTTCTCCTCTTACCCCTTTACCCTCTCCACCACCAACCTTTATAACACACTTCAAAGTTCACATTTTTATCAAATTCAGTCATATCATATTCATGCATGAATGCGATGCTCGTCGCGTGTTAGGGGAAAATCAAATCAAATTACAATAAACCAAGAGAAAACCTAGAAGGGTTTTGTGTCAGGAAGCAAGATAATTTAGTCCTTGTCTGTGGGTCAATAGATAAAAGGGAAGAAAAATGGTGAACATGAGGTTATGGTGGATTGAGTAATATAGGTACGAGGAAAATGTCTCTGTCCCATATTGATTTGAATTGTTATGAATATTCAAGTTGTGTAATAAAATGGCTGAGAAAGAAGATTAGGTTTCAGAGGAAAAACATGTATCTATGGGAATGAATGAATTTGGAGACCATGACACCATAATTCAGGGCCTGCAAAGATCAGTGTGTGGCACTTTCTGCTACTGCTGCTGTTCTTGTTTGTGGAGTTTATTGTTATTGTCTCTTATATCATACTTTTTTTTTACTTATTTTTTTATTTTTGTTTCTTTTGCATTGCAATTTATAGTATAATTTATGAACATTTTACTTGTATTGATTTTCTGAATTGAGGTTATTCCTTTCTCTTATCACTGTCTCTAATGTTTCTCTGCTATCAGAATCTTCTGTATGCATGTTTTTGCTTCCCTTTAATGTTTCTCTGTACTCACCTTCCATATCTTATGAGTTTTTCCATCTCTAATCTGTCTTTGAACTGAATATATCCGAAATGGACTTTGAAACACGATTCTTCTGACACCGACACATGTAATTACATTCTTATGCGAAAATTAGGGTAACAAAGAAATAAGTATGATGTTCATATATTTAATTTTCAAAGCAATAATTAAAGTGGAGCTAGTCCTTCAATCATGGTACTTTTAGTTTGAAATTGTCCTCAATCTTCTATCGAGGTCTCCACCACTGTCTGGTTTCAACATCTTAGTTTTTCAATGGTGGTGGGACCTTAATGTCCATCCCTAGAGCCTTTGTTCTTATGATTTATTTCTTAATGGACCCTTTTTCTTGCACTTGGGTAATATTATAATTCATTTAAGATTGTACTCCATGTGCACCGTTTGTCTTGATTTGAATTCAAATTTGTTTACTTTTCTCGTTTGAATTCTCAACATAAATACTGTTAAGCTTGTGAAATCTGAACCACATTAGACCTTTTTTTACCCCCTAACTGCCTCTATCATAGAGTGACAATTTAGACCTATCTACACATAAAAGTAAAAGTGAAGTTAGGCAAGATAAAAGTAGAAGTTCATAATTCAACTAACTAAAATCATGCTCTACTAATTCCCTCCATTAACATTTTGAAGCCTATTTAGGTGACTAAGAACCTCTAACCAATTACATTAAGGAGATTACAAGGGGCATTTAGTTCCATCTAAATTCCAAGACCATGTGAACTTGATGACACACATTAACAATAAAAACGGTTTAGTTGACAATTCACATTGAGCTTATAGGTGAACTAACCATACTTTGATTCCCACAACATTTGAATAGGAGCAATAAATCTTTAAGTGTGACTAATACATGTTCTTCTTATTCACAGTGAAATGTCCCTTCATTGATCGTTTTTCTCCTCACTCGTCATATTGTGTTTAAATTAGGATGCGAAAAAATGTAACCCTAGAGAGTCTGATTCGCGGAGATACCACAAGTCTCATGGCCCGATTATCGAAAACATTCCATACAACACTATTTAGTATGCTCACCTAGTAAAGCAAAAAAGAAAAAGACTTCACCTTCTACAATTTCCAAAACCTAGAGGACAACTTTAGACCTCTAGTCACTTTCTCAACTATGGAAACCATGGTAAGTGTGATGAAAGTTCAATAAACCTTGGCGGGCATGGCCTTTAATTAATTCTCCAATAACCTTTGAGTTAGGGAAAAGGAAAAAAAAGTGAAAAAACTTAAAAGCATACAACTTCCACTTGTTATTGTAACCCTTTGGATGAAAGGAAAAATAGGTAAAATGCAAAAGCATATCCCACCATCAAAGGCATAGTGATGTTAATGTAAATGAATAGGGCCCCTCCATGTATAAATTCACATGGGCTGTAAAGGCTCTTTTTTTTCTTTCTTCACAACCAACATCCAATGAAAAAATTTATGTTGGGAGGTTAGTTGACTTGTTCCATTGCCTCAACCGGAATATAACTAACATTTAATTAGGGTTCTAGGACAGCCTGTGGTTAGGTCAAGTATATTTAATGGCATTTTCATATAAAGTGACTCTCATGATATTGACACCCATTAAGAACAGACAAGTCTATGTTTCAAGTAATTTCATATATGTGGGAGTATATAGGAGAGGGAATCAAATTATACTAATTAATATTTAGGTAATGTTAAAACGTTTGATAATATTTTAATAAATAAAAAATGTATATAATTAAATATTAAATTGAAAGCTTATATCATATAAACTATCTTTTGAATTCATTATGAAACTAATTTTTTTGATATAACTGATAACTCGAATTCATATTGATTATTTAATGCGACTTCTGATTATTTATCATGTTTATTTATTTGTTTTGGACGATATTATGCACAAATTACGTTTGTTTTGCAGACATTCGACCGAACTCTTCATTTGGAGGGAAGAATGCAAAAAAGAAGCTTTTAAGGCAAGAAACCGTAGAAAACACAAGAAAAATGACAGAAAGATGCATTTCTGCATTTTTGCTGTCAAACGGTCGTCTCCCTAGCCAGACAGTCGTCTCAATGTCCAGACGTCCAACTTGGCAATGAGTTGGTCGTCTCATCCTCAAGTTGTCAGTTTCAATTGTAAGACGCTCGCTTCAACTAAATAAGTCAAATACGCAAAAGCCATAACAGAAGCAACAAAAGTCAATCAAGTAGAGATTTTCTCGTTCAAAACCTGAGAAGTTTTCTCAACCCTAGTCCACTCAGTCTCTCAAACTCACTCAAAATTCCATCGAAGTCCAAGCCATATAATTCTGAAACAACCTCTATCACAACATCTATAAATAGAACTCTCTTCCATTGCACCGAGAGAGCTTCGATTTACGTCCAATTGTTGTCCTTTTTATTTCGAAGTTTGCCTTTTATTTTCGTTGTTCATTCGCTTTTATTTCTTTTACCGAACCTTAGTGATAGTTTCCAGTTTCCGCCATTAGGGAACTATCACCATTTTTATTGTTTCTAGCCACTGCAATTTTCGTTTTTGTTTGAGTTTCGAAGTTTGGTTGATCAAGGATATTGCAACCAAGTTTCTTATTTTAATGATATTTTATTTATTTATTGTCGCATTTATTTACATTATGTAATTTCTCTCCTTCTACCTTTCTTTATTTAGTATGTCAGCTTAAACCGTTAATCGGTATGTAATTGTATAAACCGGAACGAATTCGATAGAATTAGGCTAAAACCTTAAATTAAGTTATAATCTGGTTTCGATTTCTTGTTTTAATTAACTTTCGTTACAAGAGTAAGAGAGTCTAAAAGATTAGGATTAAGATCACGAGAGTGTGAGATTCTAGTTAGATAGATGAAATCTGACATTAGGTTTAAATACATCGAGAACGCTTTAAAACTAATTAGAACCTTTAGGTTTCCAAAAAGTATTTCTAACTTGAATTGACACAGCGAGAGCGCTCAACTGAACTTAGGAGTATAATATTAGGCAATACCACGAGAGTGTGAGTCGAGAACTTTTAAACCGAGAGTTTCTACAGAGGAATAACTCAATAAACCTTAACAAGCTGACCCTCTATTGAATTCGCGAAGGCCAAATCAATTACGTACCGATAATTTATATCATTAATTTTATTCAATTAATTTTTAACCCTTTAAAACCCAAAAACATCGCTCGCCTTAGCTAAGCATATAAACACCCGACTACACTAGGTTGATTATCGAGTCTCTGTGGGATCGATATTTTTTATTACTACGTGATAGTCTGTGCACTTGCAGTTAGTAATCGTTAGACTCATAAAGTCGCGACCAAGTTTTTGGTGCCGTTGCCGGGGACTTAGATTTAGTCAATAATGTATTAAGTTGTTGCGCCGTCTAGACTAGGGCCACAAATTTACCTTTCCTTTATCGATTGTATGCCCAGTACTCGCTCCCGATGCAAAAACTTATAACCCCTGATCGACGAAGTTGAACGTTTCTTAAGTTCGAGTCGTCGAACCGAACCCAACAAAACCCTTATTCCTGAAAATATTATACAAGAACTAGTTGAAGAACCAATCATGGCTGAAGAAAACGGAGGACCACCTCGTTCACTTAAGTCTTATGCGAAGATGGATGCCATAGTTCATAAAATCGATAACTTGACCGTAACACCATCAGCCACCATGGCTGCCGTAACTCTAAATTGCGAAATTTATGGAATCCCAGGACATACATCGCCTGAATGTCATCTTCTTGCCGGATTAGCCACAGACTAGGTGAACTATTCTCAAGGAAACCCTTATTTTAACACATACAACCCAGGATGGAAGAATCACCCAAATTTTTCTTATAAGAATAACAACGTATTGTATGCGTCGAGTCAAGCACCAAGTACACCACCAGGATATCAAAAAGCTGCTGCACCCAATCCTAATGTTCCTAGAAATTCAAACCTTGAACTGATGATGAAAAACTTCATAGCTACCCAAGCTCAAATGAATAAGGATTTCCTAAATCAAAATATCCATATAAGTGAACAGATAAAGCAATTGGTAACAAAGGTAGATGCTTTAGCTACCCATAATAAGATGCTAGAAACCAAAATTTCGCAAGTAGCTCAACAACAAGCATTAACTGCTGCTCTAGCTGTAACTTTTCCTGGACAAGCAACCAAATCCCAAGGGTCATACAAATGCAGTTATACTAAGAAGTGGAAAAGAGTTGGACATACCTGCTGATCCTAGAACCGAAAATCCAGCCATGTATCAACAACCTCAACCTGATAATTCATCTGAGAAAAGCGATAAACCATAGGAAAAGGAAACCATCGAACAAGAGTCTGAGGAAAAGGAAAAATCTTATGCACCTCCGCCACCATATAAACCACCAATTCCGTACCCCCAACAGTTAACAAATTCTAAAACAATGGGGCAATTCAAGAAGTTTGTAGAGCTTCTGGAATAATTAAATATTACCATACCCTTTACATAATCTTTAACACAGATGCCTTCGTATGCTAAATTTCTGAAAGAGATCATATCCAACAAGAAGAAAATTGAAGAAAACGAAGCAGTTACACTTACTGCTGAGTGTAATGCTATTATACAAAATAATATGCCACCTAAACTGAAGGATCTATGAAGTTTCTCTATTCCTTGTGTAATATGAAAGTTTGTTATAGACAAAGCTCTATGCGACCTAGGAGCCAACATAAGCGTTATTCCATTATCAATTTGTAAGAAACTCGATATGGGACAACTTAGACCGACCAAGATGTCAGTTCAGCTAGCCGATCGCTCAGTCAAGTTTCCGATTGGTATTTTAGAAAACATTCCTGTACGAATAGGCCAGTTCTACATCCCAACTGATTTCATAATCATGGACATCAACAAAGATGCTACGACCCCTATCATACTAGGAAGACCATTCTTAGCCACGGCCAAAGAAATTATAGATGTAAAGAAAGGCAGACTGACATTCAAAGTAGGAGAAGAAAAAGTCGAATTCATTCTAACCCAATTTCTCCAAGCTCCAGCCATAAATGATACCTGTTATTTCATTGACGTCATTGACGAATGCAGACGAGAAATGGAAAAAGAAGAGACTACCTCTTCTGACATAATGAAGATCCCATCTCCTTTAATATTCGAAGACGATAATTGGAAGGAACCTTATAAAGACGAAAGCATAAATGAAAGCTTAGCTCTTACACCTGACCATATGCCATGCCCAAAGAAACCCGATCTTGAACTCAAGATATTGCCTAACAATCTTAGATACAAATTTCTCGATTCGGAAATTAAAAGACCAATTATAGTAAACGCAGACTTAGGACAACTCGAAACATAACAACTTTTAGACGTCCTGAGAAAATACCCAACTGTGTTAGGTTATAATATATCTGATCTAAAAGGAATAAGCCCTTCGATATACATGCACCGTATTATGCAAGAGGAAAATTGTAAAACCTCCAGAGAGCCTCAGAGAAGGATTAACCCGATTCTAAGTACTGTAGTCAAGGATGAAGTAAAGAAGTTGTTAGATGCAGGGATTATATATCCAATATCCGACAGTCAGTGGGTCATCCCAGTGCATGTCGTACCAAAGAAGGGAGGCATTACAATCACTAAGAATGCCAGAGGCGATTCTATAACACAAAAAGTAGTAACCAGGTACAAAATGTGTATCGATTACCGAAAACTAAACAAAGCTACCTGAAAAGATCATTTTCCTTTGCCCTTCATCGATCAAATGATAGAAAGATTAGCCTAACATTCTTATTTTTTCTACCTGGATGGTTACTCAGGATTTTTCCAAATACCTATTACCCTGATGACCAAGAAAAAACAACATTCAGATGCCCCCACGGAACATTTGCTTAACGACGTATGCTGTTTGGTTTATGTAACGCTCCAACGACATTTAAAAGATGCATGATAACAATATTTGTTGATTTCATAGATGACATCATGGAAGTGTTTATGGATGATTTCTATGTATACAGACAATGTGTTGAAGGATGTTTATCTAACCTGGAAATGGTACTAGAAAGACGCGTAAAAGTAAATCTTGTACTAAATTGGGAAAAATGCCACTTTATGGCTAGACAAGGAATTGTTTTAGGACATGTGATATCTAATAGAGGCATCGAGGTAGATAAAGCAAAGATAGAAGTGATAAAAGACCTTTAACCGCCTAAAATCGTGAAAGATATAAGAAGTTTCCTAGGACACGCTGGTTTCTACCGATGATTCATTAAGGACTTCTCAAAAATCACTAAGTCGTTGACAAATTTATTAATGAAAGACGTTGAGTTTACCTTTGACGAAGATTGTTTAAAAGCTTTTGAAACACTCAAAACAACTCTTATTACTGCAGCCATCATGCAACCACCAGATTGGACACTATCGTTCGAGATTATGTGTGATGCAAGTGATTACGTTGTAGGTGCAGTCTTAGACCAAAGAAAAGATAAGAAACTTCACGCAATATATTATGCAAGTAGAACATTGCTAAATTAGTGAATTGGATTGAATTGTAAAAATGCTATATGAGTGGATGTTGTTAGAACATGTATAAGGATTAGCTATGTATGATGAATGGATGCATTGTCATGTGTGTGTATTGGCTTATGTTGAATGGTTTACATTGGCTAAACTTATAGTTGGTTATTCTCTTTTCTTCAATTAGTCGTGGTTAGTGTAGTGCTTGGATTTGGTTGAACTTATCAATTGCAACTAGTCGTGGTTATTGTATTTGGAATTTATCTTAATGAAAAATACTCTTTTTTCTTCAATTGAATTTACATACAAAGTTTGTTCTGATTTTCATGTAGTTTAAACCATTAGTTTCCAGATTAAATATAATGTTTTCTGATGATTTGACCCTGTCTCAATATGCTGCAGAGTTTGGTGTCTTTAAATTGAGTACTAATTTTAATCTATAGTTTCTATAGTAGTTGACTTTTGCATACTAGTAGTATTAAAGTTTGTTTGGTTATTGTGGTCTACCTATATTTCTAATAGCTTTTTTGGGGGTTGATTGAGATCTCACTCAATCTGTAAGTTATTAAAGCTAACAACAGTTGAGCTTAGTGGAAGATCTCACTCAATCTGTAAGTTATTAAAGCTAACAACAGTTGAGCTCAGTGGAAGTAAAAGAAGCGATGTTTGGTTATTAACACATTTAGAGGTGTAAATATTAGTGGTTTAGGTAGTGAGATCGGATTGGAGAATTGGTTGAGTGTCTGAGCAATGTTAAGCTTCAAGGATTGACTTACAAAGCATCTGTTATCTTTTCAGCGTTGAACTTAAGATAGATGAGCGGAACAAAGTAAGATTCATTTCCTCACTCGATGCACTACATAGCTTTTTAAGATTTTGGTTGCACTTCATTGTGACTTGTTCTTTCGTGTTAGCATGTCTACTCTGAAATGAAAATACAGCAGTCATCTGAATGAGCTTGAGAGTTTGATGCAGTTGGTTATAGGAAAATCTGTCTAGTTTTTTGTTATGTCAATTGCTATTTTAAGTGATAGATTCAGATGGTTCTATTTTTGTTTTGTCAATTGCTATATTAATGCCATAGTTTGATGAAGTTGCATGTGTTAAATTTGCTTACTTAGTATTCCAGAAATTTCATTCTATGTACTTCAAATGAGTGTAAAAAGCATGTATGTGATGTTTGTATATTTTGCACACTTTTCTCTATTTTGTGTTGGAAGTATTAAACATGTAGATATGCATCAGGACTCATTTATTTTGCACACTTTTTCTGCAGCTGTTTTGAATTTACGGTCACTAGCAGAGGTATTTGTCCCAACTGTTTCTGTGCTGATATTCTTGCACTTTCTGCTCAAGCTTCTTTTGTTATACTATGGACTCCATAGAGTCAATGAATATGATTGAGTATGCACAAGGTCAAGTTGAAACTCTTAAGGAAACATTGTCAACACTTTGGATTATTTTCACTAAAATCGGCAAAGGAAAAAATGGAGTTGAAAGAGCTGCATGCAAATTTTGTAGTACTGATTTTGCCATCGGAAAAAATCCAAAGTCTGGTCGAAGTTATGGAACTTCACATCTAAATCGTCATGTATTTATTTGTAAAAGTTTCCAATTGAGCCTTCTTAGTCTAGAGGAATCTTCAAGCCTAACACCAATCAACCAAAACACACATCGTGAATTACTTGGAGAAGCCATTATTGCACATGATCTTCCTTTTAGCTTTGTCGAGTATGAAAAAATTCAAGTTTGGGTGAAATATTTGAATCCATGTGTTGAAATGATCTCTAAGAATACCATGGTGTCAGATATTGAAAAAATATATGATAAAGAAAGGATCAAGCTTAAGGAAATCATGGGTAGGATTCCAAATAAAATTTGTCTAACATCAGATGTTTGGACAACATCTACTAGTGAGGGTTATATCTGTTTGACTGCTCATTTTGTTGATGAAAATTGGAAGTTAGTCAGTTGTGTTCTCAACTTTCTTCGAATGAGGCCCCCACACGGGTATTGTATTGGAAGTTACTTTATTTGATTGCTTGAAACAATGGGGAATAGACAAGAAAATATTTACTATTACGCTGGATAACGCCTCTGCCAATGACAACATACAAAAGCATTTGAAAACCCATCTTCGAGTGCAAGGAAATTTGATGTATGATGGTGAATTTTTCCATATCTGTTGTTCGGCCCATGTACTCAACTTAATTGTCCAAGAGGGTTTAAAAATTGCTAGTGAAACCCTCCATATAATTAGAGAGAGTGTCAAGCATATTAAAGGATTAGATGGAAAAATGCTTAAGTTTAAAGATTGTGTCGAGGATGCAGGGATAAATGTTAGTGGTGGCTTAAGGATTAATGTATCTACTAGATGGAATAACACTTGTTTGATGCTTGAAAGTGATTTGCAATATAGAAAAGATTTTGATTTTTATAAGGTGGCTGATAGAAGTTATAAATATTATCCATCTGATGAGGAATGGGAAAGGGGTGAAAGGATTTGTGAGTTTTTAGAACCTTTTTATCAAATTACCAATTTGATTTCTGGTTCATCTTATCCAACTGTAAATCAGTAATTCATGCAAGTGTGGAAAGTCCAATGCATTTCAGAAAAACATCAATAAAGTGCTGATAAGGTCATAAGAGATATGTCTAATCAGATGAAAGTGAAATTTGACAAGTACTGGAAAAATTACAGTGTTGTGCTAGCATTTGGAACTATTCTTGATCCACGCTTAAAGGATAAATTTTTGAAGTTTTGCTACACTACACATGATGCCTCAACCTCTGAAGGGAAACTTAAGAACGTGAAGGCTAAATTCAAAGGGCTTTATGAAGAATATGTGAGTTTTTCTACCCATCAAAGTCTTTCTCTTTCTCAATCATCTCAGGAGTTCAACTCATTAGTTAAGTTACCTAGATAGGGGAATAAAGTAAAAAAAAAATCAAAGATTATAAGTGTAAGTTTTTTATATTAACATATTTATTTCACCATATTTCCTCTTGTTATTATATTTTATAAATGAAAAGTAGAATGGTAGAATGCTTTTGTTGTTTTGGAAGTGAAAAGTCTATCTTGTAGGATTTTAAAACATGGTACTCAATTGAGAGTAGCTTTGCCCCCGGAAAGAGTGAATTAGATATATACTTTGACGAAGAATTAATAGACCTCAATGAAGAACACTCTGAAGATTTTGATGTACTTCATTATTGGAAGTTTAATGAGAAAAAGTTTCCGATACTCTCCACAATGGCACATGATATGCTTAGCATTCCTATCACAACTGTAACATCTGAGTTTTCTTTCAGTATCGGTGGACGTGTTCTTACCAAATACAGAAGTTTTACTCTTCCAGAACACATTCAAATGTTGATTTGTACTTGGAGTTGGTTGCATGGATTCTCTAAAAATATGAATGGTAATAATACTTTGTATTTTATTTATTTTTATTTTTTATGTTTATGATATACTCATGTCATTGTTTTGTTGAATTTGCACCTAAGTATGATTTATTATGCTTTTAAGATGAGGAAGATATCAACACTAATGATGAAGACAACACTGAGGGGACAATGACTTAAGACATCTGGATTGTAAGATTGAAGTGGAGAACAAATTTTAGTGTCATATACTTTATTGTGTTTGTTGAATTTATGTTTTCATTTTTTTGTTGGATTGGTGTCTTTGTTTTTGTAATATTTGGTTTATGTTTGTATTGATTTTCTTCAATTTTGAATGTTAAATGTCAGGAGTATTGACAAATAATTTTCAAAGATATATTTATGAATTGTAATAGTCTAGTTGTAAGTGAAAAAGATGATATTTTTTCTTTTTGGAAACATATGTTTACCGGATATTTTTCCTAAATTGAGATAAATAATATTATTGTTGAAGAAAGAATATAAAGTCCTACTTTTTTTAAAGTTGTTTTTTAATTTTTGTTTTTTTTTTAAATTGTTTTTTAATTTTTGGAATAATTTTTAATAGAATTTTTTTATTTTATTTTTTTGTTAATTTAAAACTTTTTGTAAACTTTTTAATTTTTTAGAATTTTATAACTTTTCTTCTTGAAAAAATATTTATTTAAAATTTATTTTTTAATTTTTCGATTTATTTTATATTATTTTTTAAAATTAAGTTTTTTAGGCCCTATGAATTTGAGGGCTCATTATTCTTAAACTTTTTTAGGCCCCCTTATTATAGGGGCTAGGGCCTAAATTAATTGGATTTTTTTTTTAAAATAACCCACTTTAATAAAAAAAATCCAAAGAAACATGGATTTCAAAAAAATTACCAAAATAACGTACTTTTGGTACACATTCGCCATATGATTGGGCGAATGAGAACAAAATATACACCAATTTGCCACACCATTTGGCTAAAGAATGCTTTTTATCACACATTCACCATACCATTTGGCGAATGTGTGCATTTACTTAAAGGAATTCGCCACTTGATGTGGCGAATGTGTGCAAATTCCTTATTTAAGATTTAAAGGCATTCGCCATATCAAGTGTTGAATGTGTTAGTTTGTGATTTTTTTTCCTATAAATACATGTTCCGTAAACAAAGTTATCACTCATGTTATTTTGGATTTTTTTATATTAAAGTGGGTTATTTAAAAAAAAATTAATTGGCCCCTTAAATTGACACCTCTAATGGAAGTGGGAGAATTCCTTCATCAAACATGAGCATTTGACACTAACTTTTCTTGCAAGACAAGCATCAAAATTGTGGCATTTTGTTTCACTAAATCAGGTTCACATACACACACATCCAACACCATTCATGTTTTGCTCCTCTAAGCCAAACAAGGTTCATCTACACATGCACATACATGGTACCCCATGCACTCAAAGTAGAAGCTTTCAAAAAGAAGCTTAGAGGGCAAGGCATTACTGCATCAGAATTGTACCATCATCTTTCACTTGTGATCCACATCCTGATTACCACGAGCCTTTCCATACATGATCATGACACCTAACCCAAGCTCACTTTCAAGTTCAGATTGCGTTTTGCTCCGTCCACATTCATTTCTCACCACACCTCCCTTAACCCTGGTTCTAACTGTTAACCAGAGGTATGCAAAAGCTCATAATAGAATTTTGGAGGAGACTTCATCATTTTCTCTCACATTTTAACATTTCCACACAATATTCTCTCTGTTTTCTCTCTGATTTTCGTGCCAAAGCTTCACACTATTCATCATCATCATCATCATCTTCATCAATTCATATTTCTCAAGCCTTCTTGATAAAAAACAAAGTGAAATCAGATCAATCTCTTCAAGTGTGATTCAGTTACAGATCATATTTCTTGCTTTTCTCTTCAAGATTCAAAGCATTGGAGCATTTATTTTTCTCCTTAGAAGCTCAAGATCATGCCTACACATCTGGTCTTCTTTTGACTCAAGATCCTTCAACTTCAGGTTTGAATTTCTGCAACTTTTCCTGCTCCGATTTCATCATTTTTGAGCTTGTTTTAGGCTAGTTATAGCTCAATAGGAGCAATGTGTGAATCTGGCTAGTGATAGGCATCATAGATGTGTAGATCTGAAAAGTTAGGGCAATATTGATAGCTTCGATTCTCTCTGATCTTGCTTGGTATGATGTTTCTATTGGTGGATTTGAGTTGTGAATTACATAATCTTTCATTTGATACCATTGATACTCATTTCTGGAAAAAAATTTGGATGTTGTGTCCGGAGTTCCACTGGAGAAGACAACCGGAGGTCTTCTCTGGTCACCTGAATTTGTTTCAGGTTGATAAACCCTATGGTTTATGATTTTAAGTCGTAACCATCAGATGCTTTAGATCCAACGCTCCTCATTATGCCAGCAAATTAATGAGGAGGCTTTCTCTCATGTGACCAGTCTCAGGCTCATAATTGATACCATGTGCATTCATTCATCATAGGTAGCATGCACATGCATTAGGAATCGTTTGATGTGTTTACTAATCTGATCATCACACTCTGACTTGATCTTGTGGTTCCCATTGAGTCAACTATTTAACTGAACTCCACCATAGTTCCCATAAGCCACACACGTATCTGGACCAAGCTTTATTGATTTTAACACCCCAATGTTTGGGCCCAATGCATTTCCTAACTGCGCTTTTACTAATGTGACACCCCCTGGCCTTTTTCTTTGAATTTTTATTTTCTTTTTCATACTCATTTCATTTTTAATTCTTAAAAATACTTTTCATCATCCAAAAATTCTATAAAAATTCATGAAGCATCTAAATACATTTAAGTAATTTTTAGCATTTTTTTTAATTCTGATTTTCATTATTTTTTGTATTGTTTTCACAATTTTCTTTGAATTTCCTTTTAAAGGTTCATTCTTCATGATACATGTCCATCTTCATTTTAATTGACATAGTTTGGTTCTGAATTTTGACATGAGACATGGTATGTGTCTGTGTGACATCTTAATGCACTTCATTCATATTTTTTTCTAATTTTTAGAAGAATTTCTTGTTAGGGTTATACATTTATCTTTGTGCATCCTGGAAGTTTGACCTACTTGATGTTTTGACCTATAATTGAACATGTTCTCTAATTGTCCATGGCCTATAACTTGGTGGCATGTTTGCATTCTATTCATACCTTAAATGACTTGCATCCATTTATTTTTTCGCATCTCTTTGAGTTGATTTCATTTTCTTTTGGAACATCAATGACTGTTTGAACTTTGGTAACCTCAAAACCCTAGTTTTAGGAAGGCATTTTAACCACTGACCCATGATCATTCCATGCACCCAAATGTCATTCATCCATAACTTGTATGATTACTTGAACTTTTTGACCTAGTTTGCATCATTTCTTCAACTAGTTTCAAAGTGACTTGCATACACTTATTGTATGACTAATTCATGCATACTAACCTTGAAATTCTGGGATCAGGTACGTGATGTCGAATGAGATGTTTAAACACTTGAAGACTTAGACCAAAACTTAAAGTGCAGGTAAAGTAAACAACACAGGAAATTGTTAACCCAGTTCAGTGTATAACCACACTTACATCTGGGGGCTACCAAGCCAGGAAGGAAATCCAATATAAGTAATATTAAGTCTAGACTTAAACCACTCAGTTTAATCTTTCACTTAATATCTACCCAAGGCAATTTCTACCTAAGACACAACTTAGATATGAGTACCAACTCACTCCCCCTCAATCACACAGTGATATGTTTACAAGTTTAATAAAATTGAAGTCACACTTCAAACAAAACAGCTTGATCTTACTTCACAGTTTCAATCAAGACACAATACACTTTTGCTTAAAATCTCATAAAGTGATACACATATACAACCTGCTATTAAAACACAAACACCCTATTTAGTCTTCTTAATTTCGTACTCTATTCTGAGAGTTTCTGTTGCTTAAATAGATGCTTGGATTTTGGGCTTTCTGTAGGTTATCCAATCCTGATATGCATGCTGCCATCACCTTGAATTAGGGTTTGTTACTTCCTTGATTCTAGGTAAGTCAGTTCTTCTGTTTATACTGAAATCATATAACCAATCTCCCTACAGATGTGCCTTCTTCTGTTTTATCCATTCATAATTAATTCCAGATAAATTCCCTGAATTTACTCAGTTATGTTAAGCATTAATTAATTCTGGTAGCAGGTTTGAGATGTCACAACATTTGGTGTGACATCCTGAAAACTGAACTTACTTCATTAACTGATACAATGTCACAACATCTGGTGTGATATCCTGAATTAAGTTCATTAACTTATACTCTGTTTGATAATGTCACAACATCTGATGTGACATCCTGAACTAAGTTCAACACTTCTTGTTGGTCAAAAATTCTGCCAATTATAAACATCTACAAACTCCCCCTTTAGCTTACATAATCTTCTGGTTTATCAGAGTGCATCAGAGTTTCTTTTATCAGAGTGCAACAGTTCTTTTCTGTTGAGTTATGTGTGAGTTTACTCCCCCTCAGACCTGTATGTGTTCTGACTTGTTTCAACAGAAATTTTTCATTAAAAACAACTTAGTTCAGAGGCAGACATTAAACAGACAAAGGGCATTTTTCATTAATCAGTAAGCTGCAGTAGACAATGTTGTTGTTCTGTTCTCTTCTCCCCCTTGTTAGACACAAATTGGGGCCAAATTACATAGTCAGAGAAATACAAAATTACACATTCCTCACATACATTTTTCACTCAGAATCTTCATATTCAGTATCTTCTTCTTCTTCAGTTTCATCATCAGAGTCAGCAGCCTTCTGAGCACTCTCTTCCATTTCCAGCCTTTGAATAATCTCCTCAAGTTTTTGCTTCCTGGCATCTAGTTCTTTGCAGGTGTTCTTCAGCTCAGCAATCAAATCAACTTTGGATATGGGAGACTTTGCCTTTGAAGGTCCAGCAGATGTCCCAGAGGGAGCTTCAACATTAGCTGCATGATGGCTTAAGAACAACTTGTAGTGGAAGGCCAGAGGACTCTCTCTTTTGCAGATTGAATCCTTCTCAGTGAGGATACCTGGATACTGGCTGAGAATTATTCCACACAGCAAAGAAGGAAAGGCTATAGGCAGCTTTGTTGCTGATGTCCCAGCATGCTTTAATGTTTGATCAAAAATGTAAACCCCAAAGTCCAGCTTCGTTTGGGTGCCCACAACATATATGAATCTGCCCAATCCAGTTGCTATTGAAGAGGTATGATTGGTAGGGACCCAATTTACAGTACCAATCCTATGCAGCATTGCATACTTCCTTGTTAGCAAGCTAACAGAAAGTTTGCCCTTGACTGGCCAAGTCTTGACTTGATTGGCAGTGATGACCTTGCAAATCTGGTTGTCTGTCTTTCCCAGCTCATTAGGTCCATCAGATTCTCTCCCTAGGTAATGGTTGATAACCCTAGGAGAGAATTCCACACATCTCCCTCTTACATACACCTTTCTGAATTCATCTGACTTACCATCAGCACAGTCCTCTTGAAGGTTGACAATGAATTCCTTGACTAGCAGCTCATAGCAAGGTGAAAAGTTTGACACTGTTTTGAATAAGCCAGCAGAAGAAATTAGGTCAATCACCTCAGTGCACTCAAGTGCATTGCTTCCCAGCTCTCTTTCAAGTGCTACCCTTCTTTGGTATACAAACTTCCATCTGCTCACACTTGACACATGATGGAATGAAATATTGTCCAGAGGAGCTTCTAGAACAGCAGAGGTGGACCTTGAGGGTGCTGGTTTCTTCTTTGGTTGGGATGTTGGGACATCCTCTTCAACATCTGAATCTGGAGGAGTAACAGCTTTCCTCTTTTGTGTATTCACCTTGCTCCATTGTTTAGTTGGTCCAAATACCATTTTGGCCTTGTCTTTCTTTGGAGTAGGCTGCTTCTTTTCAGGAGTTGCATGTCCTGCAGTCTTCTTTTCTTTCCTAGCCCTGAGCCTTTTGGCTATGCTAGGATTCACAGAAGCAATGATCTCTGTGTCAGAGTCATTGTCTATGTCTTCAACATGAGGAGGTTGGGTAGTCTCCTCTTTAGCAGGTGGATCAACAGAAGCTTGGTCATCATTGGCTTCATCATCATCATCATCAGTTGAGGCCTTGTTCTAGTCCTCAGATGATGTTTCAACATCTATTGGGACATCCTGTTGAGCAAGAGTGTCCTCAGCAGCCTGATTGCTATGTTCTTCTTGTGGAGCTGGCATGGTGTTCAGGGGAACAGATATACCACTCATAACTTTTTGTTCAGACAAAATCTTATTAACAAGATGATTGATGGTGGCATCCACATATTCAGAGGCTTTGAGGGTGGTGTTTGAGGATGAAGGCATCCCTTTGACTTTGCTGAATACAGATTCCTTTGCTCTTCTCACTGTTGGAGTTCTAGGATTTTGAGCAAGAGGAACACTTCCTCTGATTTCGTCTATAGGAGTTGAATCCATAGGTACCAAATATATGGGGGTTGCATGCACCACATATTCTTGGTTGAGGATTTCATCAGAGAGGTTAGGGTTTTGATGTTGTGACATTTTCGAATGTGGTGGAGGAAGAGGTTAGGTTTGATTGAGTTTGATGAGCTCTGAAAATCAGCTATAGCATGCAATTTGTTTTGAGAGGATGATGAGAAGATGAATAGCTGAGAGCAAGCTGGAACTTTTATAAGAGCCGTTACGTGGAGAATTTTAAGGAGTGGAATACACAGAGTTCTTGACCAGACTGGTGTTGCCATCTGGTGATCATGCCACACGATGTCATAGGACATGTTGGCACTTCTCCATAACTGCTATATTTCACATAAGCAGATTCCCAATTTACCCCTTAGGTTTTCAAATTGGGTAGCATCCAAAGCTTTAGTAAATATATCAGCCAATTGCCGATCTGTGGCTACATGTTCCAATGAGATCACCTTCTCTTCCACAAGATCTCTGATAAAATGATGCCTGATATCAATATGCTTGGTCCTGCTATATTAGATAGGATTCTTTGATATGTTAATAGCACTTAAGTTGTCACAGTACAATGTCATGACATCCTGTGGGACATTGTACTCTGTGAGCATTTGCTTCATCCAAACCAACTGTGAACAACTGCTACCAGCTGCAATATATTCAGCTTCAGCAGTGGATAAGGATACACAATTTTGTTTCTTACTGAACCAAGAAATCAAATTGTTTCCTAGAAAGAAACATCCTCCTGATGTGCTCTTTCTATCATCAACACTTCCAGCTCAATCAGCATCACAGAAGCCAGTGAGAATTGGTTTACATCCATGAAAGTACATTATGCCATAGTCACAAGTACCATTGACATATTTCAGAATTCTCTTGACCTAGTTTAGATGACTAACTTTTGGATCAGCTTGATATCTTGCACATACACCTACTGCAAAGGCTATGTCTGGTCTGCTAGCAGTCAGATATAATAAGCTTCCAATCATACTTCTGTATAGGCTTTGGTCTACATTCTCGCCCTTGTCATCCTTTGTCAGCTTTAAATGAGTGGGGGCAGGTGTTCTTTTGTGAGTAGCATTGTCCATCCCAAATTTCTTGACAATGTTCTTAGCATACTTGCTTTGGGAAATGAACATGGAGTCCTCCATTTGCTTTATTTGCAGTCCAAGAAAGTAGGTTAGTTCTCCTACTAGGCTCATCTCAAATTCAGATTCCATTTGAGTGACAAAATGTTTAACCATCCTGTCTGACATCCCACCAAAGACAATGTCATCTACATATATTTGAGCAATCATGACATTTCCTTCTTCATCCTTCACAAACAAGGTTTTGTCTATTCCACATTTCCTGTACCCTTGCTTGATGAGAAAAGTAGTCAGCCTTTCATACCATGCTCTTGGTGCTTGCTTCAGACCATAGAGAGCCTTCCTTAGTTTGTATACATGATTTGGACAGCTTGGATCAACAAATCCCTTAGGCTGCTCCACATATACCTCCTCATTAAGATATCCATTTAGAAAGGCAATTTTCACATCCATTTGAAATAGCTTGAACTTCAAGATACAAGCAATTCCTAAAAGTAGTCTGATTGATTCAAGCCTTGCTAGTGGTGCAAAGGTTTCATCAAAGTCTACTCCTTCAATTTGTGTGTATCCTTGAGCTACAAGTCTAGCCTTGTTCTTTGTTACAACTCCCTGCTCATTTGACTTGTTCTTATACACCCATTTTGTGCCAATCACATTTATGTCATCAGGTCTAGGAACATGATCCCACACTTCATTCCTTGTGAACTGACCTAATTCTTCTTGCATAGCACAAATCCAATATTCATCATTTAGAGCTTCCTTGATGTTTTTAGGTTCTATTTTTGAAACAAAGCATGAACCTGAAATCACCTCTCTTGATCTAGTGCTCACACCTCTGTTGGGATCCCCAATTATCAAATCTTTGGGATGATCCTTCTGGATTCTGATGGAGGGAGGTTTGCTGGATTGTTTTATCCTTGCTTCAGTTTGAGTGAAGTCAGGATGATCACTCTTTATTTCAGCTTCAGTATGACTGTCAGTAGATGTTCCAACATCATCTGCAACATCTGCAGGGGCATCATCAATTATCACATTTATGGATTCCATGATAACCTTGGTTCTAGAGTTAAAAACTCTATAGGCTCTGCTATTTATGGAGTATCCAAGGAAAATCCATTTTTCTTCTTTGTTCCCTATCATCCAGAATATAACAAATACTTCCAAACACATGAAAGTACTTAACTGTAGGTTTTCTGCCCTTCCAGACTTCATAGATAGTTGACAAGGTTCCTTTCCTTAGAGTGACTCTGTTATGAATGTAACAAGCTGTGTTCATAGCTTTAGCCCAGAAGTACAATGGTAACTTTTTAGCATGGATCATAGCTCTTGCTGATTCTTGGATAGTTCTGTTCTTTCTCTCAACAATCCCATTCTGTTGAGGGATGATAGGAGAAGAATACTCATGATTGATTCCCTCTGAAGAACAGAAATCTGAGAATTTTTTATTCTCAAATTCCTTTCCATGATCACTCCTTATTCTGACTACACAACTTGCTTTTTCTCTTTGTATTCTTTGGCACAAATCTTTGAATACATCAAACACATCAGACTTTTCTTTGATAAAGTTTATCCATGTATACCTTGAAAAGTCATCTACCACCATATAGGCATACCTTTTACCACCAAGGCTCTCAACCTGCATTGGTCCCATAAGATCCATATGCAATAATTCCAAAACTTTGGAAGTTGTCAGATGTTGGAGCTTTGGATGGGACATCTTGGTTTGCTTGCCTATTTGACATTCACCACATACTTTGCCTTCATCAATCTTCAGTTTAGGAATACCTCTCACAACTTCCATAGATATGATTTTCTTTATACCTCTGAAATGAAGATGACCCAGTCTTTGGTGCCATAGCTTCACTTCTTCTTCTTTGTCTAAAGAGCAAGTTGAAGTGAGACTGAAATCTTGAGGTTCCCACATATAACAGTTGTCTTTAGATCTGGCTCCTCTCATGACAACCTGCTGTTCTTCATTAGACACTATGCATTCAGTCTTGGTAAATTTTACACTGTAACCTTGATCACATAATTGACTTATGCTGATCAAGTTAGCAGTCAATCCTTTTACTAGCAGTACATCATCTAGTCTTGGTACATTTGGACAGTCCAAGGTCCCAACTCCCTTGATTTCTCCTTTAGCTCCATCTCCAAAGGTTACATATCTGGATGAATGTGACTTTAATCCTACCAGCAGATTCTTCAATCCAGTCATGTGCCTTGAGCATCCACTATCAAAGTACCAGTCTTCTTTAGCTGATACTCTTAGAGATGTATGAGCTATATATACAACACCCTTCTTTGACCATTTTTGCTTGTAGTGAGGTTTCCTTTGATGCCTCTGCCCTGTGTAGTGTCTATCTTTAGAGCTCCAAGGTTGTTTGTTGAACTTGTTCTTGGGCATGTATCTTTGATAAGCATGAAGACTAGCTTTAGGTACCCATATTTTCTTGATGACTTCTGTCTTCTGCTTATGGGGTTGCTGATATTTTTGATGTTGATGTCTATGCAGCACTTTCTTGGTAACCTCTATCTTCTGCTTAGGGGGTTGCTGATACATCTTATTTGGATATCCATGCAACTTGTAGCAATGAGGTTTGATGTGACCAAACCTTCCACAATGATGACATCTCCATCTTTGATACTTCTTTTTCATTATGTTCTTTTCATGATGTTGAGACATCTGTTGGGACATCTTGTTTGACTTTATGGGATTTGAAGTAGTTTTTCTAGTGCTAGCCTCAACCTGTTGAGCTTTGTTAAATCCCAGTCCAGTTCTATCACCTGAATGCTTATTGTTGTTGAGAATGACATCCAGTGTGTTTGAGCTACTGTTCAGCATTCTAACAGATTTAGACATATGTTCCAACTTGGAGTTGAGAAGACTTACTTCACTTTTCAAAGTGTCAATGGTTTCTAGATTACTTGTCTTTTCAACCTTTAATGCCTCAATCTGCTTCTTCTTCTTTATAACCTCCATGCATACTTCAGTGCTCCTTTTACACAGCTCTCTGTATGATTCTTCAAGCTCTTCAAAAGTAACCTCCTCATCACTGGATCCACTTTCAGATTCACATACTCCAGCTAGAGCAGTGATGTGCTTTGCTGATTCTTCTTCTGAATCACATCCTGAGTCTTCATCAGACCAGCTTACAGAGAGACCTTTCTTCTGCCTTTTTAGATAGGTAGGGCATTCATTTCTGATGTGTCCATATCCTTCACATCCATGACATTTAATCCCTTTTTCTTGGTTGGTCTTTTCATCATAAATTGACCTTTTATTAGCATCATAAGGTCTTTTATTCTCAGAATAGTTTGAGTTTCTTCCACTTGGTCTGTATCTGCCATCCATTCTTTTGAGAAGCTTGTTGAATTGTCTTCCAAGCATAGCAATTGTTTCTGATAAATTTTCTTCAGAGTCTTCTTCATGATTTTCTTCTTCTTTATTAGTATTTGAAACCAAGGCTATGCTTTTATTCTTCTTTATAATTGTATCATTCATTCCCATCTCAAATGTTTGAAGGGAACCAATGAGCTCTTCAACCTTCATTGTGCATATGTCTTGAGCTTCTTCTATTGCTGTGACCTTCATGTCAAATCTTTTTGGTAAAGATCTGAGAATCTTTCTTACCAGCTTTTCATCAGTCATCTTTTCTCCCAAAGCACCAGAAGTATTAGCTATTTCCAAGATGTTCATGTAGAACTCATGAATTGTCTCATCTTCCTTCATTCTCAAGTTTTCAAACTTGGTGGTGAGAAGTTGAAGTCTTGACATCTTCACCTTTGATGTTCCTTCATGAGTTGTTTTGAGAGTGTCCCAAACATCTTTGGCCAGCTCACAGTGATGCACAAGTCTGAACATGTTTCTATCAATTCCATTGAATAAAGCATTTAAGGCCTTGGAATTTCCAAGTGATGAATCTTCTTCCTCCTTGCTCCATTCTTCTTCAGGTTTCAACACTTTTGCTCCATCCTTGTTGTCTTGGACAGGGTGCTCCCATCCTTTGTTGACTGCTTTCCAGGCCCTATTGTCAAGTGATCTTAAGAATGCTACCATTCTTGGCTTCCAGTAGTCATAATTGGATCCATCCAATATAGGCAGTCTATTTATAGATCCTACATCTCTGTCCATGTTTCCAGAATTTGCAGTCCCTAGATCTCACCCAGTTAAACAGGCAGGGTGTCTGCTCTGATGCCAATTGAAATTCTGGGATCAGGTACGTGATGTCGAATGAGATGTTTAAACACTTGAAGACTTAGACCAAAACTTAAAGTGCAGGCAAAGTAAACAACACAGGAAATTGTTAACCCAGTTCAGTGTATAACCACACTTACATCTGGGGGCTACCAATCCAGGAAGGAAATCCAATATAAGTAATATTAATTCTAGACTTAAACAACTCAGTTTAATCTTTCACTTAATATATACCCAAGGCAATTTCTACCTAAGACACAACTTAGATATGAGTACCAACTCACTCCCCCTCAATCACACAGTGATATGTTTACAAGTTTAATAAAATTGAAGTCACACTTCAAACAAAACAGCTTGATCTTACTTCACAGTTTCAATCAAGACACAATACACTTTTGCTTAAAAACTCATAAAGTGATACACATATACAACCTGCTATTAAAACACAAACACCCTATTTAGTTTTCTTAATTTCGTACTCTATTCTGAGAGTTTCTGTTGCTTAAATAGATGCTTGGATTTTGGGCTTTCTGTAGGTTATCCAATCCTGATATGCATGCTGCCATCACCTTGAATTAGGGTTTGTTACTTCCTTGATTCTAGGTAAGTCAGTTCTTCTGTTTATACTGAAATCATATAACCAATCTCCCTACAGATGCGCCTTCTTCTGTTTTATCCATTCATAATTAATTCCAGATAAATTCCCTGAATTTACTCAGTTCTGTTAAGCATTAATTAATTCTGGTAGCAGGTTTGAGATGTCACAACATCTGGTGTGACATCCTGAAAACTGAACTTACTTCATTAACTGATACAATGTCACAACATTTGGTGTGACATCCTGAATTAAGTTCATTAACTTATACTCTGTTTGATAATGTCACAACATCTGATGTGACATCCTGAACTAAGTTCAACACTTCTTGTTGGTCAAAAATTCTGCCAATTCTAAACATCTACAAACCTCATCTTAATTGTTAGTTGGTACTGACCTTATCCATTTTCATTCATATTGGCTTGCAACATTGGTTTGTGTTACAAGTTACTCCATTTTAATGTGATACATGTTCATTTCTTCCCACTTCTTCTTCATCTTAATCCTTTTATCACTTGAACACTTCTTCTCATGCTTTGTATGCACATTCATAAGTATTATAGGACATTCATGAATGATGTATGCTCCTGAATTTGACCATTCATGGAGCATTAATACATGTTCATCTTGCATAATCACTCCTTCTTTCTACACTTACTTCACATAGAACTTCCTTGGAGTTTAAGGCATAGTTTGAGCTTAATTGGCTTGTGTTTGGTTTCTTAGACTTAGAGAGAAACCTTAGGGATGTGCTACTTAATTTAGAAGTCATGTAACCTTTAGGTACCTTCAACTTTAGACTTAGGCTTTATTTGAACCCTAGTTTCACTTTATAGGATGTGTGATGCTTAATTGTGTTTCTTATTGATGATTTCATATGCATTTGCCACTAACCTTTTTTGTAGGGGATATGGTAAATAATTGATTATGTGGATGTTTATTCATACTCATACCTCCCCTTTCTCTTTTAAGAGCATTCAACTTGTGTTTGTGAAAAGCACTTGATGTTTCTTTTACAAGTAATCTCTTCACCCCTTTGAGTCCTTATCTCATATTCAACCTTTGAAGTAAGTTATAACTTGTTCTTCTTCTATTTTCTTCTAGGTTTAGAGTTCCTCAAACCTCATTAACCCTAGGATCTCAATTGAATAATAATATAGGGTGAGTCTTAGTTTCCCTTAGAGTTTTCCCTTTTTCTCAACTTGAGTCTTCTTTCTCTTATCTTTAAACAAACTCAAAACATCTAATAAAGGTCAAGCTTCCCCATGTGCCAAGGGACTTTGCCATGAGATACTTGCATACATTCCATATGGGGATGAGGTGTAGGGTATATATCATGATGAATAAGTCTTAGCATGAGGATGCTTCAAAAAAAATCTAAAAGGCATTTCTTCATCTCAAAAACAACAAAAACACCTAACAAGTAAAATAGGCTAGTGTGCTTGAGCTTTAACCTTTGGAACTAAGTTTAGGGATTTCCTTCATACTTAGGTGTGCTTCATATCCATTCCATCTCGGAGTGATGTAAGAAGTACACATTCCATTGAAGGAGACTTGAATACACTCTCTTATGCAAACTCAAATAAAAGCTTCTGAAAAGCTCCAAGCAAATAATAAGCGTCCTTCCTTCGGGAATTCTCTTCTCATCTCTTTCACTCCAAACAAAAAAACTCGCTTCAACTTGTCTTTTTCAAGATGGTAAACGCACTAGTTCCAGACAAGCCTGTAACACCTGAGCATATGCATAAGCAGTTTAATCATAAAAAATACAAACAAACAAATTTCATCCCTAGTTAGGGGAACTACGTTGACTCCGATTCTCATTCTTGATGAGATACGTAGGTATTTGGGTAGGGTCCATTCGAGCACTATTCTTTCTTTTCCCTACATTATCCCCGTTCTTTTTCTTTCTAGTTAGAGGAAGATGAAGAAGATCAACACCTTTTGAAACAGTGCAAGCAAGCGTGGATCCCGTCGAGTACGGCGGGCGTGAAAGAGTGCTAATACATTTCCTTCTCGTAACCGACTCCCTTAGTCGTTCTCTTTGGTTTGCAAGACCTCGTTCTTTCCTTTTTCCCTAGGTTTGTGCAGCATTACCTTTCCCTTTCCTTGGGATAAAAATTCCTGGCTGGCGACTCTTCTTCTTTTTCTGCGCCACTTTCGCGTTTGTACTAGGATGGAAATCCTGGGAGCAACAGCTGGCGACTCTGCTGGGGACCTTGCTTTCCCCTATGCGAGTCAATCCTAGCGCTTGCCTGTTTCTATTTCTCTAGGTGTTTATCTGTTTGCTAATGTGTGCTTTATTGTAGCTTTACTGTTTTATTTACAGCTTTCTTTTACAACTTTATTTACTGCTTTAATTCCGCATTTCCTTTTCATGCATCATTATACTGGACTATCTGGACTGGTTTTTTGGCGGGATGGGAGTTACTGTGAGATGAGTCCAATACCTAGGCTCGAGTGCACCCTAGACATTAGCGTGGACAGAAATTGTACTTCCATGATGTATCATCATGATGAGTGGCAGTGTGTTACGCATCCATATCGCGACCGTCTTGGAAATATTCTGTGTGAGGGTCTTATCTACTTCAGGATACGACCTTGATAATTATGTGCATCTGAGGACCGATCATTGAGGAACTTTATGGAAACAACCCTCTCAAGTGATGACAATGGCATACCATATTTGTTGGCAAACCCACTCGCACCCGAGGGCCCACTGGGAACTCACATAGGATGGCCTTGTTCTCTCGTAAGAACCCGATCAAAGCACTTTTTATGGCGATAGTATTGTACCCTTCGGGATAAATGTACTATTGCTTCTCAATCCAGTGCTTGAAGCTAGGAACTTATGGGGGATGTTTGTTTTTCAGGAATCAGCTGAGACCTCCTCTTTTAGTATATAATGTCGAACCAAAAACAATGATTGTATTATCGCTACTCGACCTGAGAGTCCGTAAGGTTGACCCTTGATAGCACACCCGTGAGATAGGGGATTGTTTACAGGTTTGTAGGAACCCTGACTTTCTACATACCCACTTCATCAGTGTTGTTCCCTGATTTGATCCAGTTCTATGTGGTTCTTTGGTTCTCAATTCTGGGATTCTGTACAGAGATAATATTGTTATTATGACTCTACACAGACACTTAGATCACTGCTCAACACCAACACAACACATATCACTGATCACATGCCTTGCATTGCATCATGACATCATTAACCATTTGTGTTTTTTCATTCTCAGGGTTTACACATTGTTCCCGATTTCGGTCATATTTTTGGTCCAGAGATGGAAGATTCAAGGAAGAAGAATATTCATTACAAGTTCTTTGACACCAAGATTGACATGCTAAATAAGATGATTGTTCTGATTACTCCAGGCCATATTGAGGATTTCCAGAAGGTGCATGTGGGTATTTTGACTATGGTTGTAGAGTTGGATGATTCTGAGAGAAGTGATTCCATACTTTGCTGTAGTACTATGACCCTCAGCTGAGGTGCTTTACGTTCCATGACTTTTAGTTAAGCCCTTTGATAGAAGAGTATGCTTTGATTTTGGGGGTACCTCTCCAGGATCAAGTTCCCTTCAACTCTGAGATGGCTAAACTTACACATATTAATATTGACAAGGCTCTTTATTTGAGCATATCTGTGGTAACTGCAAATCTGAGTACCACCAAAGGCGGAGTATCTGGTTTCTCTCTAGAGTTCTTGATGAAGAAAGCTGAGGAACTTGCTGCCGAGGCTCAGTGGGATTTTGTTTATGCTATTCTGGATCTTTCCATTTATGGGATTATTCTATTTGCAGACCTCGACAAGTTTGTGGACATGAATGTCATTCACCTCTTTGTACTGAAGAATCCAGTGCCCACTCTTTTGGGGGATCTTTATTACTCGGTGCGCTACAAGAATGAAAATAAACGGGGAGGTTTAATACGTTGTTGCGCTCCTTTGTTTCACCAGTGGTTCACAAGACACTTTCCAAGCACTGAATGCTTCACTGATCCTAGCTTGATTTGGTCCCAAAGTTAAGTTGATTATCTACTAAGGACCTCAACTAGATTACCATGAGGTTTAAGGGGAAGAACTTCATCACTAGCTGTGGTAGTTATCCGAATGTGCCACTCTTAGGAGTAACCGGGGGAATCAATTATAACCCGATTCTTCTAATAAGGCAATTAGGAAATCTGCTGGCTCTTGGAAGCTTATCTAGATGAGAGGTGTAACATGCTTTGGTAAGAGTAACAACCAAATGTTTCCCGAATGCGAAGCATGGTTGAAGAAGAAAGCCCAGATTTATCTATTACCTTTCTTTGCCCAAGCCCCCTTTCAGTAGTTGAGCCCAAGACCACTGTACCTTTGGAAGAATTTCAAAAGTTGGAAGCTCTGGTGAACCAAATCAGTATATAGAACACTAAGGTTCATAAATCTTACCAAAAGATGGTGCACCTTAATCAGAGACTGGAAGAAAGAGTTCAGAATTCTAAGAAGACGGGTAGGCCAAACAGAAAGAGTTTGAGGACAGAGAGCTTCACTTCAAAAAGAAAGGTTTAGCTGAGATCAGCAAAGTTGGTGAGCACCGAAGGACCAAGAAGTATTTAGCTGAGGCAAACAAAGTTGTAAATCTCTGGAGAGCACAATGGGAGGCTAATCAGAAAAAGCAGAAGGAGTTGGAAAAAGAATACAAGCTGAAGATTGAAGATTTGCAGGTACAATTGGAAAGCCGGAACAAAGAACTTCAGAAAGCCCACGAGCATCGTAGGGACTACATCCAAAGGTTAGAGCGAGGTCAAAGATTAATGGAGGATGCCCAGAAAGAAATAGAAGAACTCAAAATCTGTGATGGAACTAAGAAGGCTAGATTAGAGCCAAGTCCCAGTAGGGAGAATGAAAAGGTATTCATGCAACAAATCATTGAACTGCATGCTTCTTTTGATCGAATAGATCTGCTCATCCAGAAGTTAATTGAAGACCCAAGACGTCCAGATGTTTCCCAACTGTTCAATGTTGTCAAGCAGTTTAGTTGGAGGTTGAAAGATGTGAAGTTCCATAGAACCTAGTTTCCTTTGATTGTACATGATTACCCATAGGTTTGTTGTGGGAATCTTTTATACTCTTTCTGTTTCATTATTTCAGAAACTTGTAACCCTCCAAGGAGATCTTTTGTTGCTCTTGAGATTTATTTCATATTATCTGATTTGGTTTAGCTTTCTGATTGTTATCTAAGCACCAACATGTGTTCCAGACACCATTTCATCACAACCATCTTATCTGAGCTTTGCATGAATGTTTCTTCCCAACAGTCAGAGTCCCCAAGGCCATCTAGATTTCCATATTATTGAATACCAGAATTGGGATATAAACGACCTTGAGAATAAAAAACACAGCATTTTCATATCATTCATATCATTTCTTGCATTTTAATAGGTTGTTCAGGTTTCCTAACTTATTTTATTATCTCAAGAAGGATTGCAGACCATCACACTCACAAGTACGCCACCCGACAAAATCAACGGTACGTCATGGATGCTATGTAGACTAAACTGGCCGAGCTTCGCCTACGCATGAACGAGTTCATAAACATGATGCAAGGGATTGCCTTGGGGTAACAAGAGTTGCGCGGGCCATTGTCCAAAGGCTTGATGCACTACAAGTGGAGGTTCCGGGCGCAGGAGTCAATATGGATGCGCAAAGGAATCCCGTCAATGCTACTGGTGCGCCTACAGAAGTCGAAAGACCCCTTACTCTGGTAGGTATTCTTGTTCCAATTCCCCATGTGGAAGATAACCAGGCTGACAAGTTCTTAATACTAAACGAGGACATGGGATTTGGTGATGGTGGTGCTCATCGTTAATTTCAAATGTTGGCAGAAAAAGTTTGGGCTCTGGAATGCAAAGAAACCATGGAGATTGATGTCTCTGACATGGGATTTATGCAAGGGCTGGTGATCCCACCAAAGTTCAAAGCTCATGGGTTTGATAAGTGTAATACCCCAAAATTTGTCCTCTTATTTATTACCAATTTTAAGTAGCTTATGCTTTATTTCCATGTCATTTAGCATATCCTTTCATACATCACATTTAAATCATAATAAAAATAAATAAAAATAATAATAAAGCACACATCATCGGTTGAGGCATGAGGCCCGTGATCAAGGGTTATTCGGTGATAATATCAATTATTGGGTCTCAGAAAAAAAATAATCTTAGAATGAATGATCAAAGCCGTATATCCAAGGTGTGCAATTGCAAAAGGGAAAAATCCAAATTTTGTGTCAAGTAACCGGTTACCACCCTGGTAGTAACCGGTTACCACGTGGAAATTTGGAAAAATTCTGTTTTTTAAGCTTGGAGGGGTTTTTCCACACTTTTTCACTTCAACTTTTGCATTTCATTCTACCACTTTTCATGGAAATATTCTAGAATATTCTACCATATTCCAAGGGAAGGTTCTAGATTTTTTCATAACCAACTCTTAACTAACTCCTAAGATAATCCTAAACCAATTTCCTTAGCTAATGCCCAAGCCTCACTCTTAACCCAAAGCATACTCCAAACCAAACATGTATATAAACATTTTTCTCTCCAAACCTCGCAACAACACTTCATTTTTCACATTTGTCTCTCATCACTCTCATTTTCTCTCACTTTGTTCTCATTTTCCAAAACCCCACACAAAGCTTCATCTTCCAAAATTCTTCAAGTTTTGCATTGAAACTTGAAGAATTTGAAGCTAAACCTCCATCATAACATTGATTTCATGGATTATTGAAGAATTTGCTACTAATTTGGTGTTGATTTCACATCTTGGAAGTGATTCTTGGAAGAGTTCACCAAGGTTTTCATCAAATCACATTTATTTTGCATATTCTCGCGGAAGAGCTTTGGATCTACGATTTTCTCTTCTATAACATGTTGATTCTTCATAGCAACAATTACCAAAGAAAACCTACGCTTTGTAGGTTGGTGAAACTCATATTCACTTATGTTTTAAGTTATTTCACATTTTCTCGAAATGAGTGTTCTTCGCGTTTTGTTGATATTTGGATGCTTTAATTGATTAGATCGTTAGGGTTTGGAATCTTGATGTGTTTGTGGTTCCAATTGGTGTTCAGTTGATAGGCATTACATTAGAGCTTATTTGAATAAGCTGGTGCTGATTTTTCCAAGAAATTGCAGAATTTTTTATTCTGGTCTCAGTGTAACTGGTTACTGTCGCTCCCGAAGATTTGCATCCCGGTACAAGCGCAAACGGTCGACGAAAGGAGAAGATGAAAGTGAAATGAATAGAGTCGCCAGCTAGGCATTTTTTATCCCGAAGGAAAGGTAATGCTGCATAAACCTAGGAGAAGATGGATAAGACGGTTGCGAACCAGAGAAACTGAGAAAGGGGCTTGGTTACAACCTGGGAAGGTATTAGCACCCAGATTGTCCGTCGTACTCGACTGGATCCACGGTTACAAGATTGTGTTTAAAGGGGTAGGTGTAAGTGCTATCTATGTGCAAAAGCTGGAAAAGAATATACAAGTGTCAGTGCAAAAGAGAAGTGAAATGCTCAGGAACTGAGGCTTAAAAGAATGTTGAAAGAGGGGGAAAACAAAGAGACTTTTGTTCGATAACTGTTAAGTTATGCCTACGTATCCTCTCGTGCAATGAGTTAGTCAGAACACCGTAGTTCGACTCAAAGAGACTGAAAGATAAATTGACTGTGAACTGATTACTTGTCTATGCTCAAGTGTATGACTCGTCTAGCTCGAGTACTAACTGTCTTGCATTAGACGGAAGAAGCAAGTTCTCGTTTGTGAATGAAGATGATGAGAAAAGAATCCCAAAGGAGACGATTATTGTTTGTTTTTGTGTTTTCAGTTTTGTTATGGTTTTTGGTGTTTTGCATAAGTTAATGAGCTTAAGCCTAAATCAAGGGTTGTAAACTCATTATATCCTCCCTGATTAGGGATAACGAGCCCACTTAAGTATGAGATAAGCATCTCAACTTAATTACCATGATGATGTAGGATTAAGATCATTAACCTACTTGTGATTATTAAGATGTTTTTTTGGGTTTTTGTTTAGTGTTAAGTAATGAATTTAATCTCTAATCACAGATTAGTGGGCTCATTACACCATCCTAACAGAAGGATAATAGATGAGAACACTTAAGCTGAGGAAGATAACTCAACTTAATCCATGGTTAGGGATTAAATTCATTATATAACAAGCCTTTATTAAATGGATTCTAATTAAAGGGATGAGATTAAGAAATGGATTTTATGGTTTGTAAGACAACTTGAGGGGGACTTGTCCATTAAACACTAGGGTTAGTCCTTCTTAACCATAAAGGAAGAATTAGAACCCTAATGTAAGGCCCAAGTTACAAGATGAAGTCTTAGTGATTATTAATATGATTTGACTAAGAGGTTTAAGCAAATTAAAGGTTTAACACTTAGGATTAAAGTTATACACTCCATCCTAAGAGAAGGATGCAAGCATAACCCTAATTCCAAAGTCCTAAAACTTTAAGAGTTTAGTCTCTGATTATTGAGATGAGAAGAGAGACTCAAGGAGACTCAAAGGTAAAAAGCTAAGGGGGACTAATCACAACCCTAATTATTATCATGCTTGGATGTTCCTATGGTTTGTAAGGCTTAAAAAAGATCTTCAAGGAAGCCACCAATGGAAGAAGCAGATGAAAGAAGGAAGAAGCGGAAGAAATAGGTTACTTACTTCTTTGAAGAAGATAAGTAACTGGAAGAAAGAAAGTGAGAAAGAATGAACACAAGTGAACAAGTTCACTTCAAAGAAACCAGCAAGATGCATATGAAAAAGATAAAGAGAAATGATAAGTGAAGGCACATCCACTTCTCAAAGTAACTTACCACCTGAAAATTTTAGCATGAATGCATAAAGTATAAAGCATAAAGAAATGAAATGAAATGAGATGAGATGAGATGAAATGACCAAAGTCATAAGTATTTGTGCAAGGTTAATGTCATGTAGGATGATGCAAAGGCATACAAAATGCATATGAATGATCATACAAAGATGAGATGTCATGTAAGCATGCTTTGAAGTTTGAGAGCTCATGAAACTTAATGAAGTGAAATGAATGCAAGTCATGGAAAATGAATGAAGAAATAATCAAGCATGATTCTAACATGTCCTAAGATGTCTAATATGACATATGAATGCAAGAAATGTCATGGCAAGTTCATGTATGGATGCATATGCAAGATGAATGCAAATGAACATGTGAAATTAGGGTTTTAAGGACATATGATATGCAAATAACAAAGACAGAAGCAAATGACATTATAAAAATTGGAAATCAAGCTCAAACAAACCCATATCCCATACTAGGTCACACCCCAAAGGAGAAGATTAGAAGCCTTACCACTCAAAGGTTATGAATTTCCTAAGTTTCTAGGGTTTTTTGGGTGATTCTCAAAGGAAAATGCAAATCAATTCAAAAATGTAAGATAAATTTATGAGATAAATGACTTATAAACTACATGTTATGCACAAAACAATGCAAAAACAATCATCTTTAAAATCTTCTTGGTTAGGCAGAAAAGAGTTTTTCAAGTTAGGGTTCAAAAATATGTTTTAAATGACCCTTAATTCAAAGAAAATTCTCAAGTTATGATCAAACCTAAAAAGAAATTTGTGTGAAGAGTTTGAAAATGTTTCTAAATGCAAAGGGATGATTCATGATTTTTTTTGGTGATTTTTAGAAACTTAAATGTATTTTTAATTAATTAAAAGACTTTAATTAATTAAAAATAACATTTAAATATTTTAAAAATACTTTTTATATGCAAAAAATAAAATAAAAATCATTTTCTAATTAAGAAAAATATTTGAAACAAAAATGCAAAAGGAAATATTATTTGAAGTTTTTAATCTATTTTAAATATGTTGTGCAAGAAAAATAGAAAAAAATGAATTAAAGGGAAAATATGCTGATCCAGTGGTCCAGATTCAAACTGGGGAAAGAAAAGTTGACTAGCGCGTGATTCAAGGGCTGAGATTTCTTTCTGGCTAATTAACCTAATTAATTAAATTAATTAAGGATTAGGGTTAACTGAATGCATATGGACCATTCATACACGCGACAAAACACATCCTACGACCATTATTCAAACTGGTCATTAATTACAGGATTATGGTTTAATGACCCTTAGGTGACCGGAACAGCGTTCCGGTCATCTTCTCCGGCAGCACCTTCATGCTATCTCACTCCCTAAGCTACCCCAACCCCTCTAAAGCTCCAGAATCAATCCCCTAACATCCATAAGCAAGAATCAGCCATCAAAACATATTTATCATGCATCAAAAACAAGATTCGAATCAAATCGTAAAACTGAAAAAAAAACTTTCAGACATTCAATACATGCTTAATACTCAACCATTTTCAAAACAAATTACATCAGGATGATCAGTGAAGCATGAAGATTCATTTAGAAACTTAAAATGCAAGTTCTGGAAAAAAAGTTCTTGAGGTTACCTGAGATTGAGCTTTCAGTTCTTGAGCTTTCTGGACCTTTCTTTGGTGCAAACCAACCCCAATGAGCTTCCTGAGAATGCTTTGATGCTTGGAGTGAGTTTATTTGGCCTCCTTTTGAAGTTCAGTTCTGAAGGATGAAAAATCGTATTTTGTGTGTGATGTGTTTCAGGCCATTTTGATGGTTGGGATTTGTTCTTTAGGTGATGCTGAGTTAAATGGTGAAGAAAGCTTTGTTTTTTTAGTGGCTGAGTGATGAGAGTCTAAGAGGGAAAGTTTTATGGTGATTTTGTGTAATCTGAGTATGGGGAAGATCCAAGCTTCAATGTGTTATGGAATGAGGTCCATGAGGTTCACATAAGTCATGCTGATTGGTTCAGAGAGTTGGTGTGGAATAGTTTGATCGGTATGGGATAAATTTCAAAAAGTCAAGGTTATGTGTACTATGGGCATGGGTCATGGCAGGAGTGGTTCCAAGGCATGTCTGGCCTCAACTGGCTTTGTGGAAGGCCTTTGGATCAAAAGATTGCAGCTGAATGGCTTGGATGAAGAGATATCATGCCTTATGCAATTTTCCCTCTTTGACATTTCTTGTGAATCAAGCCATAAAAATGCCAAGTTCTTGGGCCAATTCTGATGTTTAGAAGTCACATAGGCATGTTATGAAGTGTAGAAGTTGATTAGAGGTCATTAGAATGCTTGAACATGCCATTTTGCAAATCCCTCTTTGACATGAAACTTGAAATTTTAGGATTTTTGCCAACTTTGAAAGGCCATATCTTGAGTTCTAGGATGAATAAAGACATGTTCTTGTACTTTTTGAAAAGGGAAAGACCTAATCTACAACTTTCTTGACCAAGAATTTTTCATTTGAAGCATTTTTGGTTATGAAAGAGAAGGTTGAAAAACTTTCCCAAAATGGAATGTTTGCATTTCAAGTCATTTCCATTTTTGGCAAGTTTGCAAATGGCTCAAAATTCTTCAATCTTGTGAACTTCCAACCTCTTCTAAGATAAAATAAAGATCATAGAACCTAAATTTGATGAAAATACCCCTTTGGTTCCATTGTTGGGGGCCTCAGATGCCCTGATTTTGACTTAACTTGCTCAGGAAGTTACCCAGTGAACAAATGACTTCCACAAGGAGTTTCTTCATAAAACTTGGTACACATGATCCTTATAACATATTAAGAACATTAGAAATAATAATGGCCCAAAAATTTGGAGTTAAGGCCTCTGAAACCAAAACCCTAATTTTGATCATCTGTGTAGTGAAAACCCTAGCTCTGCTTCCATGCCTTGCCAGTTCTTGTGATTTCTTGACTTCCATGAACTTTGAGGGATATAATATGATGGTAGAACACACATGGACCCTATTGGAAAGCTTTGAGGAATTTGGGATGGCTCAGATGAATCCTTTGATTGCTCAGATCACAAACCCTAGATGTAGATGAACTTGAACTATGCAAATGAAACAAATATGCAATATGAGGCGGTATGCTTATGCTTATGCAAACATGAAAGATAACAAGCCATGGTGTGATAAAGAGTGAGGGAAAATTTGGGGTGTTTACAGTTGCCCCTATTCAAACATGAGTTAGCTGAGTAGGATGTAAGCATCTGTCTTAACAGACTAACAAGATAACTTGTGGTTAAATACCAAAGACAGTCCAAAATTTGCACTCGCTGGATAGAAGAAGAAAAGGGATATAAATTGTAAAAGGGTAGTATAATATGATTATCAAATGAAGATGATGAAGGATGACCATCGAGCAGAGGACGACTGCTGGGGATAAAGCGATAAGTAAAGCAATGACGGGGACGACCGACAAGCTGGAGAAATAAAGAGACCATGACGGGGACGGCCATCAGGTAAGGATATAAGATTCTCTGGGGATTAAAGTAAAGGCAATGATGGGGACGACCATCAGGTTTGCAAAGTAAAGTAAACAACGATGGGGACGACCATCGGTTCAAAGAATAATGGAAATAAATGATGAGGGACGATCATCAAAGGTGAAGGACGATCACCTAGCAGGGGACAACTGCTCTTTATCACGACATAGGACGAATGTCGGATAGAAAAGGTCGACGATGGGGACGGCCATCAGATAAGCATGATGAAGGACGATCATCAAGAGGTGAAGGACGGTCACCTAGCAGGGTATGGCTGCTCTCGGGGCTTATCACGACATAGGACGAATGTCGGATAACAAGATCAACGATGGGGACGACCATCGAATAAAGTGATGAAGGACGATCATCAAAAGGTGAAGGACGATCACCTAGCAGGGGACGACTGCTCTTTATCACGACATAGGACAAATGCCGGATAAAAAGGTTCCAATAATGGAGATTCCACTAGGGAAAGGGATGAGGGACGGTCATCCAAAAGTGAAGGAAGATCACCTCGCAGGGGACGGCTGCCGAAAAGATCACGACATAGGACGAATGTCGGATAGAAGAAAAGTTGCTTTGTTGGTGACTTGCTGAGGATTGGTAAACACGGACGAATGCTTATGATTAAGAATAAAAAGGTATAAGTGTTTGATGACGTGTATAAATTAAAGATGCAGACGAGCATCCTTAGGACCATGATACAGACGAGTATCGGTAGAAACAAACACTGACACATGTTCAGAGATGATGATACAGACGAGTACCAACTGGTTAACAAAGAACACAGACGAGTGTCATATCTGTTGAGGAGTGATATATATAAAAGATACAGACGAGTATCAGAGACTTCTGTATAAGTATGAGTGAATATTGGTTTATTGATGAAGCATGAGCAAGACACGAACGAGTGTTCAACTTGCTGGGGAATGTATGACACAGACGAGTGTCAAAAGGGAATATGTATAAGTTATGAACAAAAATTTGTATGTGATAGTGCAAAAGGTATTCTGGCGACCTGTGGGGATAGGATGACATGGACGAGTGCCGAAAAGAGTGTGTTATAAACCAGCATTTGGTTTGCAACCAGTGTTTTGGCAACCATGCTGGGGGAATATGGCACGGACGAGTGTCAAAAAGAGTGTGTAGGTATCTATTTTTGAGAATGAAAAGGGGACGTTTTGGCTTATATCTGCGGTGAATAATACGACACGGACGAGTGTCGAAAAGATTATATATGAACAGGCATTTGAGTTGGAGAGTGCAAATGGGACGCTTTAGCTTTTATTTGCAGGGGATGCGAGTTTTTATATATATTGTTGATGAAATACTGATGGTAATTGCAGGTGACTGGCTCGAACCTGGCTTGTGATCATGCAAATGTTTGATTTTTGCCATAATGCTCCGTATTAGACGGAATACTACACTTATTTTGTGAATATGATGCAAATGCTATGATTATGCAAAAGAGAAACTGATTCGGGATTCGGATCCTGCTGAAGACAAGATCTCTGGCTGATCTGCTTGGAGGGATATCCCAGCTGGGGGAGATCATTGGTAGATCTGTTAGGAGATATAGCTCTGCTTGGGGAAATAGATCATTAATAGATCTATCTGTAAGGAGAACTCAGCTGGGGAGAAGGAAACTTTCGTCACTTTGTTGTGTAAGAGTTTCAGGCATTGCTCTTCTGGAGAGAGAATGGTAACTTCTGTGGGGAGATAGTTCTTTTAACCTTACTGATGATGGGAGATCTGGCACTCCGGTGGGGATCTTAGCTGGGGAAGCTCCTGTTGAGTAGACTTGTGCCGGGGATGAGGAAGTTTTGACAACTTTGCTGGGGGAAAACATTTCAGATACTGCTTGGGGAAGAGGTATGCTGGGGATGTATGCTTGGCCTGCCCCATGCCGTGTATTGAATACATGCAACCTGTTAAGACAAAAGAAACGTACAAGTATCCTGACGTATCCCTTACCGGATTTTGTCATAGGAGTTAGGCTTTCCTGCGAGTAAAATTATTTCCTGCACGCATTTATTAAAGTGGCTCATTTGTTTTATGCAAGTGTTGCATCATGAATACTGGACATTTTACAAACGAAACATAAAAATGTACAAAATGAGGTGTGACTGAAAGCTCTGAGTTTATTAATCGGGGTGCCCAGAATTGGCAAATACAGTCAAAGAAACAAATCCCCTGAAATGAGGAGATTGCTATAAATTGAGAAATGTAAAAGTGTTGGCAATGTTGATGACGCTCCAGTGAGCTTCCTTTGCTATGACCTGTATGACCTTGACGTTCTTCTCATCTTGCTTTCTAAAGAAGGTTGATTCTGACCGATGCTTTATCCTTTCAAAGCTTGCCGTGTTGTGAAGAATACAGACGAATTCAGAATGCAGTTGTTCGCTTATTCCCTGATTTTACGTGGATCGCCCTTTCGGGTTTTCAATCCACCGAGATACCCATTTTTGCCTGAGCTGTCCAATGCGGCTCTTCAACTCAGCGGGTGTACACATTTTATTAATATATATTTTCCCTTATTTTTCCCGAGTCTTTTATTCTGTTTTTGACTCGCCGGGATGCCATATTTTTGCCTGGACTTACATTCTGTTTTTATATCCAGCGGGTCATTTTATGCGAAGTATTTTTTAACTGCATCTGAATTCACAGGGGATAAGAAATCTTCACCATCCATAGTAGTGAGCATCAGTGCTCCACCAGAGAAAACCTTCTTTACTATGAATGGACCATCGTAATTTGGAGTCCATTTGCCCCTGTGGTCTGTATGAGGAGGAAGGAGTCTTTTCAGCACAAGATCTCCTACTTGGTATTCCCGAAGCCTGACTTTCTGATCAAAAGCTTTCTTCATCCTTTTCTGATATAACTGCCCATGACAGATGGCAGCCAGCCTCTTTTCTTCGATCAAATTCAATTGATTGTACCGAGACCGAACCCACTCTGCTTCATTCAGCTTTACATCCATCATTACCCGTAAGGAGGGTAGCTCAACTTCAACTGGTAGGACTGCCTTCATACCATACACAAGCTGATAAGGCGTTGCCCCAGTAGATGTTCTGATTAAGGTTCGATACCCATGCAAGGCAAATGGTAGCATTTCATGCCAGTCTTTGTAAGTAACCACCATCTTCTGCACAATTTTCTTGATGTTTTTGTTAGCTGCCTCAACAACGCCATTCATCTTTGGCCTGTAAAGAGAAGAGTTGTGATGTTGGATTTTGAAGTCCCGACACAGTTCTGCCATCATTTTGTTGTTTAAATTGGAACCATTGTCAGTAATGATTCGCTCGGGAACTCCATATCGACAGATGATGTCTATTTTCAGGAATCTGGCTACAACTTGTCTGGTGACGTTTGCATACGAAGCTGCTTCAACCCATTTGGTGAAGTAATCAATGGCTACCAGGATGAATCTGTGGCCATTTGAAGAAGTCGGTTCGATCTTTCCAATCATGTCAATGCCCCACATGGCAAAGGGCCAAGGTGAAGACATCACGTTCAAAGGATTTGGAGGCACATGTACTTTGTCTGCATAGATATGGCATTTGTGGCACTTTCTGGCATAGGCACAACAGTCTGCGTCCATTGTGATCCAGTAGTAACCTGATCTTAACAATTTCTTAGCCATTGCATGTCCTCCAGCATGGGTACCGAAAGAACCTTCATGCACATCGTGCATCAGCGAGTCTGCTTTTTTCTTGACATCTGAGAAGAACCATGTCAAAGTTTCGCTTGTATAATGAACCATCAGCATTAAGGAAGAAACTGTCGGCCAGCCTTCTTAATGTCTTCTTATCATTGGATGATGCCCCAAGTGGGTATGTTTGATCCTCCAAGAAGCATTTGATTTCATGGAACCAAGGCTTGTCATCTTTAGCAATGTCCACGGAGAATACGTATGCCGGTCGGTCTAGTCTGGATACCGAAATCTGAGGCACAAAATTGACAGTTTGAACCTTGATCATGGAGGAAATGGTAGCTAGAGCATCTACGAACTAATTTTCGTCTCGAGGGATGTACTCAAGTTTGACTGTTGTGAAGAAAGTCAATAATCTCCTCGTGTAGTCACGGTATGGAATCAGATGCTCTTGGTGGGTGTACCATTTGTCGTTGGTCTGATTAATGACCAAAGCTGAATCGCCGAATACGTTCAATATCTTGATCCTGAGGTCAATGGCTTCCTCAAGACCCATGATACAGGCTTCGTACTCCGCTTCGTTGTTAGTGCAGGCAAAGGTGAGTTTTGCCGAGAAAGGCATATGAACTCCTCTAGGTGTAATGAGCACTGCACCAACTCCACGACCATTCATATTGACAGCCCCATCAAACATCATAGTCCATTCTTCTTCTGGGTCAGGCCCTTCAGTGTGAACAGGCTCTTCATGATCTTTCGCTTTCAAGTACATGATGTCTTCATCAGGGAAATCAAATCTCATGGGCTGATAATCATCAATGGATTGCTCAGCTAGATAGTCAGACAGTACACTGCCCTTGATGGCCTTTTGAGATGTGTACTGAATGTCATATTCTGTCAGAATCATTTTCCATCTTGCAACCCTTGAGGTAAGTGCTGGCTTCTCAAATATGTACTTGACGGGATCAAATTTTGAGATCAATAAGGTAGTGTGAGTCAACATATACTGCCATAGTCGGCGAGCAACCCACGCTAAATCACATCAAGTTTTCTCGAGCAGTGAATAACGTTGTTCACAGTCAGTAAATTTTTTGCTTAGGTAGTATATTGCATACTCTTTTCGAACAGACTCGTCATGCTGGCCCAACACACACCCCATTGATCCTTCTAATACTGTCAGGTACATTATTTGAGGTCTTCCTTCAATTGGAGGCATGAGAATCGGAGGTTCTTGTAGGTACTCCTTGATTTTGTCAAAAGCCTTTTGACAATCTTCGTTCCACCTGACCGCTTGTTCCTTTCTTAATAGTTTGAAAAGGGGCTCACAGGTTGCAGTGAGGTGAGATATGAACCTTGATATGTAGTTCAATCTACCTAAGAACCCCCGAACTTCTTTTCCAGTCCTGGGTGCAGGCATTTCCTGAATGGCTTTGACTTTGTCAGGATCAACTTCAATTCCCTTTTCACTTATGATAAATCCCAGCAGCTTACCGGAACGTACCCCGAATGTGCATTTGTTGGGGTTTAACTTCAATTGATACTTTCTCATACGCTTGAACAACTTCAGCAGATTTACCAGATGGTCTTCTTCAGTGAGGGACTTGGCAATCATATCATCCACGTAACATTCAATTTCTTTATGGATCATGTCGTGGAATAATGTCACCATAGCCCGTTGATAAGTTGCACCGGCGTTCTTCAACCCAAAAGGCATTACCTTGTAACAAAATGTGCCCCAAGGTGTGATGAAGGTTGTCTTCTCCATGTCTTCGGGTGACATTCTGATCTGATTATACCCAGAAAATCCATCCATGAAGGAAAATACCGAGAACTGAGTTGTGTTGTCGACCAATACATCAATGTGAGGTAATGGGAAATCATCCTTCGGGCTAGCTCTGTTCAGGTCCCGGTAATCCACACACATCCGTACTTTGCCATCCGTTTTAGGCACATGTACAATGTTAGCGACCCACGGCGGGTAACTAGTCACAGCAAGGAAACCGGCGTCCCACTATTTTTGTACTTCTTCCTTAATCTTCTTGGCCATATCCGGACGAGTACGACGTAGCTTCTGTTTCACTGGAGGGCAATCTTCCTTTAATGGTAGCTTGTGCATAACAATATCTGTATCTAGACCTGACATGTCTTGATAGGACCAAGCAAAGACGTCGACGTATTCTCGAAGCATGTCAATGAGTTGTTCCTTTACTGAAGCTTGCAGACCGGCCCAATCTTCACTTCTTTCAAATCCTCTTCGGTACCAAGATTCACTGTTTCAACCTCCTCCTGATGAGGAGTAATCACTTTCTCTTCTTGCCTCAACAACCTGGCTAACTCTTCAAGTAACTCATAGTCTTCTTCAACCCCTTCATCAGCTTGATTAATTGGATTGTCGAAGTCAAAGGTCATAGCGGTGCTGTTGTCGGTGCAATCTGGAGGATAATCTCTACAAGGTTTGAGATTGGTTTGTTTTAGTGATCAATTTTAATCTTGCTTAAAAAATGAAGTTAATTATTTTGAAAACATTTCCATTTTATTGTTTTGTACAAAAGTGAAAAATGAAAAGACAATGAGCGAAAAAGATACTTGTTTGCAAAAGATGTCCGATATTCATTGATAATTCATTTGCACAAAATTACAATATGGCCCTATTACAAAATTAGTCCTGACACCTTGGGCAAGATGCAGGACTTGATGCATGCTGAAAAAAGCAGGAAATAATAATTACTCTGCAGGAGTAACCCTTATAATTTCCTGGGAAGTCCAGTTAAGGACTTGGTGACTCGGGATCCTTGGACGAATCCAGCTCTCCAGGCTGCGGTCGCTTTCCGCCTCATCTTCCAGGTTGTTAACAGCATCTGGGGTGAGCATCCCCCCACTGATGAATTTGGGCTCCTTTGCAGCCTCTGATTGATCTTATCGGAATGGTTTGTAACCCAAACCGAATCTGTCCTCCTTCTTCTCCACCGGCAGCAGTTTTCCCCAGCCTTGGGCATTTCCATCTTTAACAACCTTCCGGGCTTGCTGATAGGAGACAATTGAAGTACCCATCCTATCCTCCTGGGATACAGCAAATACTTCAGTCGTCGCCTCATTGACGTTCACTGCTTCGAACCCTTGGCTCATGGTTTCATGGATTTCACCATCCATTTCAATGTATTTGTACGTAGCCAGATGGCTAACAAAGATGTCCTCTTCACCACAGATGGTGATAATCTGTCCTTCCCACTCATATTTCAATTTCTGGTGAAGGGTCGACGTAACTGCGCCAGCATCGTGAATCCATGGTCGACCCAACAAACAGTTGTAGGCCGGCTGTATGTCCATCACATAGAAATTAGTCTTAAAGATCTGCGGACCGATTATCACAGGCAGCTCCACCTCTCCAAGAACAGACCTCTTGGAGCAATCAAAAGCCCTGACCACCAGATTGCTTGGTCGGAGAGCTATTCCATCATATTCGAGCTTGACAAGAGCTTTCTTCGGAAAGACATTGAGTGAAGACCCAGTATCCACCAGAACATGAGAAAGTACAACCCTTTTACACTCCAGGGTGATATGCAAAGCCTTGTTGTGGTGACGTCCTTCTGTTGTTAAGTCAGCATTGGTGAAACCTAGCCCATGGCTAGTATTAACATTGGACACCACTGTCTCAAGCTGATTCACTATGATCTCTTCTGGCATGTAGGCAACATGCAGAACTTTGAGTAATATGGAGATCTTAGAAGGAGTCTGGTGGAGCTGATCCACAACTTTGTAATCACTTCTTTTAATTATCCTCATAAATTCATCCACATCCTGATCAAAGGATGATTTATGAGTCTCTTTTGGTTCAGGTTCTTCTGGTGCCACACTTTTCCCTTTGGCTTTGGCAACAACCTCTGCCTCAGTGTTGTTTCTTGGAGCTTGTAACGCGAAGAGACGTCCGCTTCGGGTGAAGCCTCCGCCTCCCCCTACATTATCCACTTGGGGGGTGTGAACCGAAGAATCAAGAAGGACTTTTTTCCATTGCAGTAAAGGTCTGCTCCATAATGCCATGGTACAACATTGTCTTTGTCATATGGAATAGGCCATGGCATCGTGATGGTGACTGGGCTCACTGCAGCAGAGGTTGGAACCGTTATTGTCTGTGGATCATAGAAAATGGTGACAAGACTTCTGGTGGATGTTGGTGGTGATGAATTGAAGCTTGATTGTTGTTGAAACTGTTGCTGAGATTGTCGAAAGTTGCTGGAGTTTGGGACCGTTGTAGGATCATAATAAATAGTAACTGTGGAGATATCATTGTTGGTGGTTGCTGAAGTTGTAGAAGCGGGTGCAAATGAATTATTGTGTGTTGAAGTGATGGAAGAAGTGGTTGCTGAAGTTGTAGACGAGTCTGTAGGAACAATTGTTGTTGCAGTTGTAGAAGAATCATTTGTCTTGGAAAAATGAGTTGCTGGTGTTGTAGAAGTTGTTGTGGTTATTTGCAGAATGCATTCTTTAATAAAGCCATTGATTCCATTCCTCAAGCTTGCACACCCGTTCTCGGAAACCTTGCAAGATTCACAAGAGGCCTCACAACCTGGAAACACTTGGCATTTCAAAAGCTGAGCTTTAACCTCTGCCAGAGGTGTCTGAATACTTGCAGTATCTTCAATTGAAATCATGGGTGAACCTTCTTCTATAGCATTAATCCTTGGCCCACTGTGACTTGGCATAGGATTTTTCATGACATTGGGAGGTGGTGCAAAGTTCAGGGCCTTTGAATCTACCAGATCCTGGACCTTCATATGCAGAGCCCTGCATTTTTCCATGGAATGACCAGGTGCGTTAGAATGAAAAGCACACCTAGCATTGACATCATAATTTCTTGGAAGGTTCTGAGGATCAGGTGGAGCCAATGTCCTCAACTCAACAAGATTGAGCTTTAGGAGTTGTGGCAGCAATGTGGCATATGTCATTGGAATAGGGTCAATCACCCTGTTGATCTGAGATGGCCGCTGTTGGAAAGGGCGTTGTTGTTGATTGTTGTTATTGTTGTTGTAGGATCTCTGTTGAGGAAACTGTGGCTGTTGAGGAAAATGTTGTGGTTGTTGAGTATATTGAGGAAGTGGAGTAGGAATAGTGACGGAAGCAATTGATCTGGGCAGATATTGGGGTCTCCCTCTTCCCATGTGTACAGAATTTGTTTCACTAGATCTACGGGGCCCAGCAAATGGCTTCCTTGCACTACTTGAACTGGCACCATTGTCGGAGACCTTTCCCATCTTCAGCAAGTTCTCAATTCTTTCCCCAGCTATCACCATGTCTGCAAAGCTGGTGGAAGAAAATGCAGCCAATCTGTCAATATAGGTACCTTGGAGAGTATTCATGAACATATCTGCCATCTCCCTTTTTGACATTGGGGGTTGAACGGCAGCAGCTAGGTGCCTCCACCTTTGGGCATACTCTCTAAAGCTTTCACGGGAAGACTATGACATTCCCATCAGAAGGGTTCTGTTTGGAGCCATGTCCAAATTATACTAATATTGACGAATGAAAGCTTCAACCAAGTCTTTTCCAATTTCAAACTGTGGCCCTGGTTAAATGGGAATACCACTCTCGGGATGCCCCTGTCAAGCTATCCTCGAAGTAAAACATCCACAGCTTCTCATCCATTGTGTAAGCTTTCAATCTCCCCTGGAAAGACTGAAGATGGGTACGTGGGCAGGATGTGCCATTGTATCTTTCAAAACAAGGGGGTTTGAACTTATGAGGAATTCTAACCCCTTCCACCAATCCCATGTCCATGACATCAAAACCCAGAGAGTTTTGGGATTCAAGAGATCTTAGCTTCTCTGCTATCTCATCCAACCGACGGTCGTAAACTTCGTCTCCAGCCCTAACCACAATAAACTGTTCTTCTTGAGGGTCTTCCTACAAAGCCCTCCCTCTAGTGTTACCTTGGGTGTTTCTTATAGCATTGATGTCTGGGTTCAGGTGAGGTCCAAACTCTGGTGAATCAGTGTGAGGCTGCACGTGATCGTTGTTACTGGTACCCCCTGTACCTGGATGGTTTTCCTCGGGAGTTTGCCGCTCGACTAACTCTCTTAGTCTCTCCTGGCTCTGAGCCAAACCAATCATTACTGTCATAAATTGATTCATTTGGGCCCTCACCTCTGTCCTCTCATTGACCATCTGGGCTCTCACTTCAGTCAAGTCTTGTTGAACCTGATCCATTTGTAATCCCGGAAGGTTGTTTCTTGTCGGATACCGGTGCACTCTATTGACAGGGAACACTCTTCTGCGAGCAATGTTTCCTGAAACCACAACAAAGTGAGAAACAACAACAAACAAAACCCTATAAAACAAAAAGAAAATGTTAGTATGCAATGCAGGATGCCTATTTGTCTTCCAAGGGTATCCGGTTTGGTTCTTTGGTTTTGACCTTTCCAGACCTCGAGGAAATGATGATGTTGCAGAGAGATAAAACCACAGAATAATACAAACCATATATTACAAAAATGAAGATACATAGTTTGATTACAATAAAATTCCCATGGTGGGTCAAAATACAACAACAAAGTCAAAAGTACAAACAAAGGAAGTACAAATACAAGGAAATCAAACATCCAGTCCAAGTCATCCTCTCTGACTTCCTTCAGGAGAGCCTCAGTCACTGGACCAATTGGGTGCTCTGTAATGGTCCTGATGAGGAGGTTCCTTGTAGCAATGGCACTGGTCAACTTCTTATGTTTATCCTGATCCTTTGACCTCTTCAACCCTGCTCGGAGCTTTAACTCAGAGATCTCCTTTTGTGCTGCTAACAGAGCTGTCTGATTCTTCTTCTCACTAGCCTCCAGCTGCTCTATCCTAGCTTGGGTTCTCTAATCTTCCTGTGCACGGGCCTCAGTGATCCTGATCCACCTAGCATGACTCTCCTCTAAGTAATGCGCAGCTCTGGCCTTCTGAGTCTTAGCTTCCTTGCAGGCATTCTTCAGCACTAATTCTCCTACTCTAGCCTTTCTGATGTAGTCATCCGTCTTCTCAATCTTGGTCAAGTGCTCAATCCGGAGCTTCTCTAACCTCTCATTATCTAGACGGCTGTCATTCCTCTCCCAGAGGGTCTTCTTCAAGGCTTCAGAGAGTTGAGTATTCCTTTCCTTCAGCTTCTCAAACTCCTCTAGACTGACAGTAGCTGCAGGCTCTACTACTGATGGCCCAGGTACATCCTCTAAGGTGAATGGCATACGAGTGATCTGTCCCCTGGTACGAGACCAGTCAAGATACTGTGCTGAAGCTATGTTGTTGAACTTGCCAATAATAGTTGTCCCCTTAGTCTGAATGTTGTCCCAAGCCTAGGCTGCCTGTCTAACAATGGCAAGGTTGTGCTGGATGTCACAATAAAGGGTTTCTGTCAAATCTTTCCCTCTTGGGGGATGTACCAAAGCATACCCTAATTGCCTCTTGAAAAGCAAAGGGTTGTAGTTGATGCAACCTTTTACTCCAATCAAGGGTACATTGGGGTACTGCCCACAGCTAGTAATGATATATTTGCCCTTGGGGCTCTGAGTGCATCATCTGATGTCTTCTGATGTAAGGGCAATCAATCTCTTAGCCCATTTCCTTGGCTGATGAGGATTCAGGAAAGTGTTCGACTTCGGAAGGTGCCTTAACAACCAACAGTAGAAGAGGGGAGCACAACATCTGACCAATTTCCCCCTTTGCTTCTCATTCCTTTGATTCACTGAATAGTAGAAGTCTCCAAGCAAGGTAGGGACTGGGTTCCTCAGTAAGAACAGGTGAATAGCATTCTTGCTTACAAACTTTGGCTTAAAGAAATGGTATGTGATGTTGCTCTTCCTGGAAATATCCATGCTGACAATGGATGCTGGTGAAGAAGACTGAGGAGAACCACTGATGAAGGTAACTACTGAAAACTGAAGGAGATAAACTGGAGAAGGTGAAGAAGAGTCTCTGATGAAGACAAACTGATGAAGGTGCTGGAGGAGAATCTCTGATGAAGATAACTGGAGGAATCTGAGCAGCATAACAGGTCAAAACCAAACCAAAGATAAGATGTGGATACCCTGTAAAACAAATAGACAAATGTTAAATGATGCAAAATGATGTATGCAAAATGATATGCAAAGGGTTTGTGATTATGTGTTGGATCTGTAATCTGCCTTGATAAGGTCCATGCATGTTCATAAGTCTGGATGGAGGCTTAGAAAACCAGTAACCAGGTGGGGGACTCAAATAAAGAGTCACAAGTCCAGGGTTTTCACAAGAACTGTCCAAAATGATACAACCTTAACAAAACTAGTAACAAGGTATGATGAGGCCAAGGGTTCCTGCAAACCTGTAAACATCCCAACCCCCTCACATGTATTGTTCTAGAACAAGGATCCTCAGACTTGGACCAGTTATGAGAAGTGTAAACACTTCTAACCCGGAGGTACAGTGTTTACAATAACCATAAAAGATCCTCCTCTAATTCACCTCAGATGCTGAAGGTCATAAAAGGTCATCCAGACTTAGCAGGCTTCCCATATAGCCCTAGTACTACAGGAAATCCGTAGCACAGAGTTCTCAAGAAGAAACCCATGTCTGAACCGTGATTCATATTCCCGCACCAGACCGAAATGGAATGGGAAAGAATATGAAGCCACTATATCCTATGTGTCACTCAGGCTCCCGGTATGGAACCTCAATCACTCAACAATCCCTCCCACCAAAGAAACAGCATATCCAACACAAATGATAATGACAGTATGAAATGCATAAAACTGTAAATGAAAGCAATAAATAAAGCTGTACAGAAAGTAATAAATAACAATCACAAGTAGCATATAACACCCCCATAAACACAAACCAAACAAGCACTGGGAGGAACCCACAAAAAGAACCAGAAAACCTGGTTGCAATATAAGAAGTCCCCAGCAGAGTCTCCAAGCTGTCGCTCCCAAAGATTTGCATCCCGGTACAAGCACGAACGGTCGGCGAAAGGAGAAAATGAAGGTGAAATGAATAGAGTCGCCAGCTAGGCATTTTTTATCCCGAAGGAAAGGTAATGCTGCATAAACCTAGGAGAAGATGGATAAGACGGTTGCGAACCAGAGAAACTGAGAAAGGGGGTTGGTTACAACCTAGGAAGGTATTAGCACCCAGATTGTCCGTCGTACTCGACGGGATCCACACTTATAAGATTGTGTTTAAAGGGGTAGGTGTAAGTGCTATCTGTGTGCAAAAGCTGGAAAAGAATATACAAGTGCCAGTGCAAAAGAGAAGTGAAATGCTCAGGAACTGAGGCTTAAAAGAATGCTGAAAGAGGGGGAAAACAAAGAGACTTTTGTTCGATAACTGTTAAGTTATGCCTACGTATCCTCTCGTGCAATGAGTTAGTCAGAACACCGTAGTTCGAATCAAAGAGACTGAAAGATAAATTGGCTGTGAACTGCTTTTGTTTGTCTATGCTCAAGTGTATGACTCGGCTGGCTCGAGTGCTAACTGTCTTGCGTTAGACGGAAGAAGCAAATTCTCGTTTGTGAATGAAGATGATGAGAAAAGAATCCCGAAGGAGACGATTATTGTTAGTTTTTGTGTTTTCAGTTTTGTTATGGTTTTTGGTGTTTTGCATAAGTTAATGAGATTAAGCCTAAATTAAGGGTTGTAAAATCATTATATCCTCCCCGATATGGGATAATGAGCCCACTTAAGTATGAGATAAGAATCTCAACTTAATTACCATGATGATGTAGGATTAAGATCATTAACCTACTTGTGATTATTAAGATGTTTTTTTGGGTTTTTGTTTAGTGTTAAGTAATGAATTTAATCTCTAATCACAGATTAGTGGGCTCATTACACCATCCTAATAGAAGGATAATATATGAGAACACTTAAGCTGAGGAAGATACCTCAACTTAATCCATGGTTAGGGATTAAATTCATTATATAACAAGCCTTTATTAAGTGGATTCTAATTAAAGGGATGAGATTAAGAAATGGATTTTATGGTTTGTATGACTACTTGAGGGGGACTTGTCCATTAAACACTAGGGTTAGTCCTTCTTAACCATAAAGGAAAAATTAGAACCCTAATGTAAGGCCCAAGTTACAAGATGAAGTCTTAGTGATTATTAAGATGATTTGATTAAGAGGTTTACACAAATTAAAGGTTTAACACTTAGGATTAAAGTTATACACTCCATCCTAAGAGAAGGATGCAGGCATAACCCTAATTCCAAAGTCCTAAAACTTTAAGAGTTTAGTCTCTGATTATTGAGATGAGAAGAGAGACTCAAGGAGACTCAAACGTAAAAAGCTAAGGGGGACTAATCACAAACCTAATTATTATCATGCTTGGATGTTCCTATGGTTTGTAAGGCTTAAAAAAGATCTTCAAGGAAGCCACCAATGGAAGAAGCAGATGAAAGGAGGAAGAAGCGGAAGAAATAAGTTACTTACTTCATTGAAGAAGATAAGTAACTTGAAGAAAGAAAGTGAGAAAGAATGAACACAAGTGAACAAGTTCACTTCAAAGAAACCAGAAAGATGCATATGAAAGAGATAAAGAGAAATGAAAAGTGAAGGCAAATCCACTTCTCAAAGTAACTTACCACCTGAAAATGTTAGCATGAATGCATAAAGTATAAAGCATAAAGAAATGAAATGAAATGAGATGATATGAGATGAAATGACCAAAGTCAGAAGTGTTTATGCAAGGTTAATGTCACGTGGGATGATGCAAAAGCATACAAAATGCATATGAATGATCATACAAAGATGAGATGTCATGTAAGCATGCTTTGAAGTTTGAGAGCTCATGAATGTTAATGAAGTGAAATGAATGCAAGTCATGGCAAATGAATGAAGAAATGTTCAATAATGATTCTAACATGTCCTAAGATGTCTAAGATGACATATGAATGCAAGAAATGTCATGGCAAGTTCATGTATGGATGCATATGCAAGATGAATGCAAATGAACATGTGAAATTAGGGTTTTAGGGACATATGAGATGCAAATGACAAAGATAGAAGCAAATGACATTATAAAAATTGGAAATCAAGCTCAAACAAACCCTTATCCCATACTAGGTCACACCCCAAAGGAGAAGATCAGAAGCCTTACCACTCAAAGGTTATGAATTTCCTAAGTTTCTAGGTTTTTTGGGTGATTCTCAAAGGAAAATGCAAATCAATTCAAAAATGTAAGAAAAATTTATGAGATAAATGACCTATAAACTACATGTTATGCACAAAACAATGCAAAAATAATCATCTTCAAACACTTCTTGGTTAGGCAGAAAAGATTTTTTCAAGTTAAGGTTCAAAAATATGTTTTAAATGACCCTTAATTCAAAGAAAATTCTCAAGTTATGATCAAACCTAAAACAAAATTTGTGTGAAGAGTTTGAAAATGTTTCTAAATGCAAAGGGATGATTCATGATTTTTTTGGTGATTTTTAGAAACCTAAATGTATTTTTAATTAATTAAAAGACTTTAATTAATTAAAAATAACATTTAAATATTTTAAAAATACTTTTTATATGCAAAAAATAAAATAAAAATCATTTTATGATTAAGAAAAATATTTGAAACAAAAATGCAAAAGGAAATATTTTTTGAAGTTTTTTATCTATTTTAAATAAATTGTGCAAGAAAAATAGAAAACAAATGAATTAAAAATGAATTAAAGGGAAAGTATGATGATCCAGTGGTCCAGATTCAAATCGGGGAAAGAAAAGTTGACTAGCGCGTGATTCAAGGGCTGAGATTTCTTTATGGCTAATTAACCTAATTAATTAAATTAATTAAGGATTAGGGTTAACTTAGTGCATATGGACCATTCATATACGCGGCAAAACACATCCTACGGCCATTATTCAAACTGGTCATTAATTACACGATTAGGGTTTAATGACCCTCAGGTGACCAGAACAGTGTTCCGGTCATCTTCTCCGGTAACACCTTCATGCTATCTCACTCCCTAAGCTACCCCAACCCCTCTAAAGCTCCAGAATCAATCCCCTAACATCCCTAAGCAAGAATCAGCCATCAAAACATATTTATCATGCATCAAAAACAAGATTCGAATCAAATTGTAAAACTGAACAAAACTTTCAGACATTCAATACATGCTTAATACTCAACCATTTTCAAAACAAATTACATCAGGATGTTCAGTGAAGCATGAAGATTCATTTAAAAACTTAAAATGCAAGTTCTGGAAAAAATGTTCTTGATGTTACCTGAGATTGAGCTTTCAGTTCTTGAGCTTTCTGGACCTTTCTTTGGTGCAAACCAACCCTAATGAGCTTCCTGAGAATGCTTTGATGCTTGGAGTGAGTTTATTTGGCCTCCTTTTGAAGTTCAGTTCTGAAGGATGAAAACTCGTATTTTGTATGTGATGTGTTTCAGGCCATTTTGATGGTTGGGATTTGTTCTTTAGGTGATGCTGAGTTGAATGGTGAAGAAAGCTTTGATTTTTAGTGGCTGAGTGATGTGAATCGAAGAGGGAAAGTTTTATGGTGATTTTGTGTAATCTGAGTATGGGGAAGATTCATGCTTCAATGTGTTATGGAATGAGGTCCATGAGGTTCACATAAGTCATGTTGATTGGTTCAGAGAGTTGGTGTGGCATAGTTTGATTGGTATGGGCCAAATTGCAAAAAGTCAAGGTTATGTGTACTATGGGCATGGGTCATGGCAGGAGTGGTTCCAAGGCATGTCTAGCCTCAGCTGGCTTTGTGGAAGGCCTTTGGAACAAAAGATTGCAGCTGGATGGCTTGGATGAAGAGATATCATGCCTTATGCAATTTTCCCTCTTTGACATTTCTTGTGAATCAAGCCATAAAAATGCCAAGTTCTTGGGCCAATTCCGATGTTTAGAAGTCACATAGGCATGTTATGAAGTGTAGAAGTTGATTAGAGGTCATTAGAATGCTTGAACATGCCATTTTGCAAAATCCCTCTTTGACATGAAACTTGAAATTTTAGGATTTTTGCCAACTTTGAAAGGCCATATCTTGAGTTCTAGGATGAATCAAGACATGTTCTTGTACTTTTTGAAAAGGGAAAGACCTAATCTACAACTTTCATGACCAAGAATATTTCATTTGAAGCATTTTTGGTTATGAAAGAGGAGGTTGAATAACTTTCCCAAAATGGAAAGTTTGCATTTCAAGTCATTTCCATTTTTGGCAAGTTTGCAAATGGCTCAAAATTCTTCAATCTTGTGAACTTACAACCTCTTCTAAGATCAAATAAAGATCATAGAACCTCAATTTGATGAAAATACCCCTTTGGTTCCATTGTTGGGGGCCTCAGATGCCCTGATTTTGACTTAACTTGCTCAGGAAGTTACCCAGTGAACAGATGACTTCCACAAAGAGTTTCTTCATCAAACTAGGTACACATGATCCTTATAACATATTAATAATATTAGAAACAAGAATGGCCCAAACATTTGGAGTTAAGGCCTCTGAAACTAAAACCCTAATTTTGATCATCTGTGTAGCGAAAACCCTAGCTCTGCTTCCATGCCTTGCCAATTCTTGTGATTTCTTGACTTCCATGAACTTTGAGGGATATAATATGATGGTATAACACACATAGAAGGGGAATGCATCCAAGGTTTAATCCATAATCATCAAGTTGTTGTTTAAGCCATAGGATTTGTGCACAGCAACTTCCCGCTGCTATGTACTCCGCTTCAGCCGTACTTAGAGAAACACAGGCTTGTTGCTTGCATGCCCATGAAACCAATGCATTTCCTAGGATGTGACATGTACCACTTGTACTTTTTCGATCTGTTTTGCATCCTGCATAATCAGCGTCAGAATAACCAACTAAATTACACATACTACCTTTCGGATACCATAATCCAACGTCCGTTGTTCCTTTAAGGTACTTCATGATCCTCTTGACCGCCGTAAGGTGTGACTCCTTTGGATTAGCTTGAAATCGAGCACACAAACAAACACTAAACATAATATCAGGATGGCTTGCCATCAAATAGAGTAAAGAACCAATCATACCTCGATATTTCGTGATATCAATTGGAATTCCGAATTCATCTTGATCAACGTAGGTACCGGACCCCATTGGAGTAGCCATATGTTTGCACGTATCCATTTCGAATCTCTTCAATAATTCCTTGCAATATTTAGATTGGTTGATGAAGATTCCTTCTTCTAGTTGCTTGATTTGAAGACCAAGGAAATAGTTCATCTTTCCCATCATGGACATTTCGAATTCTCCTTGCATTATTGATGAGAATTCTTCACAAAGATCTTTGTTAGTTGAACCAAAAATGATATCATCAACGTAAACTTGAACTAATAACGTATTACCTCTTGTTTTCTTGATGAACAAAGTTTTATCGACTTTTCCTTTTACGAAGCCCTTTTCGCAAAGAAAGTTGCTAAGGCGATCATACCATGCTCTTGGTGCTTGCTTTAGACCATAGAGAGCTTTTCTTAGTTTGAAAACATGAGATGGATTCTTGAAGTCTTCAAAACCCGGGGGTTGTTTGACATATACTTCTTCATTGATGTATCCGTTCAAGAAAGCACTTTTGACGTCCATTTGGTAGAGTTGAAAGTTCATGGAACATGCATAGGCAAGCAAAAGTCGAATAGCTTCCAATCTTGCAACCGGAGCAAAGGTTTCTTCAAAGTCAGTTCCTTCCTCTTGATTGTAACCTTGCGCCACTAATCTTGCCTTATTCCGAATGATAATACCATTTTCATCAAGTTTATTTTTGAATACCCATCTTGTACCTATAATATGTTTATCACTTGGTCTAGGGACAAGTTCCCAAACTTGATTCCGTTCGAATTGATTCAATTCTTCTTGCATAGCGAGTATCCATTGATCGTCTTTTAATGCTTCATTGATTTTGGAGGGTTCTATTTGTGAGACAAACGCCATGTTCATGAAAGCATCTTTGAGATTTAACCTTGTTGCTACCCCTTGGCTTATATCTCCGATAACCTTGTCAATAGGGTGATCTCTATGAATTTTCCATTCTATAGGTAGATTGTTGATATCTTGATCTTGTTGAATCGAATCTTCACTTTCAACTTGATCTTCAACATGGTTTTTTGAGGTATCTTCTTTAGGAACTTCTAAAATTTCATCATCATCATCACACAAAATAATATCCTCCTTGGAGGGGTTAGTTTCATCAAATTTAACATGAATAGATTCTTCAATAGTTAAGGTTCTTTTGTTATAAATTCTATATGCTTTACTATGAAGGGAATAACCGAGAAATATACCTTCATCTGATTTCTCATCAAACTTACCGAGATTGTCCTTGTCGTTGTTAAGGACAAAGCACTTACAACCAAAGACATGAAGAAATGCAATGGTTGGTTTTCTTCCTCTAAACAATTCGTATGGAGTCTTTTTGAGAATTGGTCTAATGTTGACACGATTACTTACAAAGCACGTCGTGCTTACCGCGTCCGCCCAAAAGTATTTAGGTAGATTTGAGTCACTAAGCATGGTCCTTGCAAGCTCTATCAATGACCGATTCTTTCTTTCTACGACACCGTTTTGTTGTGGAGTTCTTGGTGCGGAGAAATTATGTGATATCCCATTCTCTTCACAAAATTCATCAAATGATGTATTTTGAAACTCACCACCGTGGTCGCTTCTTATGGAGACAATTGAAAGAGACTTCTCATTTTGGACTTGCTTGGCATACTTCTTGAATGCTTTAAAAGCGTCACTTTTCTGCACTAGAAACAAAGTCCAAGTATATCTAGAAAAATCGTCTATAATAACTAGTACATAAACATTACCTCCGAAGCTCTTAGTTCTTGATGGACCAAAAAGATCCATGTGTAGTAATTGTAGCGGCCTCAATGTGGACACCACATTTTTGGATATGAAAGTTGATTTGGTTTGTTTGCCCTTTTGGCATGCATCACAAAGTCTATCTTTGACAAACTTCATCTTCGGTAATCCAATAACAAGATCATGCTTAACCAATTTGTTTAAGTGCTCCATGTGAATGTGAGCCATCCTTTTATACCATAGCCATGACTCATTGTTATTTGCCACAAGGCATTTTACCTTCAAAGAAACATTGTCAAGAGAAATCATAAAAATATTATTGATTCTATTACCTTTTAACATAACCTCATGAGTGACTTCATCTACAATCAAACATTCATCTTTATTGAAGTTGATCTTGAATCCTTTGTCACAAAGTTGGCTAATGCTAAGAAGATTGTGCTTGAGTCCTTCGACATAGAGTACATCTTCTATAGTTGTAAAAGGTGGTGAACCAATGGTGCCAATGCCAAGAATATTTCCTTTGTTGTTGTCACCATAAGTAACATAACCCTTGGCCTTAAGCTTTAGATTTGAAAATTTGTTTATGTCTCCCGTCATATGCTTTGAGCAACCGCTATCGAGATACCATTGATTAGTGGTTGACTTCAAGCATACCTACAACACAAAATCAAGTAGTGTTAGGTACCCAAATTGATTTGGGTCCTTGATAGTTAGTACCCTTTTCAACCCACACATAATGCCCTTTAGCAACACCAATGTTACGCACATAGCAAGCATTAGGTGTGTGGCCTTTAATTCCACAATAAAAACAAGTAGGTTGAAAATGACTTTTATATCTAGGAACATAATTCTTTTTCTTCACAACTCTTTTCTTTTTATGATTTTGATGCTGAATTTTAGAAGTGATTGCATTCTCTTTAACAACTTGTTCACTTGCTCTTAGGAAAACGGTCTCATTGGTGCTTGGTTTGGAAAACTTGGAATATCCTAATCCACTTTTATCATTAGTATATCTTTGATGTTTAAGAATTTCTTCCAAGCCAATTTGACCTTTTTCGTATCTTTCTAACACTCTTTTGAGTTGAACAATTTGAAAAGATAAGGATTCACAATTCTTGCATACAAGACTTTGTTTTTCATCCATCGATTTTTGTTTTTCATTTTCAATATTTTTCATAAAAACTGAATTTTGTTCTTCTAAAAATGAAATTCTTTTCTTTTGAGATGAGATGCTTTTATACAAAGTCTTGCATTCTTTTAGAAGTTCATCTATAACTTCTTGTGCATCATTATCATAAATAGAGTAATTGCTACTAACCTCATCATGTTCGTCATCAGAGTGGTGAGAAGCCATTAAAGCCATATTTGCACGTTCTTCATTTTCCGATTCCGATGATGAACTTATCTCATTGTCTTCCCACGCAACATATGCCTTCTTGTTTTTATAGTCCTTCTTGCCTTTGAATCCTCCTTTCTTTTGAAGCTTTGGACAATCCGATTTGATATGTCCTTGCTTCCCACATTCATAGCATGTAACATATTGATTTGATGTGGATCCCTCTCTTTTCCTGAAATGTCTATTCCTTTTAGTGAAAAGAGATTTATCATTTTTATTAAAAAACTTACCGAGCTTTTTCACAAGTAGCATGAAGTCTTCATCTTCCGATGTGTCCTCATCTTTATCTTGTTTAGATTCGACTTTCAAGGCAATTCCTTTAGACTTCTTTTCTTGATTCTCATGTTTTTCTAATCTTCCAAGTTCCATTTCATGTTCTTGGAGTTTTCCGAACAAGGATGCGGATGTCATCGTTGAGAGACTCTTTTTCTCGGAAATAGCCGTCACTTTTGGTTGCCATTCTCTTGTTAATGATCTTAGGACTTTAAGATTGAGATCATCATTTGTAAATGTTTTTCCAAGAGCAATCAAATGATTTGTAAGATGAACAAATCTCTTTTGCATTTCTACAATGGATTCTCCGGGCTGCATTCGAAACATTTCATACTCTTGGCTTAGGGTGTTTAGCCTTGATCTCTTCACTTCGGTGGTTCCTTCATGTGTTTCTACCAAGGTGTCCCAAATTTCCTTTGCCGATTTACATTGAGATATGCGAAAGAACTCATCCATACTAAGAGCGCTTTGGAGTATGTTGATTGCCTTCTTCTCATCTAGAATCCTTTTCTTATCATCTTCATCATAAGTATTTTTCAATTTCGCGGTTCCAATGCCATTGATAACATTCATCGGATTATGTGGACCATTTTCAATTGCTTCCCATATACCTTCTCCTTGGGCTTCAAGATGTGCCTTCATTCTAATCTTCCAAAAGTCAAAATATTCTCCGGAGAAGAGTAAGGGCTTGTTGCTACTTCCACCGTCTTTGAAAACCGGATGTGTGTTTGCGGAAGCCATGCTGGATCACTAGGAACAAGTTACCTATAACTTGCTCTGATGCCAATTGTAGTTGTAAGAGTGCACCTAAGAGGGGGGGGGGGGGTGAATTAGGTTGTTAACAAATTCTTCGATTTTTACCGGTTTTGGTTTATTTTTCTGCTTAAGGTTAGATGCTGAAAAATAAAGTGCTGAAAGTAGAGAGGACACGGCGATGTATAGTGGTTCCCCTCACAATCCGAGAGTACTCCACTCCTCCTTCGACTCGAAAGAGAATTTTACTATATTTTGGACTTGTACAAGACACTCCTAGTCTTAAGCCACTAAACCACCAAGAACAATCCTCTTGGATTTTTCCTAAGTTCAAGTAGAGAACAATCCTCTCTAAATGAACACACTTGTTTCCAACTAACCCTTGAAACACAAGTAATACAACTCCACAACTTTGTCTTAACAATCCTAAAACAAAGTGTGACTTTAGAAATAATTTAGAATTTTTGAAGTGTATGAAAATGATTTCTATGTTGTATATCAATCAATTGATTGATCTTCTCCTTGTAGACAATCTCAATATAGTATACAAGTGTTCAATGCAAATGATATGTATTCTTAGCAATGTATGAAATTTTTGTGCAAAGAATACTTTAGTGACAATTTGTGAACACTTGAGAAAGTATGAAAATATATGTGAGAAATTGTTTATGAAAAGTGTTTTCAAAAAGGAGGTAAAAATGAAAACTGAAAAATATTGAATTTATATTGCTACACACACCTTTCTAAAGGAGTATAATGAGTGAAAGAATGCCATGGATCATCACAATGCATCAAAAAATTCTGGATGAAGAAATGCAACTTTTTGCCAAACTTTATCAGTGGTAACCGGTTACTTACCCTGGGGTAACCGGTTACTTATTCCCAACGTTAAATTTTTTTTGTAAAACAACAGTGGTAACCGGTTACTTACCCTGGGGTAACCGGTTACTGAAGCTGAAAAATGAAAAAAAATATTGGCAAAATGTTTAAAGAAATGCAATGACACAAAATTATGATGGATGAACCAAGACACTATTAGATGAAAATTTTGAACACTTGTATATCATATTAGAGAAAGTTTTAGATATACCATTTATGTTGCTTGATCATTTGAAATAAAAAATGCTCCATTTGAAATTATTTTTAGTCTTCACTTTAATATTCACTCCAAGTCTTCAACTCAATCCTTTTTTGATCTTTGCTCATGAGAGTTGTTGAGAGATGTTGTCTTCATCAAAATTACCAAGAAGCTATGCCTTCACATTCTCCCCCTTTTTGATGATGATAACTCATTATTTGAACAATGATTTCCACCAAGTTTCTATACACCAAGGAATCTCCCCCTAAGGATGTGCTCCCCCTTTCTTTTAGAATATGAGCAATGCTTTGAGACTTTGAAAAAAATTTCCTGCATAAATTTTAAACAACAAGCAACAAAGCAAGCAACAATGCAATTCTTCTCCCCCTTTGGCATTATCAAAAAGGTTGGGTCAAGATTTAAAAATTATGAGCATTTTCACATTTTACCACAAACATTGTAGAATATAGAAACATAGCATATCAAGTTTCAAAAAGGAAAAGCCTACCCTTGTAGGACTTTAAAGTGCATAACAACATAACATAACAAAAACCATAAAAAGATTAAAAATATAGATAGAAAAACATCAATTAAACCAACACATTTAGTCACTTCCGGAACCTTCTCCCATCTCTGCATCTTCTTCTTCTTCATTAGACCGGTGAGAAGCGCGGTGAAGTTTTAGAAGTTTGTTAATGCCACGCATTTCTTGAGCATGGTTGGAGGTCATTTGAATATTCATGGCCATCATCTCACGGTGAAGTGATTCCATTGTATATCCTCCTTCCAGAACAGCAGCATCTAATTCCTCTTTATATTTATAAGTCCCGTCCGGAGCCAACACAATGCCGGTATTCTTGAGAAGTGTGTTTTTGTTGAGTTCACATATTTGATCATCCATTTCAAGACACTCTTCATTGTCAAGAGGCACCTTACAATAAGCCAACACCTTAGAGATAAAGAAACCATATGGCAAACCACCGGAAAGACCAAATTGATGTCTTAAATGATAAAAGATCAAATGAGACCAATTAATCTTCCATCCCATTTTTAAAGCTTTTAGTAAATACACATCAAAATCGGAAACTTGGGCATGATTGGAATGGCGAGGAACTAAAATATAAGCTAGCACAAAATGCAACATTCGGTCACTAACCGTCAATGACTTAGCATATTTGTTAATACAGGATGATTGAGATTGTCTCCCAATTAAGTCATCATGAGTACCACGAGATATTTCAACAAAATAATTCAAGGTATCAAAGTCTTTCCAATGAGCACCTTCGGGAACATATCCGAAAAGAAATTCATCTCCCTCATTTGGAATTTCTAAACACTTAGCAATATCATCCAATCCAATGCATATATTAGTATTATTCACCACAGATTCCATAAAAACATCATCAAATTCATCATGAGTAAACTTAAGATTCCGATAAAAAGTTTTAACAAGTTCCGGATAAATCAAACCTGTCTCGGAGACTAACTTGTTCACACCGGAGTTTGTCAGAAGCTGTTCAAAATCAAAACTATGAACTGGAAAAGCAGAGAACTTCACATATTTGGTCTTCATCATCTCCCTTCGACTTACATCAGAGCTGGATTTTCTTACCTTCGAAGGATGCATGTGACTAACATCCATGGATTCTTCCTTATTTCCAGTTTGTGAACCTTCACCCATAGCTTTCTTTCCCTTGTTCTTCTTGGTAGGAGCCATAATTTAGGTTTTGAAAAGTGAGGGTTTTGAGAGGAATCCGAAAATGTAATCCTTGATAAAGAGATATGGGAATGGTAGGATGTATGTGGAGAGTGTGGATTTGCTTTTTATGGAGTTAATTTTGGAATTTGTGTGAGTGGGTTATTTTTCCAAGTGAGGGTTTATGAGACATTGAAGGAGGAAGGTTGAAGAAGATGAGATGAGTTCCAAGACAAGTGATAATGTTTGGTCTTAAAGTACAACACTTTAAAAGTTATTTTTTTCCAGAATTGTTCAGTAGTAACCGGTTACTTACCCTGGGGTAACCGGTTACTCATGCGCAAAAATTAAAAAAAAAAGAAATCAAACAGTGGTAACCGGTTACTTACCCTGGGGTAACCGGTTACTCATGCCAAACATGCAAAAACAACAAGCTTCTAGAGACAAAATTGTGAGAGAAATTCATATTTTTGCACATGGACATGATTAAACACATATTAAGGCAACTTTTGATCATAGTACAAAAACTTGAAAAATAATTTAACTCTACGAAAAATCGAGAAAACTCACTTTTTAAACATAAATCATCAAAAAAATGTGACTTACCGAAGTCGAAAAATTATGAAAAATACATACCTTTGATCCTTAATGATGTATGATGAATATTTGATGAAGAAATTAGAGATCCGTTTCGGTCAAAATTCCAAGTTCTCGGCGAATTTTGTAAAATGGCTCTTTTGCAAGGGGTTTGGTGAATATGTCCGCAAGTTGGTTATGTGTATCCACAAATGTGACTTCGACATCTCCAATAAGCACATGATCTCGTAAGAAATGATGCCGGATGTCAATGTGCTTAGTTCTTGAATGCATGACAGGATTTTTTGTGATGTTGATAGCACTCGTATTGTCGCATCGAAGGGGAATGCATCCAAGGTTTAATCCATAATCATCAAGTTGTTGTTTAAGCCATAGGATTTGTGCACAACAACTTCCCGCTGCTATGTACTCCGCTTTAGCCGTACTTAGAGCAACACAGGCTTGTTTCTTGCATGCCCATGAAACCAATGCATTTCCTAGGATGTGACATGTACCACTTATACTTTTTCGATCTGTTTTGCATCTAGCATAATCAGCGTCAGAATAACCAACTAAATTACACATGCTACCTTTAGGATACCATAATCCAACGTCCGTTGTTCCTTTAAGGTACTTCATGATCCTCTTGACCGCCGTAAGGTGTGACTCCTTTGGATTAGCTTGAAACCGAGCACACAAACAAACACTAAACATAATATCAGGACGGCTTGCCGTCAAATAGAGTAAAGAACCAATCATACCTCGATATTTCGTGATATCAATTGGAATTCCGAATTCATCTTGATCAACGTAGGTACCGGACCCCATTGGAGTAGCCATAGGTTTGCACGTATCCATTTCGAATCTCTTCAATAATTCCTTGCAATATTTAGATTGGTTGATGAAGATTCCTTCTTCTAGTTGCTTGATTTGAAGACCAAGGAAATAGTTCATCTTTCCCATCATGGACATTTCGAATTCTCCTTGCATTATTGATGAGAATTCCTAACAAAGATCTTTGTTAGTTGAACCAAAAATGATATCATCAACGTAAACTTGAACTAATAACGTATTACCTCTTGTTTTCTTGATGAACAAAGTTTTATCGACTTTTCCTTTTACGAAGCCCTTTTCGCAAAGAAAGTTGCTAAGGCGATCATACCATGCTCTTGGTGCTTGCTTTAGACCATAGAGAGCTTTTCTTAGTTTGAAAACATGAGATGGATTCTTGAAGTCTTCAAAACCCGGGGGTTGTTTGACATATACTTCTTCATTGATGTATCCGTTCAAGAAAGCACTTTTGACGTCCATTTGGTAGAGTTGAAAGTTCATGGAACATGCATAGGCAAGCAAAAGTCGAATAGCTTCCAATCTTTCAACCGGAGCAAAGGTTTCTTCAAAGTCAATTCCTTCCTCTTGATTGTAACCTTGCGCCACTAATCTTGCCTTATTCCGAATGATAATACCATTTTCATCAAGTTTATTTTTGAATACCCATCTTGTACCTATAATATGTTTATCACTTGGTCTAGGGATAAGTTCCCAAACTTGATTCCGTTCGAATTGATTCAATTCTTCTTGCATAGCGAGTATCCATTGATCGTCTTTTAATGCTTCATTGATTTTGGAGGGTTCTATTTGTGAGACAAACGCCATGTTCATGCAAGCATCTTTGAGATTTAACCTTGTTGCTACCCCTTGGGTTATATCTCCAATAACCTTGTCAATAGGGTGATCTCTATGAATTTTCCATTCTATAGGTAGATTGTTGATATCTTGATCTTGTTGAATCGAATCTTCACTTTCAACTTGATCTTCAACATGGTTTTTTATCTTCTTTAGGAACTTCTAAAATTTCATCATCATCATCACACAAAATAATATCCTCCTTGGAGGGGTTAGTTTCATAAAATTTAACATGAATAGATTCTTCAATAGTTAAGGTTCTTTTGTTATAAATTCTATATGCTTTACTATGAAGGGAATAACCGAGAAATATACCTTCATCCGATTTCTCATCAAACTTACCGAGATTGTCCTTGTCGTTGTTAAGGACAAAGCACTTACAACCAAAGACATGAAGAAATGCAATGGTTGGTTTTCTTCCTCTAAACAATTCGTATGGAATCTTTTTGAGAATTGGTCTAATGTTGACACGATTACTTACAAAGCACGTCGTGCTTACCGCGTCCGCCCAAAAGTATTTAGGTAGATTTAAGTCACTAAGCATGGTCCTTGCAAGCTCTATCAATGACCGATTCTTTCTTTCTACGACACCGTTTTGTTGTGGAGTTCTTGGTGCGGAGAAATTATGTGATATCCCATTCTCTTCACAAAATTCATCAAATGATGTATTTTGAAACTCACCACCGTGGTCGCTTCTTATGGAGACAATTGAAAGAGACTTCTCATTTTGGACTTGCTTGGCATACTTCTTGAATGCTTTAAAAGCGTCACTTTTCTGCACTAGAAACAAAGTCCAAGTATATCTAGAAAAATCGTCTATAATAACTAGTACATAAACATTACCTCCGAAGCTCTTAGTTCTTGATGGACCAAAAAGATCCATGTGTAGTAATTGTAGCGGCCTCAATGTGGACACCACATTTTTGGATATGAAAGTTGATTTGGTTTGTTTACCCTTTTGGCATGCATCACAAAGTCTATCTTTGACAAACTTCATCTTCGGTAATCCAATAACAAGATCATGCTTAACCAATTTGTTTAAGTGCTCCATGTGAATGTGAGCCATCCTTTTATACCATAGCCATGACTCATTGTTATTTGCCACAAGGCATTTTACCTTCAAAGAAACATTGTCAAGAGAAATCATAAAAATATTATTGATTCTATTACCTTTTAACATAACCTCATGAGTGACTTCATCTACAATCAAACATTCATCTTTATTGAAGTTGATCTTGAATCCTTTGTCACAAAGTTGGCTAATGCTAAGAAGATTGTGCTTGAGTCCTTCGACATAGAGTACATCTTCTATAGTTGTAAAAGGTGGTGAACCAATGGTGCCAATGCCAAGAATATTTCCTTTGTTGTTGTCACCATAAGTAACATAACCCTTGGCCTTAAGCTTTAGATTTGAAAATTTGTTTATGTCTCCCGTCATATGCTTTGAGCAACCGCTATCGAGATACCATTGATTAGTGGTTGACTTCAAGCATACCTACAACACAAAATCAAGTAGTGTTAGGTACCCAAATTGATTTGGGTCCTTGATAGTTAGTACCCTTTTCAACCCACACATAATGCCCTTTAGCAACACCAATGTTACGCACATAGCAAGCATTAGGTGTGTGGCCTTTAATTCCACAATAAAAACAAGTAGGTTGAAAATGACTTTTATATCTAGGAACATAATTCTTTTTCTTCACAACTCTTTTCTTTTTATGATTTTGATGCTGAATTTTAGAAGTGATTGCATTCTCTTTAACAACTTGTTCACTTGCTCTTACGAAAACGGTCTCATTGGTTCTTGGTTTGGAAAACTTGGAATATCCTAATCCACTTTTATCATTAGGATATCTTTGATGTTTAAGAATTTCTTCCAAGCCAATTTGACCTTTTTCGTATCTTTCTAACACTCTTTTGAGTTGAACAATTTGAAAAGATAAGGATTCACAATTCTTGCATACAAGACTTTGTTTTTCATCCATCCATTTTTGTTTTTCATTTTCAATATTTTTCATAAAAACTGAATTTTGTTCTTCTAAAAATGAAATTCTTTTCTTTTGAGATGAGATGCTTTTATACAAAGTCTTGCATTCTTTTAGAAGTTCATCTATAACTTCTTGTGCATCATTATCATAAATAGAGTAATTGCTACTAACCTCATCATGTTCGTCATCGGAGTGGTGAGAAGCCATTAAAGCCATATTTGCACGTTCTTCATTTTCCGATTCCGATGATGAACTTATCTCATTGTCTTCCCACGCAACATATGCCTTCTTGTTTTTATAGTCCTTCTTGCCTTTGAATCCTCCTTTCTTTTGAAGCTTTGGACAATCCGATTTGATATGTCCTTGCTTCCCACATTCATAGCATGTAACATCTTGATTTGATGTGGATCCCTCTCTTTTCCTGAAATGTCTATTCCTTTTAGTGAAAAGAGATTTATCATTTTTATTAAAAAACTTACCGAGCTTTTTCACAAGTAGCATGAAGTCTTCATCTTCCGATGTGTCCTCATCTTTATCTTGTTTAGATTCGACTTTCAAGGCAATTCCTTTAGACTTCTTTTCTTGATTCTCATGTTTTTCTAATCTTCCAAGTTCCATTTCATGTTCTTGGAGTTTTCCGAACAAGGATGCGGATGTCATCGTTGAGAGACTCTTTTTCTCGGAAATAGCCGTCACTTTTGGTTGCCATTCTCTTGTTAATGATCTTAGGACTTTAAGATTGAGATCATCATTTGTAAATGTTTTTCCAAGAGCAATCAAATGATTTGTAAGATGAACAAATCTCTTTTGCATTTCTACAATGGATTCTCCGGGCTGCATTCGAAACATTTCATACTCTTGGCTTAGGGTGTTTAGCCTTGATCTCTTCACTTCGGTGGTTCCTTCATGTGTTTCTACCAAGGTGTCCCAAATTTCCTTTGCCGATTTACATTGAGATATGCGAAAGAACTCATCCATACTAAGAGCGCTTTGGAGTATGTTGATTGCCTTCTTCTCATCTAGAATCCTTTTCTTATCATCTTCATCATAAGTATTTTTCAATTTCGCGGTTCCAATGCCATTGATAACATTCATCGGATTATGTGGACCATTTTCAATTGCTTCCCATATACCTTCTCCTTGGGCTTCAAGATGTGCCTTCATTCTAATCTTCCAAAAGTCAAAATATTCTCCGGAGAAGAGTAGGGGCTTGTTGCTACTTCCACCGTCTTTGAAAACCGGATGTGTGTTTGCGGAAGCCATGCTGGATCACTAGGAACAAGTTACCTATAACTTGCTCTGATGCCAATTGTAGTTGTAAGAGTGCACCTAAGAGGGGGGGGGGGTGAATTAGGTTGTTAACAAATTCTTCGATTTTTACCGGTTTTGGTTTATTTTTCTGCTTAAGGTTAGATGCTGAAAAATAAAGTGCTGAAAGTAGAGAGGACACGGCGATGTATAGTGGTTCCCCTCACAATCCGAGAGTACTCCACTCCTCCTTCGACTCGAAAGAGAATTTTACTATATTTTGGACTTGTACAAGACACTCCTAGTCTTAAGCCACTAAACCACCAAGAACAATCCTCTTGGATTTTTCCTAAGTTCAAGTAGAGAACAATCCTCTCTAAATGAACACACTTGTTTCCAACTAACCCTTGAAACACAAGTAATACAACTCCACAACTTTGTCTTAACAATCCTAAAACAAAGTGTGACTTTAGAAATAATTTAGAATTTTTGAAGTGTATGAAAATGATTTCTATGTTGTATATCAATCAATTGATTGATCTTCTCCTTGTAGACAATCTCAATATAGTATACAAGTGTTCAATGCAAATGATATGTATTCTTAGCAATGTATGAAATTTTTGTGCAAAGAATACTTTAGTGACAATTTGTGAACACTTGAGAAAGTATGAAAATATATGTGAGAAATTGTTTATGAAAAGTGTTTTCAAAAAGGAGGTAAAAATGAAATCTGAAAAATGTTGAATTTATATTGCTACACACACCTTTCTAAAGGAGTATAATGAGTGAAAGAATGCCATGGATCATCACAATGCATCAAAAAATTCTGGATGAAGAAATGCAACTTTTTGCCAAACTTTATCAGTGGTAACCGGTTACTTACCCTGGGGTAACCGGTTACTTATTCCCAACGTTAAATTTTTTTTGTAAAACAACAGTGGTAACCGGTTACTTACCCTGGGGTAACCGGTTACTGAAGCTGAAAAATGAAAAAAAATTTCTTGGCAAAATGTTTAAAGAAATGCAATGACACAAAATTATGATGGATGAACCAAGACACTATTAGATGAAAATTTTGAACACTTGTATATCATATTAGAGAAAGTTTTAGATATACCATTTATGTTGCTTGATCATTTGAAATAAAAAATGCTCCATTTGAAATTATTTTTAGTCTTCACTTTAATATTCACTCCAAGTCTTCAACTCAATCCTTTTTTGATCTTTGCTCATGAGAGTTGTTGAGAGATGTTGTCTTCATCAAAATTACCAAGAAGCTATGCCTTCACATATTGTAATTGGCGTAGAAAACAAATTTTGAATCAAGTAACTGGTTACCACCCTAGTAGTAACCGGTTACCACTAAACCAGAATGAAAAATTCTTGTTTTTTCTTGCATTTTTTTATCCATTCCCCCTCCAATCATCAAGGATCCTTAGTATATGATTTTAGGGAGTTTTTAGGAGCTTTTTTGGTGCAGGTTCGTGTAGCTTCGACATCTTTTGACGCGTATGTTTGTTTACTTCCGATTTTTTGCATAATGGTGAATTTGTGCTCATGATGAATTGTGAATGTTGTTACCATGTTTGAAATTCATTGCTATCATGCTAATGATAATTTAAAGTTCTTTATTGCACTATTTTCGTAATCGGTGCATGTTTCGGATACTCACGTGCATGATTGATTGTGTTGCATATTGCTTAGTGAAGGTGCATGATCCATACATGTTTGCACATTCTTGATTACATGATTGTTCCATGATTGCATTTAATTGTTAATGTTTGAATCAAATTAGAATTCATTGTAATGCATGTTCACTTTGTTTCTTGTTTGCATTAAAGGTTCATTTTTGGAATATGCACATATTTTAGATTATGGAAAATCCATTGATGCAAAATGATTGTAATGCTTGCACTCACATGTCCATGTTGATATTAATCATGTTGCATTGATTGATGTTGTTATTTGAGGCATATCCATGTATTTCCATTCATGCATTTACATGTTAAATGAATTAATTCTGCCATGCATTTCATTGCTGTATTTCTGAATAATAGCTGTTAATTGTATGCTGCCTTGAATTGTTTTGGCACGTTTTACACCTGCTGACATGTTGTTAGGTAGCTGTAATAGGCTGTTTGCATACCATTTATATGTGATAGCTGATTGTGTGTTGAAGCGTTGTTGTAGCTGCCGACTTTGGGTTTTGCTTAGTTTTTAGGTACCCTTAGGTTTAGGTTTGAGTCTAGTTTAGACCATACTCATTTAAGGAGACGTTTGGTACTTAATTGTCTTTTTTTATCATTGTTTTGATTTCATAAATCATTGATTTTACTAACCTTTTCAGGGGCTAATGGTAAGTATAAAGAATATGGGTGTGCGCCTACATTCTACCTTCTTCCTTCCTCTTTTAAGATTTCTCTTATGTGATTGCGATAAGCATGTTATGTTTCTTTGAAATTTTACTCTCTTCTATCTCTTTGAGTTCTAATCTCATCTTCAATCATTGAAGTGAGTTAGAACTTGTTTTTCTAGGTTTAGAGTTCTTCAAACCTCATTTACCATAGGATCTCCACTGTACAACAAATTAGGGTGAGTCTTAGTTTCCCTTAGTGTTTTCCCTTTTTCAACTTGAGTTTCTCTTTCTTATCTCAAAACAACTCAAAAAATACTTAATAAAGGTTGAGGTTACTTCTTGTGTTATGGAATTATTCCATGGGGCATTTGCATCTATCCCATCTTGAGGTAATGTGAACTTGTCTAGCATGATGTACAAGTCTAAACTTGAAGTCATTATCACAAAGAAAAGCATAAAAAGCACTTCTTCACTTCAAAATACAAAAAACAGTTAATAAGTACAATGGGCTTGTGTACTTAAGCCCTAATCTTTGGGAACCAAGTCTTGGGGATTTTCTCCTTACTTGGGTGTGTTTCTTCCTCATTCCATCTTGGAGTGATGTAAGAAGTACATACTCCATGGAAAGGGAATTGAATACACTTTCTCATGCAAAATTCAAATAAAAGCTTCTAAAATTTACAAACCATGATAACTGTCTTTCCTTCGGGAATTCTCTTCTCATCTCCTCACTCTTAACGAGAACTCGCTTCGACTTGTCTCTTTGCAAGATGGTAAAACACTCGTACCAGACGAGCCTACAACACCTGAGCATATGCATAAGCAGTTCAATCATAAAAAACACAAACAGGAAAATTTCCTCCCTAGTTAGGGGAACTACGTTGACTCTGATTCTCATTTCTCATGAGATACATAGGCAGTGGGGTAGGGCCCATTTGAGCACACTCTTTATTTTCCCTACATTTTTCCCATTCCTTCTTTCTTTACAATTAAATAGTAGATTATTCTTTACCCTTTGAAACAATTCAAGCAAGCATGGATCCCGTCGGGTACGACAGACGATCTGGGGTGCTAATACCTTCCCAGTTCGTATCCGATTCCCGAACCCAGTCTCGTTGGTTCCCAAGACCTTCTTCTTTCCTTTTCCTTCAATTTGTGTAACATTACCTTTCCCTTTCCTTGGGATAAAAATGCCTGGATGGCGACTCTGTTTCTTTTCCACGCCACTTTCGCGTTTGTACTAGGATGAAAATTCCGGGAGCGACAATAAGTATAATGGAAGTTCTTGTCCCAAGACCCACCTTCAGGACTACTACCGCAAAATTGTTGCTTATACCAAAGACGAAAAGCTCTGGATGTACTTTTTCCAGGACAACTTGTCTGGTGGATCTCTTGAGTGATATATGAAGCTGGAAAGAACAACCGTTCGAAACTGGAAATAACTTGGGGAAGCATTTCTGAAGAAATACTAGTATAACATTGACATGGCCTCTAGTTGGATCCAACTGCAAAGCATGTCGTAGAAGAATTTCGAAAGCTTTAAAGAATACGCGCAAAGGCGGCGCGAGCTAGCTTCTAGGGTTCAACCACCTTTGCTTGAGAGAGAAATGGTAGACTTGTTCATGGATACTCTCCCAGGACATTTCATGGGGCTCTTTGCGGGGTGTTCATCAAGCGGATTTTCTGACATCATAATGACAGGGGAAAGGATTGAGAACTGTATGAAGTTAGGAAAGATCTAGAACAATGGTGCTTCCACGTTCAGAACTAAGAAACCATTCTCGAATGGTCATAAGAGAAGGGACGAGGAAGCAGGGGCAATATACACTCAACGGAAGAGAGGAAATCAGGTTCCTTATTACCAGACTGCAGATGTCACCATTCTAGCCGCAACTAATTAACCTGCACCACAGCAACAAAATGTCAACACAATTTCCAACAACAAAGAACTCCTAGACAATACTATCTGCCAAGGCCAAATGACAAACATTTTGAAACACCACCAATGTCATACTCACAACTTTTGCAAAATCTATTACAGCTTCAGATGATTCAACTCTAAACTCTGGCACCACCAAAGGTTAGATAAATCTCAGAGGGTTATGATACCAATGCTCATTGTGAGTTTCACTCTAGAGCTCCTGGCCATACCACCGAGAATTGCAAGGCTCTTAAATACTTGATTCAAGACATGTTGGACTCGAAAGTTAATAACTTTGCTCCCACTCCTAATGTTCTTCAGAATCCCATGCCTCAACATGGGAGATCCGTGGGGGCTGTAGAAGATGGTGACAAACTGAACTTTATATATGATGTCAACTCCATAAAGACCCCATTGTTAGTAGTGAATGATTGTTTATCGAAGAAGGGCTTGTTCATAGGTTGTGGGGAAATTTACCAAGATTGTGAGGAGTCCACTAATGGATGTGAAAATTTGAAGATGGGTATTCAAAAAGTAATTGATGAGGGAGGCATTCCGTTTGATAGAATTGCTAAAGAAAAGGAAGAAATCTCTACAATGACTATATATTTCACCCTGTTGAAATTCCAGCACCGGCAAGACCAGCACTTGTCACATTTACTATTCCAGGATCAGTGCCATATTAGAGTGAGAGAGCCATTTCGTGGCATTATAGCGCTAAAGTCTATTGCAATAGTCAGAAGTAAGATACAATTACTCCAGGGATGATGCAACATCAAGTTGAAAATGTAGGAGTGGGAGGTTTCACCAGAAGCGAAAGGTTGTTCACACCTAAGATATGAGAAATAGTGGGGCACCACCAAGTGACTATGCATAAGCCCTGGCTAAGGCCACGGGTAAACAAGTTGCTTCCGATGAGGCCCCTACTCCTGATTCAGAAACCACTTTTGAGAAAGAAGCTGAGGAATTCTTACGAATCATCAAGAAGAGTGACTATAAGATAGTTGACCATCTTCACCAGACTCCTTCCAAAATTTCTATCATGTATCTACTATTGTGTATAGAGTCCCACAAAAATGCCTTGTTGAAAATCATAAATAATGCATATGTCCCTTAGAAGATATATGTAAACCAACTTAAGACCATTGTCGCAAGTGTAAATGCAAGTCACAGGTTTGGTTTTATAGATTTTGATTTGACTACAGAAGGGCGAAATCACAATAGAGCTTTGCATATTTCAATGGAGTGCAAAGGGGTTGTGCTTTCACATGTTCTCGTTGACACAGGGTCCTCACTAAATATGCTCCCGAAAAAGGTCTTGATTAAGTTGGACTATTTCGGCCCAGTGATCTGATGGTCCAGGCATTTGATGGTTCAAAGAGATCCGTATTCGGTGAGGTAGAACTCCCAATCAAGGTGGGACGTCTTTGTATTCATGCGGCAGGGGAAATGTCTTCTACCTTACATTAGAAGCTAAAGCTCGTCATGAACAAGAAGATTGTTACAGTATGTGGGGAAGAGGACATCTTCATAAGCCATCTATCTTCCTTCAAGTACGTGGAGATGGATGGTGAGATATATGAGACTTTGTGCTAGGCTTTCGAGCCGGTCAAAGCCGAAACAGCATCCGCATAAGCATCAGTTTCTGCAGAGAAAAAGAAGGGAGTATCCATTGCATCCTACAGACAAGCTCTCGAGGTGATTGAATTTGGAAATAGTGAAGGAATGGGCAAGATGATCGAAGTCCCCAAGAAGGAAGATATGTTTGGAGTCGGTTATCGCCCTACTCAAGAAACAACAGCACGGAGTGCCAGTGGCCGGAAAGGGCCAATCACTTTCTCCAGTGTTGGATTGGTCGATCATAGTCGCCTCTGGGCCATACACGAGGATGAGGCTGATAGTGACTGTGAAATAGACGATTGGATCAAGCCGAGTGACCCAAGAGTGGAGCTCAACAACTGGTCGTCAGAAAAGATCATCACTATTACGCAGTAACAAGAGTAATCGCCTTGTGTTTTCCTTACTTTTGTGTGAAAGCTCTACGCCTTGCCCAAGGTGTAATAGCTCATTATAAGGGCATCCTTGTTTCAATATACAACATTTAATCGTCAATAAAATGGACGATATTTGCATTCATGATATTGTGTTCCATGTCTTTCATTTTTTATTTTTATTTAAATATTAAATGGCAATGTACATTTTTCATTTTCCTCATGCTCATTCTAAACAAAGCATGAATCATCATTCATGCAGATGCACCCCATTGTGTCCCATCGATCACAATCCTGCTATGACTTCGACAATCCAATTTACCAAACCGACGAGGAAGGTGAAGAAGATTGTGAATTGCCTGAAAAGTTAGCCAGGTTGTTAAAGAAAGAGGAAAGAGTGATTTAGCCGCATGAAGAGGTTATTGAGATCGTGAGTCTGGGTACCAAAGAGGCTAATAAAGAAGTAAAGATTGGTGCCGCATTAGAAGAATCCCCGAAGAGTCGATTGATTTCCATGCTCCGAGAGTATGTTGATATTTTCAAATGGTCTTACCAAGATATGTTAGAGGTCTTGACACCGATATTATAGTACATAGACTACCTCTCCAAGAACACTGCCCGCCAGTGAAACAGAAACTGCGTAGAACTCGACCTGATATGGCAATACAAATCAAGGAATAGGTTTAGAAACAATTTGATGTTGGGTTTTTGGCTATTACAAGTTACCCACCATGGGTTGCTAACATTGTGTTGGTTCCCAAAAAGGATGGTAAAGTTCGGATGTGTGTTTATTACCGAGATTTGAACAGAGCTAGTCCCAAGGACGATTTTCCATTGCCTCACATTGATGTGTTGGTCGACAACACAACTTAATACTCGGTGTTTTCCTTCATGGATGGCTTTTAGGGCTATAACCAAATCAAAATGTCGCCAGATGGCATGGAGAAGACTACATTCATCACCCATGGGGGACCTTCTGTTATAAAGTAATGTCGTTTGGTCTTAAGAAAGCTGAAGCAACTTACCAACGGGAAATGGTTACTCTCTTTAATGATATGATTCATCATGAGATTGAAGTCTATGTTGATGACATGATTGCGAAGTCACAAATAGAGGAAGAGCACCTAGTCAATTTGACCAAGCTGTTTGACAGGTTGCGAAAGTTCAGACTGAGGCTGAATCTGAACAAGTGCACCTTTGGAGTGTGCTCCGGTAAACTACTGGGTTTCATTGTAAGTGAAAAAGGGATTAAGGTTGATCCTGCAAAGGTGAAAGCCATACAAGAAATGCATGAGCCTAAAACAGAAAAAGAAGTGCGTGGCTTCTTAGGAAGATTGAACTACATTGCACGGTTCATATCTCACCTAACAACTACGTACAAATAAATATTCAAACTCTTGAGAAAGAATTAGGCTGTCAGGTGGAACGATGATTTCCAAATTGCTTTCGACAAAATAAAAGAGTATTTACAAGAACCTCCAATCCTCATGCCTCCGGTCCTGGGGAGTGTAACACCCATCTAAACCCCACATAAAAATACGACTTATTTAAGGAAAAATAAGTTTCTCATAAAAATCACGGATGACACGCCTTCATAAAAACATCTAAATGATCTAGCATCTTACAAACACTTAATAAAAATTAAGAAGTTAAAGTCCCCTCCCCGACGGGTACATGTGCAAATATACAAGATTAGTGTCAACTAGAATAGAAAACGACCACCATGGTCAGAAAGGCATTATAAAATGCAGCCAAGAGGACCGACTAGTTCAAATATTACATAAAATTGGAAATAACTCCCCCGAGAAAATTAAAAGGCCATGGGACGCAGGCCGACCATCGAAATAAAAACATAAACAAGGTCATTAGGCATTCTCCTGCATATCTGCATCCTCGACGGGCTGACCTTTGACAGGGACTCCTTGCGCATAATTTCCTTCAACCATGGCCATGTCATCCTGCTCCGTCCGCCTAAGAAATCCGGGCACCAAAATCTCCCCGTCCACGACTTTGTAAAGACAACCAATCCCCTCCTCATTAAGATTAACCCCAAGATTAATGATTTTCAACCGAGCCACCGCATTCTTAAAGGACACCGCTGCCATTTCTTTGATGTCCTCGTCCCCCTGGTCAATCCTTGCGATCAGCTCGGCTCGAGTTACCAGCAGTTTATGATCCTCAGTTACATCCTCGTGGGAGACATAACATCCTTAAGAATATCAATTTCATCTTTCGTGGTCCTATTCTCAGAATCGACATCGGACAGAGTCTCCTTCAAATCCTTATTCTTCTTCAGGGCATCCTTCGCCACCTCGGAGGCCTTACGGGTCTTGTCCTCTGAAATGGCCAGTGAGAGCTTTAATTTTTGGATTTCCTACTCCAGAGTGGAAGTCCCCTTGACATACATTGATTCCATATCTAGAAACCTCATCACTGAACTCACATCCTGGGCCAAAGTCATCCGAATGTCCGGTCGACTTAGTTCCTCCAACTTCAACATTTCTTCCCGGTGAACCGGGAGTGAGTTCTCCTAAAAAAACTTCGGCTTGAGGAAACAAGTTGGGAGTTCGAAATAAAGTTTAAGAAGGGTCCCTGTCAGGTTAATAACGTCGTCGGCCCGCGATCTCTTTTCCATTCTAGAACCTGTACCCGGAGACCCCTGGGGAGCTGAAGTGGTGTTACTTGAATCCGTGCCCGTTGTTACCAGACGATCTACCAATCGGGTTTGCTTCAACCTCTTTTCCCCTATTCTCTTGGTAGCATTTGCCATAACTTTATCTTGTACGTCCGACATCGAATTTGGAAACGACAAAAGAAAACGAGTTAGAACATAAAAACTATACCAGCAAAGAACTCAATACGAGCAAATGATTCTTAAGACTACCAAGGTAGGCCGAAACTTCCTCATCTGTCTCGTAGGCAAGGAGCTTACCTACTTCTATAAACATAGGGGTCACTTTTGCACCACCATCTTTATCCAAGAGTGGACGACCCTGCTCGTCCACATACTCAATCATAGTAAAACTAGAAACAAACTTAATCAAAACATCGTAACTAGTCTGGTCCTCGACACTCAAGTTAGAAGCGATGGCCACCCGACCATGAAAAGTGAAACTTCAGCATAAGACATGGCACATGTCTTCCCTGATCATCAAGCAGGATCCTTCCCTGATCTTCGGTGTCTACTCCCCAGAATTGTACGGAGTCCCGAGCATATTTCGAGATCGGTTCTACCAAGTAGTACCTATCCTTAAAGTCTCTGATCGACTTCGAATAAGCTTTGTAGATATTTATCTTCTGTTTAAGAGAAACCCAGTCGTACCTACCTTGAACAACCTGCCTCTGAAGGTGGAACATGTGAAAGAACAAGGGAAAAGTCACCCCAATCTTCAAATACCCGTAAGTCAGCTTGAAAGCACTCATAAAAGCAAACGAGTCTGGGTGGAGTTGTGAGGGAGAAAGCTTCAAATGGATGAACACAAATATCTCAAAGTCCTAAAAAGGGAGTCTAAACCTGAGCTCCTTAAAAAAGAAGTCATACATGGAAAATCTATTGGGACTATAATACGAGCAGATGAAATCCACGTCATTGGGTTACATAACGCACCAGTCTTCGGGGTCCCCAATCATTAGACCATGGCCTTCTTAGGGCTCATCATATACCGACGTGATGTTTGGAGGCTCCCCAGCAACCCAGGCTTCAATGGGGATGTCTTGCTCAGTATCATTCTCCTTTGGATTATTGTCTTCGGTGCGAGAAAAGGTGGTTTCCTCTGAATCAGTTTGGGTGGAGGCAGTCTCCTTCGATGCAGTCTCCTCGAAGTAACCCATGGACGAAGTCGTGTCATAGGAGAGTTCCTCCATGACCATATGGATATTTCCTTCTGCAGACATTTTTTCACCTGAAAAGCAGCGAAAGTAAACGTGAATTCGATGAGTTAGATCAAATCCACATTTCCACTACTGATCAAGTGAAAGGGCGTGCAAAGGGACGAGGATGATGTCCTCAACCTAAGCCCTTATTCAAGGTGATCTATATTCGTATCCTCGGAAGAACGTCCACGTACCCATACGAGGAGAGAAATTCGTGAACGAAAACTCTCAACTCGCACGGAATTCAACTTCCTTAGGATAGAAGTCCAGAACTCCGGTTGAAGCTCAATCGAAGCCGCCCTGAAAAGCTACGAAAGACACCCTTAAAGTCTTGAATTGTTGCAGGAACAATGAACATCACATTAGAAATCCTAACAGTCAAGGTTTTGGGTCCTCTAAGCCTCGAAGTTAGCCCTAACCACATGCATTTCTACCAGACAAAGCTCATAATATATCCTAAAGGAAAAGAAGTAAATAAACTTACAAGTTTTTAGAAGATGAAGTCGTGGTCGGTTGACTCTACTCGGTAGTAGCACTGGCAGATAGTGGTTCACGGTAGAGTCTGGGGACTTAACATTAACGAGTAGGGAAATGATGACGAAAATGTATGGAATTGAACCCCGACGTCCTATTTATAACATCCATCAACATGTGCACGGGCATGTGTGGCCTAGGAACTATAAACCACACACTCATGACCTAGGGACGACCATAGACTAGCCATCATTATGCATTAAATGCACATGCTTCCCAAGTCGCATGCATAATGTGACTTCTCAGTATACCTTCAGTTGTTGAGATCCACGTTGTTGCACCCCAAAATTTGCCCTCACAATACAAGACTTTGTGTGCTAAGGAGGTTCACAAGGTTCACAAATTTCTCAATGCTTATATAACCTTTCATGAGGTTCATGAAGTCTACAAGTCACTTCTTGAAGGTTCACAAGGTTCACAAGCTTCTCAAACATTTACAAGACCTTTCATGAGGTTCATGAAGTCCACAAGTTACTTCTTGAAGGTTCACAAGGTTCACAAGTTCCATAATGCTTTCAATACCTTTCTTGAGGTTCATGAAGTCTACAAGTTACTTCTTGAAGGTTCACAAGGTTCACAAGTTCCACAATGCTTATATAACCTTTCATGGGGTTAATGAAGTCTACAAGTCACTTCTTGAAGGTTCACAAGGTTCACAAGTTTCTCAACATTTCCATAACCTTTCATGAGGTTCATGAAGTCTACAAGTCACTTCTTGAAGGTTCACAAGGTTCACAAGATTCACAATGATTACAAAGCTCTCCTGAGGATCATGAAGTCTACAAGCTACAAGGTTCACAAGCTTCACAATACCTCCCATGAGGTTCACAAAACATTTTATGATGGTTCACAAGGTTCACAAAGTTCACAATTGGTCAAAAGAGTTGACAATTCCCTCAGACAATGCACCTCCTAAGCAGTGCATCCAAAACTAGGGTTTTGACTTTAATCAGGCTAAATGAACTTCCAAGACTTCAAGTGAGTTTCATAACATCTTATATGTATGTAAGAACCCCCATGACAAGTTTCAAGACTTTTCTCAGAAGTTTGCTCAGTCAGATGATCAGATAAGTCAAAAACAGTCAATGCAGTTAAAAAGTCAAACTGAGGTCAACTGTGGTCAAACCAAAGTCAAACTTCATGATTTTTTGCCAACATCAAGTATATGAAGTAAAATTCATCATTTGATCAAGGGTTGATCATGACTCATCAAAGAGATTCCAGATCATCAATAATCAGGAGTTTCTAAATTAGGGTTTCCTCAGTAAAAGTCAACTGAACTTTGACCAGCCATAACTTTCACATACTTCATCACCAAGTCTCCATCCAAATCTCATTTTGAAGGAAATTGAATTCTATACAACTTTGATCTTGCAAGTTAAGCCCAAAAATGCTTCATTTGGAAGATATGAGCTAAGACATTATAGGTCATTTCAAAAGTCAACAAAAAGTCAACAACTTCAAAAGAGCATAACTTGAGATTGGTAAATGATATGGACCTGAAACCAATGGGGTTGTTTAGAGGACTCTTCAAGCTTTCCAAAATGTCCAAGAACACCCTCATACCCTTAAAATTGAGGGAGATATGCCCTTGCAAAGTTGGGAAATTTTGTGATGGTTTATATTGAAAATGGGGGTCTAGAACCAATTCTTTCCAAATGGGCTTGCTAAATTGTGATCCAATCCATACACTAGTACTATGCACGACCCAAACCATTGAAAATCTGATTTTTATTATTTTTATTTTTATTTAATTTAATTTAAATCATTAAAAATCATTTTAAATAAAAATAAAATATGAAAATAAGAGATTTTATTTGGATAATGCTTCTAGAAAGTCTTAATTGATGATTGAAGTTGAAAGAGAAAGAAATCATGAGATTGATCCAAAGATAGCAAGCCTTCATGATCAAATATTGGAATTTTAAACTATGATCAATTTCAATCTTTTTGAATCAAACTTTTCACATGATCCATCAATGTTTTGACCTAGAATCATTCACATATAAGTACTTAACATGAGCCTGTTCAAATTTCACGAATTCCAGCAGCCAAGGGTAAGTTTCAAAACCTCAAAAATTCATCAAAAGTTGACATTCGGATTCTTCAATCCAAGAGGTTTCAAGGTAAAATAAAGACATAGACGTGTTCTTGGATCATCACTGAAGCTAAAGCATCACTCATATGCATCCCATGTGCATCATATTGGCCAACCCGAACTCACTTTTACCTTGAATAAAATTTTTTCGATTCCATTGATTGGTTGTGTTTTATTGAAATTTGTTTACATAATCTTATTTGTGACATTGTATAGATTGTTTCTGGACCAATGGATTGAAGCTTCCTTGCATAGAACAGATTCGGCCATTGTTAGGGTTTGATTCTTGAAATTAGGGTTTGATGATTCAATAAGTTTAAATGAATTCTGGACACATAGGAATGTTCTATGAGTCACAAAGGTCATAAAACATTAATTAATTTAATGAATCAATACTGTTTTGCTTGAGTTTCATTTTCGTAGGTTTGGAACGTTGAGAAATTCGCAGGAAAAGTTGTAAATGATTTCGCAGGAAAAAGTGCAGGTATGAGGAAGAAGATGATGCTTGGCGCGTTCAGGGAATTCAAATTATAGTTTAAAATATTATGTTTGATTGCTGTTTGGTTATCACAAGCGCTGGCTTGTCCCAGTGGAAGGAGACGCTTGCGTTTGGTGAAAAGGCCAGGGTTCGAATCCTGCTTTGCACCATTGTTTTTTTTTCTATTTTTTCAGGATAATCAGAAGACTCAATATATTATATTATGCTACCACTATATTACCAGAAGGGCTCTTCCAGCTGGGTGGTGATGTGTGCGTATGAATGTTCAAAGGTCCTGGGTTCAATCCTCCCCCAGGCCTTTTTGTTTTTCTTATTTTCCTGATTATTTTCAGATTATGAACAAAAGGAGTTGAAGCTATTTTCTTATCACCCACGCATGGTTGGTCTAGTGGAAGGTTTTGGTACTGGCAAGCATAGAGACCTGGGTTCAAACCCAGCCAAGGTAAGTTCTTATTTTTATCACTTTTTTCTATTTTCTTTAATTAATTAGTTTATTTGTTTTATATTCTTAATAAAAAATAAATTATATATATATATATTCAAAATTCAAAAGAACATCATATTTTTTCTAAAAAAATTCTAAACTTTCTATTTTTTTTTTAATTCAAAAATTATGTTCTGTATTATTTTTTGTAAATGTAATATATATATATTAGTTAAAATAATTTTTGTATATAAATTAAACCCTAAAAATATTTTTCTAACAAAACCTTAATTTATTCTCTAAATACTTATTAAAACCTAATTGTTTATTTTCTAATTTGTGATTATTATTGTACATGTCTATTTAAAATAATTCTAACTTATTTGTAAATGTATTTATAATCCAAATTATTTTTCTTTTAATATATGTTTAGAAACAATTTAATTTACAATGATTATATTTTTGTATATGTTTAAAATATTTTGTAAATATAACTAATAAAAATTAAATTTTATAAATATGGTTAATTTTGTGAATATAATATTTAAAACTTATTTTCTCTTTATAATGTGTAAATACATGTTTTTTGTTAATAAATGAATGTTGATATATGTTTAGAAAATAATAATTTGTAATAATTAAAATTTATAATTACATTATGTTTTAAAATTTTTTTAATTATTCTTATTAAATGTTATATATTAAAATCCAATTTTTGTGTTTATAATATTTAATTCTATTTTTAATTATTGTTATTAACCATGTTATTATTTATTTTGCTTTATTAATTTTATATATTATTATTATTTCACTAATTTTTATTTATTAACCTCACTTATTTTATTATTACTAACTTTTTGATTATTATTTAATGTTATTATTATTTTAACTAACCCCTATTTCCTAATTTTTATTACTACTAACCCATTATTTATTTATTGTTAATTTACTATTTTTTTTGCTTATTATTTATATTTTGCTATTTATTTTGCTTATATATTTATATTTATTTGCTATTTATTTTAATTGCTTATTATAATTATTATGTAATTGCTTCCTTGATGTAATTTTGTAAATATTTAATTATTTAATTGTTGCTATGGTTAGTAATTTAGGGAGTGTAAACATGTATTCAATTTAAAATTAACTTAGATCATTTTAATCATAAGATAAATAATATTAAACACTCACACACGTAAGTCGATTTTTAATCGCCATCTCATATTTCTAAGGTTATCCCTCAAGTTGCCTAAATCATAAGGTCAAGTGGGGTGTATAAAGCAAGTCCCTTTAAAAAGAAAAATCATCAAGTCCCTCATGGTTGCCTTTACGAATCAAGTCCCTTCGAATAATGATGATGGTCCCTCCTATATGCTTATTACACCCCACAGTTGCCTTCATAAAAACAGATGTCCCTCACATGTCCCTCACATCCAAGGTAATGACTACCTACTCCTTAATAGTAGGGATAGTCTTACCAATTAAAGGATAAAGAACAAGAAAGACTTAAAACTTTAGGGTAGGTTCCTCTTATGTACTTGCTCACTATTCAAACTTTTCAAACTCTTCACAATTTCAAACAAATTTTCAAAAACAAGTTTTTACGCATCCGTACATGGATCATTATCAACTATTCTGAAAATTTTTCTATTCACACACTACACTTTCAAAAACAATTCAAAAGTGAGATAAGTAACTAAGAGCCCATGGATAACCATGGATGTAAAGGGTGATAACACCTTCCCTTTACATAACCTACCCCCCGGACCCAAAATATTCTCTTAAGGTCTTTCCTGTTCTTTTATACCTTTTCCTTTTGGATAAAATAAAAGTCGGTGGCGACTCTTGCTATCCGCAACATAACTAAAGTCAGTTCTCCCACCGTGTTACAGAACTGGCGACTCTGCTGGGGATTTAAATTTAAGAGGGGTACCCTTAGGAATTAAGATCGCTTTAAATTGTTTGCCTTGTTTGCTTTATATTATCTTGTTGGGGTGCTCTTATGTGAGAAAGATCCTAACCCGGATCTAGTGTACCTTAGGTAAATGGCAATAGACCAAGGAAACTGTACGACGTATATCGATACGGTTGATCTGGTGTCCATAGTTAGTGCGACTTCTTGGTTGGTGCTTATGTTCCTTAAGTCAAGTTGAGGATAATATGAGGCTGCCATATGTTGTCAATGCACTAACTAACTTTTAGAACCCTAGTTAACCCATCTTGGCCTTTAGAAAGTAGTGAGGTAACCGGCTTTGGTGCAGACTGAAGTTGGTTGACACTCGATACTACGCTCATTGAGATCTTAAACTTGGAGGGTTTTGGTTGGCAAGTAAGTTGCCTTCTGATCAACCACCCTTGTGAAGGATCAATGATATTGAGATCCCTTAGAACCCGGTTACTTTTGTAGGACAGGATGAACCATCTAACTTCAGGGGAGGGTATTTACCTTAAACCTCATGCAAGCCTTTAAACCTAGGGCTATGGTGTGACTTGTTTGTGTGTGCCACATGTTTGTGATTGAACATAACATCATGACATCATCATGCATCATAAGCATAGCATTTTCACTAACCATTTCAAGGACCAAAGGATTTATCTTTGTTCTTTGTCGCAGGTCATGGCTTCTGCTCGTAGAAACACCATCAGAATCAACTTTGTGGGCATACCTGCTAAGCTTAAAGAGTTGGTTTCTCAAGTGTCTGATCACTCCCAGTTCATTAAGAGACATGGTCACCTATTGGATCTAGTCACTTCAGGGTTCGATGAAGACATGATGAGTGTGCTGTTTCAGTTCTTTGACCCTAAGCACCATTGCTTTACATTCCCTGACTATCAGCTGGTTCCAACCATGGAGGAGTTCTCTAAACTTATGGGTATACCTGTTCTTGATCAAAGACCCTTCACAGGCTTGGAGAAGGAGCCTAAACCAGAGGTCATTGCTGCAGCCCTACATCTGAAGAAGTCTGACATTGTTCTAGAAACAAGAAGTGGAGTCAAGGGTATTCTTGCCAAGGTGCTAATGGATAAGGCTCAAATGTTCTTGAAGGCCATGAGCTATGATGCTTTTGAGGAGATCTTAGCCTTGCTGATATATGGCTTAGTATTGTTCCCCAATCCAGATCAGTTCATAGATGTTCATGCCATCAACATTTTCCTGAGTCACAATCCAGTGCCTACATTTCTTGGAGACATTCTACATTCTCTCCATACTCGTACTACAAGAGCAAGAGGAACTTTGATGTGTTGCATACCTTTGCTATCTTGGTGGTTTATTTCTCACCTCCCTCGCTCAGTAATGAGGAATGAGCAAGGGTTCAGATGGTCCAAGAGGATCATGTCACTTTCTCACTCAGATATCCATTGGTGCTCCAGATCTATGGAGAACGTCACTATCATTGACCGTTGTGGGGAATTTCCTAATGTGCCACTTCTAGGAATAAGAGGAGGCATCACCTACAACCCCTCTCTAGCTTTACGACAGTTTGGTTACGCCCGGAGTGATGGTCCACATGACATGTTGATTCAGGGCATTGTGTTTGATTACGACAACGATCTTCAGGGTTACCGTCAGAGATTCATACGAGCTTGGGGAAAAGTAAACAGGGTTGACAGCAAGACACTGGAGCCTAAGTACACTATTCCTATGGAGGCTTATCTCATATGGGTGCGATCTCGTGCTCAGACACTCATGATGCCATATCCTGCCGTCCTACCAGTTACCATGGAATCTGTTGCTGAAGGAGACACAGCTTATACCATCCTTCACCCAGACATGCCTACTGATATGGAAGACTTGCAGAAATCATGGATCCAACTGAAGGAGCAAAGAGATACTTTCGAGGCTCATTACAAAGCAAGCCAAGCAAGAATCCTAGAATTAACAAAGCAACTTCATGAGGAACGGAACCTCAACTCATACCTTAACATAAAGAGGAAACGTCCATGGGAGACTTAAAACCCCATCTTTTGTACTTATTTCATTTCATTTTTTGTAAGCCTAAAAGGCAAAACAAAGTTATTACTAATAAAAGTTTACTTTCGTGTTTGTCTAAGCAAATTTAAATCCTACGGTCCTTGAAAACATTGCATATGCATTACCATATCATTTCATTGCATCACAGGTTTATAATTATGCACAGGTTTCTCATCTTCTCGTTGTTTATTTCAGCAATGGCTCTTGAACAATCAGTTAAGGATCTCCAGGCACAAAATGCACAGTTCCAAGAGCTGATCTTGAACCTGTCCAAGGGGCAAGATGAATTGAAGGCACTGCTAGCCAAGAAGACTAAGAAGGCTAGAAGGTCTGCTGGGTTGATCAACATGGGAAGAAGGTTCAAAGGTCTTGCCAAGACCAAAGAACCAACTGAAGACTATGAATCTGAAGAGTCTGAGCAAGAGGTAGGCAGTCTCCACCATACAATGGGGGACTCTGATTCTGAGGCTAATTACTACCATGAGCCTAATGAAGACAAATTCAAGATGCTGGTGGATAGGATGGATGCTATGGAGTTGCAGAAATCATCTGGGCTGGATTTTGAGGATTTGAGTCTGATATCTGGGGTAGTCATACCCATTGGTTTCAAGGTGCCTACATTTGTTGTCTATGATGGGGTCTCTTGTCCCAAACTGCATCTGAGGTCTTATGTTAGAAGAATTCAACCCCACACTGCTGATAAGAAGTTGTGGATCCATTTCTTTCAAGAGAGTTTATCTGGAGCTCAGTTGGAGTGGTATTATCAGTTGGAGAGTGTCAACATCAGAGACTGGAATGATCTTGCTGAAGCTTTCTATAAGCAGTATCAATACAATGCTGACTTAGCCCCCACTCGCATGCAGCTTCAGAGCATGTCTATGGGTGCCAAAGAAAGTTTTAAAGAGTATGCTCAGAAGTGGAGAGATTTAGCTGGAAGAGTTCAACCCCCTTTGACTGACAGGGAATTGGTTGATATGTTCATGTGTACACTGAATGGTCCGTTCTACAGTCATCTCATTGGAAGCTCATCATTTGGCTTCACTGAGTTGATCATGACAGGAGAGCGAGTAGAGAATGGTATAAAGAATGGTAAGATCCAAGTGGGTGCTTCTTCATCAGGTGCTGCAAAGAAGCCTCCCACTGGGAAGAAAGAATCTAATGCTGTTTATGGTCAGCCTGATCGTAACAGGAGGCATCAGTCTGTTAGTGCAGTTCATATTTCAAATCCGACTCCTGCACCAACAGAGCAGCCACAGGGCAACCAACAGAGGGCTAGAAGACAGTTCACGAAGATCAACATGTCAATGGCTCAGGCATTGCAACATTTGTTGAAGGCTGAACTTATTACTTTGAAAGAGGCAACTCAGAATCCCAATGTTACCTCTCCCAGATACAATCCCAATGCACGGTGTGCATACCATTCAAACTGTCAGGGTCATGATACTAATAACTGCTGGATCTTGAAGAATAAAATTCAGGATATGATTGATGCTGGAGAAATTGAGTTTGATCCTCCAGGTACTCCCAATGTGATTACTGCTCCAATGCCAAATCACGAGAAGACTGTCAGTGCCATTGAGGAAGATCTACATGTCTATTCAGTTATGGAGTTGACCACACCATTGTCTGTTATCAAAAAGAGGTTAGTACAAGCTGGGATCTTTCCAGGTTGTCGTGAAGATTGTTTGTTGTCGCTCCCGGGATTTTCATCCTAGTACAAACGCGAAAGTGGCGCGGAAAAGGTAGAGTCGCCAGCCCGACATTTTTATCCCGAATGAATGGGAAAGGTAATGTTGCACAAACCTAAGGAAGAAAGAAAGGACGAGGCCTTGCGAACCAAAGATCTGGATACGGGAGTCGGTTACGAATTGAGAAGGTATTAGCACCCCAATCCGTCCGCCGTACCCGACGGGATCCACGCTTAAAAGTCTGTTTTCAAAGGGTGAGAAATAATATGCTGTTTAACTGAAAGAATAGCTATCTGGAATGAAATGGAAATTAGAAAAAGAAATGAAATTGAGCAATGAAAATAAAGGGGGAAAAATGTAGGGAAAATAAAGATTGTGCTCGAATGGGCCCTACCCCACTGCCTACGTACCTCATCGGGATAAATGAGGATCAGAGACGCCGTAGTTCGTCTAACTAAGGCTTACACTCGTTTGTGGTTTTTAGGATGACATTGCCATAGTTCTAGCTCAGGTGTTACCGGCTCTGACACGAGGGTGTTTACCGTATCGCTGTTTGAACTGTCGAGACAAGTCATGAAGAGTATGAGATGAGAATGAAGACGTGACTTCTTGGTTTGTTGTTTTTTATAAGAAATGTTTTGAGATTGTGTTTGTTGAATGTACAACACTAAAGACTATGACACAGGAGCGAGTACTTTCCAAGATCGCCCCCAATGGAACGTTTGTAAAGCATCCTAGAAGAGTGAAGGAGACCTCCACTAGTCATTTCCCGTGTAGCTTAAGGCTCGTGGCGCATTGTACACCTTTTCCTTTATTAAGTGTTTTTTTTGGTTTTCTTTTAAGATGAGAAGAGACTCAAGTTATAAAAGGTAAACATTCTAAGGGAAACTAAACTTACCCTAAATCAGTTGAATTCATGGATAACCTATGGTTAGTGAGGTTTGGAATTAAAATCTACCTAAGAGACATAAAAGATATAAGACTAAACATGCAAGTAACATAAGTCACTAATGAGCAATAGAGTCCTCCTAGGTCATGGTAGGAAAAAACGCATATGAAATGTAAACAGGATGGAACAATGGGGGGTGTAGGTCGGTTGCGTGGTGCTAAGACACACGACTTATGGTATGAAACATGCAAGGTTTGATTTTGGTTGAATGGAGTGGAACGAAGGGTAATCGTGGAACCCTAAGATAATATGAACTTTATTTATTTATTCGAAAGTATATTCGACGTTGGATCGAATACTTTATTTGTTTTTTTGAAAATTTGGTTTTCTAACGATTTGTTTTTATCTTTTCTAATCCTAATTATGGAAACTATAAAAGCATACAAATTCTAAACTATTACAATCACAAAATACACAAAGTATAAAACACAATTGAAGCATAAAATATCCAAGTCCATAAGCCACACCTTGCAAAGCACCTTGCACAAAAACAAATAGTTATTAAATGATATGAATCATGAATATGTACAATATGATGGAAATGAATTAAAATGACAAAAAATATTAAAAGTCATGAAAAAAATATGAAATTAAATTCCTAAGGTCTTCAACCTGATTATATTATTGTGCTAAAAAAATCTCTCCAAAATTCTTATTTTAACTATGGTAAATGCCCACTTAAATCTAACTAAAGTTCAATCACAAATTTACACAAATTATACTACCAAAACAATAGAAAAAATGTCCTAAAAATTCACCAAAAAATATTTTAGGTACTTCTACTTGTCCTTTAATAGTAGCAAAAAGAATGGGCCAAAAATATTATGGGAAGTGGCCTAAATAAATTATACAATTTTATGTGTCCATGAAGGAATTTAACACAAAATCAATTGAATTAAAATTCGAAATTAAATTAGAAAAAACGATTAATTTCAGAAAATAAAAATTGAGAATGTTTCTAAATGGACTTAATATTCTACTGTATTTTTTATAGAATTTTAATATTCATTTTCATATTTTTTATGGAATTAAAGCTGAAAGGTATAAAATAGAAATTAAATAGAAAAGAAAGAATATAAGGGGGGGAGAAATAGAAACTTATTTAAGTTAGAAACCAATGGGCCTGCACATGGGGGTTTCAATAGTGCTGGCACTGGGCCCAATTCGTAGCAAGGCATGGGGGAGGTGAGAATGGAAATTTTCTAAATTACAAATCCTATTGGGCCTGCATATGGGGGGTGTACCCAGTATTTCGCAAAGCCCACGAAATCATCAAAAGGGCATAAAAATAAAAATAAAAAAAACAATTCTTTACAATCTCAAAATCAGAAACCACAATCTTTTCTTCTTAAATGTCATTAGATGAGGTTTAATGCACTTTCAATAAGACTTAATGAATATTAATATGATTAATTATTCAATTAATCTTATGAATCAAATTTTATAACACAAACCCTAAACACACTAACATTATCCAGCAACATCTTCACCCCTCTTTCATACGTGTTGTCTTCTCTCACAAACTCACCCTCTTCCCTAACACAACCCTAAACCACGCCGCCGCCGGCATCGCTCGTCCTCTACGCCGCCATCACCATTCCTCCCTCACTCTCATACTCGTCATCTTCTTCTTCTAACAGCGGCCGTCAACCTCGTTCTTGCTCTCCCTTCATCTTCTCTAACTAACCCTTCCTAAACCCTAGTGGCCGCCGCCGGCTTTGCCACCATCTTCTGGCCCTTAACGCCGTCGCCACCAACCTTGCTTCCTTCTTCTCTCCGCCGGCCAAGAACCAAACTTTTGAAGGATCATCCTCCGAAGAACTCTTACCCTCACTCTAACACCAACCTGAGCTTCTACACAAGGCTAAGAACCCTTACCCTCACTCTAACACCAACCTGAGTTTTTACACAAGGCTAATCTAAATTTCCCCTTTCTCAAATCCTCAATTGAATCACCACCACTCTAATTGATACATGCCAATCAAAGAATAGTACGCGATAACAGTTTCAAACGCAAGCAAATTTGTACCTTGGAAAGTGATGTCGTGTTGATGATGTCAGAAGCCGTGAAGGTGATTATTTGGAACGAAGCCGTGACGATGAAGATCCGCGGTGCTTTCTTTTGTTAAGTATGAATCTTTTCTGTTGCTTGTTTCGAATAGCCCCTTGTGATATTGACCTTTGTTGATGCAGATTGTTGTTCGAAGGTTGAGGGAGTGACGTCGCTGGAACTTTCGACAAGCTTACAGAAGGAGGAAAACCCCTGCTGCTAGTGCGATCATTGGCGCCGAGATTGACGCTGCTCCTATCCGGTATTGGATTGAGAAAGATCAAAGCCTTAGCTGAGCTTTCACCGATCGGTTTCACAACATTTTGCGACCCTCAAGCTATTCTTTCTTTCTGTTTTATTGAGTAGATGATTGAGCTCGGTGTTGCGTCGTCTTTTCTTGTGATGCAGGTTTAAAGTTGAAAGGAATGGGAGAGATTGACGGTGAAAGGGATTAAGATTGAAGGACGTTCTTGATGCTGCTTCATTACCCTGTGCAACTTCGAATTCACTTTGCAGGTTGTTGCGGTAGACTATGCAGACCAATGAAGATGGGGAAAGATACTGATAACGAATGTTGCAGGAGCTTTTGCTATGCGTCTTGGAATCATCCACACATGAGGTTGAAGAAAAGAAAAATGGAGATGGGTCATGGAGGAGATGTTTTAAACTGGGAGAGCAATCGAAAGTGAATGAGTCCAGCTTTTTCATGAAGAAGAGGATCAAATGTTTTTATAGAAAAATTAATGGTGAGTGTTTTTGGTTGAGATTTCTAGCTGGAAATTCTGTTAGGAATTCAGTTGTAGGTTAGTTATGCCCTGGTTAGGTTCTGTTATGGTTTGTTAGAAAACGGTTAGGAATTGCAACTGAATTTTTGCTTGCATTCTTGTAATTCTGTTTTCAGTTATTCAGTGAGAAATCGGTTAGAAGTGGTTAGGAATTCTGCCAGTTTGTTAGAGATCATTTAGAGCATATAAACTATATTGATTAAGTTCAGTTGCCAATCTGGTTTTCTTTTCTTCTTATAGCTGAATCGAGTTTTTATTTTTGTTTCTATGTCATTTGTAAGGATGCAGGATTGGTGGAGTTTGAAGAGGCTTGCAGGCCTTGACGATGACGGTGGCTTCACTGGAATTTTTTAATTAAATTTTGTTGCCGCTGGGTGAACTAGAAGTTGCCAACCGATGCTAAAATGATAAAGGATTCGGAGGGATTAGAGAAGATTTGGAAGCCATTAGACATTGAAGATCAATCTGGTTTTAACTTTGGAAACAAAGCCTTCATTACCATCCGGTGGATTCAACTTCGGTTGAAGACTTTTTCATGAATCTGTGTCTTGCCTGATGGAAAAAACATTAGGAATAAGTTGTTTGGACTATGCCTTAACTATGGTGAGATTCTTTTACAATAACCTGCCGAGACTTAATTGATAGTCTCGAATTATTTCTTGCAGCTTTATCACCGGTGTGGCTCGAACTAACAGAGCTGATATTCTCAATATTTTACTTTCCAGGTTGACTATGCTAGCATATGGACCTTCGGCTTGGTTCGGTATTCTCAGTGATCATAATTGATGAAGGTGGATGATGTGAGGTCGATTCTTTCTGTGCTGAGTTGTAAACTCTAAATTCTTGTTGAGAGTTTGTTAGGGTAATTAGAAATTAATTTCCTGCTGAATTTTGTAACTAATTATGTAATTGGACTTTAAATATTCATTAAGAGAAAAAATTCTGAAAATGTTCCTGCTACATTTTTTAATTTGATCTTATAACCTTCCTTCTAAGATTCAGTTCTGGAGTTTTTTAGAATAGCCTCAACTGGTTTTGGCTACTTTGTGATCTAAAATCACATTATCACCACAAATAAATTAAAATCACATTATTACCACCAAAATGATCAATAATGGGATGTATGATATTATTGCTAGTATAGTCAGTAGCATGTGATTCTGTATGGAGTCTTGGACCATTTTTTAAAAATTTTCTCTATTTGTCAATCGGAATCCATAAGCAATTATGTATTGGAAGAACTGAATGTCATCCTTATCGAAATGTATAGTCACAAAACTATCCCATAACGTAGAGTTTCCATCTGTAGGGGTAACATCTTCTAGATTCTTCACGTGATGATCCATTAGCATCCATATCATAACTCATGCTAAGCACATCAAGATCAAAAAGTGATTGAGCATGGTGATAAAAATAAAAAATGCTTGTATTCCAACTTTGGTAAAGATATGACTTGATAAGGCAGCAAATACTTTGTGTAAAACAGTCCGAACAAAATTGCAACTGTTTTGATAAGATAATCAACTTCCTTCAAAAAACACGAACAACTCCCAAGGGTAAGTAAGTTGACACTCTCAATGCAATAGGAACTCCAGGATCCATTATATGTTGAATAGTGGGAGGAATATTAGTGGAAGTGCACTGAAATTTCTTGAGTTCTAAACCATGTGCACTTGAATAAACACATGCTTGATAAAACAAAATATTCATCCGAGGAAGACTCCAAGTAGGCCTCAATCACTTTAACAAGTGTCGTCACATGCAAAATTGATTTAATCTTCTAAATTTCTCAAAGGAACTAACTTGTGAAGCAATTACTCAAGGGAACATTAAGTGAAGGTCCCGCCACCAGGAATAACGCTCGGAATAACTCTTAGGTGCAATCCTAGGACTAAAATCTCTCATTGCACAAATAGTCCCCATACAGGAGTACGAATTGGTGAATAGGTACAACAGTAGCTAGATGAATCCTCAACCTAGGCCATACTCACAATGAACTCAAACATTCGTTTGAGCCTTATTTGCTTCAATCTAGACCTTAATAACCAGATAAATCCTCATTGAATAAGAAGATTCACATCACAAGAAAACGTCTTTGATCCCCTTGCCTTACTTAACGCAAACGCGTGATTGTGAATGTCGTGACCTCATGTGAGAACGCAGATGGGTGGAGCATAAGGTCAACTAAAGCAATAAATTAGAGGGCAAATTTTGGGGTGTTACAGCTGCCCCTATTCAATCACTGTAGAACTGAATGGATGATAGCAGTTGCTTTCAGACATTTGAGGTATGCAGGGATTGAATACTAGAAACATCCAGAAAATTTGCACTCTGCAGCAGAAGAACAGGGAGATAGCCTCAACCTAACGATCCCCGCTTGGATATAATTATGATGTGAAGAAAAGTAAACGGGGGATGCCCTTTGAATGATGCCAGAAGGCTTACTGGCTTGCCACACTGAGGGCGGACTTGTGATACGATGCCACCCTGAGGATGGACTTTCGCCAATCTGCGGTTGGACTTCAAAATACATTGCCACACTGCGGGTGGACTTTAAAGAATTGCCACACTGCGGGTGGACTTTTGATATGATGCCACCCTGAGGATGGACTTTCGCCAATCTGCGGTTGGACTTCAAAATACATTGCCACACTGCGGGTGGACTTTAAAGAGTTGCCACACTGCGGGTGGACTTTTGATACTTGCCACCCGAAGATGGACTTTGGCCAGTCTGCGGCTGGACTTTTGCTCACTGTGGGAGACTTTTGAGATTTGCCACACTACGGGTGGATTGCTGGATAATTCGCCACACTACGGGTGGACTTTTGCTCACTACGGGAGACTTTTGCTCACTACGGGAGGCTTTTGCTCACTACGGGAGACTTTTGAAATTTGCCACCCGAAGATGGACTTTGGCCAGTCTGCGGCTGGACTTTTGCTCACTACGGGAGACTTTTGCTCACTACGGGAGACTTTTGAAATTTGCCACCCGAAGATGGACTTTGGCCAGTCTGCGGCTGGACTTTTGCTCACTACGGGAGACTTTTGCTCACTACGGGAGACTTTTGAAATTTGCCACCCGAAGATGGACTTTGGCCAGTCTGCGGCTGGACTTTGCATATGTTGAATTGCACGGCATGTTGCCCCATGACACTGGGGATATTATGTCTTGAGTATTGTTAATGAACTGGTGTGAATGTAAAAGAAATTCCTGACACGGAAGTAATAAGTCCCTGCTAACTCTGTGGGGAAACACAATGATCGCGGATTCGATATCAAGAAGCCCTGTGGGGATAACATCTTTGTCAGAGAGGAGCGTGAATAATTCATCTCTCCAAATCATCACCTTTGCCAAAAATAAATTGGACTTTTTAGATTTGAGGGTCGTGCCCTAGGATACCTTGATTGTTGAGGAATATCCACTCTTATGGACCTGCTGGGGATGACTAGAAACCGAGACACATCCTGCTGAGGAGGAAAGATTTCAAATTGTCCCGGGCTGGGGATCAGCTACTTCCGTATGGATTTTACCTCAAGAGGATTTTACAAAAAGACTTGGCGTCTTTAAACTCTTAGGTATTGTAACAACTGCATGAATCAATGTAATAACCTTGCTGGGGAGGTAACCATTGCCAATGCGGATGTGTTCGTATCTGTCAGCAGAGCTGAACGAGATAGTTGACTTGACAAGTAACCACAGTATTCTAAACTCCGGGTAAATGCTTCCAATCATCTATCTTCAGGAAAGAATGAACTTTCGTACTATTAGGGTGGCATGCCCCAGTACGAGTACTTGAATAGTTTTGCTCTTGACCGACTAATCTTCGCTCTTGGAGAGATTTGAATCTCGAGGTGATTGCCCCAGTTTTGAAGTTTGAAGAGATTGTTCGACTTAACTGACCCTGATTGGCTCAGTACTCTAATTTTGAAGAGATTGCTCGACGTGACTGCCCCGGATTGGCTGGCTCTTACCATGACTAATCGGGAAAGTCCCTGCTCAATGAAGCTTTATTCGGAAAAGTGCACCTCGACGTGACAGTCTTTCAGAAGTTTTAGACTCCTCAATCTGGCAAGCTTGAGCTTCTGGATTGAATTTCCGTATGTGAACCATTTATGATGCTCAACAAATGTATGCAAGTGAGAAAATGTTTATTCTTAGAATGAAAATCCTAATTCAACAAACATGTTAATCTTGAAGTTTTGAAAATGGATCGTTAACCTTCGTGAGAGAATCACTGGTTAAGATACGACCTTTATTTGAATGAAAGTATGTACATGCAATACCAATAAATGTCTTTTAGCACAACTCATAGGAGTCAGGAACGCGGTCTCGTGGTAGCACACTCAAATTAACCCTGTTTCAGTTAGGACTTTTAAGGGTTATATCGTGGCCTGGTTCACGGTTATAGAAATAAAGGATATAGGCTCGAAGTTTATTTGTGCCCACCCGCTCTTCGTGATGTTTCTCCATTCCTATGTTCAACTAGTTTTCTCAAGCATTCACCTTTCATAAGGGTTTCGTGTTGATTGAGGAACCATTGCTACTATTAGTTCAAGCACCAATCAGGTTTTTGTTGAGAGTCAGTCACTCCTCTATTTTTCGCGTTTGTGTCACACGACTTTGTTCTTATTTGAGGATCTTTCTTGTGTAATCCTTTTCCATCTTTCGCTTTTGCATTATTTTGCTTATCCCTAACTTTTGCCTGGACTGATTCTTGTGAATCTTTGATTGTGAAGTCCAGCGGGATGCCCTAACTTTTGCCTAAGTCGCTTGTTTTCAAGTTTCGACTTAGCGGGCCTTTTCTTTTCTTTTTTCTTTTTGCATTTTGAACAAGCCGCGTGACATTGTTTATCTTGATTGCTTCACGAGGGTTGTGACTGCCTCATTTTGTGGTCGACGAAGGATAACCATTGTGGTTGTCAATCTTTGGACCTTTTGACTTGGATAACCGTTGTGGTTTCGGGTCTTTGGACCTCTTGATTAGCATATTAGGATGCAACGGATCTTCAAATACACTTCTTTATGAAAGTCTGAACGCTTGGTCTGACTAGCTGACGTCTACCCTGCCCCTGGGTTACATGTGAGGGTTTTTTATGTGGAAAGAAACTCCTACTTCAAGGCTCAAGGGGTTAGCGTGGGTCTATCTCCCTTATATCTCCAGTGTTTAGGATTTGAAACAATGCCTGTACATCGTCAACAGGGTCTTACTTGAGAGCACACAATTCAGAGATATTGCGTTCTTGTTTCGTCATTCTCCCTCATAGAATTTAAGCATGACAATTGGTATTGCGATATACATATGCAAAATTATAAGGGAATGCAAATGAATTTACTTCAAGAAAAACATGTGAGTTTTATTATTTCTAACATTCAAAAGCAAACAAATTCCATACATGTAGACAAATGTTTAACATATAAAAGAAACTACAAATGGAAATGCAGTAAAGAAACTGAATATTGCCATAGTTGAGGAGGCTTGGCTCCATCTGGACCTGTCAGTCTTGGATACTTTCAACGATCAATAGCTCTTTTCACAGACTTGTAATCTTCAATTTGCAGTTACATGCCCAATCATGGCAGTAATACTTCCTCTTCTAGCTATTCTGACTCTGACGCGAGACATCTGAAGGAAAGAGTGAAGCTGGGGAGTAAAGTTGCCCCATAAGGTTGCTCGGAAAGACCTGACGATCTTCTGCCTACGTATCTCCATTGACTGATGATCAATGAAGAATCAGAGCGACGTAGTTCCCCTCAATAGGGATGAAAAACGAACAATGAAGAAAGGCAAACACATAAATGCCATCACTGAGAGTATTTGAATACTGCTGGCTTTATTTGCTTCATGAATACCCTGGCGTCCTGGGTGATCAGCTTGAAGACTTCAGCTTAACGTGAACCATCTGGTAGAACGACCGCGGCACCAGTTCCATTATGACTAGGCATCGGATTATGAAGTACATTTGGGAGATGAGCGAAATTGATCGCCTTGGAGTCAACTAGGTCCTGTACCTTGTTCTGAAAGGCCCAACATTTCTCAATACTGTGCCCCTGGGCACCTGAATGGAATTCGCACCTGGCGTTAGCATCAAAGTTCGGAGGTATATTGTCAGGAGCGGGAGGTCTCATGGTACGGAGCTCAACCAAGTTCAACTTTAGCAGCTCTGGGAGCAATACAGCATACGGGCATGGGACGGGGTCGAGTCTGCGGTTTCTCGCTCTTGTTCTTTCTTGAAATGGCCTCTGTACCTGTTGTTGCTGACCCTGTGGTCGCTGTTGTTGAAACTGTGGTTGTTGTTGTTGAACCTGTGGTCGTTGTTGTTGAACCTGTGGAGTAATAGTCACTGCAGCCGTTTGGTAGTAACCTTGAGAATAAATTCTGTCTCGGCCCCTATACACAGCATTCGTCTCGCCTTCTCTTCTTCTTTGGCCGTTGCCAAAAGGTTTTCTCACACCGGAAGAACTAGCACTGCTTGCATCCTGGATCTTTCCCATTTTCAGAAAATTCTCTATCCTTTCTCCAGCAATGACGATATCGGAAAAACCAATGGACGGGTAGGCGGCCAGACGATCCAAGTAAACACCTTGCAAGGTGCCCATAAACATGTCGGCCATCTCCCGATCCAGCAATGGGGGTTGAACCTGTGCGGCTAGCTCACGCCACCTCTGGGCGTATTGCTTAAAACTCTCTTTAGGTCCTTGAGACAAGTTCTGCAACTGAGTGCGATTCGGAGACATATCAATATTGTATTGATACTGCTTGAGAAATGCCTCAGCTAGATCTTTCCAACTTCGAATAGAGACCCGACTCAGCTTCATGTACCAGCTCAACGAAGCTCCAGATAAACTGTCTTGGAAGAAATGCATCCAAAGTTTCTCGTCATCAGTATGAGCCGAGATTTTTCCGAAGTACGCATGAATGTGAGTCCTAGGACACGTGCTGCCGTTGTACTTCTCAAATGATGGTGCCTTGAATTTTGGGGGGATTCTGACTCCTGGTACTAACCCGAGACTGGTTACATCTATGCCCAAGGAATTCTGACATTCCATGGCCTTGATCTTCTCTGATAGCTCCTCGTACCTGCGATTGTTGATCTCATTCATGTTACCCATATCAGCATCCAGTAGAGTGAACTGGTCTTCTTGATTGTCTTCTAAACCTGCATTACGTGTTGCGGTCCTATTTGGGTGAGGCTCTCCGTTACGGGCAGCGTTAGAATCCACGTTCTCAGCCGGTGTTCCCGTATTAACATTCCCATGAGGTTGCTCAACCATCAACCGGAGACGTTCCTGGTTCTGGGCCATGCCGGTCATCATTTCCATGAACTGATCCATCCTCTGTCGGAGCTCATTGAGATCAGTCTGCATTCGATCAGCCATCCTTACTCGGTTTCTTTTAGTCGGATATCGGTGAACGCGTTGACCAGCTATATTGCCTGCGATCAAATAAGTTAGAAACCCTGGGTAACCTGCAAAAATACAAGAATATGGTATGCAGGAAATGAATGTTATGGCATGTTGATTCATTTTTAGGGCATCTCATCCCCTGATTCCAGTTTTGTGAGTTTGATGAAGACAGAAGCTCTTTTTGCTGTAAATAACAAGCGGTGTTGATAATATAAGGTGCGTGTGCGTAGCAGACGTGCCAAACAATTCCAATAATACGAAGGCCGACGTGTTTTTTTTTTTTTGCAAATGTGTCAGATGTGTCAGTGATCACAAAGTGAGAGAACACATAATGATAGTAAAGAGACCTTTTTATGATAAGAACTTTGCTGATATAGTCAAAACACCAAAAGTATGGATTCAAACAGAAGTATAATGATAAAAAGATTCCATCAACAATCCTGATGGTAATCTTACAACATACGAACAAACAGAAGGGTGTCTTTGTCAACGCGATCCTCCATCTAGAACTGGGTCAATGATCGGTCCTGCTTTCGGAACTTCTACCAACTCCTTTGTCTGCACCTGGTTGTCTTCAAACCTCTTCAGCTTCTTCTGATAGCAAATCATCATCCGCTTGTAGTAGGCAGCTTCTTCTCGGGCTTTAGCAAGCTCTTCATCTTTTCCTCTCAACTTATCGGCCATCTCTTCGTCTTTCTCCTTTAGCTTACTCGTGATCTCTTCAGCTTGAAGCTTGTCTTGTTCCTCTCTTTTGATCCTGTAAGCAGCATGTCTCTTTTTCATGTTCTCAAACATCAAGGTCTTCTGATCCAGTTGTCTTCTAGTGTCAATGTGTTCCTTGGAAGAACTCCTAGTAGCAAACTCGAACCTCTCACACCGAGCCAACTCAATTTCACACTGTTTCCTTTCAATAGCATGCCTCTCAGCATCTTCTTGAGCTTTCCACTCAATCTCAAGTCTAGCGTGATTAGCTTTAGCAAGCTCCTGACCCAACTGTGCCTTCTCCATTAACAAGCCGTCTCTTTCCGTCTTCATCTTGTTGAACTCTTCAATACTAACTGTGGTAGGTTGTTCAATGACCGTGGGATATAGAAGAGGCGCAGGCCCAAATGGTAACAGTAACACTTCAACCCGTTCTCTTAACCATTCTGCAAACGGTGGATACATTCGGCAATTCCCTACACCCAAAGTCTTCTTCCCTCTTGTCTTTCGACTATGCCAAGCATTAGAAGCTTTCTGAGCAATCTCGAATCCATCTGTTGATTGGAAGTACAAGGACTCTGTGATGTCCACAGCAGCTGGTGGTTCCTTCAAGGCATACCCAAACTGTCGAATCGTGAGAGAAGGGTTGTAATTAATTCCCCCCTTCCTCCCGATCAATGGAACATTAGGGAATCCTCCGCAACTATGAAGAATGTCAATGCACCGCAAACCCTGATTAACCCATACAATGTCCTTGGCTTGCAAACCCATCAATCTTTCCGACCATTCAAGAGTGTTCTTCGTCTTCTCAAAAGCTCCTGATTGTGGAAGAAAGCGTGTGAACCACTTGTAGAATACGGTCGCGCAACAATTCAACATTCCACCCCTTCGCTTCTCATTCTTATAATGCACAGAGTGGTAGAGATCACCTAGGAGAGTAGGAATAGGATTCTTTGCTACAAAAATGCGAATAGCATCAACATCCACGAAGTTCGGCATATTCGGGAACAAAGTGATTCCATAGATACACAAAGCTAGGATCGCATTGAAGGTACTCCAACTTTTTGCCTCAGCTGCTTTAGTAGCCTCACCTAACAAGAAACTCAAATGATATCCTCGGAAGCCTCCTTTGCTATCAATCCGGTCTTCCAATAATGACTTGCTCAAATAAAGAGCAGTTGCTACATCTTTGAAGTCAGGATCAATCTTGGTCCCAAAGAATGGTGCACAGTCCTTCACGGAAACTCTCAGGATGCTCGAATACTCCTCTAATGTAGGTGCCAACACGAAATCAGAAAGTACGAAACATCTGAGCTGTGGATCATAAAACTGTAGCAAGGTGTGCATCCCTCTGAAAGCATAGTCACTGATGGGCTCTATGAAATACAAAATCCACCCGTAATCCTGTTTGAAGACATTCAGAACTTCCGGAGGAGCTAAAGCCTTCACTTTGAGAATTTCTTTCACAACAGGCTGATAAACCTTGTAGGAGATAATACACTTAGTCTGCTTCTTGGGTTCCATGCTCATAGATCAATACCCACAACCGGAATCAAGGATGTAATATGCAGCCCTGCAAATGAATAAACATGCGTTAGGAATGCAAGTATGTGGATGATGTGATGCAATGCAATGGCATGTGATCACTGTTGCATATACTGGGCACTGTTGTACTGCTTTCTGATTTTGCCTGAATACCGACTATCAAGAATACCAGATCATAAGTATGAGAAAACCCAAGTATCAATAACAAGGTAGGTTGAAGGTTTAGTTTTCCTGCAAACCTGTAAACCCCTCCCAATCTCACGGGTATTGCTACTACGGGTCAACATCACGGACTCTCAAAGCCGAATAGCAATAATACGTTTACCATTTCCGAGAAATGGCTCATGACCAAATCAGGGAATCGGTTTGGCATTATGTACTACTCAGGGAGGCCTCAGCTGAATTCCGGAAAAACAAGCATCCCTCATAAGTTCCCGGCTTCAAGCACTGAAGTCGAGAAACAATAGTACATTCATCCCGAAGGGTACAATACTATCGTCATACGACCAGTTGCTTTAACCAGGTTCCTACGAGAGAACAAAGGTCATCCTATGCGATTTCCTAGTGGGCCCTCGGGTGCGAATGGGTTTGCCACGAAATGTGGTCTGCCACTGTCACCACTAGAGAGGGTTGTTTCCACTAAGGTCCTCGATGATCGGTTCCCAGTGTTAGCAGCTCAGGTGAGAACATTCTATGGTCTGCCTAGGCAGTATAGAACATATCCCAAGAGAGCCTGATCTGGGTGTGGGACTCGTGAAAACTACACGTGCTCAAGACCACGCAAGCCACACGACTGCCCACTCTAAATCCTATGTGTATACTCAAGCCGGGTATTTGGCTTATCTCACAATAATCCCATCCCGCCAAGGAAAACCAGAACAGCCAGTACAGTATATGCCAGTATATGCAACAGTAAAGTAAAGAGCAGAAGGCTATAAATAAAGCTGTAAAGGAAAGCGATAAACTGTAAATAAAACAGTAAAGCTAAGCTAAAGCATAACAGCAAATGAATAAGCACCTGAAGAAAACAGAAACAGACAAGCGCTAGGATTGACTCTCAAAGGGGAGATTAGAATTTCTAAAGTCCCCAGCAGAGTCGCCAGCTGTCGCTCCCGGGATTTTCATCCTAGTACAAACGCGAAAGTGGCGCGGAAAAGGTAGAGTCGCCAGCCCGACATTTTTATCCCGAATGAATGGGAAAGGTAATGTTGCACAAACCTAAGGAAGAAAGAAAGGACGAGGCCTTGCGAACCAAAGATCTGGATACGGGAGTCGGTTACGAATTGAGAAGGTATTAGCACCCCAATCCGTCCGCCGTACCCGACAGGATCCACGCTTAAAAGTCTGTTTTCAAAGGGTGAGAAATAATATGCTGTTTAACTGAAAGAATAGCTATCTGGAATGAAATGGAAATTAGAGAAAGAAATGAAATTGAGCAATGAAAATAAAGGGGGGAAAATGTAGGGAAAATAAAGATTGTGCTCGAATGGGCCCTACCCCACTGCCTACGTACCTCATCGGGATAAATGAGGATCAGAGACGCCGTAGTTCGTCTAACTAAGGCTTACACTCGTTTGTGGTTTTTAGGATGACATTGCCATAGTTCTAGCTCAGGTGTTACCGGCTCTGACACGAGGGTGTTTACCGTATCGCTGTTTGAACTGTCGAGACAAGTCATGAAGAGTATGAGATGAGAATGAAGACGTGACTTCTTGGTTTGTTGTTTTTTATAAGAAATGTTTTGAGATTGTGTTTGTTGAATGTACAACACTAAAGACTATGACACAGGAGCGAATACTTTCCAAGATCGCCCCCAATGGAACGTTTGTAAAGCATCCTAGAAGAGTGAAGGAGACCTCCACTAGTCATTTCCCGTGTAGCTTAAGGCTCGTGGCGCATTGTACACCTTTTCCTTTATTAAGTGTTTTTTTTGGTTTTCTTTTAAGATGAGAAGAGACTCAAGTTATAAAAGGTAAACATTCTAAGGGAAACTAAACTTACCCTAAATCAGTTGAATTCATGGATAACCTATGGTTAGTGAGGTTTGGAATTAAAATCTACCTAAGAGACATAAAAGATATAAGACTAAACATGCAAGTAACATAAGTCACTAATGAGCAATAGAGTCCTCCTAGGTCATGGTAGGAAAAAACGCATATGAAATGTAAACAGGATGGAACAATGGGGGGTGTAGGTCGGTTGCGTGGTGCTAAGACACACGACTTATGGTATGAAACATGCAAGGTTTGATTTTGGTTGAATGGAGTGGAACGAAGGGTAATCGTGGAACCCTAAGATAATATGAACTTTATTTATTTATTCGAAAGTATATTCGACGTTGGATCGAATACTTTATTTGTTTTTTTGAAAATTTGGTTTTCTAACGATTTGTTTTTATCTTTTCTAATCCTAATTATGGAAACTATAAAAGCATACAAATTCTAAACTATTACAATCACAAAATACACAAAGTATAAAACACAATTGAAGCATAAAATATCCAAGTCCATAAGCCACACCTTGCAAAGCACCTTGCACAAAAACAAATAGTTATTAAATGATATGAATCATGAATATGTACAATATGATGGAAATGAATTAAAATGACAAAAAATATTAAAAGTCATGAAAAAAATATGAAATTAAATTCCTAAGGTCTTCAACCTGATTATATTATTGTGCTAAAAAAATCTCTCCAAAATTCTTATTTTAACTATGGTAAATGCCCACTTAAATCTAACTAAAGTTCAATCACAAATTTACACAAATTATACTACCAAAACAATAGAAAAAATGTCCTAAAAATTCACCAAAAAATATTTTAGGTACTTCTACTTGTCCTTTAATAGTAGCAAAAAGAATGGGCCAAAAATATTATGGGAAGTGGCCTAAATAAATTATACAATTTTATGTGTCCATGAAGGAATTTAACACAAAATCAATTGAATTAAAATTCGAAATTAAATTAGAAAAAACGATTAATTTCAGAAAATAAAAATTGAGAATGTTTCTAAATGGACTTAATATTCTACTGTATTTTTTATAGAATTTTAATATTCATTTTCATATTTTTTATGGAATTAAAGCTGAAAGGTATAAAATAGAAATTAAATAGAAAAGAAAGAATATAAGGGGGGAGAAATAGAAACTTATTTAAGTTAGAAACCAATGGGCCTGCACATGGGGGTTTCAATAGTGCTGGCACTGGGCCCAATTCGTAGCAAGGCATGGGGGAGGTGAGAATGGAAATTTTCTAAATTACAAATCCTATTGGGCCTGCATATGGGGGGTGTACCCAGTATTTCGCAAAGCCCACGAAATCATCAAAAGGGCATAAAAATAAAAATAAAAAAAACAATTCTTTACAATCTCAAAATCAGAAACCACAATCTTTTCTTCTTAAATGTCATTAGATGAGGTTTAATGCACTTTCAATAAGACTTAATGAATATTAATATGATTAATTATTCAATTAATCTTATGAATCAAATTTTATAACACAAACCCTAAACACACTAACATTATCCAGCAACATCTTCACCCCTCTTTCATACGTGTTGTCTTCTCTCACAAACTCACCCTCTTCCCTAACACAACCCTAAACCACGCCGCCGCCGGCATCGCTCGTCCTCTACGCCGCCATCACCATTCCTCCCTCACTCTCATACTCGTCATCTTCTTCTTCTAACAGCGGCCGTCAACCTCGTTCTTGCTCTCCCTTCATCTTCTCTAACTAACCCTTCCTAAACCCTAGTGGCCGCTGCCGGCTTTGCCACCATCTTCTGGCCCTTAACGCCGTCGCCACCAACCTTGCTTCCTTCTTCTCTCCGCCGGCCAAGAACCAAACTTTTGAAGGATCATCCTCCGAAGAACTCTTACCCTCACTCTAACACCAACCTGAGCTTCTACACAAGGCTAAGAACCCTTACCCTCACTCTAACACCAACCTGAGTTTTTACACAAGGCTAATCTAAATTTCCCCTTTCTCAAATCCTCAATTGAATCACCACCACTCTAATTGATACATGCCAATCAAAGAATAGTACGCGATAACAGTTTCAAACGCAAGCAAATTTGTACCTTGGAAAGTGATGTCGTGTTGATGATGTCAGAAGCCGTGAAGGTGATTATTTGGAACGAAGCCGTGACGATGAAGATCCGCGGTGCTTTCTTTTGTTAAGTATGAATCTTTTCTGTTGCTTGTTTCGAATAGCCCCTTGTGATATTGACCTTTGTTGATGCAGATTGTTGTTCGAAGGTTGAGGGAGTGACGTCGCTGGAACTTTCGACAAGCTTACAGAAGGAGGAAAACCCCTGCTGCTAGTGCGATCATTGGCGCCGAGATTGACGCTGCTCCTATCCGGTATTGGATTGAGAAAGATCAAAGCCTTAGCTGAGCTTTCACTGATCGGTTTCACAACATTTTGCGACCCTCAAGCTATTCTTTCTTTCTGTTTTATTGAGTAGATGATTGAGCTCGGTGTTGCGTCGTCTTTTCTTGTGATGCAGGTTTAAAGTTGAAAGGAATGGGAGAGATTGACGGTGAAAGGGATTAAGATTGAAGGACGTTCTTGATGCTGCTTCATTACCCTGTGCAACTTCGAATTCACTTTGCAGGTTGTTGCGGTAGACTATGCAGACCAATGAAGATGGGGAAAGATACTGATAACGAATGTTGCAGGAGCTTTTGCTATGCGTCTTGGAATCATCCACACATGAGGTTGAAGAAAAGAAAAATGGAGATGGGTCATGGAGGAGATGTTTTAAACTGGGAGAGCAATCGAAAGTGAATGAGTCCAGCTTTTTCATGAAGAAGAGGATCAAATGTTTTTATAGAAAAATTAATGGTGAGTGTTTTTGGTTGAGATTTCTAGCTGGAAATTCTGTTAGGAATTCAGTTGTAGGTTAGTTATGCCCTGGTTAGGTTCTGTTATGGTTTGTTAGAAAACGGTTAGGAATTGCAACTGAATTTTTGCTTGCATTCTTGTAATTCTGTTTTCAGTTATTCAGTGAGAAATCGGTTAGAAGTGGTTAGGAATTCTGCCAGTTTGTTAGAGATCATTTAGAGCATATAAACTATATTGATTAAGTTCAGTTGCCAATCTGGTTTTCTTTTCTTCTTATAGCTGAATCGAGTTTTTATTTTTGTTTCTATGTCATTTGTAAGGATGCAGGATTGGTGGAGTTTGAAGAGGCTTGCAGGCCTTGACGATGACGGTGGCTTCACTGGAATTTTTTAATTAAATTTTGTTGCCGCTGGGTGAACTAGAAGTTGCCAACCGATGCTAAAATGATAAAGGATTCGGAGGGATTAGAGAAGATTTGGAAGCCATTAGACATTGAAGATCAATCTGGTTTTAACTTTGGAAACAAAGCCTTCATTACCATCCGGTGGATTCAACTTCGGTTGAAGACTTTTTCATGAATCTGTGTCTTGCCTGATGGAAAAAACATTAGGAATAAGTTGTTTGGACTATGCCTTAACTATGGTGAGATTCTTTTACAATAACCTGCCGAGACTTAATTGATAGTCTCGAATTATTTCTTGCAGCTTTATCACCGGTGTGGCTCGAACTAACAGAGCTGATATTCTCAATATTTTACTTTCCAGGTTGACTATGCTAGCATATGGACCTTCGTCTTGGTTCGGTATTCTCAGTGATCATAATTGATGAAGGTGGATGATGTGAGGTCGATTCTTTCTGTGCTGAGTTGTAAACTCTAAATTCTTGTTGAGAGTTTGTTAGGGTAATTAGAAATTAATTTCCTGCTGAATTTTGTAACTAATTATGTAATTGGACTTTAAATATTCATTAAGAGAAAAAATTCTGAAAATGTTCCTGCTACATTTTTTAATTTGATCTTATAACCTTCCTTCTAAGATTCAGTTCTGGAGTTTTTTAGAATAGCCTCAACTGGTTTTGGCTACTTTGTGATCTAAAATCACATTATCACCACAAATAAATTAAAATCACATTATTACCACCAAAATGATCAATAATGGGATGTATGATATTATTGCTAGTATAGTCAGTAGCATGTGATTCTGTATGGAGTCTTGGACCATTTTTTAAAAATTTTCTCTATTTGTCAATCGGAATCCATAAGCAATTATGTATTGGAAGAACTGAATGTCATCCTTATCGAAATGTATAGTCACAAAACTATCCCATAACGTAGAGTTTCCATCTGTAGGGGTAACATCTTCTATATTCTTCACGTGATGATCCATTAGCATCCATATCATAACTCATGCTAAGCACATCAAGATCAAAAAGTGATTGAGCATGGTGATAAAAATAAAAAATGCTTGTATTCCAACTTTGGTAAAGATATGACTTGATAAGGCAGCAAATACTTTGTGTAAAACAGTCCGAACAAAATTGCAACTGTTTTGATAAGATAATCAACTTCCTTCAAAAAACACGAACAACTCCCAAGGGTAAGTAAGTTGACACTCTCAATGCAATAGGAACTCCAGGATCCATTATATGTTGAATAGTGGGAGGAATATTAGTGGAAGTGCACTGAAATTTCTTGAGTTCTAAACCATGTGCACTTGAATAAACACATGCTTGATAAAACAAAATATTCATCCGAGGAAGACTCCAAGTAGGCCTCAATCACTTTAACAAGTGTCGTCACATGCAAAATTGATTTAATCTTCTAAATTTCTCAAAGGAACTAACTTGTGAAGCAATTACTCAAGGGAACATTAAGTGAAGGTCCCGCCACCAGGAATAACGCTCGGAATAACTCTTAGGTGCAATCCTAGGACTAAAATCTCTCATTGCACAAATAGTCCCCATACAGGAGTATGAATTGGTGAATAGGTACAACAGTAGCTAGATGAATCCTCAACCTAGGTCATACTCACAATGAACTCAAACATTCGTTTGAGCCTTATTTGCTTCAATCTAGACCTTAATAACCAGATAAATCCTCATTGAATAAGAAGATTCACATCACAAGAAAACGTCTTTGATCCCCTTGCCTTACTTAACGCAAACGCGTGATTGTGAATGTCGTGACCTCATGTGAGAATGCAGATGGGTGGAGCATAAGGTCAACTAAAGCAATAAATTAGAGGGCAAATATTGGGGTGTTACATTTGTATTGTACCTATAAGCCGGATAGTTGCTTCATATTGAGAGATGGAATTCAACGTCTCATGGATAAGTATACTATAGTGTTTGAGAGGACTCCGTCGTCTATGGAAAGTATGGTGGATCATCTGACTCAGGGTAGGAAGATTGAAGAGGTTGATATGGTTGACAAGGTACCAATAAGAATCACTTCAAAGGGTCCCATTAAAATCACTCATCAGGGTCCCATCAAAATTACTGCTGAAGGTCCCGTGAAAGTTGTTGCTGAAGCCAGAGTAGCTCCTGTGGTCATTACTACTCCTGGTCCTATCCCATATACATCTGACAAAGCTGTACCTTGGCACTATGGGTCTGATGTTTACATCCATGGTGTTAAGCAAGAGCCTGTAGCTGATGTGCCTGTTGACATTGATAATATTGCTGGATCTAGCAAGATCACTCGTAGTGGAAGAGTCTTCTCTCCTCCAGTTGCTTCTAAGAATGCAGTTACTCCTGCTGCTACCACCACCACTGATGCTCGGGGCAAAGGTCCTGTTATTAAGCCTGTATCTACTGATGTGCCAGCTGCTGATGATCTCTCTAAGCAAATGGAAGAAGTATTGAAAATCATTCGCAAGAGTGATTATGACATTGTTGATCAGTTGGGGCATACTCCCTCGAAGATTTCTATGCTATCCTTGTTGCTATGTTCTGAGGCTCATGCCAAGTCCTTGATCAAGTTTCTGAAGACTGCTCATGTACCCAGTGCAATTTCTGTTGACCAATTTGAGAATTGTGCTGCTCACCTGACCTATGACAATGGGTTAGGATTTTCTGATGCTGACTTGACCCCTGCCAAGAGGGATCATAACAGGGCCTTACATATTTCAATTGAATGCAGGGGCACTACCCTGTCTCATGTGCTGATAGACAATGGTTCCTCTTTGAATGTGTTGCCTAAGGAAGTCCTGAACAAGATGAGTCCTGAAGATGCTGTGTTGAAACCCAGTAACATTGTGGTGAAGGCTTTTGATGGTTCTAGAAGAGTAGTGCATGGGGAAATTGATCTTCCAATCCAAGTTGGTTCCCAGGTGTTTACTGCTACATTTTATGTGATGGATATTCGTCCTTCATACTCTTGTCTGCTTGGTCGTCCCTGGATCCATGGGGCAGGTGCTGTGACCTCTACATTGCACCAAAAGTTGAGATATCCGGTGAATGGAAAGGTTGTTACTGTCTATGGAGAAGAAGAATACTTTGTCAGCCATGTGAATACCTTCAAGTATCTGGAAATGGAAGGTGAATACATTGAGACTCCGTGTCAGACGTTTGAAGTGGTTCCCTGGGTTGTTAATGATTATGTAGCTCCTCCTGTTGCAAAGAAGGTTCCTGTGGTCACCAGAAAGCCTCCAACAATGGCAATGGCTTCCCTCAATGATGCTAGAGCTGTGGTGGATGAAGGTGGTTGTACTATTTGGGGTCAACTTCCTGATATTCCATACAAGTCTGACAAGTTTGGTTTGGGTTTCACTGCAGAGTCCCAGAAGGCTGTTCGTCGTGCTCGTGCTGCCCGTATCACTAATCAAGGGGTTGTGAAGGACCAGATTAATGCTGTGGGAGATCAAGATGAAGACTACAACTTGGATGCATGGATTTTTCCTACTGTGGGTGCTGGACTCAATAATTGGAAAGCTGAAGATGTTATCCCTATCTCCTTTAGTCAGGAGTAAATACTATTACTGTGTTGTTATATTTTGAATTTGTAATTTCTGAACAATAAAACTTTCAAGCCATGTGCCTTACCCGGGGCACAATGGTATGCTTGTTACGGGCTGTCATTTCATTTGCATACTTCATTCAATAAAATCAGTGGACGTTTCGTTTTTGTAAATATTGTGTTCCTTGTCTTTCTTTTATTTTATTTTTGCTTTATCAGCTATGTGTTCTTACACACACCCACATCACTAAAATGCAGATCCTCATCCACTCTGGATCCTGTTGATAATAGTTCTACTATTGCCAATTATAATTTCGAGAATCCGATCTATCAAACTGAAGACGGAAATGAGGACGATTGTGAAATACCTGTAGAGCTTGCTAGGTTGTTACAACAAGAAGAGAAAGCTATACAGCCACATGAAGAGCCAGTCGAAGTTGTGAATCTGGGAACTGAAGAAAACAGAAAAGAGGTCAAGATAGGGGCTGATTTAGAGGATAGTGTCAAGAGAAGGTTGATTCAGATGTTACGTGACTATGTGGAGATCTTTGCTTGGTCTTATGAAGATATGCCAGGGTTGGATACAGACATTGTGGTTCACCGTTTACCAGTGAAAGAAGATTGTCGTCCAAAGAAGCAGAAGGTTCGTCGTATGCGTTCTGAAATGTCAGAAAAGATCAAGGCAGAAGTAATGAAACAGTTCAATGCAGGGTTCTTAGCAGTGACTTCTTATCCTCAGTGGGTTGCAAATGTGGTGCCAATTCCTAAGAAAGATGGTAAGGTACGTATGTGTGTGGACTACAGAGATTTGAACAAGGCTAGCCCCAAAGATGACTTTCCACTTCCTCATATTGATATTCTGGTAGACAACACTGCTCAGCACAAGGTATTCTCTTTTATGGATGGTTTCTCTGGTTACAATCAAATCAAGATGGCACCTGAAGATATGGAGAAGACAACATTTGTGACACAGTGGGGCACCTTTTGCTATAAGGTAATGCCATTTGGTTTGAAGAATGCAGGGGCAACATATCAGCGTGCTATGGTGGCTTTGTTTCATGATATGATTCATCATGAGATAGAGGTATATGTGGATGATATGATAGCCAGGTCTCAGAATGAAGAACAATATCTTGATCATTTGCATAAATTGTTTGAGAGGTTGAAGAAATACAAGTTGAGATTGAATCCAAACAAGTGTACTTTCGGAGTTAGATCTGGAAAGCTCCTGGGTTTTATTGTCAGTGGAAAAGGTATTGAAGTGGATCCTGCAAAAGTGAAAGCTATACGAGAGATGCCAGCTCCCCGTACTGAGAAGGAGGTTAGAGGTTTCTTGGGACGATTGAACTACATTGCAAGATTTATTTCCCAATTAACTGCCATCTGTGAGCCAATCTTCAAGTTGTTGAAGAAAGATCAGGTGATGGAATGGAATGATGAATGCCAGACTGCCTTTGATGAAATCAAGAGATATCTGCTGGAACCACCAATTTTGATGCCACCAGTTGATGGAAGACCCTTGATTATGTACTTAACAGTGTTAGACAACTCAATGGGGTGTGTGTTGGGGCAACATGACGAGTCTGGTCGAAAAGAGCAGGCAATATACTACCTTAGCAAAAAGTTTACCAACTGTGAAACAAGATACTCACTGCTCGAGAAAACTTGCTGCGCTTTGGCATGGGCTGCTCGCCGACTAAGACAGTATATGTTGACCCATACTACCTTGTTGATTTCAAAGATGGATCCAATCAAGTATATATTTGAGAAACCTGCTCTCTCCGGAAGAATTGCAAGATGGCAAATGATCTTGACAGAATATGACATACAGTATACTACTCAGAAGGCCATTAAAGGAAGTATTGTTGCGGATCATTTGGCTCATCAAGCAGTGGATGATTACCAGTCAATGAATTTTGAGTTCCCTGATGAAGATATCATGATTATTACCAAAGAACCTGGACAATATGACGGACCTGAACAAGGATCCCGATGGACTATGGTTTTTGATGGTGCCTCTAATGCACTTGGTAATGGTGTTGGTGTTGTGATTAGTTCCCCAGAAGGTTGTCATACCCCGATTACGGCCAGACTGTGTTTCTATTGTACCAATAACATGGCTGAGTATGAGGCATGTATCCTGGGTATTAAAGCTGCTATTGATATGAAAGTTCAGTTCCTTGATGTGTATGGAGATTCAGCCCTGGTAGTAAGTCAGATCAAAGGAGATTGGGATACTAAGCATGATAACCTCATTCCTTACAGAGAGCATGTGTTGGCTTTGATCCCATATTTCAAAGAGATTACCTTTGAGCACATTCCACGAAGAGAGAATCAGTTGGCAGATGCATTAGCCACCATGGCCTCCATGTTTGAGATCAGCTGGGATGATGAAGCTCCCAAGATTACTATTGATAGATTTGAAAAGCCTGCAAATTGCAATGAGATTGACACAGAAGGAGCAGAGGAGAAGCCTTGGTTCTATGAAGTAAAAAGATATCTTGAAGCTCAGGAGTTCCCTGAAGGGGCATCTGTCAAAGATAAGAAATTCCTGAGAAGGTTTTCTGCTAAGTTCTTTTTGAGTAATGGCATTTTGTACAAACGAAATCATGATTCAACTTTGCTTCGTTGTGTGGATAAGAAGGAAGCAACTGAGATTATGGAAGATATGCATGATGGGATCTTTGGCACTCATTCCAGTGGTCATACTATGGCAAAGAAGATATTAAGAGCAGGTTACTATTGGTCTACCATGGAAGCTGATTGCTATCAACATTCCAGAACATGTCACAAGTGTCAAATCTATGCTGATAAAGTCCATGTACCTCCATCACCATTGAATGTGTTGACTGCTCCTTGGCCCTTTGCCATGTGGGGCATTGATATGATTGGTGAGATCAAGCCTACTGCTTCTAATGGACATCGTTTCATCCTGGTTGCTATTGATTACTTCACGAAGTGGGTGGAGGCAGCTTCATTTGCATTTGTTACCAAGAATGTTGTGGCTCGGTTCATTAAGAATAATCTCATATGTAGGTATGACATCCCTGAAAGGATTATCACTGACAATGGCTCTAATCTGAACAACACTATGATTACTGATCTCTGCACGCAGTTCAAGATTAAGCATCATAACTCTTCTCCGTATCGTCCAAAGATGAATGGGGCAGTTGAGGCGGCTTATAAGAACATTAAGAAGATTGTACAGAAGATGACTGTTACTTACAAGGATTGGCATGAGATGTTACCATTTGCTCTTCATGGTTATCGTACTACAATACGTACTTCAATAGGGGCAACCCCATTCTCCTTAGTCTATGGTATGGAAGCAGTTCTGCCCATTGAAGTTCAGATTCCCTCCTTAAGAATTATGAAGGATGCAGGCTTGGATGAAGATGAGTGGATTCAGACTCGACTTGACCAGATAAATTTGATTGATGAGAAGAGGTTAGCAGCAGTTTGTCATGGCCAGATGTACCAGAAACGAATGATCAAAGCTTTTAACAAGAAGGTTAAGCCAAAGGTATATCAGGCTGGTGACTTGGTAATCAAGCGTATCATATTACCACAGGGTGATCCTAGGGGCAAGTGGACTCCAACATATGAAGGACCATTTGTAGTCAAGACAGTGTTCTCAGGAGGTGCCATGATACTGACTACAATGGATGGTGAAGACTTCCCACAGCCTGTAAACGCAGACATAGTTAAAAAATACTACGCATAAAAAAGAGACCTGCTAGGTTGACAGGCCTAGGCAAAAATAAGGGCATCCCGGCAAACCAAAAGGGTTTGGGCAAAAATTAGGGACATATATAAAAAAGATGTACACCCGGCAAGTCGAAAACCTGAAAAGGCGGCTTGGGCAAAAAAGGGTATCCCGGTGGATTGAAAACCTGAAAGGGCAATCCAGGCAAAAGTTAGGGATTAAAGCGTATAACTATGTCTCGTTTGGATCATCCATGAAAATGCAACCAGTTGTACTACTTACTCAAGCTCGAACAGATAAAGCTCAATCCAATCGTTTCCGTCTCAACAGCAGAAGATGAGATACTTGAAGATAATGGCAATAGTAGAATTGAAACTCAATAGGATTGTTTCCCACATAGCTGATTCTCTTTGTTTTGTAAAAACTTTATGACAAAATCCTCTTACTAGGGTTTATGTCTCCTTGTACAAACTTACCCGTGTATGGGTCACTTTTTGATATAAATAAATTCCATCTTTTGAATCCAGATTTACTTTTACCCTATTTTCATGAGCGAAACGTCCATTGGTTGTGTTTGAATGCCTGTATGCTTTTGAATATGATTAATGTTTACCAAAAATGCATGAATGCTTAATATGATTGATGTTTACCAGAAATGCATGAAAATGCAGTAATAGTATTTACTAAGGACGAACGAGGGAAGGATTTCAACGAAGCTTCGCCGGTTCACCTTTACAAGACAGTTACAAACCCTCAGTAGGACGAATCCATCTTCATAAAGTCTTATCTCCCCTGGAATTTATATCCATCTCTTTTATCCTTATACGGATATTCGGGAATTTACTTTCCAATAAGGGTACGACGAACGAAGATGGGAGGTTATATCTGCCCTGCTATCAAACGAAGACGAAGGTTATGTATACCTTACTATCCCCAGCATCCGGGAGGTTATCCATACCTTACTATCCCCAGCACCCGGGAGGTTATCCATACCTTATTATCCCCAGCAGACGGAAGGTTATGTATAATATATTCTTCAAACAACGAATCGGGATTTATTTTCCCTGGCCAGCAGTTATTATACGAAGATATCCAGACGCTTCCGGCAGTATCATATCATACATACATCATTTACATCATACCATAACATACATATCCATAGATACATAATACATTACTTACGTGCATCATATCATACATGCATACATAATGCATAAACTAATATTATTATACAGAATGCTACCTTGTTTTCAGGTTAATTATCCAACAAACAGACTTACAATTATCAGGATTGCTTTATCCTCCTGAGATCATATCATTGCCTCAGGAATGCTCCAGCCTCCTGACAGTTATTATTATACCTTCATATTCAGGATTGCTATATCCTCCTGAAATCATACTATTGCCTCAGGGTTGCTTTATCCTCCCGACAACTTCTCATTGCTTCAAGACTGCTTTAGAGTTATCATTATTGATTGCTCTATCCTCCTGAAATCATACTATTACCTCAGGGTTGCTTTATCCTCCTGACAACTTCTCATTGCTTCAAGACTGCTTTAGAGTTATCATTATTGATTGCTCTATCCTCCTGAAATCATACTATTACCTCAGGGTTGCTTTATCCTCCTGACAACTTCTCATTGCTTCAAGACTGCTTTAGAGTTATCATTATTGATTGCTCTATCCTCCTGAAATCATATTATTACTTCAAGACTGCTTTAGAGTTATCATTATTGATTGCTCTATCCTCCTGAAATCATATTATTACTTCAAGACTGCTTTAGGGTTATCATTATTGATTGCTCTATCCTCCTGAAGACATGCTGTTACATCAGGATTACTCCAGTCTCCTGAAAGCATATCATCAATACCTCAGGACTGCTCCAGACTCCTGACAGCTTTCATTATACCTCCATATTTTGGACTGCTTTATCTTCCAAGAAATATATCTGAAGAACTTTCCCCTAGTGGCATCTTTAAGCCCACTCAATCATATTCAACTAGCCATCTGTATCACTCTAATGCACTGGTGAGTGCAAATTTTTGGGCTTTTGTGTTCAATCCCCTTCAACCTTCCAGGTCATGACTGGTAAATGTACCAATCTAACCCCTCAGGTTTCAGAAAATTGAACAGGGGCAGCTGTTGCACCCCAAAATTTGCCCTCACAATACAAGACTTTGTGTGCTAAGGAGGTTCACAAGGTTCACAAATTTCTCAATGCTTATATAACCTTTCATGAGGTTCATGAAGTCTACAAGTCACTTCTTGAAGGTTCACAAGGTTCACAAGCTTCTCAAACATTTACAAGACCTTTCATGAGGTTCATGAAGTCCACAAGTTACTTCTTGAAGGTTCACAAGGTTCACAAGTTCCATAATGCTTTCAATACCTTTCTTGAGGTTCATGAAGTCTACAAGTTACTTCTTGAAGGTTCACAAGGTTCACAAGTTCCACAATGCTTATATAACCTTTCATGGGGTTCATGAAGTCTACAAGTCACTTCTTGAAGGTTCACAAGGTTCACAAGTTTCTCAACATTTCCATAACCTTTCATGAGGTTCATGAAGTCTACAAGTCACTTCTTGAAGGTTCACAAGGTTCACAAGATTCACAATGATTACAAAGCTCTCTTGAGGATCATGAAGTCTACAAGCTACAAGGTTCACAAGCTTCACAATACCTCCCATGAGGTTCACAAAACATTTTATGATGGTTCACAAGGTTCACAAAGTTCACAATTGGTCAAAAGAGTTGACAATTCCCTCAGACAATGCACCTCCTAAGCAGTGCATCCAAAACTAGGGTTTTGACTTTAATCAGGCTAAATGAACTTCCAAGACTTCAAGTGAGTTTCATAACATATTATATGTATGTAAGAACCCCCATGACAAGTTTCAAGACTTTTCTCAGAAGTTTGCTCAGTCAGATGATCAGATAAGTCAAAAACAGTCAATGCAGTTAAAAAGTCAAACTGAGGTCAACTGTGGTCAAACCAAAGTCAAACTTCATGATTTTTTGCCAACATCAAGTATATGAAGTAAAATTCATCATTTGATCAAGGGTTGATCATGACTCATCAAAGAGATTCCAGATCATCAATAATCAGGAGTTTCTAAATTAGGGTTTCCTCAGTAAAAGTCAACTGAACTTTGACCAGCCATAACTTTCACATACTTCATCACCAAGTCTCCATCCAAAGCTCATTTTGAAGGAAATTGAATTCTCTACAACTTTTATCTTGCAAGTTAAGCCCAAAAATGCTTCATTTGGAAGATATGAGCTAAGACATTATAGGTCATTTCAAAAGTCAACAAAAAGTCAACAACTTCAAAAGAGCATAACTTGAGATTGGTAAATGATATGGACCTGAAACCAATGGGGTTGTTTAGAGGACTCTTCAAGCTTTCCAAAATGTCCAAGAACACCCTCATACCCTTAAAATTGAGGGAGATATGCCCTTGCAAAGTTGGGAAATTTTGTGATGGTTTATATTGAAAATGGGGGTCTAGAACCAATTCTTTCCAAATGGGCTTGCTAAATTGTGATCCAATCCATACACTAGTACTATGCACGACCCAAACCATTGAAAATCTGATTTTTATTATTTTTATTTTTATTTAATTTAATTTAAATCATTAAAAATCATTTTAAATAAAAATAAAATATGAAAATAAGAGATTTTATTTGGATAATGCTTCTAGAAAGTCTTAATTGATGATTGAAGTTGAAAGAGAAAGAAATCATGAGATTGATCCAAAGATATCAAGCCTTCATGATCAAATATTGGAATTTTAAACTATGATCAATTTCAATCTTTTTGAATCAAACTTTTCACATGATCCATCAATGTTTTGACCTAGAATCATTCACATATAAGTACTTAACATGAGCCTGTTCAAATTTCACGAATTCCAGCAGCCAAGGGTAAGTTTCAAAACCTCAAAAATTCATCAAAAGTTGACATTCGGATTCTTCAATCCAAGAGGTTTCAAGGTAAAATAAAGACATAGACGTGTTCTTGGATCATCACTGAAGCTAAAGCATCACTCATATGCATCCCATGTGCATCATATTGGCCAACCCGAACTCACTTTTACCTTGAATAAATTTTTTTCGATTCCATTGATTGGTTGTGTTTTATTGAAATTTGTTTACATAATCTTGTTTGTGACATTGTATAGATTGTTTCTGGACCAATGGATTGAAGTTTCCTTGCATAGAACAGATTCGGCCATTGTTAGGGTTTGATTCTTGAAATTAGGGTTTGATGATTCAATAAGTTTAAATGAATTCTGGACACATAGGAATGTTCTATGAGTCACAAAGGTCATAAAACATTAATTAATTTAATGAATCAATACTGTTTTGCTTGAGTTTCATTTTCGTAGGTTTGGAACGTTGAGAAATTCGCAGGAAAAGTTGTAAATGATTTCGCATGAAAAAGTGCAGGTATGAGGAAGAAGATGATGCTTGGCGCGTTCAGGGAATTCAAATTATAGTTTAAAATATTATGTTTGATTGCTGTTTGGTTATCACAAGCGCTGGCTTGTCCCAGTGGAAGGAGACGCTTGCGTTTGGTGAAAAGGCCAGGGTTCGAATCCTGCTTTGCACCATTGTTTTTTTTTTCTATTTTTTCAGGATAATCAGAAGACTCAATATATTATATTATGCTACCACTATATTACCAGAAGGGCTCTTCCAGCTGGGTGGTGATGTGTGCGTATGAATGTTCAAAGGTCCTGGGTTCAATCCTCCCCCAGGCCTTTTTGTTTTTCTTATTTTCCTGATTATTTTCAGATTATGAACAAAAGGAGTTGAAGCTATTTTCTTATCACCCACGCATGGTTGGTCTAGTGGAAGGTTTTGGTACTGGCAAGCATAGAGACCTGGGTTCAAACCCAGCCAAGGTAAGTTCTTATTTTTATCACTTTTTTCTATTTTCTTTAATTAATTAGTTTATTTGTTTTATATTCTTAATAAAAAATAAATTATATATATATATATTCAAAATTCAAAAGAACATCATATTTTTTCTAAAAAAATTCTAAACTTTCTATTTTTTTTTTTAATTCAAAAATTATGTTCTGTATTATTTTTTGTAAATGTAATATATATATATTAGTTAAAATAATTTTTGTATATAAATTAAACCCTAAAAATATTTTTCTAACAAAACCTTAATTTATTCTCTAAATACTTATTAAAACCTAATTGTTTATTTTCTAATTTGTGATTATTATTGTACATGTCTATTTAAAATAATTCTAACTTATTTGTAAATGTATTTATAATCCAAATTATTTTTCTTTTAATATATGTTTAGAAACAATTTAATTTACAATGATTATATTTTTGTATATGTTTAAAATATTTTGTAAATATAACTAATAAAAATTAAATTTTATAAATATGGTTAATTTTGTGAATATAATATTTAAAACTTATTTTCTCTTTATAATGTGTAAATACATGTTTTTTGTTAATAAATGAATGTTGATATATGTTTAGAAAATAATAATTTGTAATAATTAAAATTTATAATTACATTATGTTTTAAAATTTTTTTAATTATTCTTATTAAATGTTATATATTAAAATCCAATTTTTGTGTTTATAATATTTAATTCTATTTTTAATTATTGTTATTAACCATGTTATTATTTATTTTGCTTTATTAATTTTATATATTATTATTATTTCACTAATTTTTATTTATTAACCTCACTTATTTTATTATTACTAACTTTTTGATTATTATTTAATGTTATTATTATTTTAACTAACCCCTATTTCCTAATTTTTATTACTACTAACCCATTATTTATTTATTGTTAATTTACTATTTTTTTTGCTTATTATTTATATTTTGCTATTTATTTTGCTTATATATTTATATTTATTTGCTATTTATTTTAATTGCTTATTATAATTATTATGTAATTGCTTCCTTGATGTAATTTTGTAAATATTTAATTATTTAATTGTTGCTATGGTTAGTAATTTAGGGAGTGTAAACATGTATTCAATTTAAAATTAACTTAGATCATTTTAATCATAAGATAAATAATATTAAACACTCACACACGTAAGTCGATTTTTAATCGCCATCTCATATTTCTAAGGTTATCCCTCAAGTTGCCTAAATCATAAGGTCAAGTGGGGTGTATAAAGCAAGTCCCTTTAAAAAGAAAAATCATCAAGTCCCTCATGGTTGCCTTTACGAATCAAGTCCCTTCGAATAATGATGATGGTCCCTCCTATATGCTTATTACACCCCACAGTTGCCTTCATAAAAACAGATGTCCCTCACATGTCCCTCACATCCAAGGTAATGACTACCTACTCCTTAATAGTAGGGATAGTCTTACCAATTAAAGGATAAAGAACAAGAAAGACTTAAAACTTTAGGGTAGGTTCCTCTTATGTACTTGCTCACTATTCAAACTTTTCAAACTCTTCACAATTTCAAACAAATTTTCAAAAACAAGTTTTTACGCATCCGTACATGGATCATTATCAACTATTCTGAAAATTTTTCTATTCACACACTACACTTTCAAAAACAATTCAAAAGTGAGATAAGTAACTAAGAGCCCATGGATAACCATGGATGTAAAGGGTGCTAACACCTTCCCTTTACATAACCTACCCCCCGGACCCAAAATATTCTCTTAGGGTCTTTCCTGTTCTTTTATACCCTTTCCTTTTGGATAAAATAAAAGTCGGTGGCGACTCTTGCTATCCGCAACATAACTAAAGTCAGTTCTCCCACCGTGTTACACACGTCTATCGACCACACTCAACGCCCAAGTACAATTGAGAACACCCTGGTCGAGATGATGATGAACAATTCTTACAAGTCTCAGTTTCCACCCTGTACATAACTGGCCACCCTTAAGTTACCACTTTTGCAACTAGAAGCAACAACTTGGGGGGCTCCTGTTCCAAACTGGCCAAATGACTAGGCATGGCCCAATCAACTCTTGCTTCCAAGATGACCCAATAGCCCAATGTCAAAGGGACCTACTGGCTTTGTGCCCCTCAGCTGAGGAGTATTTGTCGACCACGGTTTCCCATGGTCGGATTCCTCTACTCCTTTCAGATTTCTTCCCGACTCCCAGAGAAGTCACCTAGATCCAACCAAAGACAGCTCCTACTCGGATTCCCCTCTGCTCGGCATAGATCCCATCTAACCAAGTATGCTCTTTCCAATGGTTAGTTTCTGGAAGTTACCTATTTTTGGGGATCCACGATCTAGGCCCAAAATAGGGACCAATTGCCAAGCGCTGGGGGCTCTATATAAACCCTCTCACTTGAGAAGGCCAGGTATCCAATATTCACTCTCTTAACTCTTTTACTTGTACTTGCTCACTATTTTTCCCTGTCTTACTTTGGCATCAGAGTTTATTGTAGGTACACCCCCTTCTCTCCTCGACGAACAAGTATCATCATCACCATTTTCATCATCTTCATTAGTGTTCGTGGCCGACTACAAATTTTGATCGCTCGACTCGATCAATATCATTATTCTTTCACAAGGATGACCAAGGATATGGTGTCATGGTGGATGGGATGAGAAATTGGTGACTAAGTCTATGGGATAGTTTATGGTGTGAGGTAGAGTGTAGAGTCCATGGCTCTGCAGTCCTTTGAGGAGAGGCTCCATTGTCTTCAAATCCTTCACTAAAAACAATCTTAAAAAAATTCAACGAAAATAGGGTTAGTTTGACTCAATGATGATACATATAACTTTTTTTTGATATATTTGGAACATGAAACACTTGTGATAAGTATAGGTTTTGATATTTTGTGGGTACGACAAGTTCACCTATTTAAGTAATTGGAAGAGTGTTACCGTCTCCTACAATGTGGTAATTTCCTCAATTAGGGTTGGTGAGATGAAGTTGATCCAAATCATTGGTGACATGATGAGTAGCCCCTGAGTGAATGATCCAATTTGGTTTAATTCAAGATGAAGCATAACATGAATGATGAGTAGTTAAGCGGAGGTTGGGATACCTTGAAGGATAACCATGAAGCCTATAACACACCTTTGTAGTGTGGCATGGATTGCCACAGTATTTACAAGTGATAGTCTTTAGGGATTGTGGAGATTTGTTGGTGTTTAAGGGATAATTGGATATTTTTGGTGGGTGGACACATTTAGAAAAGTTGGGTTTGCCTTTGTATGCTACATGAGCTGAGGTAACGGGATGAGTGACATCATCACGTGCAAGGTGGGTTTCATAATCTTGAAAGATATTAGGAAGTTCTTCAAACCCAATAGGATTTTCATGAGTACAAATAGTAACTTGTTTTTCTTTGTACTCTGTACCAAGGCCGATGCATATATACACAATAATAATTATGATAAATAAAATCAATAAAATTGGAGATATGCACATAGTGGTACAACATGTGATTGTAACAAATTAGGAATCCTTGTGATTTGGTTGTAGTCCAATACCTAATAGATATCCTAAGGTGTTTTTATGTTTGAATTTTTTGAATTTACTATGATACTACTTTTTAAGTTGAGACTCGATAAGAGAATAATCCTTTTCATTTATATGTCTGCAAACCAATATAAAGATGTGGTTTTGGAATTTACAACCTTCACCTAGTTAACCTTGCATTATTAAGTAAATGGCAGTGGAGGCTCATCTTCGAAGTCTCTGATCTTTGAGGGATATTCTATCTGTTAGATATGACGATCATTGTATCTTATCTTTTTTTATGGTGTAGGATGACTAGTCTCTAGTCATTGTCTAGTTGGTGGAGAAGTGTGTCTCTTCTAGATTCTAAAACGAGTGAAACCTCTGACATATTTGTGGATAGTCTAAGGTGAAATGTGAGATCAAGAATGAAAATCTTTTTTTGGATTGACTCATGGGTGATCAATACTCATTTTAAAGTTAAAATTGACAAGCTTTATCCCATTTCTAACTAAAACAAGGGAAAGATGACTGAGATTAGTATTTTGGTAGATGAGAGTATATTATAAGATTTTTAGAGTGAGATTAGTATTTTGGTCGTCTCTCATTTGTTTGTCATTTGTAATGTGACAGCAATCTCGGGGTGTAAGACATTTCATTGGCAGAAAGATAGTAGACATACCTGAAGATCCTCCTATCTTAATAACAAGTATAAATGTGCACGTTCATTTTTATTGGTAAATTTAGATTTGTTTAATTTGTGATTTTTTTTTATTTTGATGTTTTAAAATTTGTGTTAGTTTATTTTGTTAATAAATAAATATATTAGACTTTAAAAATGAATAATTTAGTTTTTTTTAACTATAAAATTGCAAAAAAGTTATTTTCTCTCTAACTAATATTTTATCTTCTATCAATCACAATTATTTATTTCAAAAGTCTCACACCATCTTATTAATCAATTTAAATAAATATTTTATTTATAAAAATTAGAATATAAAATAAAACTTTTCTCCAATGTAATTTTATTAATATAATATTATTGAGTGTCTGGTTGTTTACGTGAACAAAGAGTTCAATTAATTGGTTTGACTTAATTGCACTTTTAGCCCCCCATATTTACATATTTTTAACGTTTTACTCCCCCTTTTAATTTTTAAAGCCTTTTGGTCTCTCAAGTTGTCATTTTTTGGGATTTTTTTTCTTGTCCCCCCTCTTATTTTGATTATGTGGCATTCAACATGATGATTTAGTTTGATTAGTCAGTTGCCATGTCATTTATATATATATATATATATATATATATATATATATATATATATATATATATTAATAAAACATTAATATTTTAAAATATAAAAATTAATATTTCGTCCTTCTTCCTCATGATGCAACAATATTCTGCTACTTTAATTAACAATATTCCTCAATTGGCTCAAACTGCACAACCTTAAATCATAAAATCGAAAAATCTGTATGAAATCAAGCAAAAGAACCTTGTAGAAATGGACTATAATTCACAACGAACATGAAACAATCATCAATACGCCTTAATCATCCACGAAATTGGAGAAAGTTTGACATCTAAACCGAAATCGAAAGTAGCTAGATATATCCATTCATGGTGTTTTTAGATAAACTAATTACTAAAATGTGTTTAGAAATGCATTGCGAACATTATTGGATCATCTTCTGCTTCTAACAAGTTTATTTACCAAAATCTGAGTTTGTATTCTTGAGTGTTCAAGAACACTCATGAACATTTAGAACCTTAACTTCCAAATTCCATCATTTAGTCATGATTTTGTGAAATTGATTGAGGGATTGAGTTCGTTAAAGGTGAAGAAAGTGAAATGTGCAAAGAACCAAAACTCACTCAAAATTCAACACAACAACCAAACTCACTCAACTTTCGCTATAGGTTGAATCCTTGTTTTTCAATGCCTCCACCAAATTAATAAAAATATTAAGGCTCAAACCAAATGAATATTTCAGATCAAACCAAAAGCAAAGACTTTTAAGAAAAGGAAATCAACACGCAAGTCCAATAATGCATTAACCTTCTTCTTCTTGCAATGATGTCACTGTTCACGATCTCTCTCTCTCTCTCTCTCTCTCTCTCTCTCTCTCTCTCTCTCTCTCTCTCTCTCCTCTCTCTCTCTCTGTGTTATTTTGTCGAAAAAATGACCATGGCACCACCGTCAAGACCAAATAATCTGTCGTGCTTCTTCTTTTCTTCAAGATCTCGCGCGAATTCATTTCCTCCAGAAAAATCCAACAACGATTTCGTCTTGGAATGAAGCTCTTCAGAATTTTGTGATGATGATTGTTGTAGTTTTATGGAATGAAGTTGATTGAAGGTTAGAAGTTGGTGTTATTGAGAACTTGTATGATTTTCGTGAGTGAATTTCAATGAGCGAAAGTTGAGTGAGTTTGGTTGTTGTGTTGAATTTTGGTGGATGACCTTTACAGGTTCTATGAAATTATCACATTTCTTAGCTACATATAAATCCTTGATTTCTTAGCTACATGTTAAATTCGTGTTCTTCAATACCTCCACCAAATTAATAAAAATATTAATGTTTAAAAGTTTTATTAAAACATGGAATATAAAAATATTAATTTATAAATTAATTAAATTGGTCAACTCATTAAATGACATGTCAACTCATTTTCTATGGCAAATCATCATTTTGAACGCCACATAATAAAAACATGAGGGTGATAAAAAAATCCCAAAAAATGACAACTTGAGGGACCAAAATGCTGAAAAAATTAAAAGGGGAACTAAAACGTTAAAAATATGTAAATAGGGGGACTAAAAAGTGCAATTAAGCCAATTGCTTTTGTAAAACTCTTAATTAAAATTGAGTTAAATATAAGATGATTTACTTTTAAATATAATTCACTTAAAAATAAGTTGAACAATTAAATTTATAATTAATAAAATACTATCTGAGTTAAGAATTATAAATCCTATATTAAAATTTAATCAAGTTTAAAAACTAAAATCAATTTCAATCATCACCCAACCATGTCAAAAACTATAAATAATTTTATATTTGATCATTTAAGTTTATGAACTCACATATATTGTTTATGATTATATACTCTCTCTACCTGAAGACACTCCTCCCTCTATAAAAGGGGTAGGGTCGGGGAGTTCTGATCATGATCGGTGGTTCCTCAAATGACAACGGTAGTTGGAAGGAGGTTAAGAGAAGGAGTTCTAGACAGAGGGTTCCAATGTGGGACTCGTTCCCAATTGGAAGGAGGTTAGAACGAGAAGAAATTGGGAGGCTTACTTCTATCTATTTCTCGAAATTTCCCGACAGTAGCAAGGTAAAAGATTTCTTCAAAATCTTTGGGTGTTTTGGTGAGATTTTTGAAGTAGCTATTTCTCCAAGGAGAAATAAGATGGGGGAAAATTCGGTTTTTTTAGGTTTAAAGAGGTTGAAGATGAGAGGTTGTTAGTGGTGAATCTTGAAAATGTACACATGGAAGGTAGGAAGATTCACCAGAATCTTCCTAGATTTGAAAGGAATCACGGTCACAGAGGGGATTTGCTCAGGGAAAGGTTGAAAGTTCTTGTACCGCAGTCTTTTTGTAGAGGAAGTGAGAGGAAGAAGAATCCTGTGGGTAGTTGTTCTTTTGTAGATATCATTTCTGGGAAGACTCGTTTTGAGGACGCAGGTTTTGTGGTTGTTTTCTCTTTCACTTCTAAGGTTGAGGAAAAGGCAAGATTAATGAAGGCTTATGCAGGTCAAGTAAAAATTCTAGGGTCAACATATAACATTCAAGCATAGCTCGAGTCTGAGGATTTTTTCGCTTTCAAAGTCTTTCATTTAGGTGCAAACCTTTGTCTCCTTGAGGAAGCGAAGAAAGGTATCTTTGACAAGTATCAGAGGATGGCGACAAGTGGTGGAAGCATTAGTTTGAGAAAGTTAGAAGGTGGAGTGAGGTGGAAGTAGATGAAGTTAGATCAGTTTGGATCAGAGTTTTCGGTATTCCTGCTCATGCTTGGAATGACGATTTCTTCATTGATTTGGCTAATTCTTTATGAGCTTTCATTTGCATTGACGATAATACCTCTAATAGATTAGTGTTGGACATTCGAGAATACGAGTGAGACTTCCATTATCATTCAAAGTTCCCGATTATTTGCGAATTTCTATTGATGGAAGAAATGTTTCTATGCTTATAAGAGAAGAAGCTATTGGTCAACCGAACTTCACCGCAGGTATTTCTCATTCTCAAATTATTGGAGGAGCCTCTTCTAAATTAGAAGAGGGATGGTCTTTAGATTTTGTAGCAGGTAATTTTGATCCTCATCAGGAAGATTCAAACGAAATCATTGATAAATTTTCTTCTTTTTCGGCTGCTCCGGATGTTAATAACAGACAAAATGGGGAGAAAGAATATTTTGGTTTATGGGATGGTTTCAAGTTACAACAATACATTCCATTTGGTGTCCAGTGTGAATGGAAAAACAGGAAGTGTAACACCCCATTTCTACTCGGCAATAATCAATAAAATCATAGTAATAAAATTCAACTTAATAAAACAATTAGGATGTCACATTTCAACTTTAGAACACTTTTCATTTAATCAAGTAATAAATCGATACATAACACTTTTGATTAGGTTGATACTATAACAACAACTTTTATTCATTTTCGAAACCAAACAACTTTTACAACTACACAACGGATTCTCATATATTCAACTAAACATGGTATATCATTTTGTTCAACTTAAACAACCTAGTAACAATGTATATTAACTAAAACAACTTAAGACAACAACAAAACAACTAAGCATTCATCCCCCAAAGTGTTATGTATCAGAGCATCGACGCTGACTCAAACTAACAAAGATAACCATCTTCCTTCAAGCTACATGCACATTATCAACATAGGGGTAGCATTCAAACAGAAGGAGTAAGATATCGAACAATATAAACAAGAGTACAATAAATAATACGTTAGATAGATTCATACAATTTCACTACTATCGGACAACAACAACAAAAACTTAACAATCACCCACATCTATCAACATACTTTATCAACTTATTACACATATCAAAATTTACTACATAATCAACATAATCAACTTAACAATTTCAACAAACATAATTAACATAAACAACATAACTAATACGACAACTTTATCATCATAACCCTATAAGCAACTTTATCAACATACTCAGATAAGCATCTTCATCAACATGATCACATAATCAACTTAATCTACTTCACGACCTATTCAACATAAACACACAATCCACTTAAGCAACATAATCTACTTCATCGACATAACCCACATAAATAACTTCATCGACTTAAGCAGCATAAGCAACTTCATCAACTTAAGCAACATAAACAACTTCATTAACTTAAGCAACATAAACAACTTCATCAACTTAAGCAACATAAACAACTTCAACAACTTAAGCAACATAAGCAACATAAATAATGCAACACAAGATGTGACTTGATTATGCATATGCATGTGGTACCATTGGAGTAAAACTCCCAACTTAAAATATACTAGGTTATCGAGGTATCTGCAAGGCATAAGCCTTCAACTTAATAATTTTTTCCAACCCAGACCAACGTGGTGAGCATCCGCTCCAACTTAGAAAATGCAATGTATGTCATGATTACAAGAACACAATACATAACAACATCCAACTCGAAACAACGTACAACAAACAACATAACAACATAACAACTTTAATTCAACACGATTCAACTTTGGCCATAGGCCTACAACTTATATACATCAACGTAGGTCATACGACCTAGAACTTCAATTTCAACATGGGTCATTCGACCTACAACTTAATATCAACATTGGTCCTTCGACCTTCAACTTAAAAATGCCCATAAATCGGGACAAAACCACATAATCAACGGTATGAGAAAATCCACACATTCAACATGAATTCAACAACAAAAACCGACTAAAATCACCTACTAATTATTACGAACTACCTCGTCAATTTTTGTTAAATTCCGGACAACTAATTTTATCGCGTAATTTCACCTGGTCGACTAAATCAGTACTATTTTTACTACTATGAATGCTACCAATAATCCCCACCGAATCTGTTAAATTCCAGCTTACTGATACATTCACCTACTGCTACAATTTTCTTTATGTCATCAATATTCCATTCTGCAAAGATATACCACTATCAGCAAATTCTTCGTTTTCTGCTACATCCTGCTAATAGCTTACTACTACTATTTCTGAATTATACAATATTATATTTATTCCTCTATAATATACTACATACTAATTAATCCAACTATTTATTTAAATTAATTAAATCATCCAACCATTACATGTGTGACTAAGAATATTATGTACATCAAACAACAAAGTGGCCCCCACCTAAAACATATGGCTTGTGCCACTTGTTCGCATGGCTCTCAACATGATAATGTAGCTTTCATCGTGGATATGGTGGTTCTTATCATAGAATTTGGTTTAGTCGTACTTTATTTAAATAACTAGGAAGTTCACATATATAATTCTTAATTAAATTACTAAGTACTATGACATTAATTTAATCCATTAGTCACATTCAGTAATTAAAAATTAGTGGTCCCTACCTCCACCATATGTGGCTTACGCCACTCTACTCATGGTTCCCACCACCATGGGGTGGCTTGCGCCATGCCTTCCAATACCATGGTGGCTTGCTCAACATTCATTTCTTTTCCTTTGGGTGGCCTACACCATCCCTATCTGTGTGGTGGCTGGCCTGTGCCACCCGTGCATCTGCAAGAAACAATTTTTTTGCCCCAAAACAAATTTTCTACAATCGAACAATTTCACAACAATATTTACAAAATCAATTCAGCAATAAAAATTCAATTGATTGATCAACATTTTCACAGATAGTATTATTCCATCAACACAGAACATCAAAATCAACTAACTCAACAACAACCACATAAAATCAACATCGGACAGTATAAAATTCATAAAACCCCAATCCCACGTATAATTGTCATATTCTCGGTTATATAATTTGAACCTCCACCTTACCTTAAATTGATGGTCGCTCGAATTTCCGATCGACTTTTTCGACTTGGCTCCGACGGTAATTCTCTCGTATCCCTCTTTCTCCAATTTTTCCTCGTTCATCTTTTCCCACGTTCTTGCTCTTCTTTCTTTCTTTTTGATACTTCTCAAAACCTAACTTCCACTTTCTATTATTTCTTTTTATTATAATAATAATAATAATAATTATTATAATCTCAATTGGGCTTACTAATCAGCACCCCTACGATTACTACTATCAACATAACAACTAAGCTCACTTAAATACGGTACTCTTACAATTCTTAAATATTAATTCTAATATTATTTCTCCCGACTAAATTAACTATCGTTGATTATCAAATAAATAGTCCAAACCACAAAAATAAACATATTCAATGAATAAACGGAAAACACTCAATATTATTTTCCACAACTTAATTCAACCTTTTTCATCAATTCAACTCGAACCAACTTAGAAACACCAACGTAATATTCTGATATTTTGGAAATCAACTTGAATCAACTCAAATACACAAATCAACTCAAATCAACACAACATAATACAATTATATTTAATTAAACAATTAGTTAAATAAATGGGCGTTATAGGAAGCACGCTAGAATTTTGATGGTGGAGTAGCCTCTGTTAGAAGTTCGAATTTGAGTGACACTGTGGTTGAAAATTCGAACAAGGACGTTGCAGATTCGATGGTTTTTGTTTCGCAGAAATCGGGTGGAATGGGGAGTTTCTTGTAAAGAAGGTTCGAAGGAATAAAATGATTAAATTTACTAATTTGATGAAACTTTCCCATATCCGTAAGAATACATGCGGCGGAAAGAGAACAAGAATAAAACGTAAGGACATAATTTTGAGACAAAAGCTAAACGACATTTCCACTTTCTAGGTGGTGAAGGGTTCTGTTTCCAATCGGCCAGATAGTAACTCTTCCTTTTCGGCACCCACATTGAATTTTTGTAGTGCCAATTCGGTTCAAAGTCATCCCATACTCCATGGAGATCAATATGAAAAATTCAATTATTATTAGGAATAATGATAGACAATGGGAGTTTTAGGAATGTAATTTAGGGAGTAAACTTTGGGAAGATATTGAGGCTTTGTGTAACACCCCATTTCTATCCGATAATTATTTATAAAATCGGAGTATAAAATTCCAACAATTCAAATGAGATGATACATTTCTAACTTTAAAAGCATCATTCAACACCTGATTAGTCTTTAAAACAAAATACTTTCATTACTATGCAGCGGATTCATAAAATTCAGCTTAAGACAACTTATTATATTCAGCATCAAAACAACTTAAAAATAACAATCTTTAATAAAGACAACTAAAAATTCAGCAACATAATCAAATTCAACATCAACTGAAAACATGTGTTATCCCCCAGAGTGCTACGTATCAGAGCGACAACACCGACTCGAATCTACTAAGGTACTCTACTCTACTCTAGATTACCTGCATGTTACCAACAAAAGGTAACATTCAAACAGAATGGGGAATATCTAACAATATAATCAAGAATATGATAAATAACATATTAAATAGGATTATATAAACCACCACTTTACAACTCACAAACAACTTACACAACACGAGATACAACACAACAACATATTATGCAACTCAGAAATGCAACTTAGACAAATGCAATGCATGTGGTACCATTGGAGAAGAACTCCCAACTTATAATCTTGCCAAATAATAGAGGCGTCAACAACAAGGCATAAACCTTCAACTTTATTTTGCCAATCCAGACCAACTTACCGAGCAACAGCTCCAATTTAAATAATACTATGTAATGCGACACAACATGGATGCCAATCAACAAAAATTATGACTACCAAGCAACACAACAACATTCAACTTTTTCCATAGGCCTGCAACTTATATTCTTACCATTCATAAGGCACTGCAACATAAAACGACAACCAGCAACTTTGTCACTTACAACAAAACAACAAAACACAAGTGCAACCAATTATACTGCATCCCTATTCACCCATGTTTGGATTAAACCCGATCAATTAAATTATTTACTTCATTCTATTATTACTACTTATTACTATCTTATTATCATGCCTCTCTCATTTTTCTGCGACCCTGTCGGTAAGCCAATTTATCAAAACTTGCTACCAAATACTACTTCACTGTCACACAATTATTCTTCTGCCAATTCATCACATCACTACTATTTAAACTACTTACAAAGGTCCCAATTCAATTAATCAAGTATTGGTAATTAGTTACGTAATTTATTTATGTTTCTGAACTAAAACTAAGGTATTAGTAGTCATGCCAGACAACGTAACAGAAAATACAGAAACCACAAACATAAAACCAAAATCCAATATCTCCTGTGTGACTATCGTCACACTCGTATGACCCTCGTCACACTTATGTCTGTGACGGTCTTCCTAGGGAGGTGACGGGTGTCATACATCCCCGACGGACGTCAGGCAAAAGGGAACGTTCGTCCCACAACCAAAACCTGCAACTTCTCTATTTCTCTCCTTCTTCTTCCGTCTTTGTAATTCCTTCACAGTATCTTCTCCGACTAATTAACCAATCTACCCAGCATATAATTCAATAACAACACAACATATTCATACACCAACAATACTGAATGATCAATTTACGATTAATTCAACAATACATTTCAATTCTCTTATTCAACTAAAACAACTTATTCAACCAAAATAACACAACATACTGACAAAACAATCTATACACTTGATCCCACATGTTCTCATCATACAATCCTGATTATAGAGTTAGATCCCCACCCTTACCTTGGGTTAAAGGCGACTCTAACACTTTGATCGGAACCTTAGCTTTTCCTCTCCTAAGCACTTCACGTAACCTCTTTCTCAACTTCTTGTTTTGTTTCCTTATTTTACTGATAACCTATTTTCTATTATTCTAATTAATTATGGTTTTAATTTAATCTTAATAATTTCCATTGGGCCTAAACCATACACCTCCCACAATTACTACTTCTATTCACACACAAGCCCACTTATCAAGACTAGTATAATTCTACTATTAAACCCACAAATTAATCAACTTAGCTTAATCCAACCAATAACAACACAACCTAAATAAATTTAATTGACTTAATTCAAACCAACATAATACAACGATATTCAATTAAATAATAACCAGGGCGTTATAACTTTCCCCAATTAGGATATTTTTTTAATGCCACTATTATTTATTTAATTATTTAATCGGAATTGTTGTATTTTGGTGTGTGGAAGAAAGTATTATATTATTTAATATGATATTATTTTAAATGAATTATATTATATTTAATAATTATAATATTGGAATATAAAGAGAAAAGGGTAGAGTGGTAAATTGGTGAAGGAAAGTGAGGGCAAATAAGGAAAACCATAGTTGTGTCTAAGGGATAAGGAAGGAGAAAGGGCAAGGGCTTGAAGATGAGTTTGGACGTGAGAAGAATTGCTCATCAAACCTAAGGTAAGGGTGGGATTTCTTCATCTCTTAAGAGTTTAATAATCTGAATTTTAGGCAAAGTGTTGTTGAGTGGATAATTGGGGTTGGGAGAATTTTGATGAAAAGTGTGTTAGGTTGTTAAGAAAATTGTTAATTGTATGATAATTGTTTGAAGTAGAATTTGAATGGTTGAAATTCTTTATTTTCTGGCTAAAAGACTGGTTTTTGGATGAATAAATTGTCGTAGGGTTTGGCTGTGTCGCAGAGAGAAAACTCAGAAAATCGTAGTCCTCGCTTAACGAGCAAGTTGGAATTTTGGAACGTTCTTTACAAAGAGTTGCTCGCTTAGCGAGCAAGCCATTCGCTTAGCGAGACCTGGAGTGAAAAATAAAATGTTTTTATTCTAAAAATTTCTCTAAAATTCTTTAATTAATATATTAAGGGATGAGAATCAATGTAGTGTTGTTAGAGGTAGGTAGAGATGCGTTATGAGCTTAATTAGAGGAATAGTAAGCAAAACTTAAAATGAACATGAATTGATATGCACATTGTTGTTGTTATGGCTGTGTGTGGTTGTTGTTGTTACATGATATTGATGTTGATATATGTGATGTAGCTGTTGATGTGTGTGTGTGTGTGTGTGTGTGTGTGTGTGTGTTGTTATATGTTTTGTGGAGATTGAGATAAGTTTTTGTATGTTAGTTGTTGATGATGTTGATTTTATGAAATAATTGTTATAGACTTGCATGATTGTCATTGATGGTGCATGGCATGTGCATGGTATACCAAGGTAGGGTATGTCCATTTGAATCCCGAGGGGGATCAGTGTGATGTTGGTGCGATCATGAAATAGGGATCGTAAGTGACCATGAAACAGGGGTCGAGGGTGTGATCATGAAATAAGGATCATATTGGACCATGAAAGAGGGGTCGAGACTTCCGACAGGAACTGGATCTTGAAATAGAGATCGATATATGATACCACATGCATAGAGTTGGTAGAGTCTCATTGCATAATTTGTTGGTGTGCATAATGTTGTTATGTGTGTTAGTGTATTTGTTTAATTGTTGTTGATGAGAAGTGGTGAACTATTTAATAATACTCTCTTTTGTTCTTATTATTTTCCCCTTTTTTTTTGGTGTAAGTATCTCACCCTTTCTGTTTGAATGTTACCCTTATGTTGGTAACATGCAGGTGATCAGGATTAGTAGAGTGGTGGTCGGTGAAGTCGGTGTAACTCACATTTAGAAGAGTCGGCTCTGATACGTGCTTTGTTATGTCGGGACGACGATTGTCTCTTTGTTTACTTATTTTTAGAAAAATATTTTGTAACTGAATCTTACTTTATGTTTATTTTGAGTTTTCCGCTACAACTAAAACTATTTTGTAATACGTATCATCTTGAGCCGTGTGTTTTTATGATTGTGACACTCAAAATGAATAGTGTGTTTTATTTACTCTGATTTTTAATTATAAATTCGTGGGAATATTTTGGGTGTTACAAAGTGGTATCAGAGCAGGTCGGTCTGTTCGACCAAGTAGTTGAGTTGTCGAGTCGTTGTGTCGTTGTTGAGTGTTGTTGTAGATTTCTAAACCATGGTTTGGATGTTGTTATGTGACAAATTTAGAATGGCTGGAAGAAATGATCATGAACTTGCCGCCTCTATGAAGGCGATGGCTCAGGCTGTGCAAAACCTGATTAATGTTGGGGATCGTGAGAGTGATGAATTTCGGAAGAATGATCCACCTACATTCAAGGGAAAGTATGACCCAGATGGATATCAGGAGTGGCTCAAGGAGATAGAGAGGATATTAAAAGTGATGGAATGTTCTGAAGGCAGTAAGGTGCGGTTGGGTGCTCACAGGTTGGTGGGAGAAGTTGATGACTAGTGGGTTGGCACTCGTTAGCGGTTGGATACGTCTGGTGAGGCAGTCACCTGGACTGTGTTTAGAAGGGAATTCCTGAGGAAGTACTTTCATGAAGATGTTCGGGGAAAAAAGATATTGCATTCTTGGAACTGAAACAAGGAAGTATGTTAGTTACCAAGTATGCAACCAAGTTTTCTGATCTGCAAAGTTTCATCCGCACTATAGTGAGACGACTGCTGAGTTCTCGAAGTGTGTCAAGTTCGAGAATGGTTTGAGGTCTGAGATCAAGCAGGCGATTGGTTATCAAAAGATCCGAAAATTTCTGGATTTGGTAGATTGATGTAGAATATTTGAAGAAGACAGCAAAACTTGATCATATCACTTCAAGAGTTTGGCTAAGAGAAGAGGAAAGTAACATATGCATCATGGGAAACCTTATGCAGCTCCAGCTGATAAAGTTAAACAGAAATAGGTTGGGGGCAAAAGGCCAAGTGGGGGAGGTGCTCCTACTTCTCTGATGTTTTACAGGTATGGTGAATTGGGTCATCGTATCAGTGAGTGTACGAGTGACGTAAAGAAAATTTTCAAGTGTGGTCATCCTGGACATTTGATTACATAGTGCAAGACTAATTTGGTTACTTGCTACAACTGTGGAGAGAAAGGTCATATCAACACTCATTGTCAAAAGCCAAAGAAAGCTGTTACTGGAGGAAAGGTGTTTGCTTTGACAGGGACACAAACTTCCAGTGAGGATCGTTTGATCAGAGGTACTTGCTATATTAATAATATGCCTTTGATTGCTATGATTGACACAGGCGCTACACACTATTTTATTTCTATTGACTGTGTGAGAAGACTAGGTCTTGTTTCCCCTATGAAAGGAGAGATGGTTATCGAGACTCCTGTTGATGGGTCGTTAACTACTCCTCTCGTTTGTTTGAATTGTCCTCTATTGATATATGGTAAGGACTTTGGTGTGGATTTGATTTGTTTTCCATTGGGAGGTTTATATGTGATTCTGGGAATGAACTGGTTGGAGTTCAATCATGTTCATATTAATTGTTTTAGCAAGCCAGTTCGATTTCTTACTCCTGATGAAGAGGAAGAAGAAGCTGGTTATTTATCTACTCGAGAGTTGAAAGAACTTTTGAATGAAGAAGCGCAAGTGTTGGCATTGTTTGCATCTTTACCGGTGGAAAATGAAATGGAAATCGACGAATTTCTAGTGGTGAGAGATTTCTCTGAAGTATTTCCAAATAACATTGTGGATGTTCCGCCAGAGATAGAGAGAGAGGTTGAATTCAGTATTGATCTTGTGCCAGGAACTAGACCTATTTGGATGGCACCTTATCGTATGTCGGCTTCCAATTTATCTGAATTGAAGAAGTAGTTAGAGAAACTGTTAGAAAAGAAGTTTGTGAGACCGATGTGTCGCCTTGGGGAGCTCTGATATTATTGGTGAAAAAGAAAGACGATAGCATGAGATTGTATATTGATTACAAGCAACTGAATAAGGTGACAATTAAGAACAAGTATTCACTTCTAAGGATAGATGATCTGATGGATCAGTTAGTTGGTGCTCGTGTGTTTAGTAAGATTGATTTGTGATCGGGTTACCATCAGATAAGAGTAATAGATGAAGATGTGCAGAAGACCACTTTAGGACTCGGTATGGACACTATGAATATGTAGTGATGCCATTTGGAGTTACTATTGCACCTGGGGTATTCATGGAATATATGAACCGAATTTTCCATGGTTATTTGGATCAATTTTTGGTTGTCTTTAAAGATGATATTCTGATTTACTCTAAGTCAGAAGAAGAGTATGCTGAACATTTGCAGATTGTGCTGCAAGTAATGAAAGAGAAGAAATTGTATGCCTAGTTATCGAAGTACGGGTTTTGGTTGAAAGAGGTGAGTTTTCTTGGTCATATGATTTCGGGAAAAAGGATTCTTGTAGATCCATCCAAGGTAGATGCAATGCTACAATGGGAGACTCTAAAGCCGGTGATAGAAATTAGAAGTTTCTTGGGATTAGCCGGTTATTATCGAAGATTCATTGAAGGTTTTTCGAAATTGGCATTTGTGTTGACTCAATTAACTTGTAAGAATAAGGCGTTTGTGTGGGATGCCCAGTGTGAGCAGAGTTTCATTGAGATAAAGAAGAAGTTGACTACTGTTCCAATTTTGACTTTACCAAAAGAAGATGAACCGTTTATAGTCTATTATGATGCTTCTTTGATGGAGTGTTAATGCAAGATAGTCAAGTGGTGGTGTATGCTTCAAGACAATTAAGAATTCATGAGAGAATTATCCTACCCATGATTTAGAACTAGCAACTGTGGTTTTTGTATTAAAGATTTGGAGACATTATTTGTACGATTCAAGATTTGAAGTGTATAATGATCATAAGAGCTTGAAATATCTGTTTGACCAGAAAGAGTTAAATATAAGGTAGAGATGTTGATTGGAATTCTTAAAGGACTATGATTTTAGTTTGAACTATCATCCTGGTAAAGCTAATGTTGTGTCTGATGCCTTAAGTTGGAAGACATTGCATATGTCGATCATGATGGCTAGAGAATTGGAGTTGATTGAACAATTTAGAGATATTAGTTTGGGTTATGAACAAACACCTCATAGTGTAATGTTGGGAATGTTGAAGGTTAATATTGATTTTCTTGATCGTATCCGGGAGAGTCAAAAGTCAGATGTAAAGTTGGTGGACTTGATGGTCAGTGATGAACATGTTAGAGGTAACAAATTTTGAGTTGATGAACAAGGAGTACTAAGGTTTTGGGAGCGTATTTGTATTCCTGATGATCTTGAATTGAAGAGAATGATTCTTGAAGAAGGACATAGAAGTGGCTTGAGTATTCATCCGGGAGCGACAAAAATGTATCAAGATTTAAAGAAGATATTTTGGTGGCCTGGTATGAAGCGTGATATGGCTCAGTTTGTTTATGCATGTTTGACTTGTCAGAAGTCGAAAGTGTAACATTAGAAACCTGTTGGTTTGATGCAACCGTTGGATATTCCCGAGTGGAAATGGGATAGTATCTAAACGGATTTTGTTACGTGGTTACCTAATACTCCAAGAGGGCATGATTCTATTGGGTGATTGTTGATAGGTTGACAAAGTCAATGCATTTTATTCTGATTGGTATTACTTATTCTTTGCAGAGATTAACATAGATATATGTCAATGTGATTCTGAAGTTGCATGGGATACCTTTGAGTATTGTGTCGGATAAAGATCTGTGATTTACTTATAGGTTTTGGGAGAGCTTGCAAGAGGCATTGGGTTCGAATTTGATGTTGACTTCAGCTTATCATCCTCAGATTGATGGGCTGACAGAGAGGATGATACAACTTTGGAAGATTTGTTATGGGCTTGTGTGCTTGATGTAACACCCCAAAATTTGTCTTCTTATTTATTACCACTTATTGGCTTTATGTCTCGCATTCACGTGCATTTCCATTAAGTCACACGAAACATCATGCATTCATTTTCAAAAGCTTACTACTTGAATCGGAGGCTTGAAGAATCAGAGCTTTATCTTCGGGGCATAGGTGGTTCATTGGAAAATACAAAGATCGATGGTTATGGTTTGTCTCCTGTGCATACGTTTAATTAGGTGGATTTTCAAGGATCGGACGGTATTCTTTAATGCTCACCATCAACATTTGATTAGGGTTTATTTCTCTGATCATTCGGCCATCAAGAGTTTCCTTATGAGGTATGGTACTAGGGAATCTTGTCACCCAATGGATTCCATCGTTGTGTAAAGTGTAAGTTTCAAAAGAAATGTTGGTTTATATGCTTTTAATCAGGGTTAGCATTTCATCAATTGAGGGTCACTTGAGTTAGAGTTAACGAGGCATAATGTTTAACCTTTTGCATCCCATTTTCTTCTAAGAGAATAAATCTGATTCATTAATCCATTTTCGCTTCTTTACCCAAATTCTAAATCCAAAACCATCTCATTAATTCCATTCTTAAAATCATCGTTCAAAACCACCTTTGATGTCCATAATTATTCAATATCCATGTTCAAGTCAAGGTTAATATGCGAGTCCAATTGTCCGTACCAATAGTCGTTTAAGATCAATTTGGTCTCATGATTATAACACTTCCATCCATTTTCCAAATATTTTGGTCCATGTCCATCAATTAAGTCCAATTGGTTTTTAAGGTCTCAAGTCATCTCTAAACATATATTCACTAAGCCCACAAGCCAATGTAAGCCTTTTGTTTTATTTTACATCTTAGGAATTGTAAAGAATATATATAGGATATAAAAGATGATGGAGCTAGTCCCCACGTGACCTTTTTCTAATATCAAGTTGTTGGCTGCATCATTCGTTCCACCGCATGGCACCGTATACTAACATTCAATCCCGACCAATACAAGCTGAACAATATTCAATCCCGGCCAATACAAGCTGAACAACATACGGACTTCCATTAATACACAAGTTAAAACGCAGGCATAAGGTGAATAAGTAACAAGATACACTCATAATGCAAGGCGCGAAACGCAAAAGGAATCATGTAAAATGCAGGGCTATAATACACTTAATATCATAACAAAAAAATCAGTTTTGAAAAAAGGAAGTAAAAGATTAATTAAACAGAAAATTCAGATGAGGAAAAAAGGGAAGAAAAAGGTGCAAATGATACCATGGAAGCAGATTTCAGTTGTGATCAACAGTAGAAAATCTTAGAAGAAGTTCAGAAAATCAATACAACAGAAATACACCATGAAATCAAAGAAGAAATCCGAAAATTACAATTACAGTAAAGTTCCATAATCATCCTAACCGATTTCTAACTAACATTATCAGAGAACAAATTGTAACCGATTTCTAACTAACTTTATCAGTGAAGTTCCAAAACCATCCTCTAAGACTCATCTATAAAGCTGATACCTTCTTCATTCTTCAGTTTTTGGCGGGGAGACGATTTCACCATTTCCTGGATTCACTCCTCATTCATCAGCATCCTCTCCACCATATTCTTCACCACTCCACCATTTCCTTGATTCTTCTTCATCCCTTCTTCAATCCCTCTGCAACTAATTCCATTCCACTCATCTTCGTCACCATTTTTCAATCTATCCATCTCATTCACTCTTCTCCATTTTCACTTCTTCACCTTCACTCTTCTTCATCATCAACAACTTTCAATTCTTCTTCTGTACTCGAAAATTTCATCTTCTGCATCATCAACTAGCTCAATCAAAAACCAGAATCACAGAGCATAAACCATTACAAGGATAAGTCTAAAAGAAACCAATAACAATTTCAGAAGAGGAATAGAAGAAGAACGAAATCGAGTGGAAGCTGCGGAATAATACTTGAAACGGTGAACTTTGACTCGTCTTCGAAGGATCATCGGAGTGACTCCGATAGACGTTCGTCTTTGCTCTTCCCGATTCGTGTCTCCGATCACTCTTTTAGCTTTATCTTCTTCAGTCATTCTTCATCAACATAACCAATAGTAAACGTAACCTGCGAACAGAAGTACGTTCATCCATGGCCTCAGTCATCAATCATCAAAATTAGTAACACATGAACAAATCAAATTCACAGAGGGAAGAGGAGTTCAAAACGATTCGCGTTTGATGCTTACCACAACCGCACCTTCGATCTTCACCAGAAAAATCACAATGACGGTTACAAAGAATCGCTAATCACAAATATCAATGAATCGTTGATCACTTTCTTTGCATCATTCAAGCTCTTCACGTCGTCAATTAGCAGGTGTGAATCGTAACATTATTAGAGCATGTTTATTATTGCATATCATTGATTTGTTTGCGATCGTTTCCATGTTGAAAGCTGTTTGTTCGGATACGATTTGGAGAATTCAGATTCCGAATTTGATAGGCTCGATTAGGCTAAGGTAGAAATAGTGGTGGAGAGTGGTGTTTTAGGTTGATTAGAAGAGGGTTGACATGCGGCTTGGTTGGTCGTCTTCTCCAGTAAGGATTTGCGATGGCGGATCATGGTTGAGGAGGAAAGGGGCGTCGCGGCGGTAAAGGGGAAGGAGAAAGGGACTTGGGGTTTGTGCCTTTGAAGCTGAGTTTCAGTTTTTTTTGTGCTTTTATAAGAATTATAATGAAAGATATTAAGAAATATTAAGAATCATAAAATAATATTAATGAAAATCAATTAAGGCCACCGTTTGAATTTCCGAGGATATGGATAAGATTTTTGAGTTTCAACCACACCGGCGGTGACACTTGTCACCGTCCGGTAGGTTCCTCCCCAATATGATCGTGTGCGTGTTGGCTCACCATAACCATCATGTTCCTTCGCTTTGTGATCCATTTGATGAAGATACCTTATAAGTCTGCACGATCGAACGTTCCTCATTGAGTCAGAGGATGTTGACTAAGTCCATAGTATGCACCCTCAAAGGACTTGGCGCTAGTGGGCCTGAATTTGTTGTTATTAGCACCACACTTTTCAAGCCCAATTGTCTTGTTCACTGGAAATTACTACCTCTGCACCCTCCTTCTATTTCTCTTTTTTCTTTGTTCTTTTTAGATTTTTGTTTTACATAGTTTTCAATTTTAATCTAGAAAAAATATCAAAACTTATGATAAAATTCTACAAAAATTATAGGAGCTTTCTAACTCATTTTAGAATTTTTTTTTTACTTTCTGATTTTAGTCATTTTTCAATTTTATTTCGATTTTCCATTTAACTTCTTTTCTATTGAATTCCTAAATGAACACTTCATTTTGTACATTTTGTTTCTCCCACTTCCTGTAACTTTTTTGTCTCATTCTTTTTGCTATGATTAGAGGACTCATGAAGGTACCTGGGATTATTTTTTATTTTTTTAGACCATTTTAATCACTGTTTTGATAGTGTTGTTTGTGTAAATTTGTGAATAAATCTTAAGTAGATTTAGGTGCCCATTTGACATAGTTAGGTTGTGAGTTTTTAGGATATTTTTTAACATAACATTAGGTTCTGGATAATGACCTTAGGAAATTAATTTCATAATTTTTCCAGGCCTATTTCTAATTTTTTTAGAGCCTTAATTGCATTAGGTTTTTACATGTAAATTCACCTTGAATTTTAGGATTTTTTTTGTTACATTAGAATATAGTTTGATTAGGTTTGATTATAGAACCTTAGAATGACTTGATTTGGTTTAGCTACTGATTTTAGAATGTTGATATCATGTAAGATCCTTTAGTTTTAGGGCTTAGGCTTAGAAATCGTTCAAGTTGTGTTTACATGATGTGTTTAGCTTTATTTTTGTTTTATGTGCTTTAACATGCATTTTGAACTAATACTTCTTCATTTTATTTTTATATTTTTTGCCTTAATAGTTGTTTTCCACTTTTACAGGCTTCCCCCTCTTTAGAAACAACTTAACATCCTTAGGAAGTAAGTTGAGTTCTAATTCTTTTCTTTTCCTTTCTTACTTAGGATTAGAAAACTTCACAAACCATTAGGATCTCCCTTTTGTATATGATAAATAACTTAGGGTTGGTCTTAGTCCCCCTTAGTTTTTCCCATTTTTCCACTTGAGTCCTTCTTTCTCATCTCATAAAGAAAATAATAAAATACTTAATAAAGGTTGAATGTTATCATACGACATGAGACTTTGTTGCGGAGTACTTATGCACGTCCCGTTTCGGGGCGAGGTGTGGGCTATCTACCACGATGGATAAGTCTTAGTATGAGAATGTTCACAAACAAATTCAAAAACACTTCTAATAAAAGACAACCAACAAAGACGTCGCGTCTTCTCTTCTTATCTCCTAATCTTTGCGGACGAATACGACTTGCCTCGACAGTTCAAATAGTGATACGGTAAACACCCTCGAGTTAGAGCCGGTAACACCTGAGCTAGAGCTATGGCAACTCATCCTAAAAAATACAAGGAAATTCCCGCCTTAGTTAGACGAACTATGACGACTCTGATCCTCATTTTCCCGATGAGGTACGTAGGCAGTGGGGTAGGGCCCATTCGAGCACATTCTTTATTTTCCCTACATTTCCCTCTTTCTTTCCATTTTTTGTTTTCTAAATCCCTTTCTCATTTCAGTTCCAGTTCAAGTTAGCAATTATTTCGTTCATTAGCAGCTTTATTTTTCTCACCCATTGAAGCAGACTAACAAGCGTGGATCCTGTCGGGTACGGCGGATGGTCTGTGGTGCTAATACCTTCCAAAGTCATAACCGACTCCTGAACCCAGATCTTTGGTTCGCAAGGCCTCGTCCTTTCCTTCTTCCTCAGATGCAAAAAGTCAAGTTTGGTTGTACTTGAGGTATGGGTCATGGCAGGCCTGGTTGCAAGGGGTGTCCGGCCTCAGCTGAGTTCAAGGAGGACCATGGAAACAGATTTGGCATGCTGGCACAAGTGTATAGGATGATTTATACCATTTTGCAAATTTGAGAAGTTTTGTCCCTTTTGAAATTTCTTGAAGTTCAAGACATGAAAATGTATAATTCTTGGGCCAATTCTGATCAAAATGAGTTGCACTATGATGGTATGATGTTTAGAGATGCATTAGAGGTAAAGAAATGGCTTGGCATGAGAAATTGCAAAATTCCCTCTTTGGCATGAATGTGAAAATTATAGGATTTTTGCCAACTTTGAAGGATCATGACTTGAGTTCCATGATGAATTAGAACATGTTCTTGTACATTTTGAAAAGGGAAAGACCTAATATACAACTTTCATGACCAAGAATTTTTCATTTGAAGCATTTTTGGTTGAGAAAGAGGAGGTTGAAGAACTTTCCCAAAATGGAAAGATTCCATTACAAGTCATTTCCATTTTTGGCAACTTTTGGTTTAGCTCAAATTTCTTCAATTTTGTGAACTTCCAAGCACTTCAATGATCAAATAAAGATCATATAAATTCAATTTGATGAAAATACCCCTTTGGTTCCATTTTTGGGGGCCTCAGATGCCCTAATTTTGCTCTGACTTGCTCAAGAAGTTACCCAGTGAACAGATGACTTCCACAATGAATTTCTTCAGCAAACTTGGTACACATGATCCTTATAACATCTTAAGAACATTAGAAACAAGAATGGCCCAAAAATTTGGAGTTATGGCCTCTGAAACCAAAACCCTAATTTGGGTCATCTGTGTAGTGAAAACTCTAACTCTGCTTCCATGCCTTGCCGGTTCTTGTGATTTATTGACTTCCTTGAACTTTGAGGGATATAATATGATGATATAACACACATGGACCCTCTTGGAATGCTTATAGGCCTTTGGGTTGACTCAGGTAGGATCTTGGATTGCTTAGATCACAAACCCTAGATGCAGATGAACTTGAACTCATGCAGATGAAACAAATATGCAATATGAGATGGTATGCTTATACTAATGCAAACATGAAAGATCACAAGCCATGGTGTGATAAAGAGTGAGGGAAAATTTGGGGTGTTTACAATTAGCCATGCCAGACATCACAATAGAAAACACAAAAACCACGAACAGAAACCAAAGTCCAATATAACTTGTGTGACTATCGTCACACTCGTGTGACCCTCGTCAAACTTGTGTCTGTAATGGATGTCCTAGGGAGTTGACAGGCGTCACACATCCCTGACGGACGTCAGGTTAAAGGGGAGGGTTGTCCCACAACCAAAACTTGCAACTTCTCTATTTCTCTCCTCTGTCTTCTGTCTTTGTAATTCCTTCACAGTTTCTTCTCCGACTAATTAACCAATCTACCCAACATACAATCAACAACAACACAACATATTTATACACCAAAAATACTAAATGATCAATTTACGATTAAGTCAACAACACGTTCCAATTCTCTTATTAAACAAAAATAACTTATTCAACCAAAATAACACAACATACTGACAGAATAATATATACACCCGATCCCACATGTTTTCATCATATAATCCCGATTAGAGAGTTAGAACCCCATCCTTACCTTGGATTGAAGGTGAATCGACTATGCATATGCATGTGGTACCATTGGAGTAAAACTTCCAACATAAAATATACCAGGTTATCAAGGTATCTGCAAGGCATAAGCCTTCAACTTAATAATTTTTGTCAATCCAGACCAACGTGGTGAGCATCCGCTCCAACTTAGAAAATGCAATGTATGTCATGATTACAACAACACAATACATAACAACAACCGAATCGAAACAACGTACAACAAACAACATAACAACATAACAACTTTAATTCAACACGATTCAACTTTGGCCATAGGCCTACAACTTATATACATCAACATAGGTCATACGACCTACAAACTCAATTTCAACATGGGTCATTCGACCAACAACTTAATATCAACATTGGTCCTTCGACCTTCAACTTAAAAATGCCCATAAATCGGGACAAAACCACATAATCAACAGTACGAGAAAATCCACACATTCAACACTGTTGCACCCCAAAATTTACCCTCCTTTCGTTGTTTCGGTCTTCTGCATTCATACATTTGCATTTCGCATTTATATTAAGTCAATAGCCATAGTTTCTTTTCTTTTGTTTTCTTCAAAGTTTGGGATCTGGGATTCCTCTGGGTTAGTTTCACGGAATTTCGGGGGGATCTTGTTCCATTCGAAGGTTGGGAGCAGGACTTTAGATTTTTATCTTGGGTGTTTGTATCATGCCTTATCAGATGTTTAGTTAGAAGACACATTGCATTTGAGACTATCCCTTCTCTGACTATTTAACATGCAAGCTTATGATCAGACTAAGGAGAATGAACTGTGGATTAGGGCACTTTGAATTGAGAAATCATTTTTAAGGTCTTAAGAAACCGAATTTTGCCTCCTCGTTCAAGTTATTAAAAGTCTTGGGATTATTATTATTTTCAAGGTCATTCTGAAGTTTTTCCTTTTGTCATAAGAGATTTTTGTTGGTCATTGTCAAGTTGATGCATGTTGCTTTCAAGTCACGTTCTTTTGAGGTTGATTTTGAAATAAACATGATTATTCAAATTTTACAAATTATCTTCAAGTTCAATATATCATACAAAGAATGGGAGTTGTGTTGCCATAATATTTTCCAATTAACAATATTAGGACTTGAGTGTTGTCAAGATGGTTGCATTCAAAACTGCAATTTCGGTAAAGTAAGATTACCTAAGTCAAAGGTTTATATCATCAATCTCAAGGAATAAGTCTAATTGTTAAGCGGGCAAATGACTAATCAAAGGATCACAACATGAATATATCGCTACTCATCTAAAAGGATTCAAATCCAGGAAGCAATATTCAATCGTGTCAAGCAATTGATGGCGAATTTTTCGGGATCACATCATAAAATGTTACAAAAACAATTCCAGAATTATTATAGTTACATTGCTACAAGGTTAATGGTCGAGCAGCTGTTGTTATAGTTACACTAATAAAATTCAAAGTCCCAAGTTTTTCAGCCTGTACTACCTTTTAACAAAAAACGGAGAAAACGCCTTCGTCGCTGCCATATTTGTTTATTGTCCGAACAGTTTGCAAACGTCGCCTTTGTATCAGCTCATCCATCATGCGAAACTCAACCCCGTTGGATTTGCAGTATAATGGAGGATATATTGCAAATTCAGTACAGTAAAAGAAAGTTGATTCTACCATTTGTAATCGGCAACATGGAGTGGCCCTCCAAGACCACGCAATTGCGTCCGAGCGTTTCGATAATTGAGAAGGAAGTTAGCATCGTTTCAGGTGGCAAATCGACATCACTTTACAACGTACCTAGACATCGCCATGTTAAATCACTTTAGAAATTCAAAGCAAAAAGACATACAATCCAACGATTTTCAAAATTGCAAGACATCAACGACTTACCGTATGCGATAGGCGATTCGATCAAGCCTGAGTCCATTTATGAACCAAGTCTTCAATCTTTGTCCTTAAGCTCTAATATCTGAAATGGATGGTGGATGGTGTCGCTCCCACCAAATGACACCAGGTCAAAAGGGGTACAGACGCGAACGGTCGGCGAGAGGGACAATGAGAACACACAGCCGTGAACTCACTGGAAAATGAATAGAGTCGCCAGCTAGGCATTTTTATCCCGGAGGAAAGGCAATGCTGCATAGACCTAGAAAGACATGGATAAGACGGTTGCGAACCAGAGAGACTGAGAAAGGGGGTTGGTTACAACCTGGGAAGGTATTAGCACCCAGATTGTCCGTCGTACTCGACGGGATCCACGCTTGAAAGATTTGTGTTTTAAAGGGGTAGTGTCAGTGCAATCTGTGTGTAAAGAGAGCTGGAAATCAAAATGTACAGGTGTCAGTGTAAAGTGAGTGTAAAGTGTATAAATGATGTGTCAGTGTAGGAATGGGAATGAATTGCTCAAGATCATGAGGCTAAAAGAATGAGGCTAGAAAGAGGGGGGAATATACAGAGACTTTTGTTCGATAACTGTTAAGTTATGCCTACGTATCCTCTCGTGCAATGAGGAAGTCAGAACACCGTAGTTCGACCCAAAGAGACTGAAAGATGAATTGACTTGTGAACTGCTTACTTTCTTATGCTCAAGTGTATGATCTGTCTGGCACAGATGCAAACTGTCTTGCATTAGACGGAAGAAGCAAGTTCTCGTTTGTGAGTGAAGGTGATGAGAAAAGAATCCCGAAGGAGACGATTATTGTTTGTTTTTGTGTTTTCAGTCTTTTATTGTTTTTTTGGATTTTTGTCATAAGTTAATGAGCTTAAGTCTAAACCAATGGATTTAGTAAACTCATCACATCTTCCCTCTGATTAGGGGTAATGAGAGTACCTTAAGTGTGAAGTCAGATTCTCACACTTAATCACCTTTGGAGTAGGATTAAGATCATTAACCTACTTGTGATTATTTAGATGTTTTTGTGGTTTTGTTCAGTGTTAAGTAATGAGATTAAGCCATAATCAGGGATTAAACAGACTCATTACACCATCCTAATAGAAGGATAATAGATGAGAATGTTTAAGCTGAGGAAAACTCCTCAACTTAATCCATGATTAGGGATTAAACTCATGACAAAACAAGCCTTTGGTTAAGTGGATTTTATTAAATGGTGAGATGATGAAGTGAATTTTATGATTTGTAAGACAACTTGAGGGGGACTTGTCCATTAATACTAGGGTTAGTCCTTCTTAACCAATTAAGGAAGAATTAGAACCCTAATGCAAGGCCCAAGTTACAAGTGTGATGTCTTGATGATTATTAAGTGGATTGATTAAGAGATTTAAACACATTATGGGTTTAACACTTAGGATTAAAGTTATACACTCCATCCTAAGAGAAGGATGCAGGCATAAGCTTAATCACAAAGCCTTAAAGCCTTTAAGGTTTAGTCCCTGATTATGAGATGAGAAGAGAAGACTCAAAAGAGACACAAAGGTAAAACTAAGAGGGGAGACTAATCAAAACCCTAATCATTGTCATGCTTGGTTGTTCCTAAGGTTTGTGAGGTTTACAAGAACAACCTTCAATGGAACCACCAGGAAGCAGATGAAACGATCAAGAGAAGCAAAGTGACTTGCTTCATTCAAGAAGTCAAGTCACTTGAAGAAAGAAAGTAAGAGGGATAAGGATGAACAAGCTCAAGCTCAAACACAAACCAAAATGCAGCAATGGATGCAAGAGAGATGAAGAGAAAAGTCATGAGAAGTGAAGGCAAATTCACTTCTCAAAGTCACTTACCACCTGAAAGGTTAGAAAAGAAATGCAATGCAATGCAAAATGGGATGAGATGACATGATGAGAATCAAAACCAGAAGCATGTTGATGATGAAAATGATGCTATGAGAAGCTACAAACATGAGGCAGCACATGGAAATGATCATACAAGTTCATGAATGCAAATGAAACAAGCTAGGAACCATGAACATACATGAAGAGTTATGAAGTGCACATGGCATACAACATGGCAAATACATGATGCAATGATCAAGCATGCTTTCAATATGTCTTATGATGTCAAATGAATCAAATGGATGCTTGAAATGTCATGGCAAGTCATGTTATGCAAGAGAATGCAAGAGGTATGCAAATGGAAGCCCAAATTAGGGTTTATGAACCATACACCAAACAAAAAATCAAAATCAGAAGCAAACCCTAAGATAAAAAATTGAAAATGCCACACAAAGGACCCCTAACCCTATACTAATTCACTGCCCAAAGGAGAGATCTCAACTCCTTACCAATTTCAAGTTATGGTTTTTACAAGATTCTAGGGTTTTTAGGGTTTCCAAACAAGAAAATTGTCAAACAAATTGAAAATGAAAGATCAAATCATGGCCATTTTATCTCAAAAACTACATGCTAAACACAATGCAATGCAAGAAGAATCAATGTCCAACTCCTCATGAATAGGCAGAAATGATTTTTGGAACTTTGGATCAAATTAATGCATAAAAATGATTTTAAATCAATGAAAAATTCTCAAAATGCATCAAGACCAAAAAATAAATTTGGTTTGAAGGTTGGACAATGTTTCTAAATGTCTTAGAACATTTCATGAATTTTTTGGTGATTTTTAGATACTTAAAAGTATTTTTAATAAATTAATTCTCATTAATCAATTAAAAATAATCTTTTAAATATTTAAAAATACTTTTTAAATGCTAAAAATAAAATTAAAAATATTTTTGTGTCATAAAAATTAATGAAACTCAGGATAAAAAATTTTATAATTTTTAAACAAGTTTTGCTATTTTTAATAAATTATGCAAATAAAATGAAAGAAAATGAAATAAAAATGAATTTAAACTGAATTAAATAGAAGTCAATAGATCCAACGCGTGAGATTTAAAATGGCCAGGGCGGGAGTTGACTTGGCGCCAGATCTCACGGCCCAGATTCAAAAATGACTAATTAATGCTTAAACCCTAATTACGCCGTTAATCACTTTCAGATGACCGGAACAGTGTTCCAGTCATCTTCTCCGTTCACCCCAAACCTCAAACTCACTCCATACGTTATGAAAATGAAATCTAATTGAACAGAAATGTTCCCCACTCACTCACGAATCATAACCCTCACCCAAAACAAATTTATTTTTCCAGGAAAGGCTGAATCGAAGCAAACAAGAACTAGGGCAAAAAAGTTTCAGAGATTGATTAAACTCTCATCTCTCCACCATTTTCAAAACCAAAGGTATCAGAACAATCAGTGAAGCATAGATAACAACTTTAGAACATAAAAAATGATTTCTGGAAAAAAAGTTCTTGAGCTACCTGAGATTCGAAGCTTTCACTCCAGCAACTTTCAGACCTCCCCTCCTTGTGAAATCCACTCCTTATGACCTCCTGATGATGCTTGAATGCTTGAGAGAAATTTATGTTGGCTGGTTGATGAGTTTGGACAGCTTCTGCTCAAGCTCAGTTGAAAATGGCAATGGTGATGCAGGCAGTTTCAGGCCAATGTGAGTGGTTCTTTGTGATCAGGGTGATGTTTTAAGAAGGTTTGTGGAGTTTGTTTGGATGTTTATGGCCTGTGGAGTGAGTTTCGAAAGAAACTTCAAGTTGGAGTGAAAATGGAGAAGTGGTGTTCTTGCTTGATTCAGGCTTGGTTCTTTGTTGGTTTGGGCTTAATGAAGCATGGTGAGTTGAGTAGTGGAACTTGTTTGAATGTTTGTGAACTGGGCAGAGAGATTCGAAGAGAAATGCCAATAGGGTCAGTTTTGTGTATGGTGTGTTGTGATGTGTTTTAGCCTTGCTTGGTGTTATGTTTGGCTAGCAAATGGAAAGTATAAACAATCCCAATTGGCCAGATGATGTGACCTGGCCTGCTGTGATTGGGATGTTTGCTTTTGCCAAAAGTCAACTTTTTTGTAAGAGAGGTATGGCTTGGGTTCTAGCTTGGTACAATGGCTAGGGCTGGCGCAGCATGGTGTGTATGGGAGGCTAGAGTGGTTCAAAGGCCAATGCAGCAAGTGGTAAGAAGCATCATGATGGTTTTGCAACTTGGTTACTTTTGGAACTTCATGAAAAAGTCTTGTTATACAAACCATGATCATGAGAAACTTTGGTCCAATTCTGATTTTTAGAACTCATGTGATGTTTGTACATTGGTTTGAAGTGAACTAGAAGTTACAAATGGCCTTGGTTCATGATTTTGCAAACTTCTCATTTGGTGCACATCTTGAAAATAAGTGATTTTTGGCAACTTTGTCACACCATAACTTTTGATCCAAGAAGAATTAGATCATGTTCTTGTACTTTTTGAAAAGGGAAAAATGTATTCTACAACTTTCATGACCAAAGTTTTTCCATTTGAAGCATTTTTGGATCAAAAAGCAAGGCTTGAAAAATGACATAAAATGACACATTCTTGAAAAGTCAACCATGCCCAAAAAAGTCAACTTTGCAAAAACTTCAAATTCTTGATTTTTATGAACTCCAACCCTCTTCCATGATCAAATAAAGATCATATACACTCAAAATGATGAAGATCACCCCTTGGTTGGGTCATTGGGGGCCTCAGATGCCCTGATTTTACACTGACTTGTCCAGAAAGTCAACCCTTGATCAGATGACTTCCCCATGGAATTTCTTCATGAAAATTGATATGCATACTCCCTATACCATGTAGAGACCAATGGAAACAAGAATGACCAAAAAATTTGGGGTTAAAGCCATTGAAACCAAAACCCTAATTTTAGGTCAACTGTGCAGTCTAGCCTGGCTCTGCTTCCATACCAATCCCAGTTCTTGTGATTCCTTTGCATTCTTGACTTTGTGGGGGTGTAATATGATGCTTGAACACACATGGACCCCTTTGAAGTGATTGGTGACCTTTGGAGTGGCTCAAGAAGCTCTTGGATTGCTCAGATCACAAACCCTAGATGCAGATGACTTAGAATCTATGCAGTGGATCAAAAATGAGTTATGAGATGGTATGATTGTGTTTATGCATATGAAATGATCACAAGCCATGGTGTGAAAAGGTGAGGGCAAATTTGGGGTGTTTACAGCTGCCCCTATTCAAACATGAGTTAGCTGTGCAGGATGTAAGCGACGGCTTAACAGGCAAACAAGATAACTTGTGGTTGAATACCAAAGACAGTCCGAAATTTGCACTCACAGAATGAAGAAGAAAAGGGATATAGATTGTAAAAGAAATTAAAGTATATTGTAAAGTGCGGGCGACGGAGGACGACCGTCGAGCAGAGGACGACTGCTGGGTAAGGAGCAACGACGGGGACGACCGACATGCTGGGAAAAGTGTAGGAAATAAAACAATGACGGGGACGGCCGACATGCTGGGGATAAAAGGTAAAGCCAAGACGGGGACGGCCGACTAGCTGGGGAAAATAAAATTACGATGGGGACGGCCATAAAGTAAGATTCTCTGGGAATTAATGAAACATGACGGGGACGGCCATCAAGTTCATAAAGCAAAGTAACCAACGATGGGGACGGCCACCGGGCTAAAAGGGAAAAGGGACCACGACGGGGACGGCCATCGGGTTAAAGAATAAATGAAATAAACAGATGATGGGGTACGGCCATCAAAGGTGAAGGACGATCACCTAGCAGGGGGCGGCTGCTCTGTTGGGAGTAAAAGGAATATGATGGGGACGGCCATCAAAGGTGGAGGACGACCACCTGGCAGGGTACGGCTACCGAAAATATCACGACATAGGACGAATGCCGGATAAAAGGTCAACGATGGGGACGGCCATCGGATGAGCATGATGGAGGACGACCATCAAGAGGTGGAGGACGACCACCTAGCAAGGGACGGCTGCTCTCAAGGTTTGTCTTGACATAGGACGAACGCCAGATAACCAAAATCGACAATGGGGACGGCCATTGGATAAAATGATGAAGGACGATCATCAAAAGGTGGAGGACGACCACCTAGCAGGGGACGGCTGCCAAAAATCAACGATGGGGACGGCCATCGGATGAGCATGATGGAGGACGACCATCAAGAGGTGGAGGACGACCACCTAGCAGGGGACGGCTGCTCTCAAAGTTTATCGTAACACAGGACGAGTGTCAGATAAAAAAGGAAGATTCACTTACTTGGCGATCTACTGGGGATATAGTAAACACGGACGAGTGTTTACAACCAAGAAAAGAAGGTATATAAGTGTTTGGATGTTGTGCATAGATTAGAGATGCGGACGAGCATCCTTAAGACTGCGATACAGACGAGTATCGGGTAGAAACAAATACTGATACATGTTCGGAGATGATGATACGGACGAGTATCAACTGGTTAACAGAGAACACGGACGAGTGTTGAATCTGAAGATTCTTCTGGGGAATAGTAGACACAGACGAGCATCTATATTCAAGAAGACATGAGTGTTTGACACAGTGTATGGGTTAAAGATGCGGACGAGTATCATGTAGAAACAAACACTGGACGCATATTCTGAGATGATGATACGGACGAGTACCAACTGGTTAACAAAGAACATGAACCAACGTCGAATCTTTGGGGATGTAACTGGTATATATAAGATACGGACGAGTATCTGTAACATGAGTAGTGAGTATAAGTATGAGTGTTTATCCGCTAGGGAGGGTGACACGGACGAGTGTCAAAAGGAGGAAAGTATAATAATACCAACAAGTATATGGGTTGTAAAAGTGTAAACGACTGCGCTGGGGATATGACACGGACGGGTGTCGAGAAAATGTATATACAAGGATAGGTGAGTGCAAAGATGATGTCTTTGGCTTTTTGCTGGGGATATGACACGGAAGGGTGTCAAGAAGTATCTGTAATACGGGTGATCTTGTTTGTAAAGGGTGTTCAGGCGACTTTACTGGGGAAAGATGGCACGGACGGGTGCCAAAAGGAGTATATACTGGTGTTTGTGATTTGAGAGGCAACTGCTTTTGCTGGGGAATTCTGGTGGGGATTTTTCTGTATGTTGATGAACTGTCATTTATTCACAAGTGTTCGATTCATAACATGGCTTATGATTATGCTATGAGTTGGATTTTTGCCGTAATGCTCCGTGTTAAAACGGAATGCTACGCTTTGTGGGTAAATATGATGCGAATGCTATGATTATGCAAAAGATACCGAACCGGGATTCGGATCCCGCTGCCACGAAGATCTTTGATCGATCTGCTTGAAGTAGGCATCCCAGCTGGGGGTGAGATCACTGGTAGATCTGTCATGAGGTGATATCTGCTTGGGGATATGGGTCATTGATAGACCTATTCTTACAAATGAGAGACCCAGCTGGGGTTTGTAGAAGTTTCCTCCACTCTGTTGTGATCTTCTATGCGCCGCTCTTCTGGATAGCGGCTGGAGCTCTGTGGGGAGATGGTACCCTGACTTTTGTACTCGGCCGAGGGCGAGATGGCAACTCGGCTGGGGAGAAAGAGATCATTGAGAGACCTCCCTTGGGATCCTGTTGAAGAGGATCCTTGACTCAGCCGGGGATATAGGTGCCTTTTGCGATGCCTGGCAACTCTGATGGGGAAGTCTTGAGAGGCAACTTAGCTGGGGAGAGAGCACTTCGGGTGCTAAAACTGACTGTTGATTTGCCAGCTTGCTGGGATGAGGTTTCATGCCCCAAGTTGAGTTCTGGATACTTGCAACCCTGAAAAGAGATAGAGAAACGCACAGGATAATCCCGAGGTATCCCTTACTGGATTCCGTCATAGGAGTTTAAATGCTTCTGAGAGTAAGCATATTTCCTGCAAGCATGTTTTTATTTGAAGATAAACATCTGTATCCTTATGCAATCAGTGTTTCTTTAAGATATCAGACATTTTTGCAAAATGAAAATGTACAAAACGAGACATGACTGAAAATCTGATTTTATTAATTCATATGCCCTGAATTGGCGAAATACAGTCAAAGAAACAAATTCCTCGAAATGAGGAGATTGTTATAAATTGAGAAACAAAATGCTGGCAGTGTTGATGACGCTTTAAGGAGCTTCCTCTTTACTATGACTCGTATGACTTTTGACGTTCTTCTCATCTTGCTTACTGAAGAAGGCTGATTCTGATTGAAGCTTGATCCTTTCGAAGCTTACCAAGTTGTAAGTGATACAGACGAATTCAGAATGCAGTTGTTCGCTTATTCCCTTATTTTGCATGGATCGCCCTTTCGGGTTTTCAATCCATCGGGATACCCATTTTTGCCTGAGCTGTCCAATGCGGCTTTTCAACTCAGCGGGTGTACATTTTTTTTGTTTATTTTCCCTTATTTTTGCCCGAGTCTTTTATTCTGTTTTTGACTCGCCGGGATGCCCTATTTTTGCCTGGACTTACATTCTGTTTTTATGTCCAGCGGGTCATTTTTACGCGAAGTATTTTTTAACTGCATCTGAATTCACAGGGGATGGGAAGTCTTCACCATCCATGGTGCTGAGCATCAGTGCTCCACCAGAGAAAACTTTCTTTACTACAAATGGTCCTTCATAATTTTGAGTCCATTTGCCCCTATGGTCTGTATGAGGAGGGAGGATTCTTTTCAGCATAAGATCTCCTACTTGGTACTCTCGGTGCCTGATTTTCTGATCGAAGGCCTTCTTCATTCTTTTCTGGTACAACTGCCCATGACAGATTGCAGCTAATCTTTTCTCTTCGATCAGACTCAGTTGTTCGTATCGGGACCTAACCCATTCTGCTTCACTCAGTTTAACATTCATTAGTACCCGTAGAGAGGGTAATTCAACTTCAACCGGTAGGACTGCCTCCATACCGTACACAAGCTGATACGGTGTTGCCCCAGTGGATGTTCTGATTGACGTGCGGTACCCATGCAAGGCAAACGGTAGCATTTCATGCCAGTCTTTGTAGGTGATTACCATCTTCTGCACAATCTTCTTGATATTCTTGTTTGCCGCCTCAACAGCGCCATTCATCTTTGGCCTGTAAGGAGAAGAATTATGATGTTGGATCTTGAAGTCCCGGCACAGTTCTGCCATCATTTTGTTGTTTAGATTGGAACCATTATCAGTAATGATCCGCTCGGGAACTCCATACCGACAGATGATATCTCTTTTCAGAAATCTGGCTACCACTTGCCTTGTGACGTTTGCATATGAGGCTGCTTCAACCCACTTGGTGAAATAGTCAATGGCGACCAAGATGAATCTGTGGCCATTTGAAGCAGTTGGCTCAATCTTGCCAATCATATCAATGCCCCACATAGCAAAGGGCCAGGGTGAAGACATTATGTTCAAAGGATTGGGAGGCACATGCACCTTATCTGCATAAATCTGGCATTTATGGCATTTCCTGGTGTAGGCACAACAGTCTGCATCCATTGTGATCCAATAATAGCCTGATCTTAACAACTTCTTAGCCATTGCATGTCCTCCAGCATGGGTACCAAAGGATCCTTCGTGCACTTCATGCATCAGCAAATCTGCTTCTGTCTTGTCAACACATCTGAGGAGTACCATATCAAAGTTCCTTTTGTACAGAGAACCATCAGTGTTCAGGAAGAAACTACCAGCAAGCCTTCTTAAAGTCTTCTTATCATTGGAAGATGCCCCAGGTGGGTATGTTTGATCCTCTAAGAAGCACTTAATGTCATGGAACCAAGGCTTATTATCTTTGACACCATCTGCTGCAAATACATATGCTGGTCTATCAAGTCTGGACATTGAGATCTGAGGCACAAAGTTGGCAGCTTGAACTTTGATCATGGATGAAATGGTAGCTAGAGCATCTGCAAACTGATTCTCGTCCCGAGGGATATACTCAAGCTTGACTGTTGTGAAGAAAGTCAATAACCTTCTTGTATAATCCCTGTAAGGTATCAGATGATCCTGGTGTGTATACCATTTTCCGTTGGTTTGATTGATTACCAAAGATGAATCTCCGAATACAGTTAACGTCTTGATCCTGAGGTCAATGGCTTCCTCAAGACCCATAATGCAAGCTTCGTATTCAGCTTCGTTGTTAGTGCAGTTGAAAGCGAGTTTCGCCGAGAAAGGCATGTGAACTCCTTTAGGTGTAATGAGTACTGCACCAACACCACGACCATTCATGTTAACAGCCCCGTCGAACATCATAGTCCATTCTTCTTCCGGGTCAGGCCCTTCAGTGTGAATAGGCTCTTCATGATCTTTTGCTTTTATGAAAATGATGTCTTCATCAGGGAAGTCAAACCTCATAGGCTGGTAATCGTCAATGGGTTGCTCAGCAAGATATTCAGACAATACACTGCCCTTGATGGCTTTCTGAGAAGTGTACTGGATGTCATACTCTGTAAGAATCATTTGCCATCTTGCAACCCGTCCGGTAAGTGCTGGCTTCTCAAATATGTACTTGACTGGGTCCATCTTTGAGATCAGTAAGGTGGTGTGGGTCAACATATACTGCCTTAGTCGGCGAGCAGCCCACGCTAAAGCACAACAAGTTTTCTCGAGCAGTGAATAACGTTGTTCACAGTCGGTAAACTTTTTGCTTAGGTAGTATATTGCATACTCTTTTCGACCAGACTCGTCATGCTGGCCCAACACACACCCCATTGACACTTCTAATACTGTCAAGTACATTATCAGAGGTCTTCCTTCAATTGGAGGCATAAGGATTGGAGGTTCTTGCAGGTATTCTTTGATCTTGTCAAATTCCTTCTGGCAGTCTTCATTCCACCTGACCGTTTGTTCTTTCCTTAGCAGTTTGAACAAGGGCTCACAGGTTGCTGTAAGGTGAGATATGAACCTCGAGATGTAGTTCAATCGACCTAAGAAACCTTGAACTTCTTTCTCTGTCTTTGGTGCAGGCATCTCTTGGATGGCTTTGACTTTATCAGGGTCAACTTCAATCCCCTTCTCGCTTACAATGAAACCCAGCAGCTTACCGGATCGCACCCCGAATGTGCATTTGTTGGGGTTCAACTTCAGTTGGTACTTCCTCAGACGCTTGAACAACTTGAGCAGATTCACCAGATGGTCTTCTTCAGTAAGGGACTTGGCAATCATGTCATCCACATAGCATTCAATCTCTTTATGGATCATATCGTGGAATAATGTCACCATAGCCCGTTGATACGTTGCACCGGCATTCTTGAGCCCAAATGGCATTACCTTGTAGCAGAACGTGCCCCAGGGTGTGATGAAGGTTGTCTTCTCCATGTCTTCAGGTGACATTTTAATCTGGTTGTATCCTGAAAATCCATCCATGAAGGAGAATACCGAGAACTGAGCCGTATTATCTACCAATACGTCAATGTGAGGTAATGGAAAATCATCTTTCGGGCTAGCTCTGTTCAGATCCCGGTAGTCAACGCACATCCTTACTTTGCCGTTTTTCTTAGGCACAGGTACTATATTAGCAACCCACGGTGGATAGCTTGTCACGGCAAGGAAACCGGCGTCCCATTGCTTTTGTACCTCTTCCTTGATTTTCATAGCCATGTCTGGGCGAGTACGGCGCAACTTCTGTTTAACCGGCGGGCACTCTTCCCTCAAAGGCAACTTGTGCACAACAATGTCGGTGTCCAACCCTGGCATATCTTGATAAGACCAAGCGAACACGTCCACATACTCTCGAAGCAGGTCAATCAGTTGTCTTTTCACTGAGTCTTGCAGGCAGGCCCCGATCTTGACTTCTTTCACGTCTTCATATGTACCAAGGTTGATCACTTCAACCTCCTCCTGGTGAGGAGTAATAGCCTTTTCCTCTTGTCTTAACAACCTGGCTAGCTCTTCAGGAAGCTCACATTCTTCATCAACCCCTTCATCAGCGTGATTGATTGGATTGTCAAAGTCATACGAAGTCATAGCCGTGCTGTTGTCGGTGCTGTCTGGAAGGCACTCTCTGCAAGGGTTAAGTTTGTTCATTTTAGTGATCTGATTTTAGTCTTGTTTAGAAAAGTGAAATAAAGTTGTCATTTTGAAAACACTGCCATTTATTTTTTGTACAAAAAGAAAAATAGAAAAACAGTGAACGGAAAAGAAAAAGACTCATTTGCAAAAAGATGTCTGATATTTCATTGATTAATCTTGTTGCACAAAAAGTACAGATGGCCCGATTACAAAATGAGTCTTGTCATCTTGGGCAAGATGCAAGACTTTGTAATTTCCTGGGAAGACCAGTTTGAGACACTGCTCCCCGGGATCTTTGGACGAATCCAGCTTTCCAGGTTGCATTCTTCTTCCAGCTCGTCTTCCAGACAGTTGACAGCATCAGGGGTAAGCATCCCCCACTCACAAAATTGGGCTCTTTCGCAGCCTCTACTTGATCTTGTTGAGTTGGTCTGTAACCCAACCCAAATCTGTCCTCTTTCTTCTCCACCGATAGCAGTTTGCCCCAGCCTTGGGCGTTTCCTCCCTCAACAACCTTCCGGGCCTGTTGGTATGATGATATTGAAGTACCAAGTACAGCAGATGTCTCATTGATGTTCAAAGCTTCAAACCCCTGGCTCATTGTTTCATGGATCTCCCCGTCCATCTCAATGTACTTATAAGTAGCCAGGTGGCTGACAAATATATCCTCCTCTCCACAGATTGTAACGATTTGACCCTCCCACTCGTATTTTAATTTCTGGTGAAGGGTAGAGGTCACGGCGCCAGCAGCGTGAATCCATGGCCTACCCAATAGACAGTTGTAGGCAGGCTGTATATCCATCACGTAGAAAGTAGTTTTGAAGGTCTGCGGGCCAATCGTTACGGGCAACTCAATCTCCCCCAGAACCGATCTCTTTGAGCCATCAAAGGCTCTTACCACCAGGTTGCTGGGTCTCAATGCCAATCCATCATATTCTAGCTTCACCGGGGCCTTTTTAGGTAAGACATTGAGGGATGACCCCGTGTCTACCAGCACATGGGAAAGGACAGCACCTTTGCATTCCATGGTTATGTGCAAGGCTTTGTTATGGTTGCGGCCTTCCGTTGTCAAATCAGTATTGGTGAACCCTAGTCCGTGACTAGCATTAACATTTCCCACTACTGCTTCCAGCTGATTGACAGTGATCTCTTCAGGCACGTAAGCTGCGTGCAGGACTTTGAGTAGTGCATTCCGATGGGCTTCGGAGCACATAAGCAATGATAGGATTGAGATCTTGGAGGGCGTCTGATGAAGCTGATCCACTATTTTATAATCACTCTTTTTGATGATTCGCATGAACTCATCAACCTTTTGATCGAATGGTGTTCTCAAAGCTTCTTTAACAGCTTGATCTTCCTGCACAGGGCTCTTCCCTTTTGCCTTGGCAGCAGCTTCTGCTTCGGCAGTGGGTTTCTGAATTTGTGGGGCGAAAAGACGTCCGCTTCGAGTGAAGCCTCCGCCTCCGCCCACATTGTCTACTTGTGGTGCAGGGGTTGATGATTCAAAAGTGATTCTTTGTCCTTCACAGTACAAGTCAGAGCCGTAATGCCATGGGATGGCATTGCTGCTTTCATAGGGTACCGGTCCAGGCACCGTGATAGTGACTGGACTGGCTGCAGCTGTGGAAGGAACTGCGATAGTCTGTGGGTCATAATAAATTGTAACTGGTGCTCTGATGGGAGCAGCACCTTCTGAGTTGTAGACAGAGTTGTTTTCAGGATCGTAGAATATTGTGACAGTAGAGACATCTTCATGACTTGTTGCTGGTGTTGTAGGAGGCATTGTTGGGAGTATGGATGTTGTTGTTGTAGGAGTTTCAAAATGGAGTGGTGCTGGAGTTGTAGAAGGAACATTTGTTGATATCTGATCAGTTGAAATGACAGATGAAGTACTTGTTGATGAAGCCGAAAAATTGTCAGGAACAATAGTTGTTGCAGTTGTAGGAGGTTCTGGAATTGTTGCTGATGAGATTGCTGGATTTGTAGGAAATGATGTGGTGATCTGAAGCTGGCCACTCTGAATGAGGCCATCTATGCCATTCCTCAGGTTATCGCACCCGTTTACTGAGATATTGCAGTAAGCACACCCCAACTCACACCCCGGGAACATTTGACATTCGAGGAGTTGAGCCTTGATTTCTACCAACGGTGTCCGGATCTGCCCCACACTGGTTACTAAATAAGACGGCTTGTCTTCTTCAATAGCGTTAATTCTAGGACCACCGTGGTTTGGCATTGGGTTCTTATTGACATTGGGTGGTGGTGCGAAATTCAAAGCCTTTGAGTCTACCAGGTCTTGTACCTTCATATGCAGAGCTCTGCACTTTTCTGTACTGTGGCCAGGTGCATTTGAATGGAAGGCACATCTGGCGTTGGAGTCATAGTTCCTGGGTAGACTGTTGGGATCCGGAGGTGCCAGCGTCCTTAGCTCAACTAGGTTGAGTTTCAGGAGTTGTGGCAGCAGGGTAGCATATGGCATAGGGATCGGATCGATCACCCTATTGGCTTGAGATGGCCTCTGCTGGAATGGCCTTTGTTGACTGTTGTTGTTGTTGTTATTATAATTCCTTGGAGGATACTGAGATTGCTAATGATACTGAGGTTGTTGCTGATAGTTTTGCTGCGGAGGTTGATAAATTGGCTGAGGATGAGCTGAAGCAGGAATGGTGACTGCTGCCACTGACCTGTGAACAAATTGGGGCCTGCCCCTGTTGGTGTGGATGGCATTGGTCTCGCCAGTTCTTCTTGGGCCTGCAAAAGGCTTTCTTGTACTACTGGACGAGCTGGCACCATTGTCAGAAATCTTGCCCATTTTTAACAGGCTCTCAATCCTCTCCCCAGCTATGACAACATCTGCGAAGCTAGTGGAAGAGAAAGCGGCAAGCCTGTCAATATATGTTCCCTGAAGGGTGTTCATAAACATGTCTGCCATTTCCCTCTCAGACATAGGTGGCTGAACCGCAGCAGCCAATTGCCTCCATCTCTGGGCATATTCTCGGAAACTTTCCCTTGACGACTGTGACATTCCCATTAGGAGGGTCCTGTTGGGTGCCATATCTAAGTTGTACTGATACTGTCTGATAAAGGCTTCTGCCAAATCCTTCCAGCACCTGATAGTTGCCCTTGTCAGGTGAGAGTACCATTCTCTTGAGTCTCCAGTCAAGCTGTCTTCGAAATAGAACATCCAGAGCTTCTCATCCATAGTATAGGCCTTCAGCCTCCCCAGAAATGATTGTAAATGAGTCCGGGGGCATGAAGTCCCGTTGTATTTTTCGAAACAAGGAGGCTTGAACTTATGGGTAATCCTGACCCCGTCTACCAAGCCCATGTCTATGACGTCGAAACCCAAGGAATTTTGAGATTCTAAGGACCTCAATTTCTCAGCTATCTCATCCAACCTTCTATCATAAGCTTCTTCCCCAGCACCCATTACTGTGAATTGGTCCTCTTGGGAGTCTTCTTGAAGTACCCTGGCTGCAGTGGCAGTCCCTTGAACATTTGCAGGAATATTGACCTCTGGATGGAGATGTGGGCCAAACACAGGGGGGTTAACATGAGGTTGTACCCTTTCATTGTTGCTGGTGCCGGCAGTTCCTATATGTGGATCTTCTTGATTTTGCCTTTCCACCATGGCCCTCAATCTTTCCTGGCTCTGAGCCATGTTGTTCATCACTTCCATAAACTGAGTCATCTGCGTTCTCATTTCCAATCTTTCGTTTGCCATTTGATTTCTAACCTCTGCAAGGTCCTGCTGTACCTGATCCATTTGGATGCCCGGAAGATTGTTACGGGTTGGATAACGGTGCGGACGGTTGAGGGGAAATACCCGGCGCCGAGCAATAGTTCCTGAATATCACAACAGAGTTAGTAGCAGTAAAACAAAAACCTGCAAAACAAACAAAGGGTTAGCATGCAATGCAGTATGCTCATTTGCTTTCAGGGTATCCGGCTTGGCATTCAGTTTTGACCCTTCCAGACCCTTGAAGATGCTGCTGATGTTGCTTTCGAAGTGGAACAAACTGATACATATATTGCAAAAGACAAATGGTACATAGTTTGTTTACAAATACAAGCCCTCTGAGGGGTCAAAATATTACAGGAAAACAAAAGTACATAGAATGAAAACAACAACAAACAGATGGTCAAACATCAAGACCAAACTCATCCTCACGAACTTCCTTGAGAAGTGCTTCGGTCACAGGATCAGCTGGACGCTCCGTGAGATTCCTGATGAGGAGATTCCGGGTTGTGACAGCTGCTGTCAGCTTCTTGTGCTGACTTTGGTCTTTTGACCTCTTCACCCCGGCTTTGATCTTCAGCTCTGATATCTCCTTCTGGGCTGCTGCCAGGGCTTCTTGCTGCTCTTTTGCACTAGCTTCTAGTTGCTCCATCTTGTCTTGGACCCTCTTGTCCTCCAGGGTACGAGCCTCGGTGATCCTGACCCACCGGGCTTGACTCTCCTTCAAATACAAGTATGTCCTTGCTCTCTGGAATTGGGCTTCCTTGCAAGCGTTCTTCAGAATTTGTTCTCCAGCCTTAGACTTTTTGATATAATCCCCAGACTTCTCAATCTTAGTCAGATGCTCCACTCTCAACTTCTCCAGCCTCTCAATCTCCATCCTGCCCTCACTCCTCTCCCGGAGGGTCTTCTGCAAAGCCTGGGTTAACTTCTCATTTCTTTCCTTCAAGCTCTCAAACTCCCCAAAATTGACAGTGGCAGGGGGCGGTGCTGAGGATGATTCAGGCACATCCTCTATGGTAAAGGGCATTCCGGAGAATTGTGCCCTGGCATAGGACCACTCATAATATTGTGCTGATGCCACATTGTTGCACTTCCCCAGAATGGTTACTCCTTTGGTTTGAACATTATCCCAGGCCCAAGAAGCCTGCCTAACAACAGCCAGATTAGTCTTGTTCTCACAATAAAGAGTCTCCACCAAGTCCTGTGCCTTAGGAGTGTGGACCAGTGCATAGCCCAGTTGTCTTTTGAACAGCAGAGGGTTGTAATTAATACTACCCTTAACTCCTATTAGGGGCACATTGGGAAAATGCCCACAGCTGGTGATGATATCCCTGCCTTTGGTGCTTTGAGTGCACCATCTGATATCAGCTGAAGTTAGAACAGTGAGTCTCTTAGCCCAGTTGCTCTGCTGATGAGGATTTAGAAATGCATCTGTCCTGGGTAGATGCCTGAGAAGCCAAGTATGGAATAATGGAGCACAACACCTCACTAATCTTCCCCTCTGCTTTTCATTCCTCTGATGCACTGAATAGTAAAGATCCCCCAATAAAGTTGGCACTGGGTTCTTCAGGATGAACAGATGGATTGCATTCTTGCTAATGAATCGAGGCTCATCTGCAAACAATACAATTCCATATATGCTCAAGGCCAATAGAGCACAGAAAGCTTTCCACTCTCCTAAAGATGCTTTCAAGGTAGCTTGAGAGATCAAGAAATCCAGATGAAAGCCAGGGATTCCAGCTTTAGAAGTCATATGCTGCTCAATCAGGACAGGTTCCAGATGCAAAGCCTTTGCTACTTCTCCATTACCAGGAAAGACCATCTCAGGGTTGAAAGGGATCCCACCCCTGACAGGTATACCAACTAATGATGAGTATTCTTCCAATAGAGGGCCCAGCTGAAAGTCTTGAAAAGTGAAACATCTCAGTGGGGGATCATAAAACTGAATGCAAGTGTGGATCAGGCTTCTCTGTGAAGGGTCCAGATCCATAACCAAATCAAGTATATCTCCATAGTGTTACCTGAACAAGGGTATGTGATCTGGAGTGATCAGGGTCTGAATCCTCCTGATGTCTGATAACTCTGGCTGGAAGAAGTGATAGGTGATGTTGCTCTTTTTAGGAGCCATGATGCTGAGACTGAGCAGAGACAAGTGCAGATGCTGATACTGAAGAAAGGGGCCACTAATTGGCTGGTGCAGGTGATAACTGAAGCAGATAGCTGATGAAGATAAGTCAATACTGAAGATGGGGTCAAAACCAAAACCAAATGAAGATGGATACCCTGAAACACAAATAAGCAAATGTCAATATGATGCAATGATTATGTATGCAAATGAAATGCAAGGGTCTGTGACTGAGCTGGATCTGATCAAATGCTCTGACATAGGTCCAAGTATGTTCAAGAATTCCAGATGGAGGTCTATAAATCCAGTAACCAAGGTGGGGGGCTCAAATAAAGAGCCACATGTCCAGGGTTTGAGAATCACAAGAACTGTCCCAAAATGGAGTACTCTTAAACAAACAAAGTAACAAGGTATTCTGAGGTCAAGGTACCTGCAAACCTGTAAACAGCCCAACCCCCTCACAGGTGGTGTTCTAAAACAAGGATCCTCAGACTTGGATCAGTTATGAGAAGTGTAAACACTTCTAACCCGGAGGTACAGTGTTTACAATAACCATAAAAGCTCCTCCTCTAATTCACCTCAGTTTCTGAAGGTCAATACTAAAAGGTCATCCAGACTTAGCAGGCTTCCCAGATAGCCCTAGCATTGCAGGAAATCTGCAACACAGAGTTCTCAAGAAGAAACCCATATCTGAACCGTGTTTCATATTCCCGCACCAGACCGAGATGGAATGGGAAAGAATATGATTCACTCTAGCCTATGTGTCACTCAGGTCCCAGGTATAGGACCTTAACTCTCAATGGAACACCCACCCACCAAAACAAAACCAGATCCAGCCAGACAGCATGACAGTATGATATATGAAAAGCAATAAAGAAAGCAGTAAAGCAACTGTACATAAAGCGAAAATAAAACATATACAAACACAAATAAGCACATAACACCCCAGTAAACACAAATCAATCAAGCGCTAGGAGGAACCCACAAAAAGAACCAGAAGCCCTGGTTGCAATATAAGGGTCCCCAGCAGAGTCGCCAAGCTGTCGCTCCCACCAAATGACACCAGGTCAAAAGGGGTACAGACGCGAACGGTCGGCGAGAGGGACAATGAGAACACACAGCCGTGAACTCACTGGAAAATGAATAGAGTCGCCAGCTAGGCATTTTTATCCCGGAGGAAAGGCAATGCTGCATAGACCTAGAAAGACATGGATAAGACGGTTGCGAACCAGAGAGACTGAGAAAGGGGGTTGGTTACAACCTGGGAAGGTATTAGCACCCAGATTGTCCGTCGTACTCGACGGGATCCACGCTTGAAAGATTTGTGTTTTAAAGGGGTAGTGTCAGTGCAATCTGTGTGTAAAGAGAGCTGGAAATCAAAATGTACAGGTGTCAGTGTAAAGTGAGTGTAAAGTGTATAAATGATGTGTCAGTGTAGGAATGGGAATGAATTGCTCAAGATCATGAGGCTAAAAGAATGAGGCTAGAAAGAGGGGGGAATATACAGAGACTTTTGTTCGATAACTGTTAAGTTATGCCTACGTATCCTCTCGTGCAATGAGGAAGTCAGAACACCGTAGTTCGACCCAAAGAGACTGAAAGATGAATTGACTTGTGAACTGCTTACTTGCTTATGCTCAAGTGTATGATCTGTCTGGCACAGATGCAAACTGTCTTGCATTAGACGGAAGAAGCAAGTTCTCGTTTGTGAGTGAAGGTGATGAGAAAAGAATCCCGAAGGAGACGATTATTGTTTGTTTTTGTGTTTTCAGTCTTTTATTGTTTTTTTGGATTTTTGTCATAAGTTAATGAGCTTAAGTCTAAACCAATGGATTTAGTAAACTCATCACATCTTCCCTCTGATTAGGGGTAATGAGTGTACCTTAAGTGTGAAGTCAGATTCTCACACTTAATCACCTTTGGAGTAGGATTAAGATCATTAACCTACTTGTGATTATTTAGATGTTTTTGTGGTTTTGTTCAGTGTTAAGTAATGAGATTAAGCCATAATTAGGGATTAAACAGACTCATTACACCATCCTAATAGAAGGATAATAGATGAGAATGTTTAAGCTGAGGAAAACTCCTCAACTTAATCCATGATTAGGGATTAAACTCATGACAAAACAAGCCTTTGGTTAAGTGGATTTTATTAAATGGTGAGATGATGAAGTGAATTTTATGATTTGTAAGACAACTTGAGGGGGACTTGTCCATTAATACTAGGGTTAGTCCTTCTTAACCAATTAAGGAAGAATTAGAACCCTAATGCAAGGCCCAAGTTACAAGTGTGATGTCTTGATGATTATTAAGTGGATTGATTAAGAGATTTAAACACATTATGGGTTTAACACTTAGGATTAAAGTTATACACTCCATCCTAAGAGAAGGATGCAGGCATAAGCTTAATCACAAAGCCTTAAAGCCTTTAAGGTTTAGTCCCTGATTATGAGATGAGAAAAGAAGACTCAAAAGAGACACAAAGGTAAAACTAAGAGGGGAGACTAATCAAAACCCTAATCATTGTCATGCTTGGTTGTTCCTAAGGTTTGTGAGGTTTACAAGAACAACCTTCAATGGAACCACCAGGAAGCAGATGAAAGGATCAAGAGAAGCAAAGTGACTTGCTTCATTCAAGAAGTCAAGTCACTTGAAGAAAGAAAGTAAGAGGGAGAAGGATGAACAAGCTCAAGCTCAAACACAAACCAAAATGCAGCAATGGATGCAAGAGAGATGAAGAGAAAAGTCATGAGAAGTGAAGGCAAATTCACTTCTCAAAGTCACTTACCACCTGAAAGGTTAGAAAAGAAATGCAATGCAATGCAAAATGGGATGAGATGACATGATGAGAATCAAAACCAGAAGCATGTTGATGATGAAAATGATGCTATGAGAAGCTACAAACATGAGGCAGCACATGGAAATGATCATACAAGTTCATGAATGCAAATGAAACAAGCTAGGAACCATGAACATACATGAAGAGTTATGAAGTGCACATGGCATACAACATGGCAAATACATGATGCAATGATCAAGCATGCTTTCAATATGTCTTATGATGTCAAATGAATCAAATGGATGCTTGAAATGTCATGGCAAGTCATGTTATGCAAGAGAATGCAAGAGGTATGCAAATGGAAGCCCAAATTAGGGTTTATGAACCATACACCAAACAAAAAATCAAAATCAGAAGCAAACCCTAAGATAAAAAATTGAAAATGCCACACAAAGGACCCCTAACCCTATACTAATTCACTACACAAAGGAGAGATCTCAACTCCTTACCAATTTCAAGTTATGGTTTTTACAAGATTCTAGGGTTTTTAGGGTTTCCAAACAAGAAAATTGTCAAACAAATTGAAAATGAAAGATCAAATCATGGCCATTTTATCTCAAAAACTACATGCTAAACACAATGCAATGCAAGAAGAATCAATGTCCAACTCCTCATGAATAGGCAGAAATGATTTTTGGAACTTTGGATCAAATTAATGCATAAAAATGATTTTAAATCAATGAAAAATTCTCAAAATGCATCAAGACCAAAAAATAAATTTGGTTTGAAGGTTGGACAATGTTTCTAAATGTCTTAGAACATTTCATGAATTTTTTGGTGATTTTTAGATACTTAAAAGTATTTTTAATAAATTAATTCTCATTAATCAATTAAAAATAATCTTTTAAATATTTAAAAATACTTTTTAAATGCTAAAAATAAAATTAAAAATATTTTTGTGTCATAAAAATTAATGAAACTCAGGATAAAAAATTTTATAATTTTTAAACAAGTTTTGCTATTTTTAATAAATTATGCAAATAAAATGAAAGAAAATGAAATAAAAATGAATTTAAACTGAATTAAATAGAAGTCAATAGATCCAACGCGTGAGATTTAAAATGGCCAGGGCGGGAGTTGACTTGGCGCCAGATCTCACGGCCCAGATTCAAAAATGACTAATTAATGCTTAAACCCTAATTACGCCGTTAATCACTTTCAGATGACCGGAACAGTGTTCCGGTCATCTTCTCCGTTCACCCCAAACCTCAAACTCACTCCATACGTTATGAAAATGAAATCTAATTGAACAGAAATGTTCCCCACTCACTCACGAATCATAACCCTCACCCAAAACAAATTTATTTTTCCAGGAAAGGCTGAATCGAAGCAAACAAGAACTAGGGCAAAAAAGTTTCAGAGATTGAGTAAACTCTCATCTCTCCACCATTTTCAAAACCAAAGGTATCAGAACAATCAGTGAAGCATAGAGAACAACTTTAGAACATAAAAAATGATTTCTGGAAAAAAAGTTCTTGAGCTACCTGAGATTCGAAGCTTTCACTCCAGCAACTTTCAGACCTCCCCTCCTTGTGAAATCCACTCCTTATGACCTCCTGATGATGCTTGAATGCTTGAGAGAAATTTATGTTGGCTGGTTGATGAGTTTGGACAGCTTCTGCTCAAGCTCAGTTGAAAATGGCAATGGTGATGCAGGCAGTTTCAGGCCAATGTGAGTGGTTCTTTGTGATCAGGGTGATGTTTTAAGAAGGTTTGTGGAGTTTGTTTGGATGTTTATGGCCTGTGGAGTGAGTTTCGAAAGAAACTGCAAGTTGGAGTGAAAATGGAGAAGTGGTGTTCTTGCTTGATTCAGGCTTGGTTCTTTGTTGGTTTGGGCTTAATGAAGCATGGTGAGTTGAGTAGTGGAACTTGTTTGAATGTTTGTGAACTGGGCAGAGAGATTCGAAGAGAAATGCCAATAGGGTCAGTTTTGTGTATGGTGTGTTGTGATGTGTTTTATCCTTGCTTGGTGTTATGTTTGGCTAGCAAATGGAAAGTATAAACAATCCCAATTGGCCAGATGATGTGACCTGGCCTGCTGTGATTGGGATGTTTGCTTTTGCCAAAAGTCAACTTTTTTGTAAGAGAGGTATGGCTTGGGTTCTAGATTGGTACAATGGCTAGGGCTGGCGCAGCATGGTGTGTATGGGAGGCTAGAGTGGTTCAAAGGCCAATGCAGCAAGTGGTAAGAAGCATCATGATGGTTTTGCAACTTGGTTACTTTTGGAACTTCATGAAAAAGTCTTGTTATACAAACCATGATCATGAGAAACTTTGGTCCAATTCTGATTTTTAGAACTCATGTGATGTTTGTACATTGGTTTGAAGTGAACTAGAAGTTACAAATGGCCTTGGTTCATGATTTTGCAAACTTCTCATTTGGTGCACATCTTGAAAATAAGTGATTTTTGGCAACTTTGTCTCACCATAACTTTTGATCCAAGAAGAATTAGATCATGTTCTTGTACTTTTTGAAAAGGGAAAAATGTATTCTACAACTTTCATGAACAAAGTTTTTCCATTTGAAGCATTTTTGGATCAAAAAGCAAGGCTTGAAAAATGACATAAAATGACACATTCTTGAAAAGTCAACCATGCCCAAAAAAGTCAACTTTGCAAAAACTTCAAATTCTTGATTTTTATGAACTCCAACCCTCTTCCATGATCAAATAAATACCATATACACTCAAAATGATGAAGATCACCCCTTGGTTGGGTCATTGGGGGCCTCAGATGCCCTGATTTTACACTGACTTGTCCAGAAAGTCAACCCTTGATCAGATGACTTCCCCATGGAATTTCTTCATGAAAATTGATATGCATACTCCCTATACCATGTAGAGACCAATGGAAACAAGAATGACCAAAAAATTTGGGGTTAAGGCCATTGAAACCAAAACCCTAATTTTAGGTCAACTGTGCAGTCTAGCCTGGCTCTGCTTCCATACCAATCCCAGTTCTTGTGATTCCTTTGCATTCTTGACTTTGTGGGGGTGTAATATGATGCTTGAACACACATGGACCCCTTTGAAGTGATTGGTGACCTTTGGAGTGGCTCAAGAAGCTCTTGGATTGCTCAGATCACAAACCCTAGATGCAGATGACTTAGAATCTATGCAGTGGATCAAAAATGAGTTATGAGATGGTATGATTGTGTTTATGCATATGAAATGATCACAAGCCATGGTGTGAAAAGGTGAGGGCAAATTTGGGGTGTTTACAGATGGGTGAGGCCCTGAAATCAGAGGAATTGATCACAAGATTAGCTCTTAAGTCTCTCATGAGGCCCAAAGGATACATAGTCAGTCACAACCAGAATGAGGCTAAGAAAGGAGAAGGCTGATGGTGAAAGCTATGTGTCTATATCAGTAAACAACCAAGGACATTCATCAAAGAATAACTTCACATAGCAGTAAAAGGAGGGTAATTAGTAAGAAAAAGAGGAGCTCGTGACAGTAAAAAAAGGGGGGATCAAGTCATTTGAAAATCAACTTTTAATCCAATTCGAATGCAGCTTATTCAGTTCATTTCAAACCAAATAAAATTAAATCAGATTGTCACAACAACAAGGATAGGATGATTTGAAATGAAGCGGAAGGTACAGGGATAGTTCTGTTGTCACAAACAGTCGAAAGTTTGAAAAGGATAAGCAGACCTACTACCTGTTGTATCTGACCCGCAGGCCACCCTGCTACCCTTGCTTTCTCACATCCTAAAGCAACACGCCATCCACCTATCTTCAGCATCCATAGGCCCAAGAAACCTGTTATGACCAAAGAACAATATCATCAAAATAGGACAATAAGAGGCCTACAGAGAGAAAAGGTTTGGCCCTGTGGTCAAAGGTTTTGGATAAAGGAGATTAGGGGGTTGAGAAAAAAAGGACCTAACTTTACTAAGTTATAAAAGGAGATTTTTGCACACCAAGAAAAGGGGGGATCCGAATGAAAAAACCCTAAATCACATAGTGAAAACCCTAGCCGTATTCAACAGTAACAAACTACAAGTTATGATAAACGAAATGCAAGAAAGTGGAAGTTCAGAGAAGTAAAAGAATAGAGAAAAAGGGGTGAATCCATACAAACGCGGAGCGAAGGAGGACGTAATACCTGTTGATTCTGAGCACCTCGTTTCCATCCTCGGTAAAACTCTTTCGCCTTCTCTCTTTCTGCGTTTCTCACTACTATTTGTTTGTTGTTGTTGATTCTCTTTTGGCTTGATCCTTGATGTCATGTTGACTCTCTGATTCATTTTGTTGATGAGCATTTTCTTCTGGATTTTTTTTTGATTTGGGAATTAGGTTTGGTTTGTATCGTCATCTAATAGGTGATTGAGTGGTTAGGATTTAGATCACTGATGTTAGGTATAATGTTGGTTTGATTTCACCAAGAACTACATTTGGTTTGCTTGTGATATCCAAGTATGAAGTTTTGATTTTATTTATCTGATGTTTGTGTTTGAAGGAGGGCATGAGAATGAATAGCAAGCTTTAGTTGTCGCTTAATGTTTTATATTTATTAGGTCCCAATATTCTACTTTTGTTCATTTGTTTATTTAATATATTTTGAAAAAAAAGAATTTAATAATTTGGATTCCCCACGTCTGCTCCTCATGGCTCAATGTTTTTTTCCACTGCCCTATACCCGCTCATCAATGCGTGTCAGCCTTCAATGATGTTGGTGATGTTTGACCAAGCAGGGCATTAGCGGCTAGGTTTTGTTCTTTCTTTTTCTGTTTGCTTTAAGATCAAACCGGACCCGGGTCGCGGGTCTGACCCGTTTGGGCCCAGATTTACCTGCCCCATGTTTTCCCTTTTTCTTATAATGTTTAGTTTTCCTAATTTATTCTTTCTCTTTTAATTATTTCTAAAGACATGTTATATTAATTTAAATTAAGATCTTTTATTTAATTAATTTTAGTAAATAATAGTTTAATTTTTTTTTGGTTAATTTTTAATTGTTATTTTTGTTTATATGTTTATATTTGTAAGTTTATGCTCTTTTTTATTTATTTATTATTATCTATTTATTCTTTTCCTTTCATTTTATTTAAAGCTATAATGATAATTTACGTTTAGTATAAAGTAAGTTTCCCTCTCGTTTTCCGACTAAATTGTTAAGTAAATACACGAGCATAATATTTCAAATAATGATAATCGCCGCCAAAACAAATTATTTTCGAAATAATATTTTCTCGGTCCAACGCTAATTAAATACATTAAATTCATACGCCTACACTGCACACACGTAAGTCGGTCTTATGATCGCCATCTGCACAATCCTTTTTACGCGCCTTAATTAATTTAATCGTACGAAAAAAGAACTCCGGAGTCTAGCATTCCGCACGTTCTGGATCGAACCGCAAATGGGCTAGCCTCACCCGATGGTTCAATCACCATTCGTATAAAAAATAATTCAATTCATTTAAATTAATTTACGAAAAAAAGAGCTCCGGAGTCTAGCATTTCGCACGTTCTGGATTGAACCGCAAATGGGCTAGCCTCACGCGATGGTTCAATCATCATTCGTATAAAAATATCCAAACCATTTATTTAAATTAAATCACGAAAGACAGAACTCCGGAGTCTAGCATTCCGCACCTTCTGGATTGGACCGCAATTGGGCTAGCCCCACGCGATGGTTCATTCGCCCTTTCGTTTAAAACATCTTAACAAAGTTCAAACATTTTTTCTCAAAACGAACCCTGTTTGAATATTTCTATCTCGCAGATAAGCCAACGCTCAGCGATAGAAATTATCTTCAAACAGTCGTTCAATAAAAAACACAAATCGTAGTAGCACGAACTACGAAGCTCTGACTTTCCCATTGCACAAGGGAATACGTAGGCACGAGGATTTTAATCCTTCGCGGGCACAATAATAAGAAACTCTAATCTTTCTCTCGTAATAATAATTAAAATATTTCTTTAAAATTAATCTCAACAAACTTTAATCAGTAAAAGAAGACAATAATAACAAGTTAACATTTTAAGCGCAAACTAGACTAAGAGGTTCCCGTTGAGTACAACGGACGTGAGGGGTGCCTAACACCTTCCCCTTGCGTAACTGACTCCCGAACTTAGATTAGTGGTTTCGTTGACCATTTCTTATCCGATTTAGGTTGTATCTATATCTCCCTTTTCTTTAGTTAGAATAAATAGAATTAGGTGGCGACTCTGTTGTTTGTTTTTAGGATCGTATTTTTCGAGGTGCAACAGCTGGCGACTCTGCTGGGGATTCTGATATTGCTTTAAGCATAAGAGAGTCGAGCCTAGCTTAGGATAGTTTGCGTTTGTTTGGGTTATTTTTCTTCTTTATTTACTATTTACATTTTTATATGCTTGTTTATCGCTTTCTCTTTTCATTATTTGTTCATTATTCTATTCTCCTGTTGGATCTCGGGGTTACGTCACGGGAATGATTGGATATTTGAATCTTGAAATCTGAGTTTTGAAAAAGAAGAGGGAACACCTAAGTTTAGATTTGGATGTTATTAGTGTTAGTCTCCAAGGACTCGCTCCTGTCACGCCTAGCATGAAAGCTCCCCCAGATAGTTAGACTTTTCGTAAATCTTGTCACAACGCAGCTAGCCTGTCGCGGGACCTGATTCATGAAAGGGCTGTGATTCTGGGACCCCCTAGAACCTGTTTCAATTTTGGTAGTTGTGTAATGTTAGGCTCCAAGGACTCGCTCCTTGCACGCCTAGCATGAGAACTCCACTCAAGGTAGACCTTATCGTTATTATCGTCACAATGCAGCTAGCCTGCGGCGGGGCATTAATACGATAAACGTCCATGACCTTGGGTTTCCCTACACCATCGCCATAGAAAGCTATCATGTGAGTGGGCATTATGGGTAGAAAGATATAGACCGACCCTCTAGAGCCTACATTTTAGGAGTTCCAAGCTCCCATTGTTATCCCAGATCCAGCTTTGTGCATTCATAATCATGTAGCATATGCATCATAACTTACACATCTTGTTATTTCAGGAAAACACATCTATTTGTTGTTTCGCATTCAAAACAGTCATGAGTTCAGGAAAAAGGAAGGCTCTACAGTTGAAAGCTTTCTCACCAAATACCACTGTTCTTATGGACTGCTTGGATAAAATGCCTGCTTCCTACAAAAGGGCTATTGAAGTAAGGTTCGGCCAAGTGCTTCATCTTTTGGAAGTCGACGTACAAATCCCGGGTCTCACAGCTTTGGCCCAATTCTATGATCCACCGATGCGAAGCTTCTTGTTCCAGGACTTTCAGCTAACACCGTCTCTGGGAGAGTTTGAAGGGTTCTTGGGATTTTCTATGAAGGGAAAGGCACCTTACACCCTCTTTAGTCGGGATCTTAAGGTGGAGGTATTAGCGGAAGCTCTTCAGATCCCCATTGCCACAGCTAAAGCTAACTGGAAGCAGAAGAGAGAGTTTTGGGGTTTCCATAGGCTATTTTTAGAGCAGGAAAGCAAGAAGTTAATAAAGGAACGTCAATGGGCTGCTTTAGTCAATGTATTAGCTCTCCTCATTTACGGTCTGGTTTTATTTCCAACTTTCGAAGATTTCATCGACACGGCGGCGATTAATATATTATGAGCGGTTTGGAAAGAAGGTCAAAGCCCAGTGTATCCGTTATTGGCAGACGTGTTCTATAACCTCCATCTCCGTCACGAGAAGAAAGGCGCTGTTTTGACCTTCTGTTTACCATTACTGTATAAATGGCTCACATCTCACGTCTTCAAACGCAATGTTTTAATTCCCAAGATGACAGGCGGGGAATTGTCCCAAATGTTAGCTTCCCTCACAGAAAGAGACATCGCATGGTATCCCAACAAGTTGGATGTTGACCGAATCATTATGAGCTGTGGAAATTTCAGAAATGTGCCATTGATGGGATCAAAGGGGTGCATTAGTTATAATCCCATTTTAGCCATACGGCAGCACGAATACCCTATGCTAGGAAAACCAGAAGACGCCGAATTGGAAGAGATGATACTTCACAATAGAGGTGTGGATGATCCAGCATTACTCTTCAGGATATGTCGTTCTTGGGAAAAGGTTCACACCAAAGGCTCCGAGCTAAGGAAAAGAGATGGAGTGGTCAGGATACCCTACCGACAGTGGGTTCTTGAAAGGGTCCAAATCGTCAAACTACCCTTTTCTGGAGAAGCACTCCTCAAACCTCCTGTGCATGAACCAATATACCTTGAAGAAGTAGAGGAACTTCGAATGAAGGTAGCCAATCTTGGGAAAGAAAACGAAGAGCTCAGTTCAAAACTGTATCGGGTCACCCACGAAAGGAATGAATTGAAGTATGACTTGGCTCGTAAAACTGTTCAATTCGAAACAATTCAAGAAAAGGCCAACGAAGAAGAGCGAAAGAAGAATAATGTTAAAGGGTGTCTGGACCAGACTTATGGAACGGTGGTTCACTTGAAGGAGGATTTAAACAGGGTTTGCCGGAAGAGCGCGAATAACGAGGATTGGTATGTCCGGGCGACTAAAAAGGCAAAGATCAAAAGAGCTGAATTCGAGAAGAAAATTGCAGATCTTACCGCAGCACTTGAGGAGGCAGTGAGAAGCTCGAATCAAGAATATGAGCTTAGGATTCAGGCCATGAATGTCTCGCGGTTCACCGTGGAAGATTGGGATTTCAAATGCCAAGAGGTGAATCGCGCTGAAGGAAACGCCCATTATTGGAAGGAACAATACGAGGCTTTGATCAAAGATCGTGACATTTGGGAGTCAGCGAGAGATGAGGTGCAGGGTCACTTCCAAGGATACCAGCAAGCTGTACAAGATCAGATTAAGGAAAGAGACATGTACCGTGATAAGCTTAATCGGCTTATTGAATGGTGCAACTTGCAGATAGAAGAACTACCTTTCCGACTCTCTATGGCAAGAGGGGAATTCGAAGACGATGGATCCTACCCAGCTGTGAGTTACTTTCTCTCAATGTGCCAAAACATGTTGAAGACTTTCAAGGAAGAGGTGAAAGAATGTAGTGCCCAGAGACCCAAGAATTAGTCTTACTGTTGTATTTTGCTTTATTTATTTTGTTCATTTAAGAGGGGAATTGGCGTTATTTTTGTAATAGTTAACGAACCAGAATATTTGTACTTGATATTTTAAGTCTTGATTGTTTGAGAATGAATGAAGTTTGAAGTTTTCCTATAATCCTTGACTTCTATGATGTTTTGAATGCTGCACATTAAAATTTTAATATTGGTGATTGTTTTTCCTGAAATTTGACATTTTGTGACATGGCATTCATACATTTCCATCATTTGCTGCATTTTGTTAAAAAACATGAGGCTCATACGTGTCTTTTTAAGCAGTCGTCAAACTGTTTCGTCCATACAAAACCGGAGTCGACCGTCGCAGGAGGATGGAAAGACTCGAGCAGGAAAATCAAGAGCTCAGGGGAGAAGTGACTGCTTTGAAGGATAGTTTGGAAAGGCTTACCAATATGATGGAGACAATGGCCGCTGCGCAGAATCAGACGTCTCAAAATTCTCAGGAGACTGGACAGAGGACCGAGGCCATGGCCATCCTAACGACCGCGGCCCCTAGCAATGATTCCCAACATGTCGTAACCACTGGTTTCCCGTGGGGCATCCCTCGTGATTTCATACCAGAGAATCATCAACCACATGTCTCACACATCGCTACTGTAATGACTACTCCTCAGCCTGTAATACACACTTCCCATTACAACGAAGATCTCCCTTTCCACACAGCACCAAGCGAAAATGCAGGAGTAGACGAGAGATTGGATGAGTTTCAGGATCGTTTTCTAGAAATGCAAAACGAGATTAGAGCACTCCGAGGCCAGGATCTGTTCAGAAGAAAGGCTTCTGATCTTTGCTTAGTCCCCAATGTCAGGGTTCCGCACAAGTTTAGGGTACCTGAGTTCGAAAAATATAAGGGAAGCTCATGTCCTCAGAGCCACTTAATCATGTACGCCCGAAAGATGTCCACTCAGCAGGACAATGACCCGTTGTTGATCCATTATTTCCAGGACAGCTTGACAGGTGCTGCCCTCAAGTGGTATATGAGTTTGGACAGCACAAAAATCCGGACCTTCAATGACCTAGGAGAAGCTTTCATCCGACAGTATAAGTATAACCTTGACATGGCCCCGGACAGAGATCAACTCCGGAGTATGTCGCAGAAGGATAAGGAAAGTTTCAAAGAATACGCTCAACGGTGGCGTGAGGTCGCGGCTCAAATATCCCCACCTCTAGAGGAAAAAGAAATGACCAAGATTTATTTGAAGACGTTGAGCACGTTTTATTATGACCTTATGATCGCAAGCGCACCCAGTGACTTTACTGAAATGGTAAATATGGGAATGCGGCTTGAAGAGGCCGTTAGAGAAGGGCGTTTAGCAAAAGAAGTGGGGTCATCCAGTGGCATCAGGAAATTCGGAAATGGTTTCCACAAAAAGAAAGAGCAGGACGTTAGTGCCATTCACCAGAGAAGAAGTTATCAGCAGCAGGTGGCTGCAATCACCCCAATTGTCAATCCAGCTTCAGGTCCCAATTACCGGCCATTTTTCCCTCAAAATCAACAAACCACTCCACAACACCAACATCAACATCAACCTCAACAATTCCAGCAGCGGCAACAACAGCCTCCACAACAGGTTCACCACCAGTACAACAACAATCGTATTCCGAGAACACTCGCCTACGACCCCATACCAATGACTTACGCAGAATTATTTCCTGCTCTACTGCAAAAGGGGCATATTCAAACAAGACCTCCCCTCCCACCACCCAGGAATCCCACTTATGGATTCAAAGCTGACCAGTTTTGCGTTTATCATCAAGGCGGGCCTGGCCACAATGTCGAAAACTGTTATAGCTTTAAGGCCGATGTTCAAAGGTTGATTAAAAATGGTGTGTTGACGTTTAAAGATACCAATCCGAATATTCAAGCAAATCCTTTGCCTCCACACGGAAGGGCCTCGGTGAATATGGTGCACGGTTGTCCAGGGGAATATGCTGTTTATGATGTCAGATTGATCTGAGGGTCCTTAGTGCAAAAACATGCAGAATTGGCAGAGCTTATCTACTTCCATAACGAGATACATGATTACAATGCGTGCAGAATCTGTTCTGTTAATCAACGGGGGTGTCGCTTAGTGCGAGAAGATCTTCAGAGGATGTTGGATCAAAGGTCTATCAAAATAATGTATCCCAGAAACCCTAATGATGTTAAAATTGATGAAGAGGCATTTGTCATAATACCACAATTTAATGAACCAGGACCCATAGAGATCACCTACGACAGTAGGAGGATCGCTGCAACTCCATTGGTCATTGTTGTACCAGGGCTAATGCCATACCAGTCTGAAAGGGCCGTACCGTACCGATATAATGCAACCATGATTGAAAACGGGAGGGAGGTTCCATTGCCGTCCATTGTCAACATTGCTGATGTCAGCCGAGTTACCAGAAGCGGGAGGGTATTCCCTAACAAAGCTAAAGAAATTGTGATGCATAAAACCCCATCGGAGAACACTTTTAAGCAAGTAGGCCAGTCAAGCAATACAAATCAAAGCAAGGGAGATGATGAAGTACTGAAGCTGATCAGGAAAAGCGAGTACAATGTAGTGGATCAGCTTTTGAGCACGCCTTCGAGGATTTCAATCTTATCTCTTCTGATGAGCTCTGAGGCGCATCGAGAGGCTTTGCAGAAGGTTTTAGAGCAAGCATTTGTGGATCATGATGTCACCATTGGCCAATTCGACAATATTGTTGCGAATATAACTGTTTGCAACAATCTCAGCTTCTGTGACGAAGAGCTCCCGGAGCAGGGAAGAAACCACAACATGGCATTGAATATCTCTGTTAATTGCAAGACTGACGCTTTGTCTAGTGTGCTAATAGACACTGGCTCCTCGCTAAATGTTATGCCAAAGTCAACTCTCTCAATGTTAGCCTTTCAGGGCACTCCTATGAGAGTCAGTGGGGTTATTGTCAAAGCTTTCGATGGGTCCCGGAAGATTGTTATCGGAGAAGTGGATTTGCCTATAACGATTGGACCTCATACCTTTCAGATCACCTTCCAAGTAATGGACATCAAGGCTGCATACAGTTGCTTATTGGTTCGCCCTTGGATCCACGAAGCAGGTGCAGTAACTTCAACCTTGCATCAAAAACTCAAGTTCGTAAGTCAAGGAAAGTTGGTGACAGTGTTTGGGGAGCAGGCTATGATTGTGAGTCATCTCTCCTCTTTTTCATATGTGGAACCAGAAGATGATATTGGAACCCGTTTCCAGGCCCTAACCATTGCTGATAAAGAAGTAAAGAAGAAAGGGGCATCCATTTCTTCTTTCAAAGATGCTCGGCAGGTTGTTGAGAGTGGTTCGTCAGAAGGGTGGGGAAAGGTTGTGGTTTTAAACGAGAATAAGACCCGTGAAGGAGTCGGTTTTTCGCCTGAATCTGCAAGACTTACAAGGGACGAAGGTGTCATCTGCCCAATACAGGAAAGTTTTCACAGTGGAGGATTCATGAGTCCGACTCCACCAGAAGTTGACGCAATTACTGAAGATGATTCTGAAGAGGATTTACCAGACTTTGTTGCGCATGGAGCTTTGTGCCAGAATTGGACTGCTGTTGATATCCCATCTGTCATTTGCCTATCTAAGTAATGATTTTGTGTTAACCTCTCGCTCTGCCCGAAGCGAGAGAGTACTTTTGTAGGGTTTTCTCTTTATGCAATCTAAGAATTTCTGTTTCCTCTTTGCTCTGCCCAAAGCAAGAGAGTTATTTTGTTGGGCCCTTTTGTTTCGAAAATTAAACAATCATTAATGAAAGTGTTATTTTTCGACTTCCTTTATCTTTTGTCATTTTTACTTTTTGCTTTTCGGAAAAGTGGTAATCCTAAAAAACGCATCTACATGTTTGCATAAATAAAAAGATTCATTTCTCGAATATCTGCATACGCTTCCATTTGCCTAGTGCTAAAATAAAACATCAATCATATGTGCAGATTAATCATAAAAAACCCCAATGAAAAGCATGACCCATTACCTACTCCCAACTTTGAGTTCCCGGTGTTTGAGGCTGAAGAAGATAATGATGAAGAGGTCCCTGATGAGATCTCACGGCTACTGGAGAATGAGGAGGAGACTATCCAGCCATACAAAGAAGCAGTGGAGGTAATTAATCTGGGGACAGAAGATGATAGGAAGGAAGTCGAAATCGGGGCGCTACTCATTCCCAACGTCAAGGAAAGAATGATAGAACTTTTGAAAGAGTATGCGGATGTGTTTGCTTGGTCCTACCGGGATATGCCAGGATTGGATACCCGTATCGTGGAACATCGCCTTCCTTTGAAACCAGAATGTCCGCCGGTCAAACAAAAGTTGAGGAGATCACGACCCGACATGGCTATCAAAATCAAGGAGGAAGTTCAGAAGCAGATTGACGCAGGATTCCTTGTCACTTCCGAGTATCCACAATGGTTAGCCAATATAGTACCCGTGCCGAAGAAAGATGGGAAAGTCAGAATGTGTGTCGATTACAGAGATCTGAACAAAGCCAGTCCTAAGGACGATTTCCCACTACCCCATATTGACATGTTGGTCGACAGTACAGCTAAGTTCAAAGTTTTCTCATTCATGGATGGTTTCTCCGGATACAACCAGATTCGAATGGCCCCAGAGGATATGGAGAAGACTTCATTTATTACACCTTGGGGAACATTTTGCTACCAAGTAATGCCTTTCGGTTTGAAGAATGCAGGCGCGACTTATCAAAGAGCAATGACAACACTGTTCCACGACATGATGCACAAAGAAATCGAAGTATACGTTGATGACATGATTGCTAAATCCAAAACCGAGGAAGAGCATGTGGAGTACCTGTTGAAGTTGTTCCAACGTTTGAGGAAGTACAAACTTCGCCTGAACCCCAGCAAATGCACATTCGGCGTTCGGTCAGGGAAGTTGTTGGGTTTCGTTGTCAGCCAGAAAGGTATTGAAGTAGATCCCGACAAAGTCAAGGCCATTCAAGAAATGCCCGCACCAAAAACGGAAAAACAAGTAAGGGGATTTTTAGGTCATCTGAATTACATCTCTAGATTTATTTCTAATATGACTGCGACCTGTGGGCCGATCTTCAAACTCCTGCGAAAGAATCAAAATTGCAAGTGGACTGAAGATTGTCAAAAGGCTTTTGATAACATCAAAGATTATTTACTGGAGCCGCCTATCTTGGTCCCTCCAGTTGAAGGAAGACCTCTGATCATGTACTTAACGATACTAGAAGATTCCATGGGTTGTGTGCTCGGGCAACAAGACGAAACAGGACGGAAGGAGCACGCCATCTATTACCTAAGCAATAAATTTACAGATTGTGAGTCCCGATACTCTATGCTCGAGAAAACCTGTTGTGCTTTAGCTTGGGAAGCTCGACGTCTCCGACAATACATGATTAATCACACTACTTGGTTGATTTCAAGGATGGATCCGATTAAGTATATCTTTGAAAAACCGGCCCTGACAGGAAGAATTGCTCGTTGGCAGATGTTACTATCAGAATATGATATTAAGTACCACGCTCAGAAGGCTATTAAGGGAAGTATTTTAGCCGACCATCTAGCCCATCAACCCATTGACGATTACGAATCCGTAAAGTTCGATTTTCCAGAAGAAGATGTCATGTACCTGAGGATGAAAGATTGTGACGAGCCTCCCCTCGACGAAGGGCCAGAACCGGGGTCCCGATGGGGATTGGTTTTCGATGGAGCTGTAAATTTGTACGGAAAAGGAATTGGGGCAATGATTGTAACTCCCCAAGGAGCTCATATCCCTTTCACTGCAAGGATGACGTTCAATTGCACCAATAATGAAGCCGAGTACGAAGCTTGCATCATGGGCTTGGAAGAAGCAGTTGATTTAAGAATCAAGAATTTAGATGTATATGGTGACTCAGCCCTGGTAATCAATCAGATCAAGGGGAAGTGGGAAGTCCTACAACCTCACTTGATTCCATACAGGGATTATGCGAGGAGGATCTCGACATTCTTTAATAAAATTGAGTTTCACCAGATGCCTCGCAGCGAGAACAGAATGGCTGATGCTCTAGCTACCATCTCCTCCATGATTATTGTAAACCGACGGAGCGATGTGCCGAAGATTGAAATTATGCGCCTTAATAGACCTGCTTATGTGTTCACCTTGGAAGAGGTTGTTGACGAAAAACCATGGTACTACGACATCGAGTGTTTCTTACGACACCAGGAATATCCGCCAGGGGCATCCAACAAGGACCGAAAGACTCTGAGGAGGTTGGCCAATAACTTCTTTCTGAGTCAAGATGTTTTGTACAAGAGAAATTTCGATATGGTTTTACTCAGGTGTGTAGATAAGCATGAAGCGGAAATACTGATGAGGGAAATTCATGAAGGATCATTCGGCACTCACGCTAATGGACATGCTATGGCTAGAAGGATGCTGAGGGCAGGGTATTACTGGTTGACAATGGAATCTGATTGCTGCAAATATGTGAAGAAATGTCATAAATGTCAGGTTTACGCCGATAAGGTCCATATCCCTCTGACTCTTCTCAATGTTCTTTCTTCTCCGTGGCCCTTTTCCATGTGGGGCATCGATATGATTGGTATGATTGAGCCGAAAGCTTCCAATGGACATCGTTTCATCCTAGTGGCCATTGACTACTTTACAAAATGGGTAGATGCAGCTTCCTACGCCAATGTGACTAGACAGGTGGTAGTCCGATTCATCAAAAATAACCTCATTTGCCGGTATGGTATCCCAAGTAGGATCATCACTGATAATGGGTCAAACCTGAACAACAAAATGATGAAGGAAATGTGCGCGGAGTTCAAGATTGAACACCATAACTCTTCTCCCTACAGGCCTAAGATGAATGGGGCAGTAGAAGCCGCTAACAAGAATATCAAGAAGATCATTCAGAAGATGGTCGTCACTTATAAGGATTGGCATGAGATGCTCCCCTTTGCTTTACACGGATATCGCACTTCAGTCCGTACATCGACTGGGGCAACTCCTTTCTCGTTGGTATATGGTATGGAGGTTGTACTCCCCGTGAAGGTTGAAATCCCGTCAATGAGAGTTTTGATGGAAGCCAAGTTAACAGAAGCCGAATGGTGCCAAAGTAGGTACGATGATTTGAATCTGATTGAAGAGAAAAGGATGACAGCTTTATGCCACGGGCAGTTATATCAACAAAGGATGAAGAAGGCTTTTGATAAGAAGGTTCATCCTCGTGTGTTCAAGGAAGGCGACCTTGTGATTAAGAAACTCCAGCCTTTTATATCAGATTCTAGGGGCAAATGGGCTCCTAATTATGATGGCCCGTATGTTGTCAAGAGAGTTTTTTCAGGCGGCGCGCTAATCCTCGCAACGATGGATGGCGAGGAATTCGCTCGTCCTACAAATGCAGATACAGTCAAGAAATACTTCGCCTAATAAAAATAAAAAGAACAGCTCGGTAAGTCGAAAACCTGAAAGGGCGACTTAGGCAAAAAAGAACAGCTCGGTAAGTCGAAAACCTGAAAGGGCGACTTAGGCAAAAAAGAGCGTCTCGGTGGGTCGAAAACCCGAAAGGGCGACTCAGGAAAAAGTTAGAGACATAAACAGAAATTAATCATCCCGCTGGATTGAAAACCTGAAAGGGCAGTCCAGGCAAAAGTTAGGGATAATGGCAAGTAACTATATCGGGCTATGATGACAACGTCGTGTGCCAAGAATTCCTCAAATCTGACTCAAGCTCAAGAATACCGGAGATTCAAAGTAGTTGGAGGGAATAATGGTCATTGTAATTTTAATGTAGTCTTTTCCATTTTTATTACCATTTATTCCATTTTTGTAAAGATCTATGGAATCCCGCTATTGGCAGATTACCATTCTATTAATGAAATTTGAGCCTATGCCTTTGCTTGCAATTCTTATTCTATCTTCATCTCAAAAATGACACTGTTATTAATAATGATTTTCGAAACGAAAAAACCTTTTACTATATTTGTTTTAATGTGTGTGTACTTACTAAGTTGGCAAAACGAAAGGCGGACGTTAATGGTTGTCCCAAGAATGGTTAAATTGCAAGATGTGAAATAATTGTCTCGTTAAATTGCGGCATGCTCATGCTTCTCCAATATGGGTCGTTGGAGTGTTACTTATGTGATTCATTTTCTGCGATAAAAGATTTTGTTACTCAGCGCCTTCGGTGAGATGTAAGCTTGATGTACCTGTGTGAGCCTGATTAAATTTACTTGGGTAGATTGTTGGTTTGATTCCCCGGCAGAAGATAAACTATTTCATCCTTGTCAAAGCCAACTGCGTTATGGGTCGCTCACGTCTTGTTGAGACTGTTTGGGCACCCGGTTGTTGTATTCTCCTCACCAATCTATCTTATGCGTCTGTTTTGTCTGTTTGTCAGCATAAACATAACATATACATTCATGTACATCATAATTGAATTCATATTCATATTCTTGTTGCATTCATTAACGTATACCTCCTTCACCTTGGTCGCGTTTATCCCCAAGTGATGTGCCTCTCAAAATAGAGTCGTCAGCCTTAGGCAGAAAATGTACATTCTTTCTAATTCCCCACTGAGTTCTTACCCTCGTGGAAGATTTTGCTTTGGTTCCCCTTTCCACACTTGGATAGGATTAATCCCCAATTAAGTTTATTCCTCATGGGTTAGTGTCTTGCTTGACATTTTCTTTCCGGTTAGTTCATGGATTGAATTTTGGTCTTTGACAATTTTGATGTTTGAATTGGAAAGTGCATTTATTTTGCACCTTTGAATGCTTTGTCTCGTAGAAGGGATTTACTGAAGATTTCTCCATTGAAGACAAACTTTGTTTTCCATCAGTGTTGTTGCAACATTCTCTTGGAACACTTATACCTGACAACAAGTGGCAGTCTCTTTATCGGAGAAGCTTGTTCTTAGCCCTGGACCTCTAATCGGAATCAACAAGTGGCCGTCTCCTTATTTGAGAAACTTGTTTCTTATCCATGGATTTCCCAGTAAATCAACAGATGGCATTCTCTTTTCGAGCAGTTTGTTCATCCTCAGCAAGGTTTCTGTTCTATCAAATGGCATCTCCCCTGTTCAGTGGAGAAGTTTGGTATGAATCTCTGATTTTTCAATTTTCAACAAATGGCATCTCATCCAGACAAGATGAGAAGTTTGTTCGGCAAATGGCATCTCATCCAAACAAGGCGGGAAGTTTGTCGTGATTCCAATTTTCAACAAATGGCATCTCATCTAGACAAGATGAGAAGTTTGTTCGGCAAATGGCATCTCATCCAGACAAGGTGGGAAGTTTGTCGTAATTCCAACTTCAACAAATGGCATCTTATCTAGACAAGATGAGAAGTTTGTTCGGCAAATGGCATCTCATCCAGACAAGGTGGGAAGTTTGTCGTAATTCCAACTTCTAACAAATGGCATCTCATCTAGACAAGATGAGAAGTTTGTTCGGCAAATGACATCTCATCCAGACAAGGTGGGAAGTTTGTCGTGATTCTTAAATTTCTAACAAATGACATCTCATCCGGACAAGATGAGAAGTTTGTTTGGCAAATGGCATCTCATCCAGACAAGGTGGGAAGCTTGTCGTGATTCTTCAACTTCTAACAAATGGCATCTCATCCAGACAAGGTGAGAAGTTTGTTCGGCAAATGGCATCTCATCTAGACAAGGTGGGAAGTTTGTCGTGATTTTTCAATTTCCGTCAAATGGCTATACAGGTTGGGAAGTTTGAGCGTGAAGTTATTCTTCATCACATGGATGCCTCTATCAGAAGAAGGAAAGTATGGTAAAAATTCTATCAATGATGTCTCCCCAATGCACGTTGTCATCTGTTGATCATTTCTCGTCTAGTTGTATTTCAAAACTTCTTGAAAGGATTTATGTCACAACTATGTGTGCTTTACCCCCAGTAAAGCCGTCTGTTCTCGTTAGAGTTTGGTTTTATAGTTTCTTTTCAGCTTTTCCACCATTTATTTTCTTTTTCTTCTCGGAGCGCCAATTTTCTGGTTCTTTTAGTATTCAAACCTCTTCTACCTTTCAGGTTTATGCCGTTTGAATAGGGGCAGCTGTTGCACCCCAAAATTTGCCCTCCTTTCGTTGTTTCAGTCTTCTGCATTCATAAATTTGCATTTCGCATTTATATTAAGTCAATAGCCATAGTTTCTTTTCTTTTGTTTTCTTCAAAGTTTGGGATCTGGGATTCCTCTGGGTTAGTTTCACGGAATTTCGGGGGGATCTTGTTCCATTCGAAGGTTGGGAGAAGGACTTTAGATTTTTATCTTGGGTGTTTGTATCATGCCTTATCAGATGTTTAGTTAGAAGACACATTGCATTTGAGACTATCCCTTCTTTGACTATTTAACATGCAAGCTTATGATCAGACTAAGGAGAATGAACTGTGGATTAGGGCACTTTGAATTGAGAAATCATTTTTAAGGTCTTAAGAAACCAAATTTTGCCTCCTCGTTCAAGTTATTAAAAGTCTTGGGATTATTATTATTTTCAAGGTCATTCTGAAGTTTTTCCTTTTGTCATAAGAGATTTTTGTTGGTCATTGTCAAGTTGATGCATGTTGCTTTCAAGTCACGTTCTTTTGAGGTTGATTTTGAAATAAACATGATTATTCAAATTTTACAAATTATCTTCAAGTTCAATATATCATACAAAGAATGGGAGTTGTGTTGCCAGAATATTTTCCAGTTAACAATATTAGGACTTGAGTGTTGTCAAGATGGTTGCATTCAAAACTGCAATTTCGGTAAAGTAAGATTACCTAAGTCAAAGGTTTATATCATCAATCTCAAGGAATAAGTCTAATTGTTAAGCGGGCAAATGACTAATCAAAGGATCACATCATGAATATATCGCTACTCATCTAAAAGGATTCAAATCCAGGAAGCAATATTCAATCGTGTCAAGCAATTGATGGCGAATTTTTCGGGATCACATCATAAAATGTTACAAAAACAATTCCAGAATTATTATAGTTACATTGCTACAAGGTTAATGGTCGAGCAGCTGTTGTTACAGTTACACTAATAAAATTCAAAGTCCCAAGTTTTTCAGCCTGTACTACCTTTTAACAAAAAACGGAGAAAACGCCTTCGTCGCTGCCATATTTGTTTATTGTCCGAACGGTTTGCAAACGTCGCCTTTGTATCAGCTCATCCATCATGCGAAACTCAACCCCGTTGGATTTGCAGTATAATGGAGGATATATTGCAAATTCAGTACAGTAAAAGAAAGTTGATTCTACCATTTGTAATCGGCAACATGAAGTGGCCCTCCAAGACCACGCAATTGCGTCCGAGCGTTTCGATAATTGAGAAGGAAGTTAGCATCGTTTCAGGTGGCAAATCGACATCACTTTACAACGTACCTAGACATCGCCATGTTAAATCACTTTAGAAATTCAAAGCAAAAAGACATACAATCCAACGATTTTCAAAATTGCAAGACATCAACGACTTACCGTATGCGATAGGCGATTCGATCAAGCCTGAGTCCATTTATGAACCAAGTCTTCAATCTTTGTCCTTGAGCTCTAATATCTGAAATGGATGGTGGATGGGTGAGGCCCTGAAATTAGAGGAATTGATCACAAGATTAGCTCTTAAGTCTCTCATGAGGCCCAAAGGATACATAGTCAGTCACAACCAGAATGAGGCTAAGAAAGGAGAAGGCTAATGGTCAAAGCTATGTGTCTATATCAGTAAACAACCAAGGACATTCATCAAAGAATAACTTCACATAGCAGTAAAAGGAGGGTAATTAGTAAGAAAAAGAGGAGCTCGTGACAGTAAAAAAAGGGGGGATCAAGTCATTTGAAAATCAACTTTTAATCCAATTCGAATGCAGCTTATTCAGTTCATTTCAAACCAAATAAAATTAAATCAGATTGTCACAACAACAAGGACAGGATGATTTGAAATGAAGCGGAAGGTACATGGATAGTTTTGTTCTCACAAACAGTCGAAAGTTTGAAAAGGATAAGCAGACCTACTACCTGCTGTATATGACCCGCAGGCCACCCTGCTACCCTTGCTTTCTCACATCCTAAAGCAACACGCCATCCACCTATCTTCAGCAGGCATAGGCCCAAGAAACCTGTTATGACCAAAGAACAATATCATCAAAATAGGACAATAAGAGGCCTGCAGAGAGAAAAGTTTTGGCCCTGTGGTCAAAGGTTTTGGATAAAGGAGATTAGGGGGTTGAGAAAAAAAGGACCTAACTTTACTAAGTTATAAAAGGAGATTTTTGCACACCAAGAAAAAGGGGGATCCGAATGAAAAAACCCTAAATCACACAGTGAAAACCCTAGCCGCATTCAACAGTAACAAACTACAAGTTATGATAAACGAAATGCAAGAAAGTGGAAGTTCAGAGAAGTAAAAGAATAGAGAAAAAGGGGTGAATCCATACAAACGCGGAGCGAAGGAGGACGTAATACCTGTTGATTCTGAGCACCTCGTTTCCATCCTCGGTAAAACTCTTTCTCCTTCTCTCTTTCTGCGTTTCTCACTACTATTTGTTTGTTGTTGTTGATTCTCTTTTGGCTCGATCCTTGATGTCATGTTGACTCTCTGATTCATTTTGTTGATGAGCATTTTCTTCTGGATTTTTTTTTGATTTGGGAATTAGGTTTGGTTTGTATCGTCAGCTAATAGGTGATTGAGTGGTTAGGATTTAGATCACTGATGTTAGGTATAATGTTGGTTTGATTTCACCAAGAACTACATTTGGTTTGCTTGTGATATCCAAGTATGAAGTTTTGATTTTGTTTATCTGATGTTTGTGTTTGAAGGAGGGCATGAGAATGAATAGCAAGCTTTAGTTGTCGCTTAATTTTTTATATTTATCAGGTCCCAATATTCTACTTTTGTTCATTTGTTTATTTAATATATTTTGAAAAAAAAGAATTTAATAATTTGGATTCCCCACGTCTGCTCCTCATGGCTCAATGTTTTTTTCCACTGCCCTATACCCGCTCATCAATGCGTGTCAGCCTTCAATGATGTTGGTGATGTTTGACCAAGCAGGGCATTAGCGGCTAGGTTTTGTTCTTTCTTTTTCTGTTTGCTTTAAGATCAAACCGGACCCGGGTCGCGGGTCTGACCCGTTTGGGCCCAGATTTACCTGCCCCATGTTTGCCCTTTTTCTTATAATGTTTAGTTTTCCTAATTTATTCTTTCTCTTTTAATTATTTCTAAAGACATGTTATATTAATTTAAATTAAGATCTTTTATTTAATTAATTTTAGTAAATAATAGTTTAATTTTTTTTTAGTTAATTTTTAATTGTTATTTTTGTTTATATGTTTATATTTGTAAGTTTATGCTCTTTTTTTATTTATTATTATCTATTTATTCTTTTCCTTTCATTTTATTTAAAGCTATAATGATAATTTACGTTTAGTATAAAGTAAGTTTCCCTCTCGTTTTCCGACTAAATTGTTAAGTAAATACACGAGCATAATATTTCAAATAATGATAATCGCCGCCAAAACAAATTATTTTCGAAATAATATTTTCTTGGTCCAACGCTAATTAAATACATTAAATTCATACGCCTACACTGCACACACGTAAGTCGGTCTTATGATCGCCATCTGCACAATCCTTTTTACGCGCCTTAATTAATTTAATCGTACGAAAAAAGAACTCCGGAGTCTAGCATTCCGCACGTTATGGATTGAACTGCAAATGGGCTAGCCTCACGAGATGGTTCAATCACCATTCGTATAAAAAATAATTCAATTCATTTAAATTAATTTACGAAAAAAAGAGCTCCGGGGTCTAGCATTCCGCACGTTCTGGATTGAACCGCAAATGGGCTAGCCTCACGCGATGGTTCAATCATCATTCGTATAAAAATATCCAAACCATTTATTTAAATTAAATCACGAAACACAGAACTCCGGAGTCTAGCATTCCGCACCTTCTGGATTGGACCGCAATTGGGCTAGCCCCACGCGATGGTTCATTCGCCCTTTCGTTTAAAACATCTTAACAAAGTTCAAACATCTTTTCTCAAAACAAACCCTGTTTGAATATTTCTATCTCGCAGATAAGCCAACGCTCAGCGATAGAAATTATCTTCAAACAGTCGTTCAATAAAAAACACAAATCGTAGTAGCACGAACTACGAAGCTCTGACTTTCCCATTGCACAAGGGAATATGTAGGCACGGGGATTTTAATCCTTCACGGGCACAATAATAAAAAACTCTAATCTTTCTCTCGTAATAATAATTAAAATATTTCTTTAAAATTAATCTCAACAAACTTTAATCAGTAAAAGAAGACAATAATAACAAATTAACATTTTAAGCGCAAACTAGACTAAGAGGTTCCCGTTGAGTACAACGGACGTGAGGGGTGCCTAACACCTTCCCCTTGCGTAACTGACTCCCGAACTTAGATTAGTGGTTTCGTTGACCATTTCTTATCCGATTTAGGTTGTATCTATACCTCCCTTTTCTTTAGTTAGAATAAATAGAATTAGGTGGCGACTCTGTTGTTTGTTTTTAGGATCGTATTTTTCGAGGTGCGACAAACACGAATTCAACAACATAAACCGACTAAAATCACCTACAAAGTATTACGAACTACCTCGTCAATTTTTGTTAAATTCCGGACAACTAATTTTATCGCGTAATTTCACCCGGTCGCTTAAATCGGTACTATTTTTACTACTATTAATGCTACCAATAATCCCCACCAAATCTGTTAAATTCTAGCTTACTGATACATTCACCTACTGCTACAATTTTCTTTCTGTCATCAATATTCCATTATGCAAAAATATACCACTATCCGCAAATTCTTCGTTTTCTGCTACAACCTGCTAATAGCTTACTACTACTATTTCTGAATTATACAATATTATATTTATTCCTCTATAATATACTACATGCTAATAAATCCAACTAGTTATTTAAATTAATTAAATCATCCAACCATTACATGTGTGACTAAGAATATTATGTACATCAAACAACAAAGTGGCCCCCACCTAAAACATATGGCTTGTGCCACTTATTCGCATGACTCTCAACATGATAATGTAGCTTTCATCGTGGATATGGTGGCTCTTATCATAGAATTTGGTTTAATCATACTTTATTTAAATAACTAGGAAGTTAACATATATAATTCTTAATTAAATTACTAAGTACTATGACATTAATTTAATCCATTAGTCACATTCAGTAATTAAAAATTAGTGGTCCCTACCTCCACCACATGTGGCTTGCGCCACTCGACTCATGGCTCTTACCACCATGGGGTGGCTTGCGCCATGCCCTCCAATACCATGGTGGCTTGCGCAACATTCATTTCTTTTCCTTTGGGTGGCCTGCGCCATCCCTATTTGTGTGGTGGCTGGCCTGCGCCACCCGTGCATCTGCAAGAAACAATTTTTTTGCTCCAAAACAAATTTTCCAGAATCGAACAATTTCACAGCAATATTTACAAAATCAATTCAACAATAAAAATTCAATCAATTGATCAACATTTTCACAGATAGTATTATTCCATCAACACAGAACATCAAAATCAACTAACTCAACAACAACCACATAAAATCAACATCAGACAATATAAAATTCATAAAACCCCAATCCCACATATAATTTTCATATTCCCGGTTATAGAATTTGAACCTCACCCTTACCTTAAATTGATGGCCGCTCGAATTTCCGATCGACTTTTCCGACTTGGCTCCGACGTTAATTCTCCTGTATCCCTCTTTCTCCAACTTTTCCTCGTTCATCTTTTCCCACGTTAATTCTCCCGTATCCCTCTTTCTCCAACCTTTCCTCGTTCCTCTTTTCCCACGTTCCTCTTTTCTCCAACTTTTCCTCGTTCCTCTAACTTCCACTTTCTATTATTTCTTTTTATTATAATAATAATAATAATTATAATCTCAACTGAGCTTACTAATCAACACCCCTACGATTACTACTATCAACGCAACAACTAAGCTCACTTAAATACGATACTCTTATAATTCTTTAATGTTAATTCTAATATTATTTCTCCCGACTAAATTGACTAATCGTCGATTATCAAAAAAATAGTCCAAACCACCCAATAAACATATTCAATGAATAAACAGAAAATACTCAATATTATTTTCCACAACTTAATTCAACCTATTTCATCAATTCAACTCGAACCAACTTAGAAACATCAATGTAATATTCCGATATTTTGGAAATCAACTTGAATCAACTCAAATACACAAATCAACTCAAATCAACACAACATAATACAATTATATTTAATTAAACAATTAATTAAATAAATGGGCGTTACAGGAAGCACGCTAGAATTTTTGATGATGGAGTAGCCTCTATTAGAAGTTCGAATTTGAGTGACACTGTGGTTGAAAATTTGAACAAGGATGTTGCGGATTCGATGGTTTCTGTTTCGCAGCAATCGGGTGGGATGGGGAGTCTCCATTCTTTGTCAAAGGTTCCAAGGAGTTTCCTGTAAAGAAGGTTCGAAGGAATAAAATAATTAAATTTACTCATTTGATGAAACTTTCCCATATCCGTAAGAATACATGCGGCAGAAAGAGAACAAGAATAAAACGTAAGGACATAATTTTGAGACAAAAGCTGAACGATATTTCCATTTTCCAGGTGGTGAAAGGTTCTGTTTCCAATAGGCCAGATAATAACTCTTCCTTTTTGGTTCAAAGTCATCCCATACTCCATGGAGATCAATCTGAAAAATTCAATTATTATTAGGAATAATGATAGACAATGGGAGTTTTAGGAATGTAATTTAGGGAGTAAACTTTGGGAAGATATTGAGGCTTTGTGTAACATCTAATTTCTACCGGATAATCATTTATAAAATCAGAGTATAAAATTCCAACAATTCAAATGAGATGATACATTTCTAACTTTAAAAGCAGCATTCAACACCTGATAAGTCTTTAAAACAAAATAATTTCATTACTACGCAGCGGATTCATAAAATTCAGCTTAAAACAACTTATTGTATTCAACATCAAAACAACTTAAAAATAACAATCTTTAATAAAGACAACTAAAAATTCAGCAACATAATCAAATTCAACATCAACAGAAAACATGTGTTATCCCCCAGAGTGCTACGTATCTGAGCTACAACACCGACTCAAATCTACTAAGGTACTCTGCTCTACTCTAGATTACCTGCATGTTACCAACAAAGGGCAACATTCAAACAGAAGGGGTGAATATCTAACAATATAATCAAGAATATGATAAATAACATATTAAATCGGATTATATAAACCACCACTTCACAACTCGCAAACAACTTAAACAACACGAGATACAATATAACAACATATTATGCAACTCAGAAATGCAACTTAGACAAAAGCAATACATGTGGTACCATTGGAAAAGAACTCCCAACTTATAATCTTGCCAATAAATAGAGGCGTCAACAATAAGGCATAAACCTTCAACTTTATTTTGCCAATCCAGACCAACTTAACGAGCAGCAACTCCAACTTAAATAATACTATGTAATGTGACACAACATGAATGCTAATCAACAAAAATTATGACTACCAAGCAACACAACAACATTCAACTTTTTCCATAGGTCTGCAACTTATTTTCTTACCATTCATAAGGCACTACAACATATAACAACAACCATCAACTTTGCCACTTACAACAAAACACAAGAGCAACCAGTTATACTGCATCCCTATTCACCCAAGTTTCAATTAAACCCGATCAATTAAATTATTTACTACATTCTATTTTTACTACTTATTACTATCTTATTATCATGCATCTCTCATTTTTCTGCAACCCTGTCAGTAAGCCAATTTATCAAAACTTGCTACCAAATACTACTTCACTGTCACACAATTATTCTTCTGCCAATTCATCACATCACTACTATTTAAACTATTTACAAAGGTCCTAATTCAATTAATCAAGTCTTGCTAATTAGTTATGTAATTTATTTATGTTTCTGAACTAAAACTAAGGTATCAGTAGTCATGCCAGAAAACGTAACAGAAAACACAGAAACCACAAACAGAAACCAAAATCCAATATCACCTGTGTGACTATCGTCACACTCGTGTGACCCTCTTCACACTTATGTCTTTGATGGTCTTCCTAGGGAGGTGGCAGACATCACACATCCCCGACGGACGTCAGGCAAAAGGGGACGTTCGTCCCACAACTAAAACCTGCAACTTCTCTATTTCTCTCCTTCTTCTTCCATCTTTGTAATTCCTTCAAAGTTTCTTCTCTGACTAGTTAACCAATCTACCCAGCATACAATTCAATAACAACACAACATATTCATACACCAACAATACTGAATGATCAATTTACGATTAATTCAACAATGCATTTCAATTCTCTTATTCAACTAAAACAACTTATTCAACCAAAATAACACAACATACTGACAGAAAAATCTATACACTTGATCCCATATATTTTCATCATACAATCATGATTATAGAGTTAGAACCCCACCCTTACCTTGGGTTAAAGGCGACTCTAACACTTTGATCGGAACCTTAGCTTTTCCTCTCCTAAGCATTTCACGTAACCTCTTTCTCAACTTCTTGTTTTGTTTCCTTATTTTATTGATAACCTATTTTCTATTATTCTAATTAACTTATGGTTTTAATTTAATCTTAATAATTTCCATTGGACCTAAACCATACACCTCCCACAATTAATACTTCTATTCACACACAAGCCCACTTATCAAGACTAGTATAATTCTACTATTAAACCCACAAATTAATAAACTTGGCTTAATCCAACCAATAACAACACAACTTAAATAAACTTAATTAACTTAATTCAAACCAACATAATACAACAATATTTAATTAAATAAATAGGGTGTTACACTTTGGGCGTGGTGGAAGGAGGTGGTAAGAAGGATTGAGTGGGTGTAATTGATAAGTCGAAAAAGGTTGATAGAGATAAGAAGGAAGGTTGGGTGGGGAATTCAATTTGTTCAAAATGATTATTGGTTCCTTGAACATAAGAGGGGGTGGCAATGCTCTTAAAAGGAAAAGAATTAGTTATTTGATCTTAAAGGACAAGGTGGATATTTTTTTGATTCAAGAAACGAAACTTTCCAATTTTCAAGAGACTTTAGTTAAAAGGTTTTGGAACAATATAAATTTCGGTTACTCTTTCTCCAACATGGAGGGTAGATCGGATGGTCTTTTAACTCTTTGGAGGGAGGGAATTGGGGAGGTTTTTCTCAATTTTAGGGGTAACAACGTTTTAGGCATAAAGATATTATGAAAGTCCAATATCTATTATGTAGTTAATGTGCATTCTTCTTGTGTCTATGATCAAAAGAAGTTGCTTTGAAGTAGATTGTTGGATCTTAAGAAGTCTCACAATGATGAAGAATGAATTATTGGAGGGGACTTTAATGCGGTCAAAAGTAGTAGGAAAAGGAAAGGTATGGTGGAGGTAGGAGACAACAATGAAATGAGATCTTTTGCGGATTTCATTGACGAAAGCTTGTTGGTGGATGTTTCGTGCAAAGGAAAGAAATATTCTTGGTATAATGGCGATGGTAAATCTATGAGTAGAATTGACCGGTTCATTTTTTCGAATGCCATTGTTAATAGATAGGGAGTGGTCGGTCAAGTAATTGGTGTAAGAGATTTGTCGGATCATTGTCCAATTTGGTTGACTACGGACAACATCAATTGGGGGGGCCTAAACCTTTCAAATTCAATAATGAACGGTTTACCTTCAATTCTTTCATTCCTTTTATGGAGAAAGAGTGGAGAGAATTCAGTATTGAGGGGAGAGGTAATTTTGTTTTGAAAAAAAATAAAGACTTCTTAAAGAGAAGCTTAAATGGTGGAGTATAGAAGTTATTGGGATGATTGATTTGGGGGTAGATGAGGGGATCAAAGATATAAATTTGGGGGATGATAGGGCGGAGGTGGAAGATGTTGGGTTAAATCCGGATATTATCTTTAATCGGAAGGAAGCTACGAGTATATTTTGGATAAATTTGAGGATAAAAGAAAATATGTTTTTTCAAAAATACAGGTTAAAGTGGCTTGAAGAGGGATATTCTAAGAGTGGGTTTTTTCATAAGGTTATGAAGGAAAGGAGAAGACACAATCACGTAGGTCCTTTAAGTACTCCTACTGGTTTAAAGGAGTCGGTGGAGGAGGTTACGAAGGAGGTCAGGAGACACTTTTCCATCAAATTTGTTAAGACGGAAAGGGAGAGGCCTTTATTGGAATGGATCCCTTTCAAGAAAATTAGTGTGGAGGAGAACTTGGCTCTTGAAAGACCTTTTCAAGAGGAGGAAATCAAGGAAGCAATTTGGTGTCGTGGTGGATCCAAAGGTCCAGGGCCGGGTGAATATTCTTTCCTTTTCTTTAAGAAATGTTGGCATTTTCTTAAAGAAGACTTCATTCGGTTTTGCAATAGTTTCTATGAAGGTAACATATTTTCAAAGTCGATTACCTCCTCTTTCTTAACTTTGGTTCCGAAGTCCCCTAATGCAGTTTCGTTGGATGATTTTACACCTATATGTTTAGCGGGAAGATTAAAACGAGTTCTTAATTCCATTATTTCTCCTTGCCAAAGTGCTAACTCATTATCTTCACTTTTTCTTTTTATAAGATGTTGTCAAAAGTGGTCAAAGAATTCGTCAAGATTCAAAGCAACTTTCTTTGGGGGGAGTAGAGGATAAAATTAAGATTCATTGGGTTTGTTGGAAGGATGTTTGGCTCCCTTATGAGAAAGGAGGGTTAGGCATAAATTTTTTGGAGGATTTTAATTTATCCCTTCTTAATAAGTGGAGATGGAGAATTCTTCAAAGTCCAAAAGTTCGTTGGTTTGATTTGTTAAAAGTCTGTTATGGAGATATTGCAACAAAGGTCTTTTGTTGAGTGGATACTTTAAATTATTCTTCTTCTATGTCCTCTTGGTAGAAAGATATTATTACGGTTCGTTAAAAACCCATCTCGGATCCTATCATTGATTGTAATAGGTTTACGGTTGGTAGAGGTTTCATTATTCATTTTTGGGAAGCAAGATGGGCGGGGAAAGTTATTTTGAAGGATGAATACCCGGACATGTATGTTGTAACATGCTTGAAGAGGGTTTCAATAATGGCGATGGGGGGGGGGGGCATAATGGTGGTGTATGGACTTTGGGAGATTTTGGTATTGGTGATTTCGTGGTTAATGAAGGAAACATAATGGCGAGTTTAGCTTCTTTGAGGGAGCGGGTTTTAGACATTGGAGTTTCGAAGGATAATATTGATATTATTTTTTGGAATTTAAAACCCGATGTTGGCTTTAAGGTGACCTCTTGTTATGCTTTTATGCTTTTAATCGTATTCCTTTTGGTCCCTCTAGTAGGTGCGATGAGACATTGAGTTTAATTTGGAAAATGGAGGTTCCGTTTAAGATAAAGGCTTTTGGTTGGAGATTTTTTGTGAATAGACTTCCAACAAAGGACCTTTTGGTTGTTAGAGGTATTAACTTTCCTATTAACTCTTTGAATTTTGTTTTTTGTGGGGTTGCTCCAGAAACTTTGAATCAATTCTTTCTTGCTTGTAATGTAGTTAAGAAGATTTTGAGAGAGATAGTCATTTGGATTGGTAAATTGGAGGAGTTGGAGGAAGAGTGCCTTCCGAATTTTATGGAATGTTATTCTTTTTGCCATGTACAAAAATTTAAGATGGAAAACTAGGTGTTGTTTGGCTAGCAATTATTTGGAGCTTATGAGTTTTAAGGAATTGTGTTTATTTCCGGAGGGATGAGTGGAACATTAACAATACGGTGTGAGTTATAAAATCTTTAATTTGGAAGTGATCTTTTTGTGGAGAAATTACTCACTTCAATTATAGTTTCTATGAGTTTAGTAAAAATCATTTACTATTTCTTTCATAATTCTAAATTGATTTGTAATCTCTCTTTTGCCGGTTTTTCCCGTACATTATATAAACAGGTTGGAGAACCCTTAGTTCTCCCTTTAATATTGCTTACCAATAAAAAACTCACATTGGTCATTTTCTTCTAACACATATAAATGAAGTTAGTGAAAGACAGTGTGATGTCTTATTTTATTTTTGTTATAATAAATTAGAGAGGTTATTTCCCCTATTAGGAGCGTGTCCTTCACTTCTAAAAATTAAAATATGTCAATTTTTGTGAGTTAGAACTAGTAGGGTGTCACAATGTCTTTTATGCATACAATATAAATCTTCATATTAAATTTTAACAAAATGGACTATTTCGTTAAGGAATTAATTGGTATGCACTGACAGTGTAAAGTATTTTACATTGTCAATTCATCACCATCATCCATTTACTATATTTTATAAGTTTTTAAAGTAAAAATAAAACTTGTTATAACATTCGACGGTTATGATTCACTGACAGTGTAAAATTTCTTTACGCTGTCAATGCATATCAATTAAATTATTTCCTTAAGTTGCATTGAGAAGTGTATAAAATAAGCACATCCTAATATGCATATTCTGATATTAGGAGCCGTTGTAATTTTTCACGATAGTGGGAGAATATCTCTAAGAATGTAATTAGGTGGGAAAATTGAAAATTCTACGAAATTAAAAATTAAAAGTAATTCACATAATTCAACTGAAATTTATTTATATTTAATTTTTTTTTGTCTGAATGTAATATTAAAATGATTTATTATTAAATTTTGGAGGTCATTTTCATAAAATTTTAAAATTTTGGGTTAAAATATAGTTTCTATGAGGTCAATTATAGATTCTATGAGTTTAAGGATGAATTTAAAATTTTCATAAAAGAAGAGGATCATCTTACAAAATTGAAAAATTAATAATAAACAATTTAACATTCACATTATTTAGAGTGAAGAAGCAATTTAAAACTTTTTACTTGTTGGTGTCATTTTAAATTCCTTAAATTTAACATGAATAAAATATTCCATAAATTTACATCATTTTAATAATTCTTCATATTTTTTATCCAAACAATTGATTTTGGTCAAGTGTTTTTAAATTCCCTCAAAAATTACTTTCCATCATTAAAATGCTTCATCCTAACACACTCTAACAGTGTGTTTGGATGAAGTGATTAGAAATTTTTAAGGAATTCAAAATTTTAAATAATTCAAATGATTCAATTGAAATTCATTAAATTTTAAATTCTTTTGTTTGCGTGGAGTATTAAAATGATTCATTGATAAATTCTTGGGGGTCATTTTCATAAAATCTAAAATTTTTGGATCAAATTTAAAGGGAAGAAAGTAATATGGATTTTTACCCTCTAATGAATGTTAAAGGGAAGAAAGTAAATCGAAAGTGATGGAAGTAGAATGGTGATATTCATTTATGTTTTCATTTGAGAATAATTTATGTACCCTTATTATGTATTGAAAATTGTGAAAGTAATATTAATTAGAGGGTAAAATTGGAAAATATGTATTGGAAATTGAAATGGATCATTCATTTTGGGACACTATTTTATTTCAAATGGATCACTCATTGTGGGATGAAGGGAGTATATTTTTTTCCAGTTTTCTTCCTAGAGTGAGAGGGAAACGTTTTAGTGGTGGGACCCACCAGTATGAAAATTTCCTTCCTCACTAACAAGGTTTCCGAACGGTGAAAATATGGATTTCAAAAACTTTCAATCCCTTATGTTTCCATCATTTCATTTTCATGGGAAACAAATAAGACGTTATAGTATAAAATGTTTCGTGTTCTCGCATCTTATATTTTATAAAAATTATGGAATATTTGATCGAACTATGATACGAGAAAAGTTTAGCATGGAGTCAAAGCTGGTTCACATGCTAGTGCAAAAGTTATATACATTGTAGTTGTAGTTAGTTCTAGGATGTATGTCTAATTGGGCCTTGTGTTATGGATCCAATTTTTGAAGTTAGTTTATACCCTAAGTTAGCTTGTAATGGGTAATTGTTAAAAATCCCATTAGTTTAGCATGTTAGGTTTATTATAAAAAGCATACTAGTCTCTCATCATAAGGTATGGAAAATCCTTATTAGATTGAGAAAGATTAGTTGTTCGTATTCACTTGTAATCTTAAACCCTATTGAGAAAGTGAATAGTAAAACATATTTAACCAATTCTCTATGCTTCTTACTCTTTTTCTCTTCCTTTTGTGAACCCTAATAGGGTTTCGTGTATTTTTCTTTTTTCTACCCTTGCGGGTTTCTTGGTCTTCAAGAAACCAAATATACTTTGTTATTCCGGTATCGTTTTTCATAACAAGTTTGTGGAATATTGGATTGAACTCTGATTCGAGAAAGGTTTTTAACAACAAGTTTATGAAAGAACCATTTTATATTCTGATGTTTGTTAAAGAACAAATCATGAATATTTTATATATTAAGATCAAACAAATGTTATGAATGAGTACGTAAATGCTATTATTCTAAATTACTATGTGTAACAGTAGTCGCAAGCGTGCTAAAGAAGAAAGTGTGCTTCTGAATCTGAACACAATCAGAAATATCCAAGGATGTGGATATTGTGTTGGCAATGCTCTTGTGGATGATGTTCTGAATGTGGTTCTGATTAGATAGCGAAACAAAGCTTCTGAAAGTAATCTTCTGAAGAACTAAGTTCTTAATACTCTGATGACTTGAAGTTCTGAATACTTAACGTCTGAAGACCAAGTGCCTGAAAGATTCTGAAGACTTACGAATTCTGAAGATTAAGATTTTGAAGAACTAAGTTCTGAAGATTCTGAAGACAATGCTCTATGTGAAAAAAGTTATGAAGACTCTAAGACTTAAAGTTCTGAAGAATGATTCTGAAGAACTAAGTTCTGAAGATTCTGAAGATAATGTTCTACGTGAACAAAGTTCTAAAGACTCTAAGACTTAAAGTTCTGAAGAATGGCTCTGAAGAACCAAGTGTTGAAGACCCTGAAGACAATGTTCTATGGAAATAAAGTTCTGAAGAATCTAAGACTTGAAGTTCTGAAGACCATGGGTTTCAAGCCAAGTGCTGAGTCCTGAAGAACGTAGTTCTACGTGAACAAATTTTGAAGACTAAAGACTTAGGTTCTTTGAATACCCAAGTATCATTGTTTCTAACTCATGCTTCATTCATTGATTTCTAATCACAAGCCTCTAAAGTTTAGATACAAATGTTACTGTTGGCAAGGATAGTACACAATACAATTATGCTTTATCCTACTACCTCTCCACTATCTTTGAATTATGGAAAAGGACAATACGTGGATGTATTATTTGATTCCTTGTTCAACGAATTCTGAAGAGATACAAGGCATGGTTGGCCGCAAGGGGTTTCACTCATAAAGAAGGTGTCGACTTCAATGATATGGTCTCTCCTATTGTGAAGCACAAGTCTATTCGAATGTTGCTTGCCATGATGGCATAGTTCGAACTTGAACTGGAAAAAATGGATATGAAGATTGCGTTCTTATATGGTGATATAGATGAAACAATCCCAATGAGGCAACCTGAAAGGTATGATGAAAATGGGAAGGAAACGTATGTGTCCAAACTAAAGAGATTGTTATATGGGCTGAAACATTATCCTCGATAGTGGAATAGGAGATTCGACAAGTTCATGGCACACATAAGTTTCATTAGAAGTCAGTTTGACCAATGTGTTTACTTCAGATTTCGACCTGGTAATTCATTTGTTATTTTGTTGCTTTATGTGGATGATATTCTAATAGCAAGCAATAACGTCGAAGATGTAACGAGGGTGAAGGATGAACTTAATAAGGAATTCGATATGAAGGATCTTACAACCGCGTCCAGGATTTTTGGGATTGACATCTGGAGAGACAAAAAACAGATGAGATTATGCTTATCTCAAGAGGAATACTTGAAGAAGATTCTCGATAAGTTTGGTATGTCGAATTCAAAGCCTGTTGTTGTAACACCCTTCTACCCCAAAACGAAATATTTAAAATAATATCATAGTAATCAACAAGAAGCATATCACATTTCATCATAACATCAAAATGCAGTGTCCTGTCCCGTAACACGGGTTAATCAACATCCTGAACAATATATATACTTTTCGCAACGGAATTTAAACTTATAATTCATTCATAAATCTTTCCTCAAAACAAAATAATTCATTTGAAGTTAACATCACGAAACAAGAAATTATTCTCAAATGAAAACATAAATGAATATCAAATAGTACTAAAAATAACCCATCCCGGTGTTACATGACACATAGCAAGACACATTCACTCCAAACCACTTCTAAAGGAAACTAAGGTACGCTCCGAGACTCTGAAAAACTCCTCTTATATAGTTGGGCCAATCTTTATCATCTGCAAGTTACCCACGAAGGATACAACATTTCCAAGCAGGCAGGATGAGTAATCATAATATATCATAAACTTACAAGAATATAGAATATAAATAAATTTAGAACCACATATTATAACATCATCAGCAAATAAATTCAGCAACAATTTCAACACAATCATGAATTCATCCAGAATATGCAATTCTAACTATCCTGATATGTAATATGCATGGGGTACCAATTTCATTGTGAGATGGATACATGACTATCAAACCTCCACAAGGGAGCACATCGTAAATCATCGAGACACTTCAATCCACACAATGGGATTGAAGCAAATAAACAGGCCGAAGCCCCATCGTGAATGTTATGAAATGCAATGATGCGCTACATCGTAAAATTCATCAAAATAACTCGCATCATTCATTTCACACCAGCAAACCAACATCAATTATTCATCTATTGCATCCTGACAATACATAAAAAACGTTGGTTTTATAACCGCTCTGACACATCGAGAATTAACTCGTACCCGGCTAAATTATGAGGCAATTTACAAGGTTATTTCAAAAATTCAGTTCCAAAAATTATTGCATTTTCCTCATTTTTATTCATCAAAATAAAGTTTAATTCATGCTCTTTCCGACGCTTTAAACAGAATGCGAATCAGACTTACGGTTTGAAAGTTACGGATTTTTCAAGAACTAAAATTTGCCACCCAAACAGTGTTAACCGGTTAACGCATAACGCCCGGGAAACTTCAGAAAATTACCAAAATTGCAATGGTTAACCGGTTAGCCAATATCGTTAACCGGTTAACGCACGTTTGATAGCAGAATTCTGCTACTTCATACAAACTGTCCCAAAATCCCCAAAATCCTAATTTTTTCCAATACGGGTTCATCTTAGTTTACCTCAAAATCACTCCAATACATCAATCAAAACACCATAACATCAAGACAATCAGTTATACCATCATTTATAGGATTCAACACATTTTTCCAACTCTATTTCATCAAGATTTCACTCATAAACTCAATCTAACTCAAAACCCCAAAATCTCATAGAACTCATACAATCCTAACCTATTCATAATACAATTCCTACACCTTTACAATAGATTATAAAAACTCCCCATACCTTAGGGAATTTCGTCGCTTTACACTCTTCTCTGGGATTCTCCACAACCTCCTGACTCTGAGCTTCTTCTTTCTTCAGAGCACTTCATCAAACACGATAGAAAATGAGAAAACTGATCGTGTATTCCTTTTTACCAAAACACATCCCAGTTAAGTCTTTTCCCTCTTTACCCACATATATTTCACAAAAGGACCACCTTACCCTTTTTCTTTAATATATTTTTAATAATAATAATAAAATAGTATAATAAAACACTATTTATCTTTATTATATAAAAATAATCTTTTTCTCCAAAATTCACTAATTAATCCAAACTCTCCAATTTTTTTCTAAATTAATTAAATAAATGACTAAATAATTAAATTTAGATTTTCAGGGTGTTATAGTTGTGACTCCGACAAACCCTCAATTCAAGTTGAGTATAGATCAGTGCCCCAGTACTGATGTCGAAAGAACTTATATGAATAACATCTCATATGCTAAGATAGTAGATTCTTTGGTCTTGCTTTACGCTTTACTTTATTTATGCTTCCGTAGCGCATATATAGCATAGCTTGACGCAACTCATCAAAGTGCGAAAAGTAGCCAAGAGTGAAAACCTCAATTCAATCCCCCATTTCTTGTGTTTTTCTCACACCTTCATAGTGATGTTGAAGTGCATAACCCATATGAAGTCGAAGGAGAAGAGCAAGATGTTGAAGAAGATGAGGAGACTGATAATGACTACCTGCTGACTAGAGACAGGTCAAGAAGTGTCATAAAGCCACCTCAGAGACTTAGTTATTCAGATCTTATAGCTTATGCCTTAACCTTTGCAAGTGAGGTTCTAGACGAAGAACCTAGAGACTATAAGGAAGTTATGAGGAGTCAAAATAATACTGAATGGTTGAAGGTCATGGATGATGAGATGAAATCTCTTCATAATAACAATATTCGGGAACTGATCAAGAAACCTGTTGGAGCTAGGTTAGTCAGTTGTAAATAGGTTTTCAAAGATAAGAAAGGAATCAAAGGAGTGGCATTGAAGAGATACAAGGCATAGTTGGTTGCAAGGGGTTTCACTCAGAAAGAAGGTGTCGACTTCAATGATGTGGTCTCTCCTATTGTGAAGCACAGGTCTAATCGAATGTTGCTTGCCATGGTGGCACAGTTCGACCTTGAACTGAAACAAATGGATATGAAGATTGCGTTCTTATATGATGATCTAGATGAAACAATCCCGATGAGGCAACCTGAAAGGTATGATGAAAAGGGGAAGGAAAAGTATGTGTCCAAAATGAAGAGATCGTTATATGAGCTGAAACATTCTCCTCGATAGTGGAATAGGAGATTCGACAAGTTCATGGCACGCATAAGTTTCATTAGAAGTCGGTTCGACCAATGTGTTTACTTCAGATTTCGACCTGGTAATTCATTTGTTATTTTGTTGCTTTATGTGGATGATATTCTAATAGCAAGCAATAATGTCAAAGATGTAACGAGGGTGAAGGATGAACTCAATAAGGAATTCGATATGAAGGATCTGACAGCCGCGTCCAGGATTTTTGGGATTGACATCCGGAGAGACAAAAAACAGATGAGATTATGCTTATCTCAAGAGGCATACTTGATGAAGATTCTCGATAAGTTTGGTATGTCGAATTCAAATCCTGTTGTGACTTCGACAAACCCTCAATTCAAGTTGAGTATAGATCAATGCCCCAGTACTGATGTCGAAAGAACTTATATGAATAACATCTCATATGCTAACATAGTAGGTTCTTTGATGTATGTTATGATTTGTACTAGCCCCGACATAACATATGCAGTAAGTCTTGTAAGCATGTACATGGCGAATCCTGTTAAGACTCATTGGCAAGCATTGAAGTTGATTCTAAGGTACATAAATGGGTCTCTATATAGATTCCTAATTTATGGTGGAGCCTTGGGTGAAGATAGTAAAGCAACAATCGAATGATATGCCAACTCTAATTATGCAGGTTGTATGGATTCCAGAAAATCTATTTATGTATATTTTTTCACTATGTTTGGCACATCAATTAGTTAAAAAACAATACTTTATAAGGTTGTTTCTTTATCAACCACTGAAGCAGAATATATCGTCTTAACTGAAGTTATGAATGAATCATTGTGGCTTGAAAGTTTTGCAAATGAGCTGAAACTTCAAGGTCAAGTTATCATTGTTAAATGTAATAGTCAGAGTACAATACACCTGTCAAAGAATTCAATCTATCATGAGCGAACCAAACACGTTGATGTGAGGTTGCATTTCGTAAGAGGGGTAATCGAGAGTGGAGAAGTTCAAGTGCTAAGGTTTCAATAGATCATAATACTGTTGATATAATCACCAAGGCATTGTCCAGTTGCAAGTTTTTCCACTGTATGCAGTTGATAATGCTGCATGAAGAAAGCTAGTCTTTTTCTTGATGGTATAGAGTTTTGTCCAAGGTGGAGATTTGTGGAATATTGAATCGAACTCTGATACGAGAAAGGTTTAGCATGAAGTCAAAGTTGGTTCACATGCTAGTGCAGAAGTTATACATACTATAGTCGAAGTCAGTTCTAGTATGTATGTCTAATTGGATCTTGTGTTAAAGATCCAATTGTTTAAGTTAGCTTGTACTCTAAGTTAACTTGTAATAGGTAATTGTTAAAAAGCTCATTAGATTAGTGTGTTAGTTTTCTTATAAATAACATACTAGTCTTTCATTTTTGTATAAGAAAAACTAAGAAGATAAAATCCTAATTACAAATTGAGAGGGTTATTTTGTTATTCTTATATACGTGTAATATTGTTTTAAGAGAAATGAAAGAATAACAATTTATAAACAAATATTTGTTGTTACCCTTGTGTTTTCATAATCCTAATTCTTGTAGATTTTTTGATCATAAAGAAACCATTTATACTATATTTCTAGGACATCCGATTCACAACAAAAACATCATTCTTTCCTAAAATGGATTTAAATGTTAGCAATCATCTTTATTTTTCTATTATAGAAATTTTGAAGAATTGTGACTCAAATTATCATTGTCGCCAATCCATTATTGTACCATTGGAAGATAAATATGAAATGGAAGTCTCAATGTTCAATTGGGACGAACTGTTTCGGACTAGTTATTAAAATATCTCACTTATTGGTGAAAATATAGTAATTAAGTTACGTTACTTTTCACTCTAAAACAACTCCTCATTCTAGAGAAGGTAAATTTTATTGACCATAGAGATTCATTATTGATGGGCACACAAAATATAAATGCAATGCTGACACGTAAAGGGACTTAGGCACTGTAATAATATTCCAAGCAAAGAGCTGTGGTTATTTTATACTAACTGTTTTTTTCAGTTTCCATTTTCTTACTATTTCAATAATTGAGAAGTGAATACTCATAAGTGAAAATATAAAAGTGTCAGTATATAAGATAGAGCTATAAAAAACTTAAATGGAGTAGAAAAAGGACCATTAAATTTTGACGCAAGTGATGGATCTCTATTAGATAAAGTCCCATTTTAGTTACCCTAGTTACTCTTCTTTTGATTAGATCCTTTTAAATTTACATATACATTGCATACTAAGTATTCATTATTGGTTTTTTCTATTTTTTTTTAATAAAGAATTTATGGATGAAATTCACATATATTAAATAGTGAAAAATTAAAGTTTTTACTTTGTCATATAATATTTTTTATACCTTCTTTTACAATATATTTTTTTCCATAGAATTTTTAACAGACAATAAAATTTGGGATGATCATTAAATTAAACTATAATATATAAATCAAATATTTATATTTTAATATATACAAAATATCTAAGTCATAATAAAAACAAAATAAAGTGGAACCTGAAATAATTAAAGAGTATTATTTATTTTGTTTTAAATAATACGGTGATCGAACAAACAAGTGGAAAAAAAGTGTGATTGAAATGGAGAAAGAAACCTATTGGAGCATAAGAGTTATGTCAAATTTGTAATTTTTCTTTTAATTGGAGTATTTTAATACTTTTACCATATGAAAAAAAAAAAACTTTGAGATGGTCGTGTGGCTCTGTGTCCCAACTATGATCGCCATTAATTGTATTTATAAAATTTTAAAAATGCATAATTTAAGATCGACTTATCCGCTCTATTATCATTTTGTTGGGTTTGGGCTTCATTCATATTTGGAGAAAGACCCAAATATGATGAAAATTTTATCTCGTATCCATATTTTTGTCCCAATACATTTACGTTCAATTTTTTTGACAAAAATATCCTCATATAAATAGTAGAAGATTGATTTGCTCCCGGAACACCCAGCATCAAGACTTCTGATTCAAGATTTTGCACTCTAAAACTAGTATGTAAACTACATCCGGTTTGTAACGTTTTTCGTTTACACACCAGAAGTAGCTATATTGCTACTTCTGGTTTACTTAAATTTTTGCACTTACACACCGGAAGTAGCAATATTGCTTCTTCCGGTTAAGGAATTATTTGGTTTACACACCGGATGTAGCCTCTATGCTACTTCCGGTTGTGTTTCGTAATTTTATTTTTTATTTTTTTAATTTTAATTTTATTTTTGTTTAATTTTTTTATTATTTTTGTTTATTTTTATATTTAATTTTTTGTTTTGTTTTTTTTTTCTTCAGTATCTCGTATTAGAGGACGCGACTGATATATTCATCGGTGATTGCCTGATGGAAGGACAGTTCCAACGCATTTATACCAGCAGGAACTTCAGGCTGTTAATCATGTTGCGGCTCATGTTCCACAACATCCACCATTTCCCGGAGGACCGTTTGATACGTCACTTTTGGTGAGGTATCAGAATCACGTCGTTCGGCATCTGTGGGAAGGCGAAGTAAGTCAATCTATAACCTTTCAATGGTGAATAAATGTAATTTTAACTTTTAGTGTATAATGACATATAATATGTATCATTTTCAGGAGAGACGCAACAAGAAGGAGATGAAGGTTGCTGCACTAGGCAGCAAACGTATTGGATGGGTTCCATATATGCTCCCACCTCAGATGGAGCAATGGAAATCTGATTTTGGTCTATCATCTCTTTAGAGGACCAGTTTATCGAGGATAACTACGAACCTTTTATCTGCATTTGTTGAGAGATGGCATCCCGAGACATCGTCGTTTCATATACCGTTTGGCGGGATGACCATCACTCTGGACGATGTATCTTGCCTCCTTCATATACCTATTAGAAGAGAGTTATGTAGCCCCGCAGAAGGGATTACTGACTCATATGCTATTAGTCTGACTATTCGTCTGATGGGTATTTCACTGGAGGATGCAGTTGAGGAGATTTGTGTATCCAGAGACCCTTATTATAAACTTGAGTGGTTGAAGATACAGTTTGTCCGTCTGCGAGCTGAGGGGAGATTTGATTGTGCTGCTAGGATGTATATATTGATGTTACTTGGCTGCACTATTCTTACAGATAAGACATTTACTCTTGTAGAGGCAAATTATTTACCGCTCTTCGAGGACTTGGACAGATGTGACAGATACTGTTGGGATGTTGCTGCACTTGTCACACTCTATAGATACCTCAGAGATGCTTCATTTTAGTCATGCAAACAACTTGGTGGATATGCCTCTCTTCTACAGGTACAAATTTTTTATTTTAATTTACTTTATAATTGTATTGTGTAATTTATAATATTTTTAATTAATAATTTTCATATTTTGTTAACAGTGTTGGATTCACGAGTATTTTCCAACTGTTGGGAAGAGAGGATTTTCAAAGATTGTTGGTGTTGGTAGTCCACTTCTGAGGGCGATGAACTGGTGCTACAAGCAATCTACGACGAAGGATGACGAGATCAGAGTTGTGTTGGATGGATTGACACCCGATGATGTCATATGGAGCCCTTTTGAGGATCATAGGAAGCACAAACTGTTTGATGATATCAGTTTGTACATGGGTGGTCTGCGATGGTACGATACATTTGTCCTTTATTTACCTGACAGATGCTTACGCCATTTTAGATACCGGCAGTACGTACCATCACATCCACCTAACATTGATGCACTGGACATAATTTTTGATTGGGTTAGTTATCATGTGAGTGTTAGGCCAGTGATTCATCCTGTGCAGTTTGCAGATGTTCCGTATGATACAGTGGCAGAGTATCTGGCTTGGTACTACACAATATCTCATCCTTGTTTGATTCCACCACCCCAGGGAGAGGACATAAAGGTTCAAGTTCCTGAGTTTGATGATGGACCGTCAAATATGAGGTTACAACATATTTCATATGAGCTGAGTCGCTATCTGTAGCGTCACGAGGCTGAGGAGGAGGATGTTGAGTATGTTGAGGTCTTTCGAGCACTATTTCTAGCGCAGGGTGGACCACATACTTATATAGTACTCTATTGATCAAATTTATATTATTTATAATTATTCAGATGAATTAAAAAAAACATGTAAGCAATCGTGCTTTAGAAATATTAAAAAAACATGAAAATAAATCATAATATAATATGTTTTGGGAGAATCGGTGTAAGCTTGTGTCAATGTTATAACCGTCTAGAGAATCCTGTTATCCAAGATGTTGCATCTGATGTGTGATTATTCTGCCAATCCACTGTGATTGGTCATGTTTACCTGTTACAAAAATATATTAGTGATATGGAAAAATTAATAATATAATATATTGGAAAATAAATGTTTATAATATTTACTTGAACCCAATGATTTGAGTTTACAAAACCAATGCAGTAAATGGAGACATTAGGATTATGTTTAGTCTTCATAGGGAAGTACGTCAAACTAAGAGCACTTAATGAGACAAGAACGATGTTATATCGATTTGTTATCACATAACCCATTTCTGGTAGTGTCATCCATTTACCATATGGTTGGGAACCTAAATATGATATCAACAAGGAATCTCTTACTTTTTCTAAGCGATCTCCAAATAACTTCGCATAAAGACTATGTCTAGGACCTCTGATTTCATTATCCAAATTACGACGAACCATTGACCAACCATCTTAACCATACCCATGCATTGATGTAATGGCTCTAAACCCATAATTTCCATCATCCTTAACATCAACAATGTCATCAATAAAAGGTCTGATATGTGTAGGAAATTGTACATTGTACCTGTGAGATGGTTTTTTCTTTGACGTCTGGGATAATTGTGAACATGGCCTCTTCGAATATTTCTGAGAATTGTTTTTTGCTTGTTCAATATACTCATGATACAAAGGATCATGATAAACATCATACCCAACAAGTTTTTTCCCTTTTCTCCTCACTCCTCCTTTGGTCTTTATCTTCTCAGGTGGTGGTACCATCTTTTTTGAAATGGGGTAAGCTATTTCACACACCTTACTTTTTAATGCTCTGTTTCTTGTAACATCCAATGAGTGAAACTGTTTCCATAGTGCCTCAATTGCATTTGGCATGTCCATCTCTGCTCCATCCTCTGTGTCTACCTCTTGTTCACCTTCCATACTTAGTTTCCTCCAATGAATATGAATAACATCTATTGGTATTGGTTCACCACTTAATGTGTATCTCCCTAACTCACAGGCACAAGGTAAACCTTAAACTATTCTACAAACGCACCTGCACATCTGGGTGTTTGTACCCACCATGTCAACCATGTGCCACTCTTCAGCAATGTGACGCAAAGCAGCTCTAGATACTTATCCAACCAAATTCCCATAATATGGACCACTGTGGACACGCTCAAACTCATAAAACTCTTCTGAAACGAAGCTCTAATATTGCCCACTTGAATATTGATGTTGTCATTCATAGCCTCCCAGCATTTGACCATATCACCTAAGTTGTTCTCAAACATCTGCTTCATCTTCCAATGTGCAGATTCAACTCTAAAAAAAAGTTCAGTATCATTACTATGTCTAAACCCCTAAAAAACAAACACATTACCTATTAGTCGTGACATTGCCTAAATGCATTATTTTATTGATCCAAGCTTCAACAAATCTATGTCTATAAGGTGTCAACCACATGTCTTTCACATAATCAATAAAAGGTTCGTAATCCAAACAAGAATTCTCAAGTAATTTCAACCTTTGATGATACTCAACCTCATCACTAGCCACTATAAGTTCGTACCAAATCCTCTCTATCGGTCCTCGCATATCGTTCACACCATACTCCCTGCACTTCGCTTTCACATTCCTGGTTATGTGAAATCGACAAAGCATATTAACTGTCGTTGAAAATACAATTCCAATTGCTTTCATCAAAGCAAGATCTCTATCGATTAAAATTACTTGGGGGCCATAATCCTTGTTTAGTGAATAATTGTTTCAGTTTATCTAGTACCCAACACAAAGTCTTTGTTTGCTTAGATTCCATATAGGCAAATTCAACATCAAATGTTAAATCAATTGATGTGACACCAACTATTTTAAACAAAGGTTGCCTATACTTATTGGTTTTATAAATATTATCCATAATCAACACAATCAGAAACATATTCAACAATTTCACTGAGTCTGGATGGGACCAGAAGATATCTTTCACAACTTCGAATTCATCTTTTTTCCTACTATAGTAAACATAATTCGATTACTCAATCAACTTAAACAAATGTTGTATTTTTGTTCTACTTCCCCTGATTTTTTCCTGAATCTTACTCTTGTGTTTATTATTTGGGTGATTCGAGTCACGTTGTTTGGATCTCATTCTTACAAAGACAACAATATATGTCTTGGAGGAGCATGACATTTTGACAAATCTAAAATATGTTGTTGGTCATCATCAGTGAGCCGACTCACAGATGCATGACCTTCAAGTCTATCAGGTAAACCATGGTTGTGAACTCCACATTTTACATCGTTTTTCCAACCAGAATCATCCTTTAAAGGTTTTTATCTAACTTTGAAAGGACACTCACATCTTTTAGAAGCACTTTGTGTTTCACTTTCTCTTTCTTTGTATTTTCCACCTCTATTGCAGCCAAATATAACTTTGTCACTTTTTCCTCTCTTACTGGTTTTTGTGTCCGAACGGGTAATTATAACAATAACTTTATTTCTGAGTCCAATCTCCCTAATCCACCTAGTCGCCTCTTCTATTGTAGGAAATTTTTGTGTAGTTGAGAAAATCTCTATTGTATCTACATTTGTATGATATTTGCCGCATATCATCAAAGCAACATTCATGTCTCCTAAAAGAATTGTCAGCATAAAAATTAAAAATAAAATAAAAACTACGAACCGGATAACCTAACAAGGTTACTTCTGGTGTAGGGAAAAATGCAAACCGGATAACCTAACATGGTTACTTCCGGTGTAAGGAGAAATACAAACCGAAACACGTAGATGATCTACTTTTGATTATGAATTTTCCTAAACCAGATAACATACACATGTTACTTCCGGTGTAGTATTTTGATGAACCAGATTTCTTTCTCTAGCTACTTCCGGTTCGCAAATTGTTTACTCCGGATTTCCTTCCCTTGCTACTTCCGGTTCTAGTCGTGCATCGTCAAAAAATAATTTTTTTACTTATCTGACTTCACGATAAAAGTTAAAAATAATTGAATAAAAAATAGAAAGGATAAAATTGGAATATTATAAAATATGTAGGGGTATGGGGACAAGCGTAGGGGTACAAGGTAAAATTTTCAAATATGATTAATCCATTTGTCTCATTAATTTAAGTGGAGAAAATCAATTTAGGGTTGAGAGAGATAGAGAAACAAAATAGGGATTCAAAGGAGAGAAAAGATGAGAGAAACACATTCCCGTTTTTCTGCAACCAGTCTCAATAAATTGATGATCTCCATTTTGTTAACCGTTGGATTGTTCTCAAATTTGGAGGGAAGGTTCGCAACACATATATCTAACATTTGACCATTTTGAATTTCAAAATAACGTCTAAGGTAAGAGTTATCTGTTTTGCACTGAAGCTGTAGATTTGGGAAACTTTTCAGCTTTTTGATTCTTATTTGTAAGCTAGTTTGCTTTGTGATTTGCGGTTGTTAGCACTAAATTGTGAATCACTTTAAGATTATCTTTTATCCTTAATTGATTATAGTGGAGTTATTTCTTTGGTCTTGACGACTTGTGGTTTTACTCTTAAATTGAAGGGTTTTCCACGTTAAAAATATTTTTGTTCTTTTGTGCCTTTTATTTGTTCGATTGTTGTTTTACAATTGTTTTTTATCCTCAAGGTTCCTACGTGTTTTGAGAATTTTATATCTATTGTGTATTGGTCTGTTATTGTATCTTAATTTCCTATAAGAGTGACATCAGAGCTCTTCGATAAGGACTATTTTACTTGTTTGAATGATGGAGTCAAATACAAAGATTAAAATGATATGGTTGAATGGTTCTACTTATCATTTATGGAAGGACAAAATGAAATACTTACTATTTTTAAAGAAATTACATTTACCGGTTTTTAGTTCTGCAAAGTCGAATTTTGTGTCTGATGAAGAATGAGAGTTTTAACATCCACATGTATTTGGTTTTATTTGATAATATGTAGAAGATAATGTTTATAATCATATTACTAATGAGACACATGAAAATACTACGTGGGAGAAGATAGAATCCTTGTATTCCTATAAATCAGGGAATAATAAATTGTTCTTGTTGGATAACTTCATAAGTTTGAAGTATAAGGAAGGGACTTCTGTTTTTGATCACTTGAGTGAATTTCAAGCCCTCCTTGATTAGATGCCAGGAATGAGTATCAAATTTGATGATGAACTTTTGGGATTATTTTTATTTCTAACTTTACTAGAGTCTTAGGAGATATTTTGGGTTCTATCACAAGTTCTGCTCCTAGAGGTGTTGTTTCTTTGGAAACGGCTAAGGGTGATATTTGTAATACCCATATATAAAAGACATACCTCAAAGCATATTTTTCATATATATATATATATATATATATATATATATATATATATATATATATATATATATATATATATATATATATATATATATATATATATATATATATATATAAGTTTGGTATTGAAATACAACAAGTTCCTAGCAACACATTGCATAAGTATAGCCACTAAAACATAAGGTACTAATTAAAAGGCTATAAATTATACAATATGTTCAAAAATATAAAATTCTAACAACTAGATCCAAAGATCTCAAAAGTCCACAGCGGAAGACAAAGTCATCAAACAAGCAAAGATAATCAAATTGCCTTATCTTTACCCTTTGTGGGACTTGAAGTACCTGAAATAACAACATCAACATGGGGTGAGATAACAACATCTCAGTGAGTTCCTTATCTTAGAGTTCTCTAAGCTCTAAGGGTTCAAAAACTATTACTCCACGAATACAAACGCTTATTCTCAAGAGTAGCCAAAGCAACACGGAAAGCATCCATACAACGCTCTATAACATTTCACGTGGGACTCAGTGAAATACCCACCTCAAGTATAAATCCACTAGACTTCCCATGGGACTCAATGTAATATCTATCTCAAGCCACTGACATGCTTCTCGTGTGACTCAATGTAATACCCACCTCAAACTTAACCCTTACTTCCCGTGGGACTCGATGTAATACCCACCTCAAGCCCATACCTTGCTTCCCGTGGGACTCAATGTAATACCCACCTCAAGCCTAAACCTTGCTTCCCGTGGGACTCAATGTAATACCCACCTCAAGCCTAAATCACGCGCCTTAAATCGGTACCTCTAGCCTTTTCGGATGCTCCAATGGTACACGAAGCATCCACATTGAAACTTAATCAAGACCTTGCGGAGGACCTAAGGCTAATACAAATTTCAATTCAAACTAGCCTAGGGGAATCCTAGATACCTCACTAGTTGTGACCTTCTCATTTCCATTATCTCACACTTTCCAATTAAACATAATTCCAATTATTTGAAAAGTCGGGAACAACCGGGTAAAAGTCATGTAAAAATAATATTTTTTAGCATCATCAATTAGTAAATGTTTTCAGCTTCGAATCGATATGCGGAACACTAAAAACGGATACCTGGATCACAAGTTATGAATTAAATACAAAAAAAAAAAAACTGAAACTTCCAAGTCTTGCTGAGCGAGGGCCTCAGCTCGTTGAGCAAGAAACTCCCTGCTTGAGCTCGCTGAGCGAGCTCCTGCTTGTTGAGAGAGCTATACCAGATCAACAATTTTCTCTGCATAAATTCCACTGCTCGCTGAGCGAGCTATGCGATTTCCAGGAAAACCCAGGCTTACGGGAAACATACCATTCCATGCCAAAATCATCCAAAACATCAACCAACATAGGAAAACAACACTAAACATATTCATAGGCATAATTTGAGCAACATAGTTAGGTTTAATTTAGTTTTTAACCGTTTAAATCATTGTTTTCAAGATTTCTACCAAAACCCTAAAACTCATAAACTTCAAAACACAACAAAAAACTATAACAAAAGTATCTAACTACGAACCCACCTTGAGAGATGAAGATTGACAGGAAGAAATGAGTTGATTCGACGGACGGATGATGGAGAAAGATGAAATTGAAGCTTAGGGGTTTTTCTTCCTCTTCTCATTCTCTTTTCTATTCTTTTCTTCTTTCCTTCTTTTCTTACTAACTATCACATTTCTCTATTCTTCTTTCTATATTAATAAATTATAATAAAAACTTACTTTCTTACCAAATGGGTCCAAAAATAGGGAGTGTCTAAAAATGTCTCTTAATCCTCAATTTAATAAAACCTCGGCACAAATAATATTAGTTATCCAATTTAAATAATATTATTCGGTGAGTTAAATAATTTACTGGGTGTTACATTCTCCCCCCCCCCCTTAAATAGAAATTCGTCCTCGAATTTAAAAGATTACCTGAAAAGGTGAGGATATGATTCCCGCATCTCTGATTCCAATTCCTACGTAGCATCTCCCGGATGCGTCTCATCCCATTTCACTTTAACAAGTGGTATCTCTTTGATCCTTAACACTTTGGTTTCTCTTCCTACAATACAGCTCGATTGGGGTTCGAAAGTCAAATCCGCCTCTATCTCGATAGAATCTGGTAGAATAGGCTGAAGAGGATCAGGAACGAACCTACGAAGTTGTGATACATGGAAAACATCATGCATTTCAGATAGAGAGGGTGGTATGGCCAATGTGTAAGCAACTTCACCAATCCTTTCTAAGATCTGATACGGTCCCATGTATCTCAGACTTAACTTGTGAGACTTAAATGGTGCTTTCAATCTCAATCTCGGAGTGACTTTAAAATACACATGATCACCTTCATCAAAATCCAAAGGTCTCCTTCGGTTGTCAGCATAACTCTTCTGACGATCTTGGGCTTGCTTTATCTTTTCTCGAATGATCCGAATCTTTTCCGTGGTTTCTTGAATAACTTCGGGTCCCAAAATCCTGTCTTCACCCACTTCTGACTAACACAACAAAGTTTTACACTTTCTTCCATACAAAGCTTCATACGGAGCCATCTCGATGCTTGCATGGTAACTGTTATTGTAAGAGAATTCTATCAATGGTAAAAGTTCCTTCCAATTTCCTTTACTTTCCAAAACGCATGCCCGTAACATATCTTCCCTTTTTTGAATTGTACGTTTCGTCTGACCATCCCTTTGAGGATGATTAGAACTACTTAAACGCAAATACGTACCCATGGCTTGTTGGAACACCTTCCAAAACCTCTAAGTGAACTTCGGATCTCTATCCGACACAATACTAGACGGAACACCATTCAATCTCACAATCTCAGCAATAAACAACCTCGCAAGATGACTTGCCTTGTATGTAGTCTTAACGACTAAGAAATGTGCAGATTTCGTTAACTGATCCACAATCACCTAAATAGAGTCATAACCACCTTGAGTACTTGGTAAACCCACTGCAAAGTCCATAGAGATACTATCCCACTTCTAAATTGGGATGTCCAAAGGTTGCAATAAACTGCCCGGTCTCTAGTGTTCAATCTTCACTTGTTGACACACCGAACATTCGGACACGGACACCACAATGTCCTTTTTCATTCCGGACCACCAATACTCTTTCTTTAAGTCTTGATACATCTTCGAAGAACCCGGATGTATCGTAAAATAACCTTTATGGGCTTCCTCTAAAATATTTCTCTTTAATACCTCATCATTCGGAATGCAAATTCTTTGGTTGAATAGGATAACCCCATCCAATGCTCTCATAAAACCCGATTGAAGCAGCAACTCCTTCAACTTCTCATCTAGAACCTGTGCTTGTTGAATCTCATTCCTCACGGTAGAATTGATATTCAAATTTCCCATTATTACACCATTCAGAGTCCAAACAAACTGAATATTCAGGTCTCGAAACTTCTCCAATAGTGCATATTCCAATACCATCAACTCGGCACTATAAATTAGTTTTCTACTTAAGGCATCTGCTACCTTATTCGCTTTCCCCGGATGGTACTTCAATTTAAGGTCATAATCCTTCAAATACTCCATCCATCTTCTCTGTCTCATATTAAATTCCTTCTGATCAAACAGGTACTTCAAACTCTTATGATCACTGAACATCTCAAAACGTACACCATACAAATAATGTCGCCACACTTTCAAAGTAAAAACCACGACCGCTAGCTCCAAATCATGAGTTGGATAATTCTTCTCATGAACTCTCAACTGTCTAGAAGTATAGGATACAACTTGTCCTTTTTGCATAAGAACACCTCTTAATCCCATCTTGGAAGCATCATAAAACACTTCATAAGATTTGTTAGGATCGGGAATGATCAAAACTGGAGCAGTTGTCAATTTCTCTTTCAACCATACAAAACTTTTCTCACAACTAGAATCCCATTCGCAAGCGAAGTATTTTCTTGTAAGCTTAGTTAATGGTAATGCCATTTGAGAAAAACCTTTAATGAACCTTCTATAGTAACCTGCCAAACCTAAGAAACTTCTCACTTCTGAAGCATTCTTCGGTCTCTCCCAATTAATCACGGCTTCAATTTTCAATGGATCCACTGCTACACCTCCCTGAGATATAACATGTCCATGAAATTTGACTTATGACATCCAGAACTCACACTTGCTAAACTTGGAAAAAAGTTGATTCTCTTGCAGTACCGAAAGAACAGTACTGAAATTTTCTCCATGTTCTTATGGAATACGAGAATAGATAAGAATGTCATCGATAAAGATCACCACGAACTGATCCAGGTAGTCTTGAAATATCTGATTCATGTAATCCATAAAAACAGCTGGAGTATTCGTCACACCGAAAGGCATCACTAAGAATTCATAATGGCCATAACGTGTTCAAAATGCAGTCTTTGGAATATCAGAACTTTTTACACGAATCTGGTGATAGCCCGACCTCAGATCAATCTTCGAGAACACACAAGATCCTTTCAACTGATCTAGAAGATTGTCTATCCTCAGCAAGGGATATTTATTCTTTATGGTAACCTTGTTCAACTTCCGGTAGTATATGCACAACCGCATACCACCATCTTTCTTCTTTACCAACAAAACAGGGGCTCCCCACGGTGAAACACTGGGTCTTATAAAATGCTTTGTCATCAAATCCTCTAATTGGCCATTCAATTCTCTTAACTCGAGTGGTGCCATCCGATAAGGGGAAACAGATATAGGAGTCGTCCCCGGTATCAGGTCAACTGAGAATTCAACTTCTCTCACCGGAGGTAAGGAAGTGACATCCTCGGGGAAAACATCAGGAAAATCACAGACTATCGGAATATTCAAAACTTGTTGACCATTACTATCCTCTTTAGTAAGGACAAGCAAAACATACTTCTCTTGTTCAAATAGAAAATTTACCATTCCAACCGTACCTTCTAAGATCATTGTTAAAACATCCTTCGGAGGTGCTTCAACGGATGGAATAAGGATCAACTTCTCCTCACATCCAATAAACACAGAATTGGCAGATAACCACTTCATTCCCAGGATCACATCAACTTTCTTAAGAGGCAAACAAATGAGATCAATTTGAAAAACTCTACCATCCATAGACAAGGTACAATTCTAACACCTAAGAGGTGTCTCAACGGTTTCATCCATAGTGGTAGTAACCACCATTGGAGGAGATAAAGGAAAAACTCGCAACCCAAGTCGCTCCGCAGAACTAGTAGATACAAAAGAATGTGTAGCCCCACAATCAAATAAAACAAGACAAGGATGATTGCTAACAAGACATGTACCCGCAATGAGAGAGTTGTCGACTTTGGTCTTTCTAGCATCCATAGTATAAACTCTCGCTTGAATTTGATCCTTCTTTTGTGGACAATCTCTAGCGAAATGTCCTTCTTTCTGGAAAATAAAACATACCACAGAACCCGGATTGCATCTTCCATAATGATTCTTATGGCATCGGGAACAAGAAGGAGGAACACTAGATCTAGGACTCGAAACCTGCTTCCCTTTGAAGGGTTGAGGCCTCGGCCTAAAAGATTGATTGGTTCTTCCTCGTTCGCCTTGAGCAGCCTTTCCCTCACCAACTTCAACTTGCACTTTCTTCAAACTATGTTCGGAGACATAGCATTACCCTAACAACTCGGAATAGGTAGTGAACTCCCTTTGAGAGACACTATGAGAGATTTAGGCCCTCAAACCAAACAAGAACTGGTCAATCTTCCATCTTTCATCTGGAGCATACATGGCTTGTCTAGAGTAGGCCACCATGTCTTCGAACTTCTCAACATAACTGGCCACAATCATGCTCCCTTGTCTAAGATGTTGGAATTCAAATTCTTTTTGGGTTCTCAAGGAACTCGGAAAGTACTTCTCCATAAATATTGCTTTAAATTGTTGCCACACTCTTGTAACTCATTGCACCACCATAAGATTTGAAGCACTTTCCCACCACCTAGCAGCAGGGCCCTTCAACAGATGTGACGCAAAGGTCAACTTATCTTCTTCTCCATAAACTACAATCTGGAAGATCCTCTCCATCCCGGTTACCCATTCATGTGCCTTAACCGGATCCAATCCACCATGAAACTCCTGAGGATTCATGCAGAAGAAGTCTCAGAATGTTCCACCTCCAGCTTCAGGAGTAACCACTTGAGGATGCAAACCTCCATTCATTTGGTGCATCATCTCCTGCATGAACTGATGCTTTTGCTGTTGCATTTGTTGCATGAATTAGAATATAGGAGCATTCCCATCATTACCCGGTTGATCGCTACCAGGAAAAGTGACACTAGGTCGAGTACGAGTTCCACGCCTACCAGCCATATTCCTAAATGTCATCAAAACATGATTAAGTTGATCAGGCTCAATACCATAAACATAACATTTAGTCCTACAACGATATTACATGTATGAACAAAAAGAACACTTATAATATTCCAAGGCTAGATCGAGGATACGACCTACTCTGATACCAACTGTAATACCCATATATAAAAGACATACCTCAAATCATATTTTTCATATATATATATATATATATATATATATATATATATATATATATATATATATATATATATATATATATATATATATATATATATATATATATATATATATATATATATATATATATATATATATATATATATATATATATATATATATATGTGTGTGTGTGTGTGTGTGTGTGTGTGTGTTTGGTATTGAAATACAACATGTTCATAGCAACACATTGCATAAGTATAGCCACTACAACATAAGGTACTAATACAAATGCTATAAATTATACAAGATCTTCAAAAATATAAAAGTCTAAGAACTAGATCCAAAGATCTCAAAAGTCCACAACGGAAGAAAAAGCCATCAAACAAGAAAAGATAATCAAATAGTCTTATCTTTACCCTTTACGGGACCTGAAGTACCTGAAATAACAACATCAACATGGGGTGAGATAACAACATCTCAGTGAGTTCCCTATCTTAGAGTTCTCTCAGCTCTAAGGGTTCAAAACCTATTACTCCATGAATACAAACGCCTATTCTCAAGAGTAGAAAAAGCAACCCGGAAAGCATCCATACAATACTCTATAACACTTCACGTGGGACTCAGTGAAATACCCACCTCAAGTATAACTCAACTAGACTTCCCATGGGACAAAATGTAATACCCGTCTCAAGCCACTAACATGCTTCTCGTGGGACTCAATGTAATACCCACCTCAAGCTTAACCCTTACTTCCCGTGGGACTCAATGTAATACCAACCTCAAGCCCATACCTTGCTTCCCGTGGGACTCGATGTAATACCCACCGCAAGCCCAAACCTTGCTTCCCGTGGGACTCAATGTAATACCCACCTCAAGCCCAAATCATGCGCCTTAAATCTGTACCTCTAGCCTTTTCGGATGCTCCAACGGTACACAAAACATCCACGTTGAAACTTAATCAAGACCTTGCGGAGGACCTAAGGCAAATATGAATTTCAATTCAAACTAGCCTAGGGGAATCCTAGATACCTCACTAGTTGTGCCCTTCTCATTTCCATTATCTCACACTTTCCAATTAAACATAATTCCGGTTATTTGAAAAGTTGGGGAAAATTGGGTAAAAGTCGGGTAAAAATAATATCTTTTAGTGTCATCAATTAGTAAATGTTTTCAGCTTCGAATCGATATGCGGAACACTAAAATTGGATACCTGGATCACAAGTTATGAATTAAATACAAAAAAAAAAATGAAACTTCCAGGTCTCGCTGAGCGAGAAACACCTTGCTTGAGCTCACTGAGCGAGCTCCTTCTGGCTGAGCAAGCTATACCAGATCAACAATTTTCTCTGCATAAATTCCACTGCTCGCTGAGCAAGCTCTGCGATTTCCAGGAAAACTCAGGCTTACGGGAAACATACCATTCCATGCCAAAATCATCCAAAACATCAACCAACATAGGAAAACAACACTAAACATATTAATAGGCATAATGTGAGCAACATAGTTAGGTTTAATCGAGTTTTTAACCGTTTAAATCATTGTTTTCAAGATTTCTACCAAAACCCTAACACTCATAAACTTCAAAACTCAACCAAAAACTAAAACAAAAGTATCTAACTACGAACCCACCTCGAGAGATGAAGATTGACAGAAAGAAATGAGTTGATTTGACATAAGGATGATGGAGAAAGATGAAATTGAAGCTTATAGGTTTTTCTTCCTCTTCTCCTTCTTTTTTATCTTCTTTTCTTCTCTCCTTCTTTTCTTACTAACTATCTCCTTTCTCTATTCTTCTTTCTATATAAACAAATTATAATAAAAACTTACTTTCTTACCAAATGGGTCTAAAAATAGAGAGTGTCTAAAAATGTCTCTTAATCCTCAATTTAATAAAACGTCGGCACAAATAATATCATTTATCCAATTTAAATAATATTATTTGGTGAGTTAAATAATTTACGGGGTGTTACAATATTCTTATTGAAGTGATGAGAAGGAAGGCACAAGGTTCTTCATCTCAACCAGATTTACTTGTCATTAAAAATAGGGGATAAGTTATAAAAAGGAACCAAAGGGTGGTAGAGAGAATAGTAGAAGCAAGTCCAAGCCGCGATACAAGAATCTAGAGTGTCATTATTGTCACAAAACATAACACGTAGAAAAGTATTGCTATCAGTGGAAAAGAGACAACAAAGGAATAATGGTAAGTCTAAACAAAGATACCATGAAGATAATGATGATGATCGTGTTACTACTGCTACTAGTGATGATCTTGTTATTCTCCATGAACATGAGTCTGTTAATCTTGTATCAGACGAGAGCATGTGGATAGTTGACAGTGGTGCTACATTGCATGTTACACCAAGGAAGGATTTCTTCACATCTTATACTTCTAGTGATTTTGGAGTGTTGGATATGGGTAATGATGGTGTAGCTAAGGTAATTAGTGTTAGGGATTTTTGCTTGCAAACCAACATAGGAATGCAATTATTGTTTAGAGGTGTCAAACATACTTTAGATGTCTGCTTTAATTTGATCTCTGTGCATATGCTAGATGATTGTGTTTATAATAATCACTTTGGTTCTTGAAAGTGGAAACTCTAAAAAGGTAACTTGGTTCTGGCTAGAGGGGAAAATCTTTCTAAATTGTATGAGACAAAAGCTTTGGTTTCTAATGATAGTGTGAATGCTATCGACATGGAAGCATATTTGTGGCACCGAAGACTTAGTCATATTAGTGAAAAAAGGATGCATGTTTTGGCAAAAAAGGATGTTCTTCCTAGATTAAAGAATGTATATTTGGAGAAGTGTTCTCATTGCATGGATGGTAAACAGACTAGAGTATCTTTCAAGAGACATCATCCCTCAAGTAAGCAAAGTTGCTTCAATTGGTACATTATGATGTTTGTGGTCCATTAAAGGTAAAATCTTTTAGTGGTGCACTTTATTTTTTACCTTTATTGATGATTTATCCAGGAAACTATGGGTTTATACCTTGAAGACAAAAGATTAAGTTTTGGAAAAGTTCAAAGATTTACATGCGTTGGTTGAGAGGCAGGCATGGAAGAAGTTGAAATGTGTTCGTTCAGACAAAGGTGGAGAGTATTGTGGACCATTTGATTCCTATTGTAAGAAGCATGGTATTGCACATGAAAAGACTTCTCCTAAAACTCCTCAATTGAATGGTTTATAAGAGAGGATGAATTGAACATGAAATGAGAAAGTAAGGTGTATGCTCTCTGAAGCTAAGTTTCCTAATCATTATTGGGGTGAATCACTTTACATGACAATGCATGTTCTTAATCTTACTCCTACTGTTGCTTTGAACAGTGAAGTTCCAGACAAAATTTGGTTTGAAAAGAATGTCAAGTATGATCATTTAAGAGTCTTTGGTTGTAAGGCTTTTGTTAATATTCTAAAGGATGAAAGATCCAATTTTGATGCAAAGTCAAAACAATGTATCTTCATCGACTATTGGGAAAATGAGTTTGGTTACAAGTTATATGATCCTATAGGGAAGAAGTTTATTTGCAGTCGCAATGTGGTGTTTATGGAAGACCAAACTATTTAAGATATTGATAAGGTAGAGAAGGATACACCCATGAAATATATCATTTTGTCTAATGTTGATCCAATTCGATTACCTAGTCATTATCTGGATGCTATTGGTGGTGATGATCACAATGGTGAGCCATATGATTATGTCGATGATCAATAACTTGGAGATGAGGTAAATATTCCAACTAATGATGGTGAAGGGGGAGCGACTTGTCATAGGATGAGAATCTTGGTGAAAATCCATAATCATCTCAAGTCAACATAGGAGGTCTAACAGGAAAAGACAACCTTCTACAAGGTACAATTTTGATGAGTATGTGACCTTGACTAATGAGGGTGAACCTAAGTGTTTTCAAGAGGTCATGGAAAGTAATGAAAATCAAAAGTGGATGGATGCAATGCATGATGAGATGAAAACATTGCATGATAATCACACTTATGATTTAGTAAAGCTGCTTAAAGGCAAAAGGGCTTTGGAAAATAGATGGATTTATAGAGTTAAACATGATAGCAACTCTAAATATCCAAGATATAAATCCAGATTAGTGGTGAAAGGTTTCCGTCAAAGAAAAGGTGTTGATTTTAATGATATTTTCTCACCTGTTGTAAGGATGTCATCAATTAGAACTGTGTTGAGTTTGGTTGCTACTCTTGATTTAGAGGTTGAGCAAATGGATGTGAAAACAAATTTCCTTCATGGTGATTTGGAGGAAGAGATCTACATGAAACAAACCGATGGTTTTCAATTTAAAGGTAAAGAAGATCATGTGTGTAGATCGAGAAAGATTTTATATGGTTGAAACAAGCTCTGAGGCATTGGTACAAGAAGTTTGAGTATGTTATGTGTGATAAAGGATACCAGAAGACTACTTCAGATCATTACATCTTTGTTAGAAAATTTTCTAACAATGTCGTCATTATCTTGTTATATGTTGATGATATTCTTATCGTAGGAAAACTTATTTCTAACATTAACATGTTAAAGAAGAAATTAGGAGAGTCATTTTCCATGAAAGACATGGGTGCAACTAAACAAATTCTTGGCATTAGAATCATTTGTGACAGAAAAGAGAAGAAACCTTGGATGTCAAGAGAAAACTATATCCAAAGAGTGTTACAAAGATTCAAAATGGAAAGTTCTAAGATGGTAAGCACTCTTCTCGCTACTCATTTCAAGTTGAGTTCTAATCAAAGTCTTTCAAGTAAAGATGAATTGTTTGATATGAAACATGTTCCATATACATCTGTTATGCTTAGTTTGATGTATGCAATGGTGTGTACAAGACCAGATATAACACATGTTGTTGGTACAGTCAGTAAATTTTTGTCAAATCCAGGTATAAAGTATTAGAATGCTGTAAAATGGATTTTAAGGTATCTTCGCGGTACTACTTCTACGAGGCTTTATTTTGGAGGAGATAAACCTACTCTAGTGGGGGTACTCTGACTCTGATATGGCTGGAGACATTGATTCCAAAACGTTCACTTCGGGCTACATGATTAAATTTGTAGGGGCTATTGTTTGGCAGTCCAGATTGCAAAAGTGTGTAGCACTTTCAACCACAGAGGCTGAGTTTGTTGCAATTACCAAAGCATGCAAAAAGTTACTATGGTTGAAGAAATTTTTGCAGGAGTTTGGTTTTGTTCAAGAAAAATATGTGTTATTTGTTGATAGTCAAAGCGCTATTCTTCTTGGTAAGAATCTAACTTTTTATAATAGGTTCAAACACATTGATGTGAGATATCATTGAATACGCGATGTCTTGGATGCTAAATTGTTGGAGTTAGATAAAGTTCATACAAATGGTAATGATTTTGATATGATGACTAAAGCATTGACAAGAGGAAAATTTGAAGCTTGGTTTGATAATTTCCTCCACATAATTGTGAGGGAGAGATTTGTGGGTTTGAGCTTTCTTCCTATATGGAGAAACGCTAAAATATGATTAACCCATTTGTTTCACTTATTTAAGTGGAGATGATAAATTTAGGATTGAGAGAGATAGAGAAAAAATAAGGATTCAAAAAAGAGAAAAGATGAGAGAAACTCATTCCCGTTTTTCTGAAACTAGTCTCACTAAATCAACGATCCCCGATTCATTAACCGTTGGATCGTTCTCAAATTTGGAGGGCATGTTCACAACACATATATCTAACTTTTGACTGTTCAGAATTTTAAAACAACGTCTGAGGTGAGAGTTATCTGCTTCGCACTGAAGCTGTAGATTTGAGAAAAATTTCAGCTTTTTTATTCTTATTTGTAAGTTGGTTTACTTTGTGATTTGCGGTTGTTAGCACCAATTTTGTGAATCACTTTAAGACTCTCTTGTACCCTTAATTGATTATAGTAGAATTATTATTTTAATCTGGATGATTCGTGATTTATATTCTCATGTTGATTTGTTATTACATCTTTATTTCCCATCATATTTAAATATATTTAATAAAAATGCATAAAAAATGGAATAAAATGCACCTAGTAGAGGATGCATTTTAAAACTTCTATTTGTCCTTTGAAAATATAAGGGTGGCACAAATCCTACAGGTTAAAAGTTGAAAAAATTAATGCTTACTTATTAATACATGTACTTGAAAATAAATAAATGAAGTGGTACAAATATAATAAAGAATAAGAACTTAAAAATATTAATTCAATGAGATTATACATGATCTTAAATTTTAGGCAAAATATTCAAATTGGTCCTTTAATTCTACCACTGAGTTCAATTTGATCCCTTAAATTTAAAAAATGTCAGAAAGGTCTCTTGCTTGTTTAAATGGTTTCAAATTGGTTATGTCCGTCAAGTGCCCCCAAATGGACGTCTATTTATGCGTATGTGGCAGCTGACATGACATATTTATCTTCTTCTTTATTAATTGTTGCCTTCTAGATTAAGGTTTGTGTTGTTAGAACTTCTTCCCCCAAATTGATTCACAACATAGTCTAGGATTCTTTTGCTTCATGTCTCCATGGCTGCGTTAGGGTTCCATTGTTTCATCTCTCCTTTCCTTTTCTGTGTTTCCTTTTCTGCATTTCCATTGATAAAATTGCTTTTAAGTTATTCATATCCAATATGGTAGATGAATCAGCAAATTGCAGCACCACGTGTCCAAAAGATTTAACTTTGACTAACGGTAGGTTACGAAAGGACTAACGTGGAACCTTTTAATTACTTAAGGGATATTTTTGACACTTTTTAAACTTAAGGGACCAAATTGGACTCAGAGGTAGAGTTAAGAGATCAATTTGAGTATTTTGCCTAAATTTTAAAACATAAATTATTATTTTTTAAAAAGTTTGTTTTAAATTCTATTTTAATAAATATTAATATTATGCTTTTTATAATATTTTTAATTTATTACTGTTTCTATTTATAAATTTTAGGATTAATAGTCATTTACCCCCTATAATATAGGCGTGTTTTGATTTACCCCTTTAAAAAAATAATTTTGGATTACTCCCTGTAATTTCAAAATTCTAAGTCTTTTGTCCCTCAAGTGAAAAAATTATCCCCTGTAAAATATAGTTTTTTGATTTACCCCCTGATTTTTACACGTTCAAGGGTTCCCAAAAAATTTAAGGGGTAATCCAAAATTATATTTTTAAAGGAAGATAAATCAAAATTCACCTATATTACACGGGATAAATGACTATTAACCATAAATTATATACTGTTGTTTCCAATATTTTTTCTATATGTTTTTTAATCTATTGTGTCAAAATATCCCATGAGAGAGTAAAGGCCCGTTTGTTTTGGTTTTTTAAAAAAAAATGATTTTTATAGTGTAACATAATTTTGTGGAAAAAAAATTTACAAATAAATTTTTCATAAAAGCTTCAAATAAGAATTTAGTTTGAATAGTTATTCTTAAAATATTATTTTAAATATTTCATCATCTTAACGGAAAATAATTTGGATATCAAAATTTCAAAAATCACTTAATTTTGAAGCTATTTCAAATAGATTTTCATAAAAATTATTTTTGAAATACAATTTTTTTAAAAGAATTGTGATTTAGACTATATTTTGATATTCAATAATGTATATTTATGATGTACGATGTCAAAATTAGTCTTACAATTTAGAAAAATCAATATAAAAAAACTTATAATATTTTAAAAAACGATTTTATAAAATCCATTTTTGAAAATACAAAAAAAATCCATTTTTTTAAAACTAAAACAAACAAGCCCTAAGTATTTAACTAAAATCTTGATATATTTTTATGCAAGTTCTTTTTTTTTTTTTTGTCAAGTGTAAGTTTATATTAGAGTAAGATATATTTAACTCTTGATATACTTAGGCATATTACTATACGTTAATCCCTACATTTAGGCACTAAGTTTATATACCAAAAGTAATATGTTTTTGTTCAATTAACTTTCGAGTCAGACATTAATACATTATACTCCCACCAAACTCAAATATAAAAAAATATAAAAAATAAAAAACTTTGTTCGAAATATAGTATAAATAAATATATTAATTAAATTAATATCTATGCACTTCTGTAACTTTAAAAAACAGAATATTGACATCATATAAGTGACATATTTCTTTTTTACATCATATAAGTGTGACACTTAACAGGGGGCAGACCCACGATTTGGGCCTTCCACCCCCTCAAATTTTAAATATTAGCTATTTTAATAATTTGATAATTGCAACCTTCGGATTTTGATAATTGCCCCTTCCTTTTTCTCTCACCCACTCATGTGTTTCCTAAGTTACAAAAATACGAGGAATCTACCTGCCATCCCACAATCGTATCTGATACTTTTTAAATTTTTATAATTCTAACATTGCTTCTAAAAATTTGGATGAAAAGTGAAAATAAATTCTATCGGGATTTTCAAATTTCCGGTATTCAGTTAAATTTTAGGGAATTTGAAATTACCGATATCGTATGAAAATTTTTGGAGATTTACCGAGGACTTCGAAATCCCAGGTATTTCTTATCGGGGATTTCAAAATCACCGGTATTTTTCAAAATATCCGATACATCCCCTCAAAGCTCATTATTTTCAAAGGATAAATATGATATTTCGTTATAAATGGAAGGTGTCGGGTGCGATTAGGGGTGACAGGTAGATTCCTAAAAAATTACAATTAGCCTGAGTCGAACATACATTTTTACGAGATTTTGTTTCACCACTCTTCAACTGTGATTTTGTTTCACCACCCTTCAACTTCAACTGTACGTGTATCCGACACTCTCCATTGTAGTGTTTTTTTATAATATTATCTTTGTATTTTAAAAACCATTTTCACATTTTCAGTTATATATAAATCTCTTTTAAATGATGTGCAATTTATCATAGATTTTGAGCTAATTACTGAATTTTTACAAGTTGAGCTTTTATTGGTAATTTAGACTTTATATCATATATTTCGTTAAAAACCATGCATTTTTACTTGTATTTTCAATTTGTTTGGTAAAATCTCATATTACTCATGCATTTTTACTAGTTTTTTTTATTTAAAATCTAGCTAAACAACTTGCATTTTAATCGGTGTTTTTAAAAAATTCAGTAAAATTGCATACATGCTTACCAAATATTTCAAAAAAGTTAGTAGAAGAAGAGGTTGAGATCGTAATCAATTTTTTTGAAAAATATGGGATAATCAAGCTAATTTCTAAATATTTTAAAAGTTCGATAATTCATTTCTTTTGAAGTGAGGACCAGAGGAAGAGATAAAAAAAATTACTTCTAAACAGGCTAACAGGGTGAGCAGTTGTAGGTGAGATGATGATTATTTTTGATGATGTCTCTTTTCTCTTCCACCTCCCACTGTCAGGTAGCTTCTTCACCACTAATCTCATTAACCAGAAGAGTGCATGTATTACTGCTACTCAATACTTGAGGGTTATGAGGAGAAGGTGATAAAGGAGTTTAATTTTAACATGTGTGCTCACTTTAGCCTATCCTGGCTCTAGGATATGTATGCAACACTTTTTGTAACACCCTAATCCCCGACTCAACATTTAATAAAATAATTCAATTAAAATTCCACAAATATAGTGTCACACATGCTTCAACATTGCATAAAAACATCAACCACAAAATAGTCATATGAAAATAAGCAGCAGAAATGAACAAGTTCGACATATAAGTCTAAACAACAACAAAAAAACTCCAACATAAGCAAAGCATAACACAAATAAAGGATGAACATCCCACCCCAGTGCTACATATCAGAGCGACTCCTCTAAAACCCAATGATAAAAGCTAAAGAGGCAATGATCAAGGCCATCATTATAATCCCTTTGGAATACTATACTCAAATATCCAATCAAGGCTATCATAGTAATCCCTGTGTGTTGTGTGAAGTTGGTGGTGTGTTGAGGGAAGAATTATATTTTAATATTTTATGAATTTAAATAATTTATATGATATTAGATAAATATTGGAAATATGGAGAGAAAGAGTAGAATGGTAATTTGGTAATGGAATAGTCAGGGCAAGATGGACAATCATTTGTTGGGGTCTAAGGGTTATGTTTGGAATTTAGGAAAAAGGGAATCAGTTTTTGAAAACTAATCGTGAGTTGAAGCGTGTGAATAAGGAGGAAGAAAGAAGAATGAGTTAGGGAAAGATCTTGAAGAGGAGAATTCTGGTTAGGAGAAGGAAATCATCCGTCAAATTAAGGTAAGGGTGGAATTTCTTCATCTCCTTAGGGTTTTATAATACGAATGTTAGGCATAGGATTGTCGAGTAGGAATCCACGAGGTTGGAGGGATTTTGATGTATAACATGTTAGAACAATTAGGAATTGTTGAAATTGTGATAATTGTATGAATTAGGTGATTGATTGTAGAATGAATGGTGAAAATTCTGAGTTTTCTGGCCTTAAGAATGGTTTTGGGGTATAGAAATCGTAGCTGGGTGTGTCTGGTTCGCATATGAAAATCTGCGAAAATCGCAGTTCTCGCTTAGCGAGCGTGTGAAAATTTTGAACCCTTCTTGGCAGAGAGTTTCTCACTTATCGATCTGCCATTTCGCTTAGCGAGACTTGAAGTGAAAAATAAATTATTTTATTATGAAAAACTCTATAAAATCCTTTATTTAGTATATTAATGAATGAGGATTAATGTGGTGATGTTAGAGGCATGTATGAAAAGGTCATGAGCTTGTTTAGAAGGATAATTAACATAACATAGTAGAAAAATGAGTTAGTATGTATATATGTTGTTGATGTTGCTATGTGTTGTTGTTATTGTTACATGACATTGATGTTGTTAGATGTTGTTGTAGTTGTTGATGCATGTTGTTGATGTTGCTATGTGTTTTCGTCGATGTGGTTATATGTTGTTGTAATTGATGATGCATGTTGTAGTTGTTGATAGTTGTTATTGATGTTGTTATATGTTATAGTAGTTGATGATGTATGTTGTGGATGTTGATAGGTGTTACAGATGTTGTTATATGTTGTTGTAGTTGTGATATATGTTATTGATGTTGTTATATGTTGTTGTTGTCGTTATGGTTATATGATGTAATAGTTGTTAGGTGTTTGTTGTAGTTGTTGATATACGTTATTGGTGATGTTGTCACATGAGGTTGTTGTTGTAACACCCTTTTTACCCACAACAAAATTAATCATATTATTCAAATAAAATCAGAGTTCTACATAAAGGGTATCACATTTTCTTCATGAACATCATATAAACAACAAGTATGTGTCTTGTCCCGTAACACGGGTTGCAACTTCATGTTTTAAATAAAACAACGTCTCAAGTATTCGATGCGGATCAATATTCAACTTATTAAGTTCTTCCTAAAAGAAAACATACAACTATAATCCAAACATCATCAACAAGTGTTATCATTTAATCAAAAACAACAAAATAAATCATGTGTTCCCCAGTGTTATATGACTCAGAGCAGGACACCACGTAAACTCTATAAATAATGAGAGACGTACTCTAAGCTACTTCTTAAACCTCCAAACTATTCTTGAGAATCTGCAGGATGGCATAATAGACCATCACAAAAGGTAGGCAGGGTGAGTAATCAAGATTCATTATACATTATATAAAGACTGAATTATAAGAAACATACAATCATACATCATCAATTCTCACTGTAACACCCCAAAATTTGCCCTCATATTTATCACCGAAGTGACTTATGCTTTACCTTCATATGTATCCCCATTAGGTCATAAAATTCACGATTATGCATGGCAATAAGTTCTTGAAGCAGGGGATCAAGGCCACTGAAGATAGGGTGCACACCCTATACATAATTATCATATGAACTCAAAGTTTTGGGCATACAACAGTTGATGATATCATCTTCCTGTATCCTTGATACTTAATTAAGGTTTACCTCCTGGATTAACTGGTCTCCAAAGATTCCACGGGTAGAAAACTTTTTTTCCGTGAAGTGTAAGGTTAAGGGAGGTGAAGTATGATTATCCCAGATTTCTTTTTTCTCAAGCTACCAGGGCCATTCTTCACCAAAATTCGCCAAGGTCAGGAATTAGAGTTTGTTTCTATGTATTCCTTAGAACGTCAGGGTGTTGGTTTATTTGTGTTTGAGCTTAGAGATAGTTCCTGCGGTAAGCGCTCGTGGTATCTTCAGGGTCATTTTTAATATTACTCGTCATTTCAAGGTTATCCGTGTCAGTGTGCGCTTCAGGATGGACTATGGTTTCTCATTCATGTTTGGGTTTATGGACGATCACCAATTGAAGATGACGTTTAGAGTTCGTGATAAAAATATGCTACTATATTTCAAGGGTTCTCAAGACATAAACTTTTGGGATTTTTATTGAGAATGCATATTGATCATGTGAGCCATTTTTGAATACAAGATGCGAAACCACTTTTAACCATTCGCATATTCTGGGTTCATTGTCCGAAGTTCAGTTCAATTCCATAATTAAATTTCATTTTATTTCCTGTCCCTTTTTGATATTAAAAAAAAAATGAGGCATTCTTTGTGTCCATAATCCACGCTTCATTTAGTTTCTTTTAAAATTTAGTAATCCATTCATCTAAGGAAAGCCCATTTCTTCCATACCCTTATTCACAAAATGAGTCATCCAATTAATTCTTTCATTTTTAATCCATCTTCATCCTAGTTTGATTCTAAAACTAGAGATTATCGGTTGGTTTAGGTACATTGGTTGTGCCTCATTTAAAGCCCATTTTTTAAGTGAATCTCATTCTCTTTATTTACTCCTCACCAAGTTTATCACTCATCTTAAGTTTTTTTTTATATCCAGTTGGTGCAACTTTGATTTAAGACCAAATTTAATCTCATTCAAAATTGGAGTACATGGCTTACAGGACCAGTGATCTTTGTTTATATTACTTTACAGTGAGTGAATTAGGAAGCAGGTTGTTGTTGGTCTTGATATTGTTTCTCTCTTTTGTAAAGCTTTACATGTGCTACATGGAAATTCTCGGTGACCATTACATGGGAATACCCCACACACTTCAAATCAGCCTCAGTTCTTATCAAAAGCATCCAACTAATAATAACTAAGACAATCAGTTACAATAAAATTAGAGTCCGGATGTTAACATAATAGGTGTTCCGGAATCCATTACAGTAAAAAATTTCATAACAAAAGACCACAGTCCTGTAATTGAATCTAGTTTACAATTATAGTTACAAAGAAAAATTGAGAAGAAACTCTAAAAGAAAATCGAATGTTTCTACATCAATCTTAGGCTCTCTCAATCGACATCAGCCGCAAGTCCATCCCAATCTCCATTTGTGAAACATCCTTCATCATCAAGCTCCAACAAAATTCACAACTTGCAAGGGGATTATATCAACAAAAATTCAGAAAGGGGGATTTCATATTAGAAAAAAAAAACAGAATGGCAATACTTGAAATCAGTTACAAATTCTAACAAACTATAACAAACTCAAATAACAGAAATTATCACCAGAAACTTCCGGAATCCACCGAATAATCTCTACATATACCTTGGTTCATTCTTCAGAATTTCTTCTTGACTCTAGATCATTTCAGGCTGCAATTTCTTCAGTCACCATTCCCCCCATTCTCCATTCTCCATCAACAACCACACCATCAACTCTACCAACCAACCTGCAATTGAAAACTAACAATCTCATAATCATGGAGAGAAAAGGAAATAACTGAAGCAACAATGATTCAGGAATTTTCAGATGCCCACACGGTATGAAGAACTTACGCATAGAGATTGAGTTTGATCACTCTTTTAAGGCTGCAATTTGAAATCAAAGCTGTGAGACACAGCAAGATCAGCGAACAGAAGCACAGCTCAGAGTCTTCATCAACTCAGTTTCAGTAACAATCCTGAAAGAAGAAAATCCAACAAGTTCAGCAATTCAAGAGTACACAGACTCGCACCCAAAGTACCAAAGTTCAAAGAACGAATTACAACAAGAATCAAAGGTAAAACCAAAGAAATCGAGATTGTCAATACCTTCATCGCATAACGCACCTGAGAGATTTCACCCTCTTCAACGTCCAAATTACTTCTCTTCCATAATCAACAACTTCTCGGTTTCACATACTTTCATCACCTTCAGTGTCAATAACCATAACCTGCACGAGCCAAGCTCCATCAAAATTGACAGCAAGAAGAAGGCATCAACAAAGATCAATATCACAAGGGGCTATTCGAAACAAGCAACAGAAAAGATTCATACTTAACAAAAGAAAGCACCGCGGATCTTCATCGTCACGGCTTCGTTCTAGATAGTTACCTTCACGGCTTCGGACGTCATCAACACGACATCGCTTTCCAAGGTACAAATTTGAGCTTGCATATGAAGTCGTTAGCTTGTATCGTCCTTAGATCTTCGTGTCTCAATTAGAAAGGGGAAGTATTCGATTAGGGATTTGAGGTTATGAAGGTTAGGGATGCGTATTTTGGGGGGATAAAAATGAGATTCGGACGGAGATTAAGAAAAGGGGACGGCGTCGTCTCCTTCATTAGACTCACGGCGGCTGCGCCGTTTTGACCGGTTCGGAGGAAAAAGGAGGTAGAAGACGGGCTAAGTTTCGAAAAGATGAGGTTGTGAGAGTCGAAGGGTTTAGCGTGAGAGAGAGGCTAGGTGACAGCTAGAAGATGGTGGTGAGGCCGGCGGTGACGGCGTTGTGGGCTAGAAGATGGTGGTGAGGCCGGCGGCGGCCATTAGGGTTTCAGGAGGGAAGAAAGAGGTGATTTAGGTTTTGTGTTTGATTAAGTTTCGTTTTTCCCAGCTTTGGCTTTAGTTTTATATTATGGTATTGATTAAGTTGATTTAACAAATTAAATTAATGGGAATTATGAAGAGTATAGAGTAATTAGGGTTTATATTAATAAATTAAGAATAATAAAAGTCAGTTAATGGGAATTAATAATGCTGATTATATCTCTATAAAGATAGGTCAATGAATAAGCTCCTATGCCAATGGGCCCTAATGAACTGCTTTTCGCACACCCCCAATATGAGCCCAATGTGTTTATTGGCTAAAACGAAATGATTTTCGCACCCCCTTGATTTCTGCACTAGTGGGCCCTGAACAATTGCTATCCACACCAGGTTTTAGGCCCATGTTTTCATTTTTAACTGCAAAGTTACTTCGCCTAGACCCCCCTCCTTTATTCTTCATTTCTTATATTTCTATTCTATATAGTTTTAAATTAATTCATGAATAAATATTAAAATGAATATTAAAATTCTATAAAAAAATACAGTAGAATATTAAGTCCATTTAGAAACATTCTCAATTTTGATTTTTTTTGAAATTAATTGTTTTTCAATTTAATTTCGAATTTTAATTTAATTGATTTTGTATTGAATTCTCATGTAAACACATAAATTTGCATAATTTATTTAGGTCACTTCCCATGACATTTTTTGCCCATTCTTTTTGCCATGATTAAAGGACAAATAGAAGTACCTATAATATTTTTGTGTATTTTTTAGGGCATTTTTTTTTATTGTTTGGATAGTGTAATTTGTGCAAATTTGTGTTGGAGCTTTACATAGGATTAGGTGGTCATTTACCATAGTTAGGCTTAGAATTTTTGAGAGATTTTTTTTAGCACAATAATATAATCAGGTTGAAGACCTTAGGAATTTAATTTCATATTTTTCTCATGATTTTTAATATTTTGTCATTTTAATTCATTCCTTCACATTATGCATATTCATAATCCATATCATTTACTAACTATTTGCTTTTTCTTTGTGCAAGGTGTTTTGCAAGGTTTGGCTTATGGACTTGGATATTTTATGCCTTAATTGTGTTTTATACTTTGTGTATTTTGTGATGTAATAGCTTAGAATTTGTATGCTTGTATAGTTTCCATAAATAGGATAGAAAAGATAAAACGAATCGATAGAAAACCAAATTTTCAAAAACAAATAAAGTATTCGATCCAACGTCGAGTATATTTTTAAATAAATAAATAAAGTTGCATGTAACTATAGGGTTCTTCGATCACCATCGTTCCATTCCATTCAACCAGAATCAAACCTTGCATGTTTCATACCATAAGTCGTGCGTCTTAGCACCACGCAACCGACCCACCCGGACCATTGTTTCATCCTGTTTACATTTCATTCACGTTGTTACCTACCATGACCTAGGAGGACCCTATTGCTCATTACTAACTTCTTTTACTTGCATGTTTAGTCCTATATCTCTTAGGTAGATTCAATTGCAAAACTCACTAACCATAGGTTATCCATGAATTCAAACTAACTTAGGGTAAGTCTAGTTTCCCTTAGAATGTTTACCTTTTATAACTTGAGTCTCTCTTCTCATCTTAAAAGAAAATCAAAAACACTTAAAAAATGAAAGGTGTACAATGCGCCACGAGCCTTAAGCTACACGGGAAATGACTAGTGGAGGTCTCTTTCACTCTTCTAGGATGCTTTACAAACGTTCCATTGGGGGCGATCTTGGAAAGTATTCGCTCCTGTGTCATAGTCTTTAGTGTTGTACATTCAAAAAACACAATCTCAAAACATTTCTTATAAAAGACAACAAACCAAGAAGTCACGTCTTCTCATCTCATCTCATACTCTTTGCGGACGAACATGACTTGTCTCGACAGTTCAAACAGCGATACGGTAAACACCCTCGTGTCAGAGCTGGTAACACCTGAGCTAGAGCTATGGCAATGTCATCCTAAAAACCACAAACGAGTGTAAGCCTTAGTTAGACGAACTACGACGTCTCTGATCCTCATTTATCCCGATGAGGTACGTAGGCAGTGGGGTAGGGCCCATTCGAGCACAATCTTTCTTTTTCCCTACATTTTCCCATTTTATTTCCATTTCCCAGATCCATTTCTTTTCTCATTTCCATTTCATTCCAGATAGCTATTCTTTCATTCGAACAGCATATTATTCTTCACTCTTTGAAAACAGACTTTTAAGCGTGGATCCCGTCGGGTACGGCGGACGGATTGGGGTGCTAATACCTTCTCAATTCGCAACCGACTCCCGTATTCAGATCTTTGGTTCGTGGGACCTTGTCCTTTCCTTCTTCCTCAGGTTTGTGCAACATTACCTTTCCCATTCTTTCGGGATAAAAATGTCTGGCTGGCGACTCTAACCTTTTCCGCGCCACTTTCGCGTTTGTACTAGGATGAAAATCCCGGGAGCGATAGCTGGCGACTCTGCTGGGGACTTTTAGAAATTCTAATTTCCCCTTTGAGAGTCAATCCCAGCGCTTGTCTGTTTCTGTTTTCTTTGGGTGCTTATTCATTCGCTGTTATGCTTTAGCTTAGCCTTACTATTTTGTTTACAGTTTATCGCTTTCCTTTACGGCTTTATTTACGGCTTTCTGCACTTTACTTTACTGTCGCATATACTGGCATATACTGTACTGGCTGTTCTGGTATTCCTTGGCGGGATGGGATTATTGTGAGATAAGCCAAATACCCGGCTTGAGTATACACATAGGATTTAGAGTGGGCAGTCGTGTGGCTTGCGTGGTCTTGAGCACGTGTAGTTTTCACGAGTCCCACACCCAGATCAGGCTCTCTTGGGATATGTTCTATACTGCCTAGGCAGACCATAGAATGTTCCCACCTGAGCTGCTAACACTGGGAACCGATCATCGAGGACCTTAGTGGAAACAACCCTCTCCAGTGGTGACAGTGGCAGACCACATTTCGTGGCAAACCCATTCGCACCCGAGGGTCCACTAGGAAATCGCATAGGATGACCTTGTTCTCTCATAGGAACCTGGTTAAAGCAACTGGTCGTATGACGGTAGTATTGTACCCTTCGGGATGAATGTACTATTGTTTCTCGACTTCAGTGCTTGAAGCCGGGAACTTATGAGGGATGCTTGTTTTTCCGGAATTCAGCTGAGGCCTCCCTGAGTAGTACATAATGCCAAACCGATTCCCTGAGTTGGTCATGAGCCATTTCTCGGAAATGGTAAACGTATTATTGCTATTCGGCTTTGAGAGTCCGTGATGTTGACCCGTAGTTGCACACCCGTGAGATTGGGAGGGGTTTACAGGTTTGCAGGAACCCTAAAACTTCCAACATACCCACTTTTGCCAGTATTACTCCGTGTTATGATCCGGTCCTATATGATACTTGGTTGAGAATTCTGGAACTTCTGTACAGAGACACTGATATCATGATCTTCACCAACACTTGGTTATCTGATCCGCACCAGCGTCGGACCGCTGACCACATGCCAGTTGCATACATGACATCATGGCATTTTAGCATACATGTTCAGTTACTTCTAAGGATCCCATATCTGAACTATGTCGGATTTTCTTCTGCATTAAACTTGGATCAAAACAGATGGTTTCCTTGAAAATAACTGAACATGGCATTTGCATACATCCTTGCATTTTTACAGGTGTTTAGAGACAAATTCTTATCCTGACCTGGTTTCTCTCCAGAATGGTCACTTTGAATCACGACTGTCAAGGTTTAGACATGGAACAACTCCGAGCAGAGATGACTGAGATGAAGGCCCAACTGGGGCATGTTGTGGTGGACATTCGAGCGTTGTCCCAGGATCAGAAATTGTTGAGAGAAGAATTCAACTTGATGAAGACTCAGATAAAGCTGCTTACAGGAATCATGAATGCTATGTCGAAAAAGGAAAATAGTTGTGTGTCTACTTTTCAAACAGAAGGTCATGTTTCTCCCATCTCTTTGGGATGTCCAATAAATCAGGGTTCTTTAGATGGATTTCCTCTACAGTTCGAATCTCTCCACCAGCAATCACCACTCGTCAGTCAGGAAGAGCATCAGATAGGAACCAACTCCACATGTGAACTAAATGATCCTACACCAATCGTCACCAAAGAAGTAAGCACTTTCTTTCCTTATCAGGGATCCTCCTCAGCTGCTACGCCCTGGTTTCCAGGAGAAATACTTCAACAGGTTTCGTCTATGGCTCCTCCATTGCTAGCAACCCGTCATCAACAGGTTCAAGAAGGGGTTATTGATTCGATACCCATGTCTTATGCTGAATTGTGTCCACAACTACTCAAAAGGGGATTGATTGAGTGTCACGAGCTAACTCCTCCTTTAGCATGCAAAAATACAAAAGAAATGGTCAACTTTCCTTCTTCTAGAATCATTGCTCAGGCCAAGTCTTCAAAGGGACTGCATCAACAATCTTCATTCACTCCTCGGCCAAGTACGAGTAAGAAAGTACAGGGACATGTCAGGCGTCCAACGCAGTGTCAACAACGAAGTTTTCAATCACGACCACAGGGTCAGCAACAACAGGTACAGAGACTGTCTCAGGAAAGAACAAGAGCGAGGAACCGCAGACTTGATCCTATTCCATGTCCATATGCTGTATTGCTTCCAGAACTTCTGAGGTTGAACCTGGTTGAGCTCCGTATCATGAGAGCTCCTTCTGCTGATAATCTACCACCAAATTTTGATCCACACTCCAGGTGCGAATTCCATTCAGGTGCCCAGGGGCACAGTATTGAGAAATGTTGGGCTTTTCAGAACAAGGTGCAAGACCTAATTGAGTCCAAGACAATCAATTTTTCTCCTCATCCAAAGGTACTCCAGAGTCTGATGCCTAATCACGACGGAACCAGTGTCACGGTTATTCTACCAAAGGTCCATGTTAAGCTCAAGTCTTCGAGTTAATCACCCAGGATACTAGGGTATTCATGAAGCAAATAAAGCCAGCAATATTCAAATACTCCCAGTGATGGCATTTATGTGTTTGCCTTTCTTCATTGTTCATTTTCATCCCTATTGAGGGGAACTACGTCGCTCTGATTCTTCATTGGTCATCAGTCAATGGAGATACGTAGGCAGAAGATCGTCAGGTCTTTCCGAGCAAACTTATGGGGCAACTTTACTCCCCAGCTTCACTCTTTCCTTCAGATGTCTCGCGTCAGAGTCAGAATAGTTAGAAGAGGAAGCATTACTGCCATTGTTGGGTATACAACTGCGAATTGAAGATTACAAGTCTGTGAAAAGAGCTATTGATCATTGAAAGTATCCAAGACTGACAGGTCCAGACGGAGCCAAGCCTCCTCAACTACGGCAATATTCAGTTTCTTTACTGCATTTCCATTTGTAGTTTCTTTTATATGTTAAACATTTGTCTACATGTATGAAATTTGTTTGCTTTTTAATGTTAGCAATAATAAAACTCACATGTTTTTCTTGAAGTAATTCATTTGCATTCACTTATAATTTTGCATGTGTACATCGCAATACCAATTGTCATGCTTAAATTCTATAAAGGAGAATGACGAAACAAAAACGCAATATCTCTGAATTGTGTGCTCTCGAGTAAGGCCCTGTTGACGATGTACAGGCATTATTTCAAATCCTAAACACTGGAGATATAAGGAAGATAAACCCTTGCCAACCCCTTCGAGCCTTGAAGTAGGAGTTTCTTTTCACATAAAAAACCCTCACATGTAATCCAGGGGCAGGGTAGACGTCAGCTAGTCAGACCAAGCGTTCAAACTTTCATAAAGGAGTGTATTTGAAGATCCATTGCATTCTACTATGCTAATCAAGATGTCCAAAGACCCGAAACCACAATGGTTATCCAAGTCAAAAGGTCCAAAGATTGACAACCACAATGGTCATCCTTCGTCGACCACAAAATGAGGCAGTCACAACCCTCGTGAAGCAATCAAGACAAACAATGTCACGCGACTTGTTCAAAATGCAAAAAGAAAAAGAAAAGAAAAGGCCCGCTAAGTCGAAACTTGAAAACAAGCGACTTAGGCAAAAGTTAGGGCATCCCGCTGGACTTCACAATCAAAGATTCACAAGAATCAGTCCAGGCAAAAGTTAGGGATAAGCAAAATAATGCAAAAGCGAAAGACGGAAAAGGATTACACAAGAAAGATCCTCAAATGAGAACAAAGTCGTGTGATACAGACACGGAAGATAGAGGAGTGACTGACTCTCAGCAATAACCTGATTGGTGCTTGAATTAATAGCAGCAATGATTCCTCAATTAGCATGAAACCCTTATGAAAGGAGAATGCTTGTAAAAAACTAGCTGAACATAGGAATGGAGAACATCACGAAGAATGGGTGGGCACAAATAAATTTCGAGCCTATATCCTTTGTTTTTATAACCGTGAACCAGGCCACGATACAACCCTTAAAAGTCCTAACTGAAACAGGTTTAATTTGAGAGCGTACTACCACGAGATCGCGTTCCTGACTCCTATGAGTTACGCTAAAAGACATTTGTTGGTATTGCATGTACATACTTTCTTTCAAAATAATGTCGTATCTTAACCAGTGATTCGCTCACGAAGGTTAACGATCCATTTTCAAAACTTCAAGATTAACATGTTTGTTGAATTAGGATTTTCATTCTAAGAATAAACATTTTCTCACTTGCATACATTTATTGAGCATTATAATTGGTTCACATACGGAAATTCAATCCAGAAGCTCAAGCTTGCCAGGTTGAGAAGTCTAAAACTTCTGAAAGACTGTCACGTCGAGGTGCACTTTTCCGAATAAAGCTTTGTTGAGCAGGGACTTTCCCAATTAGTCACAGTAAGAGCTATCCAATCCGGGGAGGTTACGTCGAGCAATCTCTTCAAAATTAAGGCTGAGCCAATCCGGGGTAGTTACGCCGAGCAATCTCCTCAAACTTCAGTCAAACTGGGGCAATCACCTCGAGATTTAGATCTCTCCAAGAGCAAAGATCAGTCAGTCAAGTGCAAAACTATTCAAGTACTCGTACTGGGGCAGGCCACCCTAATAGTACGAGAGTTCATTCTTTCCCGAAGACAAACGATCAGAAGCATTTACCCGGAGTTTAGAATACCGTGATCACTTGTCAAGCTAACTATCTCGTTCAGCACTTCTGACAGATACAAACTCATCCGCATTGGCAATGGTTACCTCCCCAGCAAGGTTATTACATTGATTCATGCAGTCGTTACAATACCTAAGAGTTTAAAGACGCCAAGTCTTTTTGTAAAATCCTCTTGAGGTAAAATCCATACGGAAGCAGCTGATCCCCAGCCCGGGACAATTTGAAATCTTTCCTCCCCAGCAGGACGTGTCTCGGCGTTGTCATCTCCAACAGGCAAATGGAAGTTGTCCTCACTAAAGTCAGCACTTTTTCTTTCAGTTGGTTTCCTTGATCTTGATTCCTCATCAGATCTAAGGCGATTCCTATTCCCCTAGAAGATTTCAGATAAATCATTCTCCTCCCCAGCAGGTCCATAAGAGTGGATATTCCTCAATAATCAAGGTATCCTCGGGCACGACCCTCAAATCTAAAAGTCCAATTTATTTTTGGCAAAGGTGATGATTCGGACAGATGAATTATTCACGCTCCTCTCTGACAGAGATGTTATCCCCACAGGGCTTCTTGATATCGAATTCGCGATCATTGTGTTTCCCCACAGAGTTAGCAGGGACTTATTACTTCCGTGTCAGGAATTTCTTTTACATTCACACCAGTTCATTAACAATACTCAAGACATAATATCCCCAGTGTCATGGGGCAACATGCCGTGCAAATTCAGCATATGTAAAGTCCAGCCGTAGACTGGCCAAAGTCCATCTTCGGGTGGCAAGTTTCAAAAGTCTCCCGTAGTGAGCAAAAGTCTCCCATAGTGAGCAAAAGTCTCCCGTAGTGAGCAAAAGTCCAGCCGCAGACTGGCCAAAGTCCATCTTCGGGTGGCAAGTTTCAAAAGTCTCCCGTAGTGAGCAAAAGTCTCCCGTAGTGAGCAAAAGTCTCCCGTAGTGAGCAAAAGTCTCCCGTAGTGAGCAAAAGTCCAGCCGCAGACTGGCCAAAGTCCATCTTCGGGTGGCAAGTTTCAAAAGTCTCCCGTAGTGAGCAAAAGTCTCCCGTAGTGAGCAAAAGTCTCCCGTAGTGAGCAAAAGTCCAGCCGCAGACTGGCCAAAGTCCATCTTCGGGTGGCAAGTTTCAAAAGTCTCCCGTAGTGAGCAAAAGTCTCCCATAGTGAGCAAAAGTCCAGCCGCAGACTGGCCAAAGTCCATCTTCGGGTGGCAAGTTCCAAAAGTCCACCCGCAGTGTGGCAAAGTATTTTGAAGTCCAACCGCAGATTGGCGAAAGTCCATCCACAGGGTGGCATCATATCACAAAGTCCACCCACAGCGTGGCAATTTCCAAAGTCCACCCGCAGTGTGGCAAAGTATTTTGAAGTCCAACCGCAGATTGGCGAAAGTCCATCCTCAGGGTGGCATCATATCACAAGTCCACCCACAGTGTGGCAAGTCAGTAGCCATCTGGCATTACTCCAAAAGGCATCCCATGTTCGCTGTTCTTACCATCATAATTATATCCAAGCAGAGTTCGTTCGGTTGAGTTTATTTCCCGGATTTTTTGCCATGGAGAGCAAATTTTCTGGTTGTTTCTAGTATTCAATCCCTGTATACTTCAAATATCTGAAAGCAACTGCTATCATCCATTCACGTCTACAGTGATTGAATAGGGGCAGCTGTAACACCCCAAAATTTGCCCTCATATTTATCACCGAAGTGACTTATCCTTTACCTTCATATGTATCCCCATTAGGTCATAAAATTCACGATTATGCATGGCAATAAGTTCTTGAAGCAGGGGATCAAGGCCACTGAAGATAGGGTGCACACCCTATACATAATTATCATATGAACTCAAAGTTTTGGGCATACAACAGTTGATGATATCATCTTCCTGTATCCTTGATACTTAATTAAGGTTTACCTCCTGGATTAACTGGTCTCCAAAGATTCCACGGGTAGAAAACTTTTTTTCCGTGAAGTGTAAGGTTAAGGGAGGTGAAGTATGATTATCCCAGATTTCTTTTTTCTCAAGCTACCAGGGCCATTCTTCACCAAAATTCGCCAAGGTCAGGAATTAGAGTTTGTTTCTATGTATTCCTTAGAACATCAGGGTGTTGGTTTATTTGTGTTTGAGCTTAGAGATAGTTCCTACGGTAAGCGCTCGTGGTATCTTCAGGGTCATTTTTAATATTACTCGTCATTTCAAGGTTATCCGTGTCAGTGTGCGCTTCAGGATGGACTATGGTTTCTCATTCATGTTTGGGTTTATGGACGATCACCAATTGAAGATGACGTTTAGAGTTCGTGATAAAAATATGCTACTATATTTCAAGGGTTCTCAAGACATAAACTTTTGGGATTTTTATTGAGAATGCATATTGATCATGTGAGCCATTTTTGAATACAAGATGCGAAACCACTTTTAACCATTCACATATTCTGGGTTCATTGTCCGAAGTTCAGTTCAATTCCATAATTAAATTTCATTTTATTTCCTGTCCCTTTTTGATATTAAAAAAAAAAAGGAGGAATTCTTTGTGTCCATAATCCACGCTTCATTTAGTTTCTTTTAAAATTTAGTAATCCATTCATCTAAGGAAAACCCATTTCTTCCATACCCTTATTCACAAAATGAGTCATCCAATTAATTCTTTCATTTTTAATCCATCTTCATCCTAGTTTGATTCTAAAACTAGAGATTATCGGTTGGTTTAGGTACATTGGTTGTGCCTCATTTAAAGCCCATTTTTTAAGTGAATCTCATTCTCTTTATTTACTCCTCACCAAGTTTATCACTCATCTTAAGTTTTTTTTTTATATCCAGTTGGTGCAACTTTGATTTAAGACCAAATTTAATCTCATTCAAAATTGGAGTACATGGCTTACAGGACCAGTGATCTTTGTTTATATTACTTTACAGTGAGTGAATTAGGAAGCAGGTTGTTGTTGGTCTTGATATTGTTTCTCTCTTTTGTAAAGCTTTACATGTGCTACATGGAAATTCTCGGTGACCATTACATGGGAATACCCCACACACTTCAAATCAGCCTCAGTTCTTATCAAAAGCATCCAACTAATAATAACTAAGACAATCAGTTACAATAAAATTAGAGTCCGGATGTTAACATAATAGGTTTTCCGGAATCCATTACAGTAAAAAATTTCATAACAAAAGACCACAGTCCTGTAATTGAATCTAGTTTACAATTATAGTTACAAAGAAAAATTGAGAAGAAACTCTAAAAGAAAATCGAATGTTTCTACATCAATCTTAGGCTCTCTCAATCGACATCAGCCGCAAGTCCATCCCAATCTCCATTTGTGAAACATCCTTCATCATCAAGCTCCAACAAAATTCACAACTTGCAAGGGGATTATATCAACAAAAATTCAGAAAGGGGGATTTCATATTAGAAAAAAAAAACAGAATGGCAATACTTGAAATCAGTTACAAATTCTAACAAACTATAACAAACTCAAATAACAGAAATTATCACCAGAAACTTCCGGAATCCACCGAATAATCTCTACATATACCTTGGTTCATTCTTCAGAATTTCTTCTTGACTCTAGATCATTTCAGGCTGCAATTTCTTCAGTCACCATTCCCCCCATTCTCCATTCTCCATCAACAACCACACCATCAACTCTACCAACCAACCTGCAATTGAAAACTAACAATCTCATAATCATGGAGAGAAAAGGAAATAACTGAAGCAACAATGATTCAGGAATTTTCAGATGCCCACACGGTATGAAGAACTTACGCATAGAGATTGAGTTTGATCACTCTTTTAAGGCTGCAATTTGAAATCAAAGCTGTGAGACGCAGCAAGATTAGCGAACAGAAGCACAGCTCAGAGTCTTCATCAACTCAGTTTCAGTAACAATCCTGAAAGAAGAAAATCCAACAAGTTCAGCAATTCAAGAGTACACAGACTCGCACCCAAAGTACCAAAGTTCAAAGAACGAATTACAACAAGAATCAAAGGTAAAACCAAAGAAATCGAGATTGTCAATACCTTCATCGCATAACGCACCTGAGAGATTTCACCCTCTTCAACGTCCAAATTACTTCTCTTCCATAATCAACAACTTCTCGGTTTCACATACTTTCATCACCTTCAGTGTCAATAACCATAACCTGCACGAGCCAAGCTCCATCAAAATTGACAGCAAGAAGAAGGCATCAACAAAGATCAATATCACAAGGGGCTATTCGAAACAAGCAACAGAAAAGATTCATACTTAACAAAAGAAAGCACCGCGGATCTTCATCGTCACGACTTCGTTCTAGATAGTTACCTTCACGGCTTCGGACGTCATCAACACGACATCTCTTTCCAAGGTACAAATTTGAGCTTGCATATGAAGTCGTTAGCTTGTATCGTCCTTAGATCTTCGTGTGTCAATTAGAAAGGGGAAGTATTCGATTAGGGATTTGAGGTTATGAAGGTTAGGGATGCGTATTTTGGGGGGATAAAAATGAGATTCGGACGGAGATTAAGAAAAGGGGACGGCGTCGTCTCCTTCATTAGACTCACGGCGGCTGCGCCGTTTTGACCGGTTCGGAGGAAAGAGGAGGTAGAAGACGGGCTAAGTTTCGAAAAGATGAGTCTGTGAGAGTCGAAGGGTTTAGCGTGAGAGAGAGGCTAGGTGACAGCTAGAAGATGGTGGTGAGGCCGGCGGTGACGGCGTTGTGGGCTAGAAGATGGTGGTGAGGCCGGCGGCGGCCATTAGGGTTTCAGGAGGGAAGAAAGAGGTGATTTAGGTTTTGTGTTTGATTAAGTTTCGTTTTTCCCAGCTTTGGCTTTAGTTTTATATTATGGTATTGATTAAGTTGATTTAACAAATTAAATTAATGGGAATTATGAAGAGTATAGAGTAATTAGGGTTTATATTAATAAATTAAGAATAATAAAAGTCAGTTAATGGGAATTAATAATGCTGATTATATCTCTATAAAGATAGGTCAATGAATAAGCTCCTATGCCAATGGGCCCTAATGAACTGCTTTTCGCACACCCCCAATATGAGCCCAATGTGTTTATTGGCTAAAACGAAATGATTTTCGCACCCCCTTGATTTCTGCACTAGTGGGCCCTGAACAATTGCTATCCACACCAGGTTTTAGGCCCATGTTTTCATTTTTAACTGCAAAGTTACTTCGCCTAGACCCCCCTCCTTTATTCTTCATTTCTTATATTTCTATTCTATATAGTTTTAAATTAATTCATGAATAAATATTAAAATGAATATTAAAATTCTATAAAAAAATACAGTAGAATATTAAGTCCATTTAGAAACATTCTCAATTTTGTTTTTTTTTGAAATTAATTGTTTTTCAATTTAATTTCGAATTTTAATTTAATTGATTTTGTATTGAATTCTCATGTAAACACATAAATTTGCATAATTTATTTAGGTCACTTCCCATGACATTTTTTGCCCATTCTTTTTGCCATGATTAAAGGACAAATAGAAGTACCTATAATATTTTTGTGTATTTTTTAGGGCATTTTTTTATTGTTTGGATAGTGTAATTTGTGCAAATTTGTGTTGGAGCTTTACATAGGATTAGGTGGTCATTTACCATAGTTAGGCTTAGAATTTTTGAGAGATTTTTTTTAGCACAATAATATAATCAGGTTGAAGACCTTAGGAATTTAATTTCATATTTTTCTCATGATTTTTAATATTTTGTCATTTTAATTCATTCCTTCACATTATGCATATTCATAATCCATATCATTTACTAACTATTTGCTTTTTCTTTGTGCAAGGTGTTTTGCAAGGTTTGGCTTATGGACTTGGATATTTTATGCCTTAATTGTGTTTTATACTTTGTGTATTTTGTGATGTAATAGCTTAGAATTTGTATGCTTGTATAGTTTCCATAAATAGGATAGAAAAGATAAAACGAATCGATAGAAAACCAAATTTTCAAAAACAAATAAAGTATTCGATCCAACGTCGAGTATATTTTTAAATAAATAAATAAAGTTGCATGTAACTATAGGGTTCTTCGATCACCATCGTTCCATTCCATTCAACCAGAATCAAACCTTGCATGTTTCATACCATAAGTCGTGCGTCTTAGCACCACGCAACCGACCCACCCGGACCATTGTTCCATCCTGTTTACATTTCATTCACGTTGTTACCTACCATGACCTAGGAGGACCCTATTGCTCATTACTAACTTCTTTTACTTGCATGTTTAGTCCTATATCTCTTAGGTAGATTCAATTGCAAAACTCACTAACCATAGGTTATCCATGAATTCAATCTAACTTAGGGTAAGTCTAGTTTCCCTTAGAATGTTTACCTTTTATAACTTGAGTCTCTCTTCTCATCTTAAAAGAAAATCAAAAACACTTAATAAATGAAAGGTGTACAATGCGCCACGAGCCTTAAGCTACACGGGAAATGACTAGTGGAGGTCTCTTTCACTCTTCTAGGATGCTTTACAAACGTTCCATTGGGGGCGATCTTGGAAAGTATTCGCTCCTGTGTCATAGTCTTTAGTGTTGTACATTCAAAAAACACAATCTCAAAACATTTCTTATAAAAGACAACAAACCAAGAAGTCACGTCTTCTCATCTCATCTCATACTCTTTGCGGACGAACATGACTTGTCTCGACAGTTCAAACAGCGATACGGTAAACACCCTCGTGTCAGAGCCGGTAACACCTGAGCTAGAGCTATGGCAATGTCATCCCAAAAACCACAAACGAGTGTAAGCCTTAGTTAGACGAACTACGGCGTCTCTGATCCTCATTTATCCTGATGAGGTACGTAGGCAGTGGGGTAGGGCCCATTCGAGCACAATCTTTCTTTTTCCCTACATTTTCCCATTTTATTTCCATTTCCCAGATCCATTTCTTTTCTCATTTCCATTTCATTCCAGATAGCTATTCTTTCATTCGAACAGCATATTATTCTTCACCCTTTGAAAACAGACTTTTAAGCGTGGATCCCGTCGGGTACGGCGGACGGATTGGGGTGCTAATACCTTCTCAATTCGCAACCGACTCCCGTATTCAGATCTTTGGTTCGTGGGACCTTGTCCTTTCCTTCTTCCTCAGGTTTGTGCAACATTACCTTTCCCATTCTTTCGGGATAAAAATGTCTGGCTGGCGACTCTAACCTTTTCCGCGCCACTTTCGCGTTTGTACTAGGATGAAAATCCCGGGAACGACACTCACCCACATACAACATCAACAAGTCACGTCATCATATAACAAATGCAAGCATGATATGCCACATAGAATGATATGCAACTTCATAAATGCATATGTTACCGATTTTCAACATGTGATGGACATTGGCCATTGATAACACTAAATTTCACCGTATTTCTGACTCCGATTTCACATGCATTCTAGGTCTTTATTGCTATTTTGTTATGTTATTACTTTGTTTTTCTTTATTTTCAGGTTTGTAATGTAATCGGGGGCTAAATCGAGAAAAGGAGCGAAAAAGGAGCTGAAAAGAATAAAAATCAAGAAATTCAGCATTTTACACTTATGGCACCCACTGTGGCTGGCGGCGCCATGGGGTCAGCTATGACGTGGCCACGTATCAAGACCACTCCACAACTGCTAAGAGCCCACGATCCCCACTTTCTCCACCATAATGCACCCATGGCGGGCGCCATGAGCCTGTGGCGGGCGCCACAAGGCTAAAACTTTTCCATCCACTTTTTAGTGGAGGGGCATCCTGGTCTTTTCCCATTTAAATTTTGCATATAAATAGGACTTTAGAATTTTGTTTTTATCATCCAAACTTAGAATCTCTTAGGCATATATCAGTTTTAAAGTAGTAATCACTTCACATCGGGGTGTTACTACAATCGAGTGATCGAGTCTTGGAGCACTTTGGGAGGAAGTTCATCCTGCCGCCATTTTATTTCCAGTTCGTATTTTATTTTTCCGCACTCGCTTTACTTTATTTAATTTCCACATTTCCTTACTTTATTTATTTCCCGCACTCGCTTTACTTTGTTTATTTCTCGCACTCGCTTTACTTTCATTTATTACCCGCACTCGCACTACTTTCGTTTATTTCCCGCACTCGCACTACTTTTATTTACTTTCTGCACTCGCACTAAATACTTTTATGAAAAATAATAAAATGAACTTTTACTTTACCATGTCTAACTAAATTTATAAAGGTTAGAATGTAAGGATTATAATTGAACCGGTAATCCGTACAACTATTAGTAGAAACGCTTAAGGGCTATTTTAACTTTCAATATAAGTTTCATGTTCTTTAAAGTCCCGTTGGGTAAGATCGAAAGCCGTCCAACGCCTATTTAACTTAATTGTTTTTAACTATTTCAAAAACAACCTAAAGAGCTTTGTCTAGTTCATTAGGAGTTTTTAGATTTAAAAGATAGGATATTTTAAAACTATTTTCGGACGCGTTAAGAAGTTTAGAGTCTGGTTCATAAGAACCTCTTTTTGCTAAGAAATCCAGGTCAAAATACTTTTCAACTTAGTCAAGATACTATATTTCTTAAAAATAGGTTTACTACTCTAACTCAGTACACGCCTTTTTATTCATGATAATAGGAGGGGTTGATTAGAGAGTACAACTCGGTTCTGAATACGCGAAAGCGACAGTTCCTGTTAAATTAGTTCTTTTCAAAGTAGAAAACATTGCCCATAAGTAGTTCTATTAACAAGTATTGGATTATCAATTGGTTATGTGAATTGTATTCGAACCTGTCTTTATCAATTAATTTTAATTTACAATTTTATTTATCATTACGCACCCTTTAAAACCATTATCTTTAATTTCCTTAGATACACACCATAACAACAGATACAATAGATTGACACTTGGTCTCTGTGGATTCGACAATCTTTTATATTACTCTGACGTGTTCGTACACTTGCGAAAAACACGCATCAAGTTTTTGGCGTCGTTGTCGGGGACTAATTTCGTCAAATTTCATACCCTGTAGTTATACCGTTTAGACTAAGGTTGTTACCTGCCGGTCAATGCGAAAGAATCGCAGTGCCGAAAGCTTAGTAGACCCTCTAGCTGAACCTGAACGTTACGCTCGCGCACGTTTATTTTTCCATAGAATTAGGAGAGCTATGGATGAAGATCAAAACCGAAGACCTCTTAAGGACTTTGCCCAACCATCAAACAAGGAACCTAGTTCCAGTATAGTAAACCCCGTTATCCCAGCTAATAATTTTGAACTTAAACCATCCCTGCTGCAATTAGTACAGCAGAGACAATTTGCATGTCTTGCTACTGAGAACCCAAATCAACATTTAAAAAACTTTCTTTAGTTAACAGATACCTTTAAAACCAATGGAGCTCCTCCTGAGGCGATACGTTTAAGATTATTTCCTTTTTCCCTCAGAGATAAAGCTCTATCATGGTTAGATTCTCTTCCACCCAATTCCATAACAACTTGGGAAGACCTTAGAAAAGTATTCCTTGCTAGATATTTTCCCCCGAGTAAGACCGTTGTTCTTCGAAACCAAATAAACAGATTTATCTAAAACCAAGGAGAATCGTTGTTCGAAGCCTGGGAGAGATATAAAGAGCTATTAAGAGCATGCCCACATCATGGTTTAGAAAACTGGCTAATCATTCAAACCTTCTATAATGGACTTCATTATAACACTAAGATGACCATCGACGTTGCCGCTGGTGGCGCACTGATGAACAAACCTTACCCTGAAGCTAGTGCCCTTATCGAAGATATGGCCCAAAACCATCAATCATGGGGAGTAGAACGAGCGACAATGGAAAAGAAGGAAGTCCAAGGAGGAATACATGAGTTAAGCTCTATAGACATGATGCAAGCTAAAATGGACGCGTTGGCCCTTAGAGTCGAACATATGTGTACAACCCCGAATACTATAGCTGCAGTTTCGTCGAATTGTGAGATATGTGGGACGCAAGGACATCAATCCGCATAATGCAATTTGTTAAATGAGACCAACTCTGAACAAGTGAACTACACCCAAGGGAACCCATTTTCAAACACCTACAACCCAGGATGGAGGAATCACCCAAACTTCTCCTATAAAAATAATAACCCTATCCAAAATACCGCACCTCCGAGACAACAAGGTTACCAAGCCCCGAGAACAAATCAACCTATGCAACCTGTATCACCAAAACTGAGCCTTGAGAAAATTATGGAAAATTTTATCACTGCCCAGACACAACAAAACAAAGAGTTCATGAACCAAAACGTCCATGTTAACAAACTAATTACCCATTTAGGAACCAAGGTTGACCAAATTATTACACACAATAAGATGCTTGAAACCCAGATCTCTCAGGTAGCTTTAAACCAAGCCCCTTAGACTACACCTGGAGGACAGTTCCCTGGACAAGCTTAACTGAACCCGAAAGGGCAAGCAAATGTCATTACTCTACGAAGTGGAACCGCTTATAAGGAACCCTTAAACCCTAGATTGAGTGAGCCCGAAACTTCTGAGAGAAATAAAGAGAAGGAACTAGAGGAATATGAAAACCAGGAAAGTCAAGAAAAAGGAGAAGAACCTAAAAACAAAATCTATGTACCACCACCGCCATACAAACCACCAATACCATACCCGCAAAGACTAAATCAAACCCAAATCAATAACTAGTATCAAAAATTCGTTAAGGTTATAGAAAAACTTCACGTAGAAATCCCCTTTACAGAAGCCATCACCCAAATACCTTGTTACGCAAAGTTTCTCAAAGAAATACTTACAAACAAACGTAGACTTGAAGATCCAAAACCTGTGGAATGTAATTCTATTTCCGAGAATAAGTTAGCAAAGAAAGATAAAGATCCCGGAAATTTTTCCATTCCTTGTATTTTGGGGAATCATGTCATCAAAAAAGCTTTTCTAGACTTAGGAGCTAGTATGAGCTTAATGCCTTTAGCAGTTTGTGAAAGGTTAAACTTAGGAGAATTACAACCTACTAAGATGTCACTTCAATTAGCCGATAAATCCGTTAAATAACCTATAGGCATACTTGAAGACGTCCCTGTTAGGATAGGTCAACTGTTTATACCTACTGATTTTGTTGTCATGGACATTAAAGAAGACGACGACATACCGATCCTCCTAGGTAGACCATTCTTATCAACCGTTGGAGCCATAATAGATGTTAAAAAAGGAAAACTAACCTTTGAGGTAGGTAATGAGAAGATAGAATTCGTACTCCCGAAATTTCTTATGGCACTTGTAATAGGAGATGCTTGTTATGCCTTAGATATCATTGATGAATGCATTAGGGAATTAGAACAGGAAGAAGAAACTGAATCAATAAAATTGCCATCAACTCTTATCTGGGAAAATGACAGTTATAAAAAACCCTACATTGATGATAACCTTCACGAATGTTTATCTCTTACCCCAGATCTTATGCCTTGCCCTATGAAACCAACCGTAAAACTTAAGGAACTGCCTAAGAACCTGAGATATGAATTTCTTGATGAAGAAATGGACCGTCCAGTTATAGTCAGTGCTGCCTTAAACCAAGAGGAAATAAACCAATTGTTAGATGTTTTACGAAGGTACCCCCCATCCTTAGGATATAAGATCTCTGATCTAAAAGGAATAAGCCCATATGTATGCATGCATCATATTTTGCTCGAAGAAGATTCAAAACCCTCCAGAGAACACCAAAGAAGAATAAATCCTATGATGAGTGAAGTAGTTAAGACTGAAGTTCTTAAGTTACTAGAGGAAGGTATAATATATCAGATCTCAGACAGTAAATGGGTAAATCCTGTGCATGTAGTACCTAAGAAGGGAGGCATCACAGTCGTGCAAAACGAGAAGGGCGAACCTGTAGCAAAACGAACTGATGGAGGTTGGCGTATGTCCATAGACTATAGAAAATTAAATAAAGCAACTAGGAAGGATCATTTCCCTTTACCGTTCATAGACCAAATGTTGGAGCGCCTATCCAGACACTCTTACTTTTGTTACCTAGATGGATATTCAGGATTCTTCCAAATACCTATTCACCCCGAAGATCAAGAAAAAACTACCTTTACATGCCCTGTTGGAACTTTTTCCTATAGACGAATTCCTTTTGGACTCTGTAATGCCCAGCCACTTTCCAACGCTGCATGATGTCTATCTTTGCAGACTATCTAGATGGAACCATGGAAGTATTTATGGACGATTTCTCAGTTTGTGGATTTGATTTCAAAAACTATTTTATCAACCTTGAGAAAATCCTGGAAAGATGTGTGGAGGTAAACCTTGTGCTAAATTGGGAAAAGTCTCATTTCATGGTTACCAAAGGGATTGTTTTAGGACATATAGTCTCCGAAAAGGGAATAGAGGTAGACAAAGCCAAAATAGAAGTCATAGAGAATCTAAAACCTCCGAAGACTATCAGGGAAATAAGAAGTTTTCTTGGACATGTCGGATTCTACCGACGTTTTATCAAGGACTTCTCCAAAATAACAAAGCCCTTAACTAGCCTTTTAATGAAAGACGCTGAATTCATCTTAGATGAAAAATGTACTGAAGAATTTAACCTCTTGAAGCAAGCTTTGATTTCAACACCTATAATGAAACCCCCTGATTGGTCAGAACTGTTTGAGATAATGTGTGACGCTAGTGACTATGCTGTTGGAGCCGTTCTAGGTCAGAGAAAAGATAAAAAGTTACACGTAATTTATTATGCCAGTAGAACCCTAGACGCTGCCCAACTCAACTACGCAACAACTGAAAAAGAGCTCCTAGCTGTAGTTTTCGCCATAGACAAATTTAGATCTTATCTAGTAGGAGCCAAAATTATAGTTTACACCGACCATGCTGCCATTCGTTACTTACTAAGTAAAAAGGATGCCAAACCTAGGTTACTTCGATGGATTCTGTTACTGCAAGAATTTGATTTAGACATCCGTGATAAGAAAGGCACAGATAATGTAGTATCTAATCACCTTTCTATTCTAGAATACCTGAAACCTGACTCAGTACCCATAAATGACGATTTTGCCTATGATAGACTGATAGCCAAACTAGAAACCATTGAAGACGATAACCCAGACCCACATGAGCATTCTCAAAAATCCTTAGCCATAAGTAATGTGCCCTGGTATGCAAAATTTGTTAATTATCTAGCCACTGACATCATACCCCCCGATCTAAATTACCACCAAAAGAAGTTCTACAGTGATGTAAGAAACTTCTATTGGGACGAATCATTTCTTTTCAAGAGAGGTAAAGATGGAATTTTCTGTCGTTGTGTCCCGGAAGAGGAGGTACATAATATAATTGAGCATTGTCACTCTACACCCTATGGTGGACATGCAAGCACCTCTAAGACCTACGCCAAGATTCTTCAAGCTGGCCTATTCTGGCCTACCATGTGGTGTGATGTCCCTGTTTTCATTGTCAAATGTGACAGATGCCATCGTACAGGAAATATTTCAAGACATAATGAAATTCCTCTAAGAAATATCCAAGAAGTAGAACTCTTCGACGTATGGGGTATAGACTTTATGGGACCGTTCCCACCATCTTTAGGAAACCAGTATATCTTAGTAGATGTTGACTACGTGTCTAAATGGATTGAAGCTATCGCCGCATGCACGAATGACACCAGAGTAGTCATCAAATTATTTAAAAATTATATATTTCCCAGATTTGGAACACCCCGTTTAGTCATAAGTGATGGAGGATCACACTTCATATCGAGAATATTTGATAAACTTTTAAGCAAATATGGAGTCAAACATAGAGTAGTAACATCATACCACCCACAGACTAATGGACAAGTAGAAGTATCTAATAGGGAGATTAAACAAATTCTTGAGAAGACTGTCTCTATATCTAGAAAAGATTGGTCGCAGAAACTTCAAGAAGCATTATGGGCCTACATAACCGCTTTCAAAACCCCTATAGGAACAACCCCTTATCAATTAGTCTATGGAAAATCATGTCACTTACCTTTTCAGTTAGAGCATAAGGCCTATTGGGCCATCAAAACTTTGAATTTGGATTACCTAACTGCTGGTGAAAAACGTATCCTTGATATCCACAAATTAGAAGAGCTCAGACAATCAGCCTACGAAAATGCCATTATATACAAAGAAAGAACAAAATCTTGGCATGACAAAAGAATCATAAGAAAATACTTCAAAATAGGCGATCATGTTCTTCTGTTCGATTCTAGGTTACGACTTTTTCCAGGAAAGCTTCGTTCAAGATGGACTGGCCCTTTTGAAGTATCTAAGATTCTAAGATCTGGAGCTATTGAAATCAAGAACCAAACATGTATACCATTCATCGTCAATGGACAAAGACTGAAGCCCTACGAAGGAGGTGACATTCCACCAACATACTCCAACCATACTCTAAGTGATCCACCAAATCCTTCGAATGATGTATAAAATCCGGTCGTCGAGTTAATGACGTTAAACAAGCGCTGCATGGGAGGCAACCTATGGTTTTCTTATCTTACTTTTATTTATTTTTACTTTATTTTAATTTGTTTACTTTATTATTCTATCAGGACTAACGATTGAATGTTTTATGTGATTTCAGGACCCTTGTTTGCTAACCTTGTGCAGAATGCAGAATCCCGACGACATGCACATGGCCTTCAGAGATGACGCACAGAGAGAGTGTTACTATGTCCACATGAGACGCCCTATGGAACCTACACGGTACCCAGACCAAGATTACATGGATGCCTTGGGGATAGAGCCAAACATCAGATTCTTATGCCACCAACTCCAGTGGGACCAGTTCGACGATATGAACAATACTTATAGGAACTTGACTCTAGATTTCCTCAGCTCGTTTAATCATGACCCCTGGGCTGGACCCGATGGACATGTTGTTTTCAGGTTGTTCGGGACTGAATACTCTTTCTCTCACAAAGAGTTTGGTGATTTACTAGGTTTTCAGACTACTCCTGATACTATTCCAGAGACACTGATGGGGTACTTTATGAGCAGAGAAGTGGAGAAGTTTTGGAGTAACATCTCAGGTAGAGGGAGCCAAGATCCTTCCACTCAGTTTTCTCAGGTCATCCACAACCCTGTGTTAAGGTACTTCCAGATGATTCTAGCACACTCTTTCCTCGGTTTTCCAGATACAGGGATTTTTTTTAAAAACGTTCACCTCTTTAATAAATAAAATCTTGACTTTTTGTTAAGTGACTTTGCTGAGTGATGAGGATATTTTCCTGATGTTTTGTGCGACTCAGTCACGCCCAGTTGCTTGTGGCAACTTTCTGTTGAAGGGTTTTGCTAGTGTCACCAGGTCATCTGTAGGCATTATACATGTCGGTGGGATTGTTACACAGATTTCTACTGCATTGGGTTTGTCTCGCAAATTATTACATCTCAGGACCTTCTGCAGCTACACCACCATGGATGTCGACTTTTGTCTTGACAGAGGATTGATGAGGATGGCCTCTTTTGAGCCCAACATGTTTAGATTAATGATTGACGGAAAAGTGATAAACTACTTCACATTACCTGACTCGCTGATGATCAGTGTCCACGAACCTGCTAATTAGAGTTATGCTTTAGAGGGTTATGGAGAGACTGTCGAAGAGCCAAAATCACCTCCCGCCGCTGAGTACACTCCTACACCTCCTTCTCCCCGAATCACTGTTATGTCTAAAAATATGTCTTTGCAGCCGCCTGATCTACAGACCCATATTTATGAGCTCCGCAGGGAGACTGCCCGAATCAAACAGGAAGTAGCGGACTTGGTATTACAGATTGAGGTATCTGACCTGACCCATGCCATAGAGGCAGATGCTCTATATCAATAGATTAGAGAGCTTCAGAGGGAGATTGTTGAGATTCGTGGATCGGACCAGGCAGAGAAGCCTACCACATGATCGTTTTACACTGACTTTATTGCTCTAGTATTTAATATTTCATACTTTATTTTATTTTATTTCTCGCATCTCCATACATATTTTATTTTATCACATATGCTACATTTTCCATGTATTTTTGTTGACAATCATTTATATATATATATGCCTTATTATATGCATGAGTGTTTATATATATGTGTCTCTAATAAACACAAAAAATAATAATAATAAAAAAATATATTTTTCTCTATGTTTAATATTTGTTCAAGGTATGCAAGCTTTGTGCCTTAGAAGAAAGAAGAAAACGATATCCGGACCCCCCCGAAGACCAAAGGTACGCAAAGCCCACTTGGGGAATTTAAAAAAAATGGCCCATAAGGAAAATGACCTTATGGCGCCCGCCATAGGCCTATGGCGTCCACCACGCCGTTCCACCTTAATTCGGGGCAGATTCATCTCCCCCACCATTTTCACACTTTCAAACTTCCAAAACCCATTTTTCCATCTTCCAAAAACCCCAATGAATCCCATTAAAGCTCCCACCATTCTCATACATTCACCATCTATAAAACCCATCCAAAATCCATTTTTATTTTCATTCACCACAAACCATAAAAATCCAATCTTTATCATTTCCTACATAAACCACTCTTCACCATATTCAACTTCTCAAGGAGCAACAACAATGGAGTTCAACGGATATATTCTTCGCGATGGAAAACCGAGAGATAGGCAGAGAAAGATCATTCAAAGGCTTCAGAGTCGAGAAATTCTCTCGACTAGGTACGTAGATGTTACTGTCTGTACTCTTTGGGTTTGTATCATAGTGTTTTTCATTTATTAGATTTTCTAGGCTTGCATAATATTTTTGTGAATCAAGAACCCACCTTTGAGAGGCTGACAATTGAATGTTTAAGTTCTTTAATATACTCTATCAGTCCTAACACTGCTAGCATAGTCAGTACTATTAATTTTAGACTGTTTGGAATTGAATACGAATACAGTATCGGCGAACTAACAGGCTTGTTAGGAATCCTTCATTGGGAGGGTGCTATATGTGAGGCATCTTTGGATTCGGAATGGTCGGCCGAAGTATTTTCCTTCTGGCAGAGGCTATCAAGTACTTCAATAAATTCATTTGAAGGAATACTTGCGTCGACCATCTATAACTCGGCCATAAGAGTTTTCAGATATCTTTTGGCATGTACTATTTTTGGCCAGGAGAGTCCAAATAAGGTAAATGCTTAAGAGCTTCTATTTTTGCAAGGAAACCTCACAAATAGTCATATCAATCTGTCCCGTTTATGCTTGCACACATGGCTTTAACTGTTAATAAAACATGACTGATTGTTATTGGATGACTTGTTACGTCTATTGCTCGGGCCCTTAACCTGAACAATGAGATAGCTACACTTGAACCCCTACCTCCTCGCACAATTAACTTAAAATTTCTAAAAGACATGAAATTGTGCCGAACAAGGAGAGCAGGTGGTTATGAGTTGATGGTTCATGGGGTAGCTATCTCATCTATTGCTTTACCTTGCAGTAGACGTACTGATGTACGTCATGAAAGGAACTGGACCTATGATTTGAATGCTCCACTTGTTTTGGGTCCACTTCCTCCTAATATTCTTGATGGGGAGGGACATGACACTGATGAAGAATATGATCGGAGAGAGCATTCTCCCGTACCTCACGTGTCCCCCCATCATCCTTCATAGTCACACACCGCACCATCTTCCTCTAACCCTGTTGCAGGTGCTACTCCTGGTTTCTATATCACTGAGGAGATGTGGCGTGATATGACGGCTAGAGAGGAAAAGCGAGACGGCCTACTCTCTACCATTTCACAACAACTGGCGGACAATATGATCTACATGGAACAATCGCGATTGGTTTCAGATCGTTCTTACGGGAACGTTTGTCGCACCTTGATCGATATCACATCAGAGCAGGCCCGCCAGCGAGAAGTCAAATGCCGACACTACCAGCTTATGGAGGCCACTCACGGTTCCATCTAGGTAACCTTCGAGAGGTCCGAAGTGCCCAGGCTGCCTTATTGGCACGACTTGACCAGAGGGACCAGCAGCGCAGTAGATGCTGTCGTTCCAGACGAGCACAGCAGGACGGCGAGGGCACCAATGCTCCTCCGCAGTAGTTTTCCAGGTTACTCTCCTTATCTTATTTCGAAACATTAAGGACAATGTTCGATTTAAGTGTGGGAGGGGATTTTATTGCTTTATGTTATTTCCCTTTTTAGTTATTTATTTGCTTTCTATTATTTTCCTTTTCAGTTAGTTATTTATTTTAAGTTTTTTTAGATAATGCATGAGTCTGACGAGTCACCAGTATAGTGTATCTTTAGTACACCCTCATTTTCCCCATTTCCTTAGCCTTACCAAAAAATTTCAAAAGAAAACAATGTTGTTTCACATGTTTTTTGGGCTTTAAGACAGGTTTGGATTAGGATGTGGTGACTTAGGTGAACTTTTTGAAACATCAGTATCGTTCTAGCACCATAGACTTCTTGAATATAGGAATCACTCTTAAACCCCACACCCCATTGCCTTTATTATCATTCAAAAAATTGTCCTAAGTAGTTTATTCTAGTAGTCAGCTCCGGCCTAAGCATGCTCTACGTAGGGGGCCGATGAACATAAGTGAATGATCCAGTGCTAATAAAAAAGAGAAAAAGGCAAACTCTGGGATAGGTGACCCTCACAAAGTCATTTAAACCAAAAAGAGAAAAAACAATTCTTGCCACAAAAAGAAAAAAATTGCAGTCACCTATTGTTAGTTGGTTCAGCGGTATCTGGCACTGAACTTTGTAGGGCGGATTACGATCTGATCCCCCACAACTACATTTAGGTCAAATAAAAAAGGGTTTACACATGCTTATGTGCCAGAAACCCTATGATATGGATCAGAATCACTAACTGGTTACTCTACTATGAAGCATGTACGGATAACATGCTTAATGTGATTGCGCCTGAATGAAAGGGACCCAAAAAGAGATGAAAAGATAGGCTTAGGTAATGTGGGATGATATGGGTTGGTTAATATAGGATTGAAGTTTATGTCCGTGTCATTATGATACCCTTGGTTCACTTAGTTAGTACCTGTCACTGCAACTTGACCTAAACTTAGAAGCCCTTTTAGCCCAAATCACGTGTTGACACCAGTTTTCTTCGTTGAGCTTTAAATGTTTGCTTGAGGACAAGCAAAGGTCTAAGTGTGGGAGGATTTGATAACACTAAATTTCACCGTATTTCTGACTCCGATCTCACATGCATTCTAGGTCTTTATTGCTATTTTGTTATGTTATTACTTTGTTTTTCTTTATTTTCAGGTTTTTAATGTAATTGGGGGCTAAATCGAGAAAAGGAGCGAAAAAGGAGCTGAAAAGAATAAAAATCAAGAAATTCAGCATTTTGCACTTACGACACCTACTGTGGCTGGCGCCATGGGGTCATCCATGACGTGGCCACGTCTCAAGACCACTCCACAACTACCAAGAGCCCATGATCCCCACTTTCTCCACTATAACGCACCCATGGAGGGCGCCACAAGGCTAAAACTTTCCCTCCACTTTTTAGTGGAGGGGGCATCCTGGTCTTTTCCCATTTAAAGTTTGCCTATAAATAGGACTTTAGAATTTCGTTTTTATCATCTAAACTTAGAATCTCTTAGGCATATATCAGTTTTAAAGTAGTAATCACTTCACATCGGGGTGTTACTACAATCGAGTGATCGAGTCTATATATGTCTGTGTGATCGAGTCTTGGAGCACTTTGGGAGGAAGTTAATCCTGCCGCCATTTTATTTCCAGTTCGTATTTTATTTTTCCGCACTCTCTTTACTTTATTTACTTTCCGCATTGCCTTACTTTATTTATTTCCCGCACTCTCTTTACTTTGTTTATTTCTCGCACTCGCTTTACTTTCATTTATTACCCGTACTCGCACTACTTTTGTTTATTTCCTGCACTCGCACTACTTTTATTTACTTTCCCCACTCGCACTAAATACTTTTATGAAAAATAATAAAATGAACTTTTACTTTACCATGTCTAACTAAATTTATAAAGGTTATAATGTAAGGATCATAATTGAACCGATAATTCGTATAACTATTCGTAGAAACGCTTAAGGGCTATTTTAGCTTTCAATATAAGTTTCATGTTCTTTAAAGTCCCGTTGGGTAAGATCGAAAGTCGTCCAACGCCTATTTAACTTAATTGTTTTTAACTATTTCAAAAACAGCCTAAAGCGCTTTGTCTAGTTCATTAGGAGTGTTTAGATTTAAAAGAAAGGAGATTTTAAAACTATTTTCGGACGCGTTAAGAAGTTTAGAGTCTGGTTCATAAGAACCTCTTTTTGCTAAGAAATCCAGGTCAAAATACTTTTCAACTTAGTCAAGATACTATATTTCTTAAAAATAGGTTTACTACTCTAACGTAGTACGCACCTTTTTATCTGTGACAATAGGAGGGGTTGATTAGAGAGTACAACTCGGTTCTGAATATGTGAAAGCGACAGTTCCTGTTAAATTAGTTCTTTTCAAAGTAGAAAACATTTCCCATAAGTAGTTATATTAACAAGTACTGGATTATCAATTGGTTATGTGAATTTCATTCGAACCTGTCTTTATCAATTAATTTTAATTTACAATTTTATTTATCATTGTGCACCCTTTAAAACCATTATCTTCAATTGCCTTAGATACACACCATAACAACAGATACGATAGATTGACACTTGGTCTCTATGGATTCGACAATCATTTATATTACTCTGACGTGTTCGTACACTTGCGAAAAACATGCATCAGCCATCTACCCTCCATAAGGGAGCACAACATAATCAACAACACCTCAATCCACACAATGGGATTGAAGCCTCAAATCAACATAAGGAATGTTATGAATGCACGATGTAACAACAATAACAACATAATCATCTTTATCAACATTTGCATCAACATTCATTCATTATTCATTTACTTAGTCTATTCATATTACTAATACTTCTTGACATAATTTATTTACAACATATTCATCATTACATCATTTCATCATTATTATTATTACACATTTGACCTAATATAGCATGGTAATAATTCACAGTAATAATACAACAACATGGCACAACAAAATAAAGCATCATAAGTCATCAAACAAAAGAAAGTATTTTTCTGAATTCTATAGGTCTCGCTAAGCGAGGAAGCTAGCTCACTAAGCGAGTAACTCACGAGTTTTGAATTTCCAAAATTCTCATGTGCTCGCTAAGCGAGCTCGTTCTCACTAAGCAAGAAGGCGATTTTTTGCTGAAAAACCCTGCGATTTCTGCATATGACAGCCACACCCAAACATCCCCAAAACATCATATTGCATCAGAAAACAGCAGAAAATGACCAAATAATACATGATAATCATATATTCATCATTATTAACATCTAACAACAACTAATCATCAAAACCTATCAACAAATTACCCAACCCTAAGGTTTCCCCTCAAAAAACCCTTTTTCTCATAAAACAAATTCAAATATTATGAACAATGAAAGAGACTACTCCCCATATCTTGATCAATTGAGTCTTCTCTTTCACTCTTAATCAAAGTCCCTCCGTGTCTCCTTGTGAGTAACTTTCACTTTCACCGAAACACGATTATGAAATTTTGATTGTACTCTTCTTTTCTCATAAACCACTCAAAAGACAATCTTGCCCCTTAGACCTCCAACCTCTTTTATTTTATTTTTCTTTAATAATAATATTTAAATAATATCCTATTATTATCATATCATTATTTTTAATAAAATAATTCTTTTTCCTTAATATTCCAAAAAATACCTTCAAATACCACTTATTCATAAATAATTACATTTAATAATTAAATTATGAAATTGGGGTGTTACAACTCTCCCCCACTTTAGGAATTTTTGTCCTCGAAATTGTTACCCGAAGAAAACAGAGTTGGATACGACTCCTTTATCTGATCTTCACATTCCCAAGTCCAACTTTCACCTGCTGGTCCAACCCACATTACCTTTACTAAGGCAATCTATTTTCCTGGAAACTGCTTCATTTCTCGACCATCTATCCGTAATGGTAAAGCTTCAACAGTCAAATTATCTCTTACCTGAACATCATCCATCCAAATCACATGCGATGGATCGCACACATACTTCCTTAACTGCGACACATGGAACACATCATGCAAATTCGCAAACGATGGTGGTAATGTAATCCGATATGCTACCTCTTTGATCCTTTGCAAAATCTGATACGGACCAACAAAACACGAAGTGAGCTTCCTAGACTTCAAAGCTCTCCCAACACCCGTCACCAGAGTAACTCTCTAGAACACATGATCTCCCTCTTGGAACTCAAATGCTTTTATTCTCTTACCATGATAACTCTTCTGCCGACTCTGAGAAACCTTCGCTCTTTCTTGTATCATCTTAATCTTCTCAGTCATCTTTTGCACAATCTCAAGTCCGAGTACTGCACTATCGCTTGATTCATACCAACCCAATGGAGTCTGACATCTTCTACCATACAATGCTTCATACGGTGCCATTCAAATACTGGTATTATACTATTGTTGTAGATAAACTCAATCAACGAAAACTGACTATCCCACGATCTTCCTTGATCCAACACACAAGCCCAAGTAAATCCTCTAAAAATTGGATAGTCCTCTATGTCTGACCATCTGTCTACGGATGATAAGCAAAGCTTATCCTCAACTTAGTACCCAAAGCATCTTGCAAACTCTTCCAAAATCTCGATGTAAACCACAAATCTATATCTGATATGATACTCGACAGTATCCCATGCAACTTCACAATCTCTTCAATATACAACTCATCTAACTTCTACAAAGAATAATTAATCTTCATTGGCAAGAAATGGGCCGACTTAGTCAATCTATCTACAATTACTCAAATAGAATTATTTCCAGCAGTATTCGGAAAACTTGTCACAAAATCCATGGAAATGTTATCCCACTTCCATTCTGGAATATTCAACGGCTGCATCATACCTAACGGTTTCTGATCTTCAATCTTCGACTTCTGACAAGTCAAGCATGCATACACAAATTCAGCAACATCCTTCTTCGTACCTGGTAACCAAAACAATTTTTGTAAATCATGTTACATCTTCGTAGCACTAGGATGCATACTCAATCGACTATGATGTCCTTCTTCTAAGATACTCTTCTTAATTTCCGGAACACCAGGAATACACACTCTATCCCGAAATCTCATCACACCATTCTCATCAACTCAGAATTCACCTTTTTACCTTGGTTTATCAAAGTCAATTGACCAACCAACTTCAAGTCAGATTGTTGTCCTTCATGGATCCTTTCCATAATATTATTGGTCAACTTCTCTGCCTTATATTCAGTTCCTTCTGATCAAACAAATATTTCAAACTCTTGTGATAACTGAACACATCAAATCTCGAACCAAAGAGATAATGTCTCCAGATCTTCAACACAAATACCACGGCTACTAAATCCAAATCATGTGTAGGATAATTCCTTTCATGAACTCTCAATTGTCTTGAAGCATAAGCAACCACTTGACCATTTTGCATCAAAACTCCTCCAAGTTCCATCTTCGACGCATTATAATACACTACGAACGACTTATTCGGATTCAGAAAAAACAACACTGGAGCAATTGTTAACTTCTTCTTCAACTCTACAAAACTCTTTTCACACGTAACATCCCACACGTAAGCTTGGCTCTTTCGAGTCAACTGAGTCAAAGGTAGCGCCAACTTTGAAAAACCTTCTATAAACTTCCTATAATAACCTGTTGTAATACCCCAAAATTTGCCCTCTCATTTTCATGGCATCTAGCATATCACATTGCATTCATGTTCCCGGAATTTCATACATTGCATAAATAATAATAAAAAAATAATACAAACAATCATCATTGGCATACGGATGAAGCAGGTGATCAGGTGTTACTCGGTTTCGGAAGGAAAATGATCTCATAAAATATGGCTAAGCATTTCCATGATTTCCCACCAAAAGAGCAAAAAATCATATTTTTCTACCGTTAATCGGTTAACGCTGGTGAAATTTGGAAAAAATTTAAATGTTGGTTGTGTGGTTTCCCTCCATTCCCTACTTCACATTGTATTAAACTTTCCCCCACTTTCTAGATCCTTCTACCACCTTCCTATGAAATATTCCAAGAAATATTTCAAGGAATATTCTAGAAACCCTAACTAACTTTAACAAACTCCTAAGCTAGCTCCTAACCTCATTTTCATAACCTAATGCCAAAACCAATTCCTAACCCAAAGCTCACTCCAAGCCTAGTTCCTATATAAGTCATTTTCACTCCAAACCTCGGAAAAACCTCATTTTTCAATTTCATCTCAATTCTCTCATTTTCTTCCATTTCCCAAACTCACCAAAGCTTCATCATCAAGATCTTCCAAGTTTCACATCGAAACTTGAAAGATCGGAAGCTTAGCCTTCATCATATTCACCAATTCAGCAGATAATTGAAGGATTCGATACGGTAGCGGTGTTTATTTCACTATTAAGAAGCGTTCCGGATCGATTGCATTTATTTTGAACTCTCGCAGATCGAAGCTTGGAACCTCCGATATTCTCTTCGTTTGTGCATTGATCAACTCACAACAATCACCAAAGCAAGCCTCCGCTTTATAGGTTGGTGGATCCGAAACCGTTTCTTGCTTTAAATTATTTCTCTTCATCTCGCCGTAAGGCATTCTTCGATTGTTTGTGTTTGTGATGCTTTATTTGGTTTGATCTTTCGTAGCTAGAAGCGTAGCTTGTTCATAGTGCTAATATGTGTTAGAAAGCTATATTTAGATAGCAATTTCGTGCTAATTTGGTAATGGTTGTATTAGGAGCTTAGGAAATAAGTCGATAGCTAGAAGTGCTTTTTTCCTCACTGTTTTTTCATTCTGGTTCAGTGTTAACCGGTTAACACCCAGGGTTAACTGGTTAACACGTTGTTTTTTCCCTCTATTTAACTGATTTTCAAGCCCGTTAACCGGTTAACCTTGGGTGTTAACCGGTTAACGCTGTACTGAGTTGGCTTTTTGAGTTTTGTTTTTGCATGTTTGTGCATCACTCTTCCTCTTACCACCTTAGCTTGTTAGATCATGATTTTAAGGAATTTTCAGGAGCTAGTTTAGGACACGCACGCTTAGTTTTGATAACTTTCGACGCATGGAAGCCAATTCACTAATAAACATTTCCAAGAATTCGTAACCTCGGTAGGGACCAAATAGCACTTCGCCTCAATTGAACATCCTCATACTAACGGACAGGACGATGCTGCAAACAGGGTGATCCTAAGGGGATTAAAACGAAGGCTAGACGAGCATGAAAAGCGTTGGGTCGAAGAGTTGCATAGCGTACTTTGGGCATACAGAACCACTCCCCATTCGACGACCGAGGAATCCCCATTCCGACTAGCTTATGGGACCGAAGCGGTCATACCCATATAAATGAATATCTTGTCAAGGCAAACAGAATCGCCCATGGATCAAGACACCAATTCTAAGATGCTTCGCGAAGAGCTCGACCTGGTCGAAGAAATCCAATCGGGGGCTACTCTTTGAGAAACCGCCCTCAAGCAAAAAATAGCAGCTCGACACGACGCCAATGTCATCAGACGAGCGTTCGAGGTTGGCAGTCTCGTTATGAGGAGAAACCACAAAGACTCCCGAGAGGGGAAGTTGGCCCCCAATTGGGAAGGTCCATATCGTATCTGAGCAAAGACCGAAAATGGAGCCTATTACTTAGAAAATCTACAAGGGGAAGAGCTCGCTCGGCCGTGGAACACCGAGAAACTCAAACAATACTACAGCTAATACAAACGTCACCCCTGCTTGACTTCAAGACGAGGAGCAGACGGTCCGACCAACCTGCGTGCCTAGGTACAAGCATTGCATTCCAATATCTTTTAACCATCAGAACCCCCTCGTACCCGAGGGAGGTAAATGTCACACGAACAAATACTCAAACGAGTCTGTCGTTGCCTAAGTACCACGACCAGGCAGAACCCAGCTCACGACGGGACGTCCAAGCCACGAAACCCGGGCCATAGTCTTGACTTGGGCGCCGCATCAGAGCAAGCCTATACACATCTGTTTGGTTCCCCTAACCAACGGATCATACCTTTCAACAAGCATTTCCCCCTACTCGAGCAAGTCATTGCATTTCTATGATCATTGTTACGACCAAACGAGTGTCGAGCATAAAACACTTAGCGAAATTTACGCATTCAAGATAATGGTCCTCCGACGGATGAGCAATTACTTATAACAATAAAAATACTGCAAAGGTGATGAAACGACCACCAAGGTCAGAAACTTTAATTAAAAGATCGCAACCCCAAGGGGCCGACTTGTTCAAAATTACATTAAATGGGGACCAGGTCCCCGAACAATGAAAATAAAATAAAATTACAACATTACGGCACACATGCCAGATTAGTTCCCTTCCTCTGCATGGGCGTCAGGATGACCCTCTCTCTGGATCGGCTGGACTTCGGGCTGGACAAGTTGGGCGGGTTCCTCGGGTGGGGTATCATGAACAATCATATCATCCGTAACGACGATCTGACAATCCTCGACCTTATACAAATAGTTAATCCGATCAGTGTCAAAATCCATTTCTGGATTAAGTACCCTGATTTGGTCGACGACATTTTGAAAGCTCAGTTTGGTCGACTCCCGCAGATCTTCCAAGTCCTGGTCCAACCTAGCCAAGAAATGCGCCCGAGACAGCAGGCCTTTAGTGTCCTCATCCTCGTCCTCCGTAGGCATGAAGGTATATTTCAGCCTTTTGTTTTGGTCGAACGCCTTCCTCTTATCCACCTCCAACTTAGCTATCACATCGGCATGATCTTTAAGCAACTTGGTCGCCTCCTCGACAGCCTTCTTGGCATTCTCATTGGATGTCTCCAGAAAGGCCTTCAAACGACTGATTTCCCGCTCATGTCCGGCCTCTCCCTCGACCAGCATCGAAGCAATGGTCACCACCCTCATAACGGAACTCGCATCCTGCGCTAATGACAATCGTCGAGCGGGACGATCAATACTCTCGACATACAGGGTGTCCGCCCGTTGAACCTCCAGCGTTGTTCCCTCAAAATAATTGCGTTTCACGAAACAGGGAGATATGGTGAACTTAGGTTTGAGAGAGGCGTTGACGGTCAAATCCATCACAATAGAACCACCCTTTTGCTTCTTCAGTTGGGGTGTCGAGGACACACCTGGGGAACCCTGAGTAATCGGTCCCGAGCCCGAGCCACTCATAGCTTTGCCCGCCATCCGGGTCTGAACCATCTTGAGCTTCCTTTTGTTGCTCTGCCTGATTTTCTCCTGAATCTTGTCCAAGTGCTTGGCCGTGGAAGTTGCAAAAAGACAAAAGGAAATATAGTTAGTACCAGGCAGTGTGAAAATGCGAATTATACGATCAAGACGGTATAAATACCATAAAATTCAGAGACCTCCTGCCTGTTTTTACAGGCAAGAAACCCCGTAACATCAATCAAAGGACGCTCCACGGCCGCGCCCCCGTCATTATCAAGCATCTTTTTGCCCTCCCCGTCTAGTATCAGGACGGGATTAAAAGATGCCACCAGCTTGTGAAACTCCTCGAAGCTAGCCTCATCGTCCTCGTTCAACCTGTCCCCTACTTGGACAAACTCGTTCACCAGCACAACATGGTGAAGGTGATCCTAGGAAAAAGGGAATCTCCAAAGCCATCGAGGGATCTCCCTTCATTATGCGTCGATCTTGGGCATACCGTCGGCATCAGTGTCGGTTCCCATAAAGCTGATTGACCGGGTCGCCTCCTTGTTCGCCGATTCGACCAAAAAATAGTCATCCTTGAACGAGCGAATGGACTCAGAGCGCGCCTTGAAATTTTTGGTCCGCTGATTGAACGAAATGAAGCCTTTCCGAACACCTCATCGCTCTACCTATCGCTGCAAGGAAAACAATCGGAAAAAGAGTGGGAGGGTGTCCCCGGTATCCATATGCAAGAACGTCAGTTCAAATGTCCTCATGAAGGCATAAGAGTTGGGGTGCAGCTGTGAGGGTGCCACCCCTAAGTGGCCCAGCACCGAGCAGGTCAGGTCGCTGAACGACAACCTGACCCCGAGGGTTGTGAAAACATAATCGTGCACCGCGAATTTATTCCCCCCGAAGTCGAAGTATATCCTATCGTCGCTCCTCGGGCATGTCACAATCAAGTGTGCGAGGTCTCCCACCAAAGGAAACGGTTATGTTCGCGGCCGAGCAAAGCTCGAAACCCTATCCAGCAGATCTTCCATAACCCATTCTTCGGGCACCAGATTTTTCTCTTCGTCATCAGTAGCGTCCTGAGCGCCCGCCACCCTACCAGAGGTTGTTGCGGTATCAATATCCTCTGAGGAACTATCGGAACCGCTTGAGACTGTAGCAGAGGAACCAGATTCCTCTCATGTTTCCTCCTCGGATGAGATGTCGAACGGGTCGACGAACACTATTTCACCTGAAAAGTAGAGGAATGACGTCACTGAATTCGATCAAGACATCAAATCCACCCTTCCATTACCTGTCAAGTGAAAGGGCGTGCGACGACCAGAGAACAAAGTCCCCAGCCAAAGCCCTCAAGGGGTTTACTCGCCTAACTATAGTCGACCGCGCGAGCATATAGCAGGAGAGGAACATCACAACGACCATGTGGTCGCTGAGACCCCAAACCCAAAACTTTGGTTGATCTTCAGCCAGAACCACTGCCGAACGCAGTTAGGGTTCCGACGCAAGAAGCATCTCGACTACATCCAAAGCGATCACAAGGAAACGACCCAGATACTCTAAGAGCGACTCATCACTAGGATGACAACTTGCCACTACAGCAACCTAGGAAACTATCTAGATTACTTATTCTACGTTTAAAGACTAGAAATTAACCACATGCATGTCTAAGAAAGGAAAAATGAAGGCAAAAATAGATAAAAATGCTTACCAGATGGTTGAGACATGATGATGATGATTCTGGAAAAAGGTGTACGGTGGTCAGAAAGGTAGCCGCGGTGGTCGACAGACATAGATGGCAACCGGAGAATATGGAAGGCGTCGAGCAGAAAAGCAAAGGAAGAAAAGTCTGAAAATGAAAAGACTACCCCTATTTATAGAGATATGAACACGTGCGTGTAGGCATGACCCCTATCCCTAGGAAATCATGACATACACGATAGTCCCTAGACTAGCCGTCAGAAGCATTAAATTGACATAAATTCCAAAACACGTCACCTCTTCGTTTCCTATCCCTCGGTACCGACCGTCCAATGAGTTGCTTGATTTTCAAAATTTCTCCTACTTCTCCAGAGGAAACCGTTTGATCAAACCAAGTAATATCCGGTTGACACTAAGAGATAGTTCCGAGCAGCTAGCCACCCTTAAGTCATCGCTCCTTCGACCAGAAGCAATGACTTAGGGGGCTCCTGTTCCGGACTGGCCCGATTTTTAGACTTGGGCCCAATCCATATTCTAGCCCATAACGGCCCAACGACTCTTTGGCAAATGACACATCCTCAGTCTGCCCGGAAGTCCCTTCTGATCAGCCATCAGCACCGCCGACCATGATTCACACCCAGCAAGGGTCGAACCCCCAGGATTAGCCGAGCAACGTTTTCCCGACAAGTTCCTCGCTCGGTATTAACATCATCCGACCAGGGTCCCATCCGAGCAGTCTAAGCATCCCCCCAACGGTTAGTTTCTGGAAGTTATCGATTATTGAGGAATCCACGATTCAGACCCAATGAAAGGGACCAATAGCCACGTATTGGGGGTATTATATAAACCCTCTCATTTGAGAGGGTCAGGTATTCAAATTCTTACCCTAAATCTCGTACTTGCTTACTCGTTGCTCGCTCTCTGACTTTAGCATCGGAGTGCCTTTGCAGGTACACCCCTTTTCTCCCACCATCAACCGTGGTTCATCCACGTTCGACGCCGCTCACATCAGATCCTGATCTCCAGGTACGATCAGAAGTATTGATGAAATATTTTGAGTTAGAATTAGGACCTCTTATCCCTTTGATGGAGTGTTAATCGTTGAAGATTTGCCTTTATTTGGCATTGGCTTTTAGCATGCTTAAGGATGGAATTCTTATTAATACTTTGAAGTGGCTTCATTTCGGTTAGATCATTCTTTTCCCTAGCTTTTATTTTGTGTACTAGGTTAGCCTCTTCAACTCCTCCCCTTCTTCAATTTTCAAAACTTCATTCTTTTTCAAAGGATTCTTGTTTTAAAAACGTTCACCTCTTTAATAAATAAAACCTTGACTTTTTGTTAAGTGGCTTTTTACTACTTCTTTTCTTTGAAAAATATTAATGAATTTAATCATCTTGACTTTAATTCAAAAATAAAAATAACCAAACTCATTCAAGTTGTTTTGTGTCTTTGTGCAACTTTGTTTGTTTTCTTTACAAGTGTAGACTATGAGTCATTATTCTTTATTCGGGTGCAAGTCTCTCAATCTCCATGGTTGTAGTTTGATGTAATTGAGTCTCTTGTCATTCGTGGGGTTTAGTGACATACTCGTTGATTTTATCCCAGTTGGTGTCCTCTCCATAATGATGTATGAGTCCATGCCCTCATTCTCATGGTAGATTTGTTAGGCTATCCACTTGAAAATGACAAATTCTCCTCACTTAATAAAATCAATCAAAACCAACATTTTTCAATATTTGTACCACAAACTACGGGGTTTTGATCTCACATTGCACATTATGGGTACGTAAGCATGAGACGGTAAACCTCTCCAAACAAAAAAAACATTAAAAATTAATTCTTCTCTCATCACTCCACTCTCTTTTACAAACATTTTCAAACCAAAAACAATAAATTTTTCAAAGGGCTCCCGTGGAATACCACAAACATTTTGGGTGCGTAAAACCTCCCCATTTTGTAATCTATCCCCCGTTTCTCTGCTTGTTTCTTTAGCTTTTTGCTTTTAGATTCATTAGGATTTATTCGCTCTTTTTTCCTTTTCCTCTTGGAATAAAATAAAAGCGCGGTGACGACTTTGTTTACTTTGAATTAAATTAATTAATAACTTACATTCATGATTTTACCATTACATTTAAGACTACTAACTTTTTTAAAGAGTTATAAGTAAAATTTAAGACTACTCATTATTTTTTAGAGAGTTAAAAGTAACAAAGGTTTGATGACACAAAACTAGTTTATTGTTTATTGTATTTAGTTTGAGAAATAACCTTAGAGCTCAAAGAAGGGGCAAGACATTCTCAAAATCTCAAAATCTTCTCCTCATTAAAGTATATAAAGTATGACTTTCTTCTCAAACACAAACAGATGAGTATATTTTATATTGTTGATGTGTCAAGCAATATAATAAAATTACATCATATAAAAAATAATTGATTATTAAATTTTATATATATATATATATATATATATATATATATATATATATATATATATATATATATATATATATATATATATATATATATATATATATATGTTTTGAATAAAGAAAAAATATATAAACACTTGATGTCGGTTTAATTAAATAGACATTTAATAATAGCAACATTTTCTGATGCACCCATATTGACATCACATCAACTAACTAGCATACCATAATAATGATTGAAAACAACTATTAGTAGACAATAATATTCAAACTCGTATTTTCTACGCCATCTTCATATATTCCACATTGATGTTTATGTATGGAACTATGCATGTAATGTGCTACACTACATTGGAAAAATAAACTTGTCATTTTGTCTTTATTATGTTTTTGATGATTTTCAAACCATAGTGGATGGACCAATAATATACACAATTCAATTTTAATTATTCAGTTGAAAAGTATTTTTGACATTCTATATTATATTCCATGTGCACTTTGATTATATCATTTTCCATAAATGTCTTTTCGTGTAGAATCCTTATCTCTATGGTTAGAATCATGCATCTCTTTTTACTATTCTTGATATATTATATATATGAAGCATTCACTAGCAAAATTGGATCTAAAATGGACCACCTTTTATTTTTCATTTTGATAATATAAGAAAATAATAATGGATGGACAATGTGCTTTCTGTGATGAAATCCACTCATTTAAAAATTAAAAGGGAAGCTTTATTTTACAACATTGGGTCCTGATAAATTACGTATAGCACTAAAAACATTAGAGGACGAAACAAAAATGGTTTTGATATTAACACGTGAAAGAAAATAAAATTGAAATGAATATGAATATTGAAGCATACAATCTTTTTATTTTTATTTTTTATGATTAAGCATACAACTTAAATATAGGAGGTTATACTTTTTTTTTTTATAATGAAAGAGCCTAACAACTTTATTTTTATTTTAGTTGATACATAAATATTTTTATACAATCAGTAATCATAATCACTCATATATAAGATTTTGTGTGATTAAAATAAAAATCTATAAATTTGACGGTTATGATTAATTGACAGTATAAAACTGTTTTATACCGTTAATGTATATTAATTAAATTTTTATTTTATTTAAGATTTGATTCTCAATCTAATTAATTAAAAAATAAATTTGAAGTCTATTATCAGGGATTCAACTAAAGTCAAAACAAAATTAATCTTAACACAAAATTTGATGTTGATATTTATAAAATTCAACCTTAAAATATATTAAGAAGAGCATATTCTTAAGTTTCAAATACATTTTATCACAATGTCTTATTGAAATATTGATTCTCATATTAATATTTTGCATTGATATTTAAATGTGAGAAGAAGAAAAAACTGAGAATTTGAGTTGTATGATTTTATCAATTTTTTTTTATAAAAAAGTTGTTTGCAAAAAAAATAAAATAAAATAACATTAAATAAATGAATGAATGATAGTAATGGTATTTCACATGAATTTATATTAGCGCACTATCAATAAGGTAGTTATGTCTAGTCATTTCAACTTTGAAGGATTTTCTATTATAATAAACTATTTACAACAATAAACAAATAAAGAATCAATGTAAAATTGACTATACTTTAAAACATTTTACAAAGGTTCTGACTTCACTAAATTCTAAATTTTGTGTCTTTTCAAACTTATGGTTTAAACAAGTCCTCTAAGATTTCACTAGGTTGGAATGAAAAATATTTGTAATTGTTATGTTCTAAAACGAGATGCAGTTGATGAATTGAGAGATTCTGAATTGATAATGTTATCTCTGATACATATGTACTGGATTTGTATACTTAGCACTCAAACGCCTAAATAAGTTTAAGATTCAAGATGAGTGTAGTAAAAAGTAGAAATCAGAAAAAATGTACATTATTTTTCGGGTGAATTGGATTTATAACTTGGATTAAGTGAGTGGATTTGAGATGAAATAAGCCTTAGTTATTTGGGCCTTTAGCCGGCCTAGAACAGTTGCTCCAAAACTTTGTCAAACACTAAGAAAGTGGGGGAAGCCTTTCGTGATTTTGGTCGGCCGCCACGGATGTTGTCCAATGTGAACTAAAAATGAAACGCCTAGAATCAGTTGAAAAAGTAGTGGGGAGCAAGCACATTAAATGCATTCCACTATTGAAATATTTTGTTGCTTCCTTTCTCAAGTTCACTTAAGCTTGCTTGTATTTCCAAGGAGAAATCCAACTGTTGATCTTGTGACTCTTCTTTCCCACTGACCTGGGTTGTTCACTAATCTTAGCTTATAAATATGGGGAGTTAGACATTGAGGAAAAGTTTCACAATCCTTGGCATTCAAGCTCCTTCATATTCATTCTTATTAGCAAACATCTTCATCTCTTCCTTCCTGAGAGAATTTATCAGAGCAATTGTAGTTCTTTGATCGAAGTCATTTCCTTTCTTCATTACTTTGCTCCATCAAGCTCGCATTCACCAGGTATCCTTCTCAACTCAAGCTTTTACCTTCAACATTTCCTTTTTTCTAGAAAAGATAAGTGATAATACTATTTACCTAGTGAGTAATTCTGAAAGCAATGTATCTTCTAAAGTGAGAATGATGTGTCCTTTGACTCTGATCTTCCTCCCCTTACTCACGATTGCATGAGCCAATAAGTTATATCTTTGTATGAGGATTATGATTCGGAAAGGGTATCTGGGAACTACCTTAATGAAGGAGCTTCTTAGTTTGATTTTTTCAAGGCTCTCTTGTCAAACGACAATGGAGAATAAGATTTCCATGCAGTTCATATTCCCCATCCCATTTTGACCGATGAGGAAATACAAGTTGCCAAGTCGAGGAGAAAACATATTGATAATTTTGTTCAAATTTATCGAAGAACCTACAATTTTGAACCTAGCGAAGTTGATGAAGGTGTGAGAAAACACACGTGTTCCGGACTGTCCTAATGATTGGATATGGCCCAATCCACTCCTACATCCAGAACGGCCCAATAACCTAGTATCTAAGGGACCCAATGGCTTCGTTCCCTATGACGAGGAGGTTTCGTCGACCAAGGTTACCTTTGGTCTGACTCCTCTGCCCCTTCTAGACCTCTGTCCGACACCTTGGAGAAGTCACCCAGATTCAGTCAAGGACAATTCCTGTTTTGTTCATCTTCTTCCCGGTTGGCACCCATCCGAGCAGGTCTTCTCGTCCCAACGACTAGTTTCTGGAAGCTACCTATTTTCGAGGGATCCATGATCCAGAACCAAAATAGGGACCAATAGCCAAGCGTTGGGGGCTCTATATAAACCCTCTCGCATGAGAGGTTCAAGTATCCAATATTGACTCTTGTAACTCACTTTCTCGTACTTGCTCATTCTTTTGTCCTGTCTTACTTTGGCATCAGAGTGTCTTGCAAGTACACCCCTTCTCTCCTCGACGACTGAGCATTATCTCCAACATTTGTTGACCACCTCAGATTGTGATCTCCAGGAACGATCAATGGCGTTGTCAGTGGGAATCTTGTTTCCTTGTCTTTCATCTTCGGATCATTAAAAAATAAAAAACTTCAATTCAAACTCTCTCTATGGCTAACCGTGACAACTCAGTTGATGTCCAAATTGTTACCAACATCTCCATCAAACAACAAAAAAGTGACAGAACTAATCCCCCACTCAGGGAGCCCAACCATTTTCATCAAGACAGACTCAGTGCCACCCCGACAAGTGAACCAATCATCGAACCAATGATCACTCCTGCTGATCTTTCTCTCATTCTCATCCCCGAGGGAATCAACTTGATCCTCGCCACGCTAGTTGAGACTATGAATCAAACCAAACTTCTGATCTTGTTCCAGGGAGAAAGAATATAAGCTCTGGAGGATGCTTGACATCCCAGATCCACCTCTCCGCCAAAAAGACCCCGCAGGTTTCGTAGTTGTTCACCTGAGAAGAAAGAACCACCAAAACCCATATGACTCTGGGTCAATCAAGAACGGGTATGGTCGTCTCCTCAACAACATCAGTCCTTGATAGCCAAGAAGACACGAAGGACATTGCAGACTGGGACACGACCATCCCATGAGGGTGCAAGAAATTGCTCAAGATCGTCGTCCCCTTGACGACATAAAGACAACCGCTCATGTTCCGTTTCCTGCGACTCCAGCGATGAAGAGGAACCCCGTGGACCTCTTTCCCAAGAGATCATGTCCACAAGGTGTTCGCTGGTGTTTCAAATTATGTGTATACACGAGGCTGCTGAAGGAATTGGAGAAGCCTCCTCCTCTAGGGTCCTATGATAGAACTACAAATTCAGACGAGCATATAGAGAACATTAATGCTCTCCTCGACTATCGAGGCACCCAGGGAGCCATCAAATGTCGATTGTTTCCAACGACACTCAGAAAATGAGTAATGGCTTGGTACAAGAGCCTCCCCTATGAGTCCATCACCTCGTGGAGACAAATTGGGAGGAAATTTTCCCGAAACTTCACTGCCTCTCGTCAACATCCCAAAACTGAGGCCTCTCTTGAGGCAATAATCTAGGGCAAGGATGAATCCTTGCGGGGGTTTATCGAAAGGTTCAACCAGGGGGGCGTTCAAGTCTCGACCACCGAAGACATGAAGAAGTACCTTCTCAAACATGGGCTTCGCCCCCGTAGTGATTTTTCCAAGGTCGTTGGCATTGAAACACCGGCCACGGTTGATGCTTTTCTCCACAAATCCCATTCGTATATACAATACAAGGAGAAGGAAGAAGCCAATACTGCTTGCAACACCAGGCATCAGGAGGATGTCAAACCCTCTAAGAATGAAGTCTCCTCAACATCAAGTCGGGGAGGTGACAAAAGAAAGGATGACCGCTACCGCGAACCACATGGGCACAAAGGAGCTTCAAGCAGTTTCCATGAATACACCCCCTCACAGTGTAGAGGGAAAAGATTCTATTTGAATGTGCCAACTCTGAATTCTGCCAGACTGGTATCAGGTTCCCAAAGCAATTATCGACCAAGGCCAACATGGATAAAACAAAATACTGTAAATTTTACAAATCGCATGGGCACAACACAGATAACTACATCCACCTGAAAGATGCCATCGAGATCCTCATCAGAGATGGTCATCTTAAGCAGTTCACAAAGGGGAAGGAGGTTCTCTGACAGGAGGTGCAAGAGTCTCAGAAGGTCAAAGAAGCATCTCCCTCGGCCGCAGACGCCAGCCTTCCGGTCACTCTTAGTATTACCCAACCAGAGGACTTATATGTCCCTGAACCATTCATTGGTCCTGTTTACTTCGTTGTTTACAATCCCTGGGAATTCTTTCCGTCAACAATGGTGATCTTAGGAGGGGGATACAACAAAGTCATTGTGGGCTCGATGAAGTGAATGTTTGACCAGTTGATAGACATAGGTTCTAACCAGAACACCACACTTGACCCTCACTGGGGAAGGTCCACTCCCATCTCTTTCTACAAGGAATAGCTTCTCGGTGACGCGTCTAATGCCAGAATTCCCCTTCTCATCAGGGCAGAAATGGCTAACTTTTATGTTCGATGAATCCTCTTCGATCAAGGAATTTTTGTGGACATCATGTATTCTCAACTCTTTGCCACCCTGCAGCTCAATGACACACCCCGAAACTGGTTGAACTCATTGTTGTATCGTCCTTATTACACTTGAAGATGAAGTATTACACTTCATCATGGAAGATGGCTAATCTACATTAGGATATTGAGGTTACTTGTCGATGCTTTGAAGCAGCATCCAAAGGACTCAACAGCATCATCACCAAACTAAAGAAAGCGGCCAAGCTTGCTATTCCTAGCAGCTCTGAGGAGCCAAAACCACTCCCCCGAGTTGATTCGATCGACCTCAACAGAAAGTTCACCGAGGAGGAGAAAGAATCACATTTGGTCATGAGCAGTTCCTCATCGGCACGCCTAGTGCCCGACGGCGAATTTAAGTTGATTGTGCTCGATGAAGACCCCTATAAAAGGGTAAATATTGGAGCATACCTCCCTGACTTGGCGAGGAAGCAGTTGAAGGCGTGCTTCAGGAAGAACGTGGATCTTTTTGTTGGAGGGCAGTTGAAATGCCTGGTTTGGATCCAGAAACTGCTTGTCATCATCTAACAATTGACCCTGTTGTCCGAGCTATGGCGCGGTGCAAGAGGAAGCAATATCCAAAGAAAATAGAAGTAGTCGAGCAGGCAGTTAGAGACCTCCTAAAGACTAATTTTGTAACTGAGGTCAAGTACACTACCTGACTCTCAAACATTGTATTAGTAAAGAAAAATAATGGAAAATGGCGTACGTGCGTGGATTACACCGATCTTAACCGGGCTTTCCCGAAAGATGATTAACCTTTACCTAACATAGATATATGGTAAATAACTCTACAGGTTTTAAATTATCGTCATTCCTCGACGCTTATTTTAGGTATAATCAAATACCCATGGTCGTGACCAATAAGAAATACGCTGATGCCTTCATGACCGAATCAGGAAACTATTACTACAATGTAATGCCCTTCGGATTGAAAAATGCAGGCGCAACCTACCAATGTGTGATGAACAAGGTCTTTCGAGCTGAAATCGGGGACATGCTTGAAGTCTACATGGACGACATGATCGTTAAATCCCACGAGGAAACCGATCATGCTCTTCATTTAAAGAATATTTTCGACCAAGCGCGGAAATGTAAAATGCGATTTAATCCAGAAAAATGAAAGTTCGGGGTTCGCGCGGGAAAATTCCTCGGTTTCTATCTGACCAAAAGAGGAATCGAAGCCAAACCCAACAAGTGTCGAGCACTCGCTGAAGCATCAACGCTAAAGTCTAAGAAAATCATTCAATCACTAAATGGGTTCCTCACCTCGTTATCTCGCTATGTGGCGAAATCCGCCTAACACGCTCTCCTCCTCTTCAAGCTCCTTCGCAAAGAGGCTACTTTTGAGTGGACAGAAGAGTGTGAGCAAGCCTTAACCCATCTCAAAAAAGCTCTCTCCGAACCACCGGTCTTTCCCAACCAAAGTCCGACGAAAACTTATTTCTATACTTGGCCATCACTAAAGAGGCTATGAGTGTTGCTCTCATTCGAGAAACCCTTGAGGGGCAGAGGCCCATCTATTTCACGAGCAAAGCCCTATAGGGACCTGAGCTTAGGTACCAGCAGATTGAAAAGGTCGCCCTAACCCTCCTCAACGCAACAAGGAGACTTAGGCACTATTTTTTGGCGCACACAACCATCGTTCGAACAAATCAACCCATTAGACAACTTCTTGGTCGACCAGATATGGCCGGAAGAATGCTCAAATGGTCCTTAGAGCTATCTGAATTCAACATTAGGTACAAAAGCAGGTTGTGTAACACCTTTCTACCTTGCAAACAATTTTAGAGAATGGTGATGTCATATGACTAGTGATGGTAAAGACGATGTTTAGGAGTTAGTAAAAGTGACGTAGAGGTGTAGGTGATGTGATGTAGTTATTTGTAGTGGTGTCCGATGAATATGCAATGATGAATTCGTGTTGTTAATTGGATGATAATTATGTGCTAATACCTTTTTGATGTTGATTATGTGTTGAAGATTATATGATGCTTATGTTGATCTAGAGTATAATGATAGGGTGTCGTTGTGTTATGATGTTAGTTATATGATGAAACTTATATGATGATTATGTGTTGATTTCCTATGTGATGGAGGCCATGTGAATGATGTTACTAAACGATGTTATGATGAAATAAATAGATGAGGTGTAGGTTTTAATGTTTATACGTGCTATGTGACAAACATGATGATTTGATATTCGAATGAAGGTTTGATGCTATAATATGATGTTTATGATTGTTATGTGATGATAATGTTGTACTGATACTTATATGATGACAATGATGTATTGGATGCTATATGATGAATTATGTGTATTTGTCAATAATATGATGATTATGATGATGTGAGGTATGTGGATTGTGATGATGATTTTCTGGATTGCTGCTGTTAAAATCTGGTTTTTAAGTGGGTTCTATCGTAGGGGAGTGATTCTGAAATCGCAGAAAAAATGAGAAATCAAGAAGCTCGCTTAGCAAACTATAGTTCGCTTAGCGAACAAATGAAAATTTTGAAAACTTAGAACCCGAGAGTTGGTCGTTTAGCAAGCAAGCTGCCTCGCTTAGTGAGACCTGGAAAGTTGGAAAAATGATTTTTTATTCCAAAAAATGTTTCCTTGATGTGGTTTATCATGTTAGCTGTTATGATGTTTTAGCGATGATGTATGATATGTTTAGAGGCTATATGAGTATGCTTTGATGATGAAGTGATGTATGATGATTTGAATTGTCTTATGAGTTTGTGAAGTATGAGTACATGATGTAGAGGAAGATGTTGAATGAGTGAGTAATGTGATGATTGATGATGAATGCGGATGCAATGCTTATGATGTTTTGATGATGATGATGTGTGTGTGTGTGTGTGTATATTGTTGTTCGCTGTAGATTTTAACGAACAATTTCTGGTTTTCCAATATTACTGAATTTGGATAACTTGTAGGACCAACCAAACAAGTCTTATGACACATGTGCTAAGATTTGAATGTATTTTATAAACTCTTAAGACAAACTTTTCTAATTCTTCTATATAGTTTCTTGAATCCTTTTTTTAGAAATGATTTGTGATTATAAGATTAAGTTAATGTCCTTAATCTAATAATATAAACAAAAAGCTTAAGAAGTGTTTATGAAAATAAATGCTGAAAAGGAAATTGAATGGTAAATTGAATGATAGACATAGTAAGAAATAAAGAAAACTGTAAAACTTTCATAAAATGGAATAAAATATGGTGTTTACACATACATTTCCAAACAAATCTCTTTTTCTCTTTCACACGAGTATTCAGAGTATTTTCACTGGAGTTTTCTGTACAAGTTTTCACACACTAAAACTTAACAAATGTTACCCTATTTATACAAAATAACATAACTTCTAACTAACGAAAAAACTCTAAAAACTTGACACTTGGCTTTCTGCATGTTCCTAAAACATCCACGTATTCCTTTGCCAAACGAAACCAAGGTTCAAATTTGAACTTCTCCTTAAGGCTGAAACAACACACCTCATCCTCATGTCAAAATGACAAGATACCATCTCCTCTGTCAAATTGTCGAATATCCCAACGTTATTTGTCAAATTTGTCGAATTCTTTTCCTTCATTTTCCTTCTTTTGCAGATTTTGTCGAAAGTATTTATTTCAATACTAATCCTTTGTCACCATGCATATAAAATTCCAAATAGTAAGAACACCACATAGTTTCAAGTTAAAACAAGCCATGATACGTATTAACCACTGTCGAACACTATCAGCTGATCTCAATGCTCTATTATTGACAAGGTCTGTTGTAGCACTAAAATGCATCCTTATTCCGCTCGTAGGCATAACATATATTTAGGAATAGGAAATGGTCTTTAAAAAGCTTGGTGTCGAAAATACATGTATATAAATTTCCCCCCAACAAAGATGTTTCGATTGTTTTTGGAGAAACCATCATTTGTTGTCGAGTCATGTTTCGAATCCATACTATTTACATTAAATGCGCTGATTCCCAAAATCATTTTGTCAGATCATAAGGCAAAATAATCATCACATTTTTCCTAAAACATCATGTCTAACCAACAGTTGGACACAACCTTGATCACCCTAGTCACCTAGGCCTGTCATGTTCTTTTCAACTTGCAATACTTTTCTTTACTGCCAATGAAATTTTTACACGTGCCATAACCGTTTCAAAAACTAAAAAGTTTCTTACTTGCCTCCCCATATAAATACTCAGTTTCACTTTCTGGAAAAAAATTCTACACTCTTTGAACTTACTTTTTCATAGCTCACTCTTAAACCTTCTTCTTTCACTCCAACTTCCTCCATTAACAATGGCGTCTTCAAGAAACCAGAAGGTCAAAGATAGAACCATTCTCCCATACGCATATAGACCTCCTGGACCAGAGATTATAGGTAAAGCGATACGTGCCAGAGCCTCCAAATGAACGAGAGAAAGCCAACATTTATCAATCCCAGGTACTCACCAGTTCTTATCTCTGGGACTTGTCATGCCATGTTAGGTCCATTGCCTAACCCAAACATTGACCAGGCTATATTAAAAGAGTTTTTCCTGTTTATTCTCGTTCTAAATCCATAGGTGTTGGCTTGAATCTTAACCCTAATGGAGAACCCATAGGCCAAACTGAAAATCCATCTAGTCCTGCGGAACTAGACTTAACTTATATGAATCAACCTAGGATTTTTAGGAGATGTCCATTAACTAAAGACCCTTCTGATTACTTAAACTAGCTAGCCAAGTTCGAAAAGGCCAAAGGTAAATTCTGGAAGCAAACTGGTATCTTCGACATAATACAACTGTCAAAAGTAGGTCCCAGTTACTGCACCAACATGATTTTGGCTTCTCTCTATTTTTGGGATAACACTTATAACACTTTTCATCTTTCATGTGGAATGGTGACTCCCACCCTTTTTGACATCGCTGCCATTGTTGGCCTTAGTCCCATAGGAATAGATTCTGACCCCACTATTTTGGATGAAAACTCCATAGCTTTTGAAACCAGTTTGGCCTCTTATTCTTTGTTCATCGCCCATTACCATGACAAGAGCTCCTCTGAAGTTCTTGATGTAGAACATATAGCCTTTCTAACCCTTTGGCTATCAAAGTTCGTGTTCTGCTCAAAGTCCCTTCAGGTGGCTAAAATATATCTCACCATAGCCAACCAACTCCACGCTGGTAATAAACTCTGCCTAAGCGAAATTATCTTGGCGAATCTCTACGAATCAATCAGTGAGAGCGTCGAATCTTTAAAGTTGATAAAGGAGAAAGGAAATTTAAGCTTAGCAGGCCCTTTCTGGCTCCTGCAATTGTGGCTTAATGCCACTTTTGAAGCCTCACTTCCTATCAAGAACACAGTGGACGAAGAGGGTGTTAAAACCAGAACTGTCGAATGGTCTCGGTTAGCGCAGCTAAACCCCTATGAAGAAGGAATTAGCCTTCGACGGTCTTTTACCAACTACGTGACAATGTTTTCCAAAAGGTACAATTTCACCCCCCAACATGGCACCCTTTGCCAACAGAAATGTTGGGCCTAAATGGTTTACCAAACAACCCCCTTTTAAATTACAGAAAGATGAGGATACCTTTTTTGGAACTTTGGGAATCATTTTCTGACACCAAGGCTTCTATTTTCCCATCAAAACATGACTAATACCAAAATTGACTTGATTGTTTATCAACCCAACCTTGTCACTCGATAGTTTGGGTTGATCCAAATAAAAATCAAACCCATTTATCCAAAGAAAGGCTTCATCCTTTTTTATAACACTTTCCTCAATGCATTAAAAAGCCTGGAGGTATCAAAGAAATTGAATGATGCGACTTTGGAAATTCGACCAGTGGTCTTTCGAACCATCTTTCTTTGCACTCAGGAGTTCGACGTTTGGTGGAGGGATTACTATCTTACCGGATTTTATGACGTAACGACCTTTCAAACTCTCCTGACGAATGCCTTTGCTTTTGTGCAAGATCAAACTAAAAAAAGGTACTCAACAACATATTAAGGAGATTCAAAATTTTCAAAAATATTTTGAAACTATTTATAGGCCAGATGATATTAGGTGAACCATATGCGAGGCAACGGTGACTCTGAAGGAAAAATTCACAGAAAAATTGGGGAAATTAAAATTGCCTTCATATGTTCGACCAGACGTGCGTTATGACTTGGCGTACAGTTATTATCCACCAAAATTTCCTCCTCTGCCATCTGCTGAATTTGGCGTGGCCTTGAGCCCTCAATTTCCAGATTGGTTTCTTTGTGGATCTGATTTGAAGTTGCTTCAGGAGTCTCATAAAAAACCTACTGAGCGTGTGGTTCCGACCAAATATCATTTGGATAATTACCCAAGGCACCTTCATGTTGGAATAGAACATGTACGCGTGGAATCTCCTATTCTTTAAGGTGCTAAAGAAAAACAATTTTCTTTCATTTCATTTATGCTCATGTATTCCCTGACTTACTTTCTTACTTTTGCTTTCTAGATGTTAAGATTACTGCCAAAAAGTCCACTGTCGAAAGCAAACCTGGGAAGGCAGTCGAAAAGTCTGCTTCTACTGTAAAAAATGGTTTCAACAAATATCCCCATTTGATTATATTATTTACAATATGAACTTATTACTTATTACTTATACTTGTCACCTCATTTTTTGGTCTTTTAGGCAAGTCGAAAACCACCAACCCCTCGAAAGAGAAAACAAGAGGAAACGCAAGTGATTCCTGACGAATCTGAGGATGAATCTCCAGACCAACAACCCTTTAAACGAAAGAAAGGTCTGAAGATAAAAACAGTTGCTTCTCAAAGGTCCCTTGTCCAATCTGTGAAGAAAACTCCTTCTGCCAGCCCAATAGTCAAAGCTACACAGGATGCAGAGAGTGGGGACTTTAGCCTCCATACTAAGATTCCTCATGTAAGTTATATTTCGACTAGTGTTATTTTCTTTCACTTTCTTTTTCTTACCCTCTTCCATTTCCAGGTTCAAGTCATGGTTGAAGAACGTCCTACTAGTTCTACTCCTCATTCTCTAAAGGATTTGACTAAGGAAGCAAGCGCAGTAGAGGATCTTGACAAGACCCAAACTTTTGGTGAGACCAAACGGATGGAGGAAGTTCAAGAAGAAGAAGCTCCTACAGATGATGAACCTGAGCGCCAAACTGTAGCCGAATTCGACACCAATATGGATGATCCATCTGGTGACAATTCTCCTCTTCACCCAAAATCAGATATTGGTGAAGATGAAGGTTCTGTCAAAGATGGTAAAGGTGAAAAAGATGATGGCGAACCAAGCGTCGAAGAAAAGGAACAGGAGAAGGCACCAGATGCTGAAATTGAGGAAAACACCAAAGAAAAAATTGTTGAGGCTAAAGATCAGTCAAAGAAAGAAACAAGATCTTCTGATGGGCCTAGTTTCCAACCAATTTCTTCCCAGCCTCAAAGCACTCCTCCATCCACTGGTTCAACTACATTTTCACATGAGGAGCTTGAAAGTTTGAAGGTGAGGAAACCTCTAGATTACCTGAAAGCCATGCTCAGTAACCGCTACAACTTCCAAGATTCTTCTTATAGTAGTTCGACTACTTCTGGAGCCACCTCTGAAATTAGATCCCTGAACTCTATCATAACTGAAGTCAAAACCAAAATACTTGGTGTGGATCTTTTCAAAATTCTGGAAGAAAGTATTACTGCTCAATTTGAATTGAAGAAACTCCTCAAACATGTTAATGTCTTGGAGGCTTCTGCTGACGAAACTCGTTTGGTGATGGATTTGGCCCAAATAATTGATACAGTGAGTGCAGACCTCAATCGTCGAAAAGAGTTTTCACAACAGATTTCTAACAAGACTGAAACTCAAACTACTGAATGGAATGATGTAGCTGTTTCGATTGACAGAGTTTCAGAGTTACAAAAGCTTTCAGAGACTTATTCCACAAATGATGCTGAATGTGATAACAACATTCGAAGATTTGAAGAACAAATAGCTCAACTTCAACTCAAAATTGCCCAAGAAAAGCAGCGCAAAGCAAAACTTCAGCAACCCAAGGATGAGGAGATTGACGAAGAGATCTAAGTGGGACTTCACCATGCAGACAGGGCCCAGCAATTACGTCAGGAAATTGACAATATTTCTTACAACAAAAGCCTATGTGACTGTCGAATTAATGTTCAAAAGAGCAAATTTGAGGAACTGAGAGAGTCTTTCCTTAAGGACTAGATTTTAATAGAAATAGTTTTTTCTTAGCAGCCTTTGAGGCCTTTTCTTGTAATGACTTTAACGCCATTTATTTGGCGAATTATCTTATTTGTTTTATATAATCACTCTGTTTTTATTTTCACCGCTTGCAAAGTTGGCTTATATTTCTTTAAATACTTGTCATTTATTTTTAGTATCCATTCTTCTTTACCTATTTCTTCGACTTCATACGCGCCATTTGAAAAAACTTGTAGGATTTTGAAAGGTCTTTCCCACTTAGGGGTCCACTTTCCCATTAATCTATATTTTCGATCCATGGGAAGAATTACTTTCCATACAAGATCACCCATGCAAAGGTTCTTGTGTTTTACTTTTTTGTTGTAAAACTTTTCGAATCTTTCTTTCTGTCTTTATATAAACTCTAACGCGTGTAACCTTTCTTCATCTAAATCAACTAATTCATCCATCATCACGATCCAATATGTTTCTGATGGAATTTCATGATGCCTTTGAATTCGTATAGATTGTAAATAAATTTCGACTGGTAACAATGCATCATGACCAAAAGTTAATTTAAATGGAGTAGAGTTTGTAGCTTCTTTAGGAGACGTTCGACAAGCCCACAAAATCTGATCCAAAGTCTTGTGCCAATTCCTGGGTTTTTTACCCACATGCTTTTTTATCAAGTTTATCACAACCTTGTTTGCTGCTTCGACTTGTCCATTTGCTTGGGCGTAATAAGGTGTAGAAGTCAAAAGCTTAAAACCTGTCTCCTTTGCAAATGTTTGTATGTTTCTTCCAGTAAACACAAGTCCTTGATCAGTGGTTATTGTTTCTGGTATTCCAAATCTATAAATTATATATTTTTGGATAAATTCTATGACTGCTTCTTGATCCACGTTTACCAGAGGTATGGCCTCAATCCATTTAGTGAAGTAATCTACCCCAACCAAAATGTATTTCTGCCCTTTCAACGAGGCTGGTCGAATTTCTCCAATTAAGTCTAAAGCCCAAACTCTGAAGGGCCAAGGCTTTATAATTGAATGTAACTCACTTGCAGGGACATGTGGTATACATGCATGTACTTGGCATTCCTGACACCCTTTTGCAAATTCGACACAGTCCTTCAACATGGTTGGCCAATACAGACCTTGTCGAAATAATAACCATTTCATTTTATGCCCCGTTTGGTGTGCGCCACACGCACCACTATGCACATTCGACAAAGCTATGTAAGCTTCATCTTCACTCAAACATTTCAATAGAACTCCTTCTGCAGTCTTTTTAAATAACTCATTTCCCAAGAGTATGTAACTTAGGGCTCTGTACTTCACCTTTCTTTCTACTTTCTGGTTTGGGTCTTGTAGATAATTCTTAATAGGCTTTCTCCAATCCTTAAATTCTTTATTATCTATGTTAAAAATTTCAAAATTTTCCTCATCCCCATAACCTAATTTTATTGTCTCTAAATCTGATGGGGCTACTTTGGTGGACATAACCCTTCCCCTTACTTCAATAGCGTTCTCCAAATTTTCCTTCGACACTTTGTAGCCTGATGAAATTTGGGCTAGGTCATTGGCTTCCTGATTTTTTATCCTAGGAATATGTTGAAGGGTTACATTGTCGAACTGTTGGCTATTACAAAGTACATAATTAGATTTTCTTTGACACATTTATATTCTTTGGTTAATTGTTTTATTCCCAATTCAGAATCAACCATTATTTCGACTCTTATTGCCCCCAAATCCAACAATATTTCAAGTCCAGCTATCAGAGCCTCATATTCTGCCTCATTATTTGAACATAAGCTTTCGACCCTGTACTTGAATTTTGTTGGAATTTTGTCAGGAGAAATAATTAATATTCCAATGCTAGTTCCATTCTTATGACTGAAACCATCGAAATACAATCTCCATGGCCTTAATTCGACATATTTTATCTCATTTTCCTCTATTGAGTGGTCAGCTATAAAGTCAGCAACCACTTGCCCTTTAACAACCTTTAAAGGGAGATATATTAAGGAATATTCTGTTAATGCTAGGGCCCATTTCCCAATTCGACTATGTAAAATGGATTTAGATAACATATACTTTATTACGTCGAAACGAGAGGAGACATATACATCAACTGGTTTTATATAGTGCTTTAATTTTGTACAAGAAAAATATACACACAAACATAATTTTTCTATTACACTATATCTAGTTTCAACATTGTTTAAGACTCTGCTGAGATAATAGATGGCTCTTTCGACGCCATTCTCATCTTCTTGACATAACATGCTTCCTAAGATCTTGTCTGATGTTGAGATATACAATCTCATACTTCTTTTTCTACAAGGAGGCATCAAAACTAGAGGACTGGCTAGATATCCTTTTATCTTGTCGAAAGCATCTTGCTGCTCTTGTCCCCATGTGAAGTCTTCCTTCTTTAGTCGAAGCAGAGGTGAGAAAGCTTGCGTTTTTCCACTAAGGTTGGAAATGAACCTTCTGAGGAAGTTGATTTTCCCTAGCAGAGATTGCAATCCTTTCTTTGTTGATGGTGTTTTCGCTTCCATTATGGCTTTGGCTTTGTTGGCGTTTATTTTGATTCCTTTTTTGTGGACCACAAAACCTAGGAAATCACCTGCTTGTACACCAAAAGCACATTTAAGGGGATTCATTTTCAAACCAAACTTTCTCATTCTTTCAAAAGATTGTCGAAGATGATCTAAATGATTTTTTTCCTGAAACAGACTTTATTACAATATCATCAATGTATATTTGCATGAATGTTTCAATAAAATCATGAAAGATAGAATTCACAGCCCTTTGGTAAGTTTCTCCAGCATTTTTCAAACCAAAGTGCATTATTACCCATTCGTAAGTCCCTATTGCTCCAGAACAACGAAAGGTTGTTTTGGGAACATCTTCTTCTGCAATGAAAATTTGATTATAGCCAGAGTATCCATCTAACATGCTTAGGTACACATGGTCTGCTGCAGAATCTACTAGCATTTCTGCTACTGGAATAGGATACTCATCCTTTGGGGTGGCTGAATTCATGTCTCGAAAATCAATACACACCCTTAAACTGCAATTTTTCTTAATCACATGTACTATATTGGCAATCCATTCGACATACCTGGTAGGGCGAATGAATTTGCTTTTGAGAAGCCTTTTAACTTCTTCTTTTATTTTTTACAGGACTTCTGGCGCAAAGCGTCTTGGAGTTTGCTTTACAAGCTTCTTTCCTTCTATTATAGGCAGCTTTAGTTCGACCAGATTCCTATTTAAACCAAGCATTTCGTCATAATTCCATGCGAAGCAGTCTTTGAATTCTGTCAGCAAACGAACTAATTCGACTTTTAATTGAGGCTCCATCCTAGCGCTTATGTAGGTTGGTTTTTTTTCTGCCCCAACCCCATATTAATTTCTTCTAATGGGTCTTATGCCACCATCTTCAAGCTTGTTAACACTGGATCTTTTTCGAACCCTAATGGTTCGTCATCATAGATGGCATCAAGCTTATGGTTCTGCCATTCGCCCATCTGGTTGTTATTGTCGTTTTCGTTAATGTCCCTTTGAGCACATTGTTTGTTCAATTCTTCTTTGTTGGCTTCAACAGCCATGTATTTTACTTTGGCTTCAAGAGCCGCTTTGAGTTTATTTTCGGCCATATAGGCCGTCAGTCTTTTAAATGCTTCTTCTTCAGTCATCATCGTCAAATTCACTTCCCCAACCCGTTGGCTCAATAGGAGAAGTTCCCCATATGTGGCTTGGTTCGCCAATTACCTCCTTGTCCCACTAAAAACCATGTGTTGGGTGAAGGTACATGGAACAATAGGCGTTGTCAGTTGCTTTCAAGTCAAATTCTGTTGGATTGGAAGGAGGTATATGAGCCAAGTTTTTGTCGAAGCTTCGACTATTTGCATTGTTTATTCCAGTCATGAAATAACTCTAATCTGCTTCTATGTTTTCGACAATCCCATCGGGATGCTAGATGACTATACGTTGATGCATTGAAGAAGGTACAACCCCTACTCCATGAATCCATTCCCTTCCAAGCAACAAGTTATAATTAGCTCTGGAAACGATGACTATGAACATTGTTGGCCTAGTTATGGTTCTAATTGTCAAGTCTACTTGGATAACGCCCATGGTGGTGCCCACTTTTCCTTCATAATTTGACAGTACCATATTATAGGGCTTCGTGTCAGAATCATCCTTTTCAATTCTCTTTAACATGTAATGGGGCATTAAATTCACTGCAACTCCCCCATCCACTAGTATTTTATTCACACCAACATTTTCGACCTTCCCTTTGATGAATAAAGGTTTCAAGTGTCCCTTCATTGATTCGTCTGGCTTTTCAAAGAAGGCGTTCTGTTCTTCGACGCAACCGGTGTTCATTATGTAGTAACAGACAGGTTTAGGTGCCACTGTATCCACCATGTGAAGGAAAATTGCGATCTAAACGCAGCGGAAAACAAAATTTTCCTTTAGTGATCCTTACGAATGAGCATGGTCAGTGATAGAATCGTTACCTCTTTGTGGCGATTCAGATCTTTGATGCAGCGATCACAAGCATTGATGAAGTGCAACGCCTCTACTCAGTCCACACGAACAGCTTCCGGTCACAGTGCTAGCTGCTTACGAACGGAATTATTTGAGTGAGAATCAAAAACGAAATTGCATCAAAATAAAAGCTTCATCACAAGGGTTCCTTTTATAGACTCTCTTGTGGGCTGCGGGCTAAAAGCCCAATTCACATGATCCATAATAATATTATATATTATTATAATAACTATTATTATAATAAATATATTTATTTTATTATTATTTTATAACCATTATAAAATAACAATAATTATTATTATATTATCCGAATTTCTATTTTTCACTTAAGTGCACCGTACCTTACGGTGTTCCTTTGATTTCTCTATCTCTCATCAAACTGTCCTTATGTGTGTGACCCTGTAGGATTTCGTAACGTTGGTAATTATATTAAATTATATATTTAACATAATAAACAGTGAGCGGTATCTAGCAACACATCACTGCTACCCAAGTCACGAAAATGTCATGTGATCTGACAAAACCTTTTTCGTGATAATATATGTTTGTACAATTACCCTTTTGCCCCTATGTCTATATTGAACACAAGGCATACACTGTGTCATCCTTGTCCAGTTCAATATTGGGCCCTTAGACATTTCTCCTGTTATGCAGGATTGGCAAATTCCATCTAGGACACTCATGTCCCTCAGCATGCTTCGTGGAGTGCCCATCAACTGTCTTTATGATCATCCAGTTACGGATAATGTTTGATCAGCAATAAAGCACCCGACTCTACATCTAGGGTCCATAGTGGTTTCAGGTCGAAGGGTGGTAATACACCATTATCACCATGAGAATAACTTATGACACTTTGCATAACATACTATGTAGTATTCTCATAGCGGGTCAATCCGGTATAAATATTACTCCTAATATTTATACCTATGCCAAGACTTGATAACTCTTTATCCATGATCCATGAGATGTGATCATCAGTCTATCTTCATAATAGTCTCAATGCTTTAATGTTATCCCACTTTGCAATAAAGCTTGACTACGGATATTTTAAGAATAATGTCTTTATGTTTAATGGGATCTCATGATTAAGTCACACTTAACATTTCATTAAACAGACTAACTATTCTAGGGACTTTATTATTATGAAAGACAAACATAATAAAGAAATGCCTTTTATTATTAAACGAATAATCCGATACAAGTACCAAAAAGTATTGGCCTCTAGGGCTTACACCAACAATCTCCCACTAGCACTAGAGCCAATTAGGCATACCCTTAATACCCATAGATCTAGTATGACCATCATGCTTCTGTTGCGCAAGAGGCTTTGTTAATGGGTCAGCGATATTGTCAAGTGTAGGTACTCTGCATATCTTCACATCTCCCCGATCGATTATCTCTCGAATGAGGTGATAACGCCTAAGTATGTGTTTGGATCGTTGGTGAGATCTAGGCTCCTTAGCTTGTGCGATAGCACCATTGTTATCACAATATAAACCAATGGGATCCACAATGCTAGGGACTATGCCAAGTTCACTAATGAACTTCTTGATCCAAACAGCTTCCTTTGCTGCATTTGAGGCAGCAATATACTCGGCCTCAGTTGTAGAATCAACAACTGTTTCCTGCTTTGAACTTTTCCAGCTCACAGCGCCACCATTGAGACAGAACACATAACCAGATTGTGATCTAAAATCATCCTTATCTGTCTGGAAGCTAGCATCAGTGTAACCAATTACATCAAGCTCTTCCTGACCTCCATATATCAAGAATGAATCCTTAGTCCTTCTCAAGTACTTAAGGATATTCTTGACAGCTACCCAGTGAGCATCACCGGGATCAGATTGGTACCTACTCGTTGCACTTAATGCATACGAGACATCTGGTCGAGTACATAACATGGCATACATGATAGATCCTATTGCAGATGCATATGGAATCTTATTCATGCGATCCCTTTCTTCCTTAGTTGAAGGGGATTGTGTTTTTGATAAACACAGACCATGTTGCATAGGTATGAATCCTTTCTTGGAATCATGCATATTAAAGCGTCTCAACACTTTATCTATATATGTACTCTGACTTAGGCCAAGCAGTTTTTGTGATCTATCTCTATAGATCCTAATTCCTAATATATAGGCTGCTTCACCTAGGTCTTTCATAGAAAAACAATTCCCTAACCAAGTCTTCACTTGTTGCAAGGTAGGGACATCGTTTCCAATGAGTAATATGTCATCTACATATAATACCAGAAACACGATCATGCTCCCACTAACCTTCTTGTAGACACGAGGTTCATCTTCATTTTTGATGAATCCATATTGTTTTACGGTTTCATCAAAACGAAGATTCCAGCTTCTGGAAGCTTGCTTCAATCCATAGATTGATCGCTGTAACTTGCATATCTTTTGGGCATCTTGTGGTATGTCAAATCCTTCAGGTTGTGTCATGTACACATCCTCAAGAAGATTCCCATTAAGGAAAGCAGTTTTGACATCCATCTGCCATATTTCATAATCATGATATGCAGCAATGGCAAGTAAAATCCGAACAGATTTAAGCATTGCAACTGGTGAAAAGGTTTCATCATAGTCAACCCCATGAATTTGTTTATAGCCTTTTACAACCAGTCTTGCTTTATAGGTATGTACCTTACCATCCATGTCAGTCTTCTTCTTGAAGACCCACTTGCATCCTATAGGGTTAACTCCTATAGGAGGTTCTACCAAGGTCCAAACCTGGTTTGTGTACATGGAATCCATTTCAGATTTCATGGCTTCTATCCACTTCTCAGACTCAGGACCAGTTATGGCCTCTTTGTAGGTCACAGGCTCATCTTGATCCATGAGTAATACATCACCCTGATCACTTATGAGATATCCATATCTCTCAGGTTGGTGACGTGTCCTGCTTGACCTACGCTGGTCTTGTTCTACTTGAGCAGGTTGCTCTTCCACAACTACTTGTGTTTCCTGCTCTAGTTCCTCCATAGGTGTTTCAATGTTTTGTGATTCTTGAATTTCTTCAAGCTCTATTTTCCTCCCACTGTTTCCTTTGGAAATAAAATCCCTTTCCAGAAAGACTCCAGTTCGAGCGACAAACACTTTGCCCTCAGAAGGATTGTAGAAGTAATATCCTCTTGTTTCTTTAGGATACCCCACAAATAAGCATTTGTCAGATTTGGGCTCAAGCTTGGTTGAAATTTGTCGTTTGACGTAAACTTCGCAACCCCAAATCTTCATGTAAGACATATGTGGTTTCTTACCACTCCATATCTCATATGGTGTCTTATCAACCTTTTTGGATGGAACACGGTTAAGTGTGTAAGCTGCTATTAATAATGCATGTCCCCAAAAGGAGTTTGGAAGATCGGCGTGACTCATCATGGATCGGACCATGTCTAACAAGGTTCGATTTCTTCTCTCAGATACACCATTCCATTGTGGTGTTCCAGGAGGAGTAAGTTGGGATAGAATCCCATACTCTTTTAGATGGTCATCAAATTCTAGGCTTAAATATTCACCGCCTCGATCTGATCGAAGAACTTTAATATTCTTCCCTAGTTGGTTTTGTACTTCATTCTTGAATTCCTTGAACTTTTCAAAGGACTCAGATTTGTGTTTCATTAAATACACATATCCGTATCTACTGAAGTCATCAGTGAAAGTGATGAAGTACTGAAAACCTCCTCTGGCTGGTATGTTCAGTGGTCCACATACATCAGTATGTATGAGTGCCAAAAGATCATTAGCCCTTTCACCTTTTCCTGTGAATGGGGACTTTGTCATCTTTCCAATTAAACAAGATCTGCATGTCTCATATGATTCATAATCAAAAGAGTCCAAGAGTCCATCTTTATGGAGTTTGGAAATGCGTTTCTCATTTATGTGGCCTAATCGACAGTGCCAAAGGTAAGTTGGATTCAACTCATTAGGTTTCAACCTTTTAGTATTAATGTTATAAATTGGCATTTCAAGATCAAGGACATATAGTCCATTATTCATTTTTGCAGTAGCATAGAATATATCATTCAAATAAATGGAGCAACAATTGTTCTTTATTATGAATGAAAAACCAAACTTGTCCAAACAAGAAACGGAAATAATATTCCTGCTAATTGCAGGTACATAATAACAGTTCTCTAACTGAATTATTAAACCACTAGGTAAAGTTAAAACATAAGTTCCTACAGCTAAAGCAGCAACCTTTGCTCCATTGCCAACTCGTAGGTCAACTTCACCTTTTGCCAAATCTCTACTCCTTTTTAGCCCCTGCACATTAGTACAAATGTGAGAACCGCATCCAGTATCTAATACCCATGATGCAGAAGTAGATAAATTAATTTCAATAACAAAAATACCTGAATTTGAAGTCTCTACTCCATTTTTCTTATCTTCCAGGTACTTTGGGCAATTTCTCTTCCAATGTCCGGTCTTACCGCAATGGAAGCAAGTGCCCTCCTTTGCTATTCCTCCACTAGGCTTCAAAACAGGAGGAGTGGGTTTGGGTTTGGCAACTTCCTTGCCTTTCCCTCTACCACCCTGTTTGATGGGCCTCTTGTTCTGTTTCTTTCCATTACTGACCATCAGAATGGATTTCCCTTTTGTCTTCATATTCTGCTCAGCAGTTCTCAACATGCCTAGCAGTTCTGGAAGACTTTTGTCCAAGTCATTCATATTGAAATTCAGGACAAACTGACTGAAGCTCTCTGGCAACGATTGCAAGATCAGATCAATCGCAAGTTCTTTTCCAAGGGGAAACCCTAATCTGTCAAGGTTCTCCACATACCCAATCATCTTGAGTACATAGGGACTTACAGGGGCTCCCTCAGCTAACTTGCTGTTAAAAAGGGACTTTGAAACCTGAAACCTCTCATTTCTTGCTTGCTCTTGATAAAGCATTTTCAGATGTCCGATCATATCGAACGCATACATGTTCTCGTGTTGCTTTTGCAACTCAGAGTTCATGGTAGCAAGCATGAGGCAAGCGGTTTCATTGGCATCATCGAAATGCTTCTTATAAGCATCTCTTTCTGCACAACTTTTGTGCATTTACAACCCCAACCGGAAAAGTCTGCGGCAATACAACACTTGTACTGCCATTAATCCTAATGCAACAATTTCATTCCGTCAAACACAACTCGATTGATAACTCAATATGATAGATCAACATGTCATTGCTTCACCATACTAACGTCGGATTCCGAAGCGAATGAAAATGATGATCTTTCAAAAGAATTACAATCCTTATGTGATTGAATGGATGAAATCAAAACAGTATATCCCATATACCATCTTTGCATCAGAATTTCTTATATCTTATATAAAAGTGATCGATCTAATTGTGTAACCTATGGATGATCAATGTATCACACAACTTCACCATACTAATGTCGGTTTCTGAAGCATAATCAACATCAATCATCCAAATCGTACACAACAGATGCCAAATTTAATTAATCGTTTATTGTTAAATTCGTTCTGTGTTTTAATCGAATCAAATACAGAAAAAAAAAACGGAAATTTAACAGCTATCAGATCCATGGTTTCGTAAGTGGCTCTGATACCACTGAAGGAAAATTGCGATCTAAACGCAGCGGAAAACAAAATTTTCCTTTATTGATCCTTACGAATGAGCATGGTCAGTGATAGAATCGTTACCTCTTTGTGGCGATTCAGATCTTTGATGCAGCGATCACAAGCGTTGATGAAGTGCAACGCCTCTACTCAGTCCACACGAACAGCTTCCGGTCACAGTGCTAGCTGCTTACGAACATAATTATTTGAGTGAGAATCAAAAACGAAATTGCATCAAAATAAAAGCTTCATCACAAGGGTTCCTTTTATAGACTCTCTTGTGGGCTGCGGGCTAAAAGCCCAATTCACATGATCCATAATAATATTATATATTATTATAATAACTATTATTATAATAAATATATTTATTTTATTATTATTTTATAACCATTATAAAATAACAATAATTATTATTATATTATCCGAATTTCTATTTTTCACTTAAGTGCACCGTACCTTACGGTGTTCCTTTGATTTCTCTATCTCTCATCAAACTGTCCTTATGTGTGTGACCCTGTAGGATTTCGTAACGTTGGTAATTATATTAAATTATATATTTAACATAATAAATAGTGAGCGGTATCTAGCAACACATCACTGCTACCCAAGTCACGAAAATGTCATGTGATCTGACAAAACCTTTTTCGTGATAATATATGTTTGTACAATTACCCTTTTGCCCCTATGTCTATATTGAACACAAGGCATACACTGTGTCATCCTTGTCCAGTTCAATATTGGGCCCTTAGACATTTCTCCTGTTATGCAGGATTGGCAAATTCCATCTAGGACACTCATGTCCCTCAGCATGCTTCGTGGAGTGCCCATCAACTGTCTTTATGATCATCCAGTTACGGATAATGTTTGATCAGCAATAAAGCACCCGACTCTACATCTAGGGTCCATAGTGGTTTCAGGTCGAAGGGTGGTAATACACCATTATCACCATGAGAATAACTTATGACACTTTGCATAACATACTATGTAGTATTCTCATAGCGGGTCAATCCGGTATAAATATTACTCCTAATATTTATACCTATGTCAAGACTTGATAACTCTTTATCCATGATCCATGAGATGTGATCATCAGTCTATCTTCATAATAGTCTCAATGCTTTAATGTTATCCCACTTTGCAATAAAGCTTGACTACGGATATTTTAAGAATAATGTCTTTATGTTTAATGGGATCTCATGATTAAGTCACACTTAACATTTCATTAAACAGACTAACTATTCTAGGGACTTTATTATTATGAAAGACAAACATAATAAAGAAATGTCTTTTATTATTAAACGAATAATCCGATACAAGTACCAAAAAGTATTGGCCTCTAGGGCTTACACCAACACCATGTTCTCCTCTTCATCTTCGAATTCCATGATCCTGTCATAGTCTCTAGGGAGGACAGACGCTATGTTGCAAACCACGTCGAATGATCCTCCTGAGTCAGACTTGAAATCATCAGTTAACTCATCATCTTCTAGAACTTTGTTGTTGAGTGTTTATATTTGTGACAAGTTGCTTGTGTTATTCTTTTGAGAAAATTCCTTTTTGCCTGCAACTTGAGCGTCCTTGCTTGACTTTGCTTTATCTTTGACAACAACTTTTTCCTTGACACTGATTCCTTATGAAACTTCTTTTTCAGTCTTCTTCTGGCTTTGGGATCTTCTCCATTGGGATCTTGACACAGGATTTTTTCCTTTGTAGTTATTTGATGGATATGGTCTAGATTTTGGTTTTTCAGTTTCCTGTTTTCCCTCTATAGAAGATCCCCTTTGAATTTCAAAGTTTCTCCACTTATTTGACCCTTGATCACCCCTAATGGGGTGGACCCATCTATTACCAACAAATTTGCTAGAGGGTTTGTAAGTATTGTAATGCCTTTCTCCAAACTTCTGGAGGTGGTAATCAGTTCTTCTTGGGTTATATCTTCCAGTTTTTGCTGCTGCCTTCCCGTCGAAGATTGCTCTGCAACGTGGACATAACATCACTTCAGTTTTCTTTCTTTGACATCTTTGAATGAATTCTGCCTGATTTTCTTCCTCCTTTGGGTATGCTAGCTTCTTGTGTTCTTCTAGACGGTGATCTTCATCAGCCTCCTCGTGGGTCTTGTGAGACCAATCCACCATGTTGATATCTATTTTCTGTCCGTCAGTAATACTTAATCTGTTCATTTTTCTAACAAGAGCCCCTTCGACTTCACTTTGGCCTTTTGTCAGAAAAAGACTCTTTTCTTTGACTTGTTGCTTTCTTGGATCCTCCATGGTCCTGCGCAGTATCCCATAAGGGACCAGTTTTGTAGGACCTTTAACGGATTCTGCCTTAATTCTTGAAATGTCTTTGTTGACAAGTCTTACAGCATTGGTGTAGCCTACAACATCCCTTTCTTTTGTTTGATCAGGGTCGAAACCGTCATCAATCTTGTCTCCCATGGTGAGGCCCTCAACAACCTTCTTTTTTATTACATAAGAACTATCATATTCTTCTTTATCGTTCACAGGGACATCTTGCCACCCAGTTGGTTGGATTTTGTTGATGTCAACATGAGAACTTGCAGGGGCAGTGTATTTCACAAGGTAATCAAACTTCCCACTAGGCTCTCCTAAAGTATCCCATATTATTATATTCTCAGGCATGATGTTATTTCTTTTTTTGAGACCTTCAGTGGTTTCTACCTTGTTTTGTCTGTTGAAATATTTAGTAACTTCAACATTGGGTGGGATGTCGAAACTCTCAGTAGTCTCAACACTGTTTGGATTGTTGAAATCTTCAGTGATCTCAATGTGGCTTGGGTTGTCGAAACTCTCAGTAGTCCCAACATGGTTTTGGCTGCAGTCATTCAGCGTCTTTACATCAAAATCATCAGTAATCTTGGTTACCATTGGCATGGTCACATGGTCTTTGGTTACTTCCTCCACTTTGGCCTGGTCTGGGAGATCCTCAGCAATCCCCACCATGTTGATGTGAGTGTCGAAACCTTCAGTGGCTTCTATCATCTCAAAGCTGTCTTCAGACATATTTTCGATTTCGACCATGTTCACATTGAATGGTTCAGCATAGTTGGCCTCCCTCACATGCATAGGATTGGTGTCAATCCTCATTTGTTGCTTTGGTTTGTCTCCAAACTTCAGCCTTCCATTCTGAATTGCGTTCTGAACAAGATCCCTGAAAAGGAAACATAGAGAAGTTTTATGACCGAGAAAGTTTTGGCATTTTCAAAAACCTCTCTTTTTTAGTTGGTCAACATGAGGTTCTTTAACTCCTGGTGGTCTTATTAACTGACTATCCTTAACCAATAAGTCGAAAATTTCGTCACATTTGGTGATGTCGAAAGTAAACGTTCTTTTAGGAAACTTGTTATTCTTTTCTGGTTCGACTGGATTTTTTCCGTTAGACAGAGTTAGCATTTTACAAGCGTATGGTGGGCCTTGTTTCAATTATTCTAAATCAATTTCTTATTCGTCGAAGATAACCGGCTCATCCTCGTCACCCTTGTCCTCTTGGCATATTCCTATGTATGCCACTCTTTCCTTTTTACCTTTGTTTGCCCTAAATTTCTCAGCTTTTAGTCTTTAAATTTTCCTTACCCTATCTGCTAATTGTGCCATATCTCTCAAATATTGGGTATCTAGTTTCTTTCTTATGGAATAATCTAGACCTCCTGCAACCATTTCGACTAATTCTTGTTCTGGCACTTGTGTGAAACATCTTGCCTTCAGTAATCTGAATCTATATAGGTAATCATCTATGGGCTCTGAAAACTTTCTCTTAACACTGGCTAATTCCTTCAAACTTATCTTAGTTTGTCCCATGTAAAATTGTTCATGGATCAATCTCTCCAACTGATTCATGTAAAATTGACCATGCATATAAAATTCCAACTAGTAAGAACACCACATAGTTTCAAGTTAAAACAAACCATGATACGTATTAACCACTGTCGAACACTATCAGCTGATCTTAATGCTTTGTTATTGACAAGGTCTGTTGTAGCACTAAAATTCATCCTTATTTCGCTCGTAGGCATATCATATATTTAGGAATAGGAAATGATCTTTAAAAAGCCTGGTGTCAAAAATACATGTATACAACTACATCTTGTATTCATGACATGATTTATGAGGGGACTTCGGTCCATTGGTAGCTTTAATCCCATTGTGTGGATTAAAGTGATATGATGTTATGATGTGTTCCTTTATGGAGGGTTGATGGCCTAGTGTCCATCCATGAGTATGTTTTGGTACCACATGCATTCCTATGATGTTGCATCTCATTCTTGGTGGCATAGCATGATGCATATGTGTTGATAGATGTTTGTTGAGTTTTTATGTGATATGATGGGTGATGATTTATGTTGTATTGCTATTGATGTATGTTGCATGATTATCTTTACGATATGTCGATTATATTGATTTGTGATTACTCACCCTGCCTGCCTTTGGTGATGGTCTATTATGTCATCCCGCAGATACTCAATAATAGTTTGGTGCTTGGATGTAGCTGGAAGTATTGTGCATGCGTCGCTTATTTAGTGATATTGTGTCTTGCTCTGATAGATGTAATATCGGGTGGGTCATGCTTGAGTGAACAATATGTTGTCTGTTATGATGATTTTTCTTGAGTTAATAGAAGCTAATTATATTTAGTGATGATTGTTTATATGACCTAAGGTCTTGGTATTTTGATGAAATAAAAGAAGTTTTATGTTTATAATCCGCTGAATATTTTTGTTAATTATTGATTCATGAAAGAAAAATGGATATTCTAAATGTTTTGGAAAAACCCGTTTGACGGTGTAATAAATGTTGCTAAGACGTTTTATAAAGAATATGAGGCACCTTTCTATGAAGCACTTTGATTAATTAAGTGATTGTTGTATTTTACTCCGTGTGGGTTAGAAGGGTGTTACAGATGGCAGGCAGGTTTAGCTCTGTTGGAGAGGGAGTTTTTGCTGCTGGTAGTGGGGTTAATGTTGTAGGGGAGGACGCAGATTAAGTTGCTACAGTTCATGATCTTTTGGTTCAGAATTTTCTGGGAGATGTAGCTCTTTTTGGGTCAGGTGTTGCTGTTGTTCATAACAGAAATTTTGTACCTTTGGTTGCGGCAGGCGCTAGTCCAGCTAGCAGAGATCTAGCCGTAGCGGTTGGTTTTTTTCTTTCCTATATCTCTCTTTCGGCAGAGGTTACAGGTCTAAGGGTTGCTGCTGTTGTCATAACAGCAAGCAGACCCACGACGTCTGCAGTCGGATTCTTTGGTTCGGTAGTTCCTATTTCGGCGGAAGGGAAAGCATCACTGAGTGATGCGATTTCGGTGGGGGTGGGGAGTGTTTCGACAGGAAATATGGTGGTTAATCCGACTCATCAAAATTATGCGTAGTACCATTTTGTGGAGTTGGCCCATTTGGGTGGGTGGGAAGGTTGGCGTTTATTGTGGAGGTTGGAGATTCCCATGCGTATCAAAGCGTTTAGTTTGAGAGTTTTTTGTGATAGACTTCCTACAAAGGATAATCTATCTTGTAGAGGTATTTCTTTTCCTGAAAATAATTTAAGTTGTGTTTTTTGCTCTTCTTCTGTGGAAAATAATTTTCATTTATTCTTGAGTGGTTCGATGGTGAAGGTGATTTGGAAGGACATTAGGGAGTGTATTGGTTTTGTAGATATTAGGGAGAATGACTATTTGTGTTGTAAAGAAAGCTTCTTTAGATGGAATCATTTTTGTAAGTCTCAGGGAGTGAAGAAAGGGAAACTTGGAATTTTTTGGTTTGCAACATTATGGAATATTTGGGTTGCTCGGAATGAGATTATCTTTGAAAATCACTCTTGGAATGTGTTGGATATCGTTTGTAATATTAAATTATGGTTTGGAAGTGGTCTTTGTTAAGGAAAATTGATAAGCCCAATTGTAATTTCTATGATTTTTATAAAAATCCGATGTATTTTATTTCATAGAAACAATTAGATAACAATATCTTTTTTGTTCGGATTGTGATTGTAACTCCGAGTTTTCTTGTATTAAGGTTCGAAAACCTTTAATTCTCGTATTATCGATTTCTTATTTATTAAAAAAAAAATCATTTGAAACAATTAAACTCTAACATTTATTTGCAGTGAACGTATACATGCAAATAAATTTATCATTAGTCGTCCTAGTTATTGTTCTATCAATACTCTATATTCTATATGTATTATATTCTTTCTTCCAATAAACAATTGTAAAAGTATTATTTTATTTTATTTTTATATAGAAAAGGCCAATGTAGTTAAGTTTCATTATTACAAATCATAGTCGAAAATGAAATTCATAAAATTAACAAGGTCAGGTGAGATAGAAACAAAAACTCAACAACCTTTTATTGACATAAATAGCCGTGTGATGCAATATGGATAAATGCATGCAAGAAAGAAACAATTTATTCTTGTCCCATTCTTGTTGGCTCTTACAAACAACATAGTGTAATCATTTTAAGCATGAAACTAATCATTAAGTTAAGTGTGATGGAACGTGATTATCACATGGGGTCACCAAAATGACTTCTTAATCACTCCTTGTTGCATGCAAACTAGACCTTGCTTGTTCAAAATAAATTATTTCTTTAGAGATTTACTATAAGTTTGGCTAAATGGATATGACTACTTTGTCTAGAGTTCAAATCTTTTTTATATTTTTTTTTATAATATATTAATTTGTTTTAGTATATTCTTTATCTTTATATCTATAACAATATTAATGTGAACCTAATTTAGAAGTAAAATGAAGGATTTAATTAAATTAAATCGATAATATAAATTATAATATATTATTAATTTTATAGAATAATTAAAAACAACAACGACATATCTTGTTGGATTATATTATAATGAATAGATACATAATCAATATGTTCTATTGTTGCAAATAGTTTTAGCAACTCACATCATACAAAATTGATACGACATAAATTGATCTTTAAAGATTGTTAAGTATTCGACTAACTATTATAATTTATATATTTTACAAGTTCATAGCCAAAATATGTATCTAAATGACTCTTATAACTGATAGATACAAATTATAGTATGTTACTATTCTATTGATATACAAATGATAATATGTTGGCTAAATTATAATTTTGGTCTCCCCTATTTTATCAAATTTACGATTATAGTATCTTATTTTCTTTTTAAATAGTTTTAGTCTCTAATCCCAATTTTGATCCACAATTCATGTACGTACTATTGTTCATGCATTATTCATATACAGATAATACACTGTTTATGAACAGTTGTACATGAATAGTCAACTTTTTTGGACCAAAATTAGAAAGGGGATCAAAACTGTTTAAAAGGAAAATAAGGAACTAAAACCATAAATTTGATAAAATAGAAGGACCAAAAATATAATTTAACCTAACATGTTATTATTCTATAGAATAATTAAGAACAACAGAACATACCTTTTCCAATCGGAGAGATTGTTGCTTGAAGAAGGTGAGTATATAGAGGCCTATTATCTTCATTGTCATTTAGGAATTCAGAATAAGTTAATCGTTTAATGATACACAAAATTTGATCAAATAATTAATATTTTATTTGAATTTATATTTAATTAATTAAATAATTAATTTAATCGTAAAAATAATAAATACAATATTTTGAACTAGAAGTGTAAAAATAATTTTAAAAATTCAAAATGTAAAATTATATTAGTTGGTAATTACTTCATTCAAAGTAAAGTATAAATAAATAAAATATTTTAAGAAATTGATATTTAGTCTTTTTTTAATTAGATATATTTGGTATTAATTATTAACCACGTGTCACTTTTTATATTTGCATTATTGTTTGTCATTAAAAGTTGTGGCACACTTCTTAAAACAACAATTAATAATATAGATTTTGTAAATATAAAATGTCGTGGATAGTAGTATAGTACTAGTAGTGTAACAATGTTATCCCTTAACATATGTCATAAATAAGTGATCAAAAAAGAGGAAATGTTATAAACAAATGAAGAAAACAAAGGAAAAATACATTAACAAAAAACATACAGTAAAATGGATAAGAGTTTTATTTTTATGCACAGTCAGAGTGATTTTTTTTTTGCATGATAAACATATCATAATTAATTATATGTGCAATTGTAAAAATAATTATGATCAATAAAATTCCAATATTTTAAATTGATAGTTATGATTAAGTGACAAATGTTTCCTTCCAATATATTTAATATAGTTTTAATATATGATCAAATATTAACAAATGTGTATTTTTAGTATTATGATCGTGTGTTCGATCCATGGCCTAGACAGTTTTCATTAAACGTATTTCTTGAATGTTTTCAATTTTTATTTATTTATTATTAATATATAAATTTTATTTATTTATATTTAAAAAATCTATCATATAATAAATTTTTATTATTAAATTTATATGATAAAATATAATATATTATTATTTGTGTCTAATTCTATTACTTTATATTTTATTTTATAGATAAATATATTATTAAATTTTGTTAATAATAATAAATTAAAACTTAAGAAATTCAATATTACTTTTATTAAGACAACATAATTAAATAAGTAAAAAATTAAATTATTAAAATTAATTTTTTTCAATAACTTAATTATAATTAATCTAATTTGATGTATTATTTATAAAATTTTATATTTTAATAAAATCTTTTACAATTATGTCTTAAAGTTTAAAGGTTCTATCAAAATACTTATTATCATCTTTTAGTTTTTAGTGTTGTTTATAATTTAAATATTAAAAAAAATTATTTAAATTAGAAGCTATTTTTTTAATTCAATGATCCTGAAAAAGAATGAAAAAATGATACGTGCTTTATAATATAATGTTAAAATAATAGAGAGATAAAAATTTGGGAAATTTGACAAACAAGTCAAATCAAGAGAGCAACTTGATTGACAAAGTCATTGTGTGATTGTAACAAATTTTATCTCGCACTGCACCGCCGTCACCTCTGGTAATCACCAGAGTCACCGCTCTTTCCTTTGAGTCTTACATATTGACCTTCTTTTCTCTCTGAAATAAAAGGGGACTCAATTTTTATTATTTTTCCAGAGCCTCTAAAAAATCAGGACCGACTCTAATCAGAGGGCATGGTAGAACAAATAATCGACCTCTCATATATTAATCCATTTCAAACTCTTTTGTCTCATAATTAATCTTCTTTTTTATTATAGAATTAGTTCTTAATTTTTATTCTATAATAATAAGTTTGTATTACCACCTATTTTAAAAAAAAATATCTTAACTTTAAATGAATTCGATTATTTGATTTTTTTTAGTTTTTGAGTTTGATTCAGGTGTTTGTATTGAAAATTTATTTAAATTTTTATTGAAGCTTTTTTTTTTAGATTTTATAATCATAATTATACATCAATTAAGATTTTTTTTATATATATTAGATCGACAATCATTCGATCCGATCAGTGATCTATCGATCTGATCAATGACTTAATGACCATATATTTTGATTGGGTTGATCACTGATATTTTAAAACATTAGAAATTAGCATAAGTTTGTTTTAAAAAATATATTAATTTATTGACTGTTTATTTTAAATAATTAAAATAAAAATCTAATTAATAAAAAATGACTAAAAAATTCTAGTAAGTGAATAACAACAATCATTCATCAACAAACATTGAAAAGAAAGTTTCATACCACATAAAAAGAAAGAAAAAGAAGAAACACTAGAAAAAAATAAATCAACATTTGTTTGAATGAAATTGGATAAAATTTGATTATCATTATTTTTCTTATATTATTTCAAATACATGGATTATTTGAGGTCTCTTTAAATAGTAATATGTGTTGAGAATATAACAAGTGAGTGTAGTGTGGGTAATAGTCTCACATTTGATAAGAATGTGATGATTTGAACATTTAGAAGTGAGAGAATCCACTCACTTATCACCTTAAGATTTTGGGTGAATATATGATGTGTCTCTCACAAAGGTGTTGCTCTAAAAAGAAGAAGTCTCACAATGTTCAATACTCCCTAGTGAAAAATTTCTCCAACACGTGGTATCAGAGAAAGAGAACGACTTACTTGTATCAAAAGTATCCCTACAAGTGGTGGACAAAAGAATCATGTTGAAGAGTGCCAGTGACGGTACAAGTGTATGTGGATGAAAGAACTTCCCATTTGAGAGGGAGCATTGTGGACTCACACTTGAGGGAGTGTTGAGAATATAACAAGTGTGAGTTATGTGGGTAATAGTCCCGCATTTGATAAGAATATGGTGACTTGAGCATTTATAATTGAGAGAACCCACACACATATCACCTTAATGTTTTAGGTGAATATGTGGTATGTCTATCACAAAGGTGTTGCTGTAAAAAGAAGTCTCACAAATGTTCAATGTCCCCTAGTGAAAATCTCCCCCAACACATGGTATCATGAACCTTTGGTTCAAGAAAAAGATCAACTTACTTTTATCGAAAGTATCCCCACAAGTGGTGGGTAGAAGTGTCTCGTTGAAGAGTGTTAATGCGGTAGAAGTGAATGTGGATGAAAGAGCTTTCACTTGAGGGGATATCCCCACAAGTGGTGGGTAGATGTGTCTCGTTGAAGAGTGTCAATGCAGTAGAAGTATATGTGGATGAAAGAGCTTCCACTTGAGGTAGAACATTGTGAACTCACACTTTAGGGGGATTGTTGAGAATATAGCAAGTGTGAGTAATAGTTTCACATTGGATAAGAATGTGGTGACTTGAGCATTTATAAGTGAGAGAACTCACTCACCTATCACCTTAAGGTTTTCACATTAGATAAGAATGTGGTGACCTGAGCATTTGTAAGTGAGAGAACTCATTCACCTATCACATTAAAGTTTTGGATGAATATGTGGTATGTCTCTCACAAAGATATTACTATAAAAAGAAGAATTCTCACAATGTTCAATATTCCCTGATAAAAAACTTCCCAATGATCATCTAAGTGTTAATTTACAATAGAGTTATTTAATATAGTGAATTTGAAAAATATAATTTGTGTTATTCTTAAGTAAATAAAACATTAATAAAGATATGTACAATTTTTATTTTCATCATTCAGTTTGGATGGATATAAAAATAATTTTAAAGAAGCTAACTTTTACTCTCTTTTTTCAAAAGAATCTAAAATATAATGATATGATAGAAAATCTAATACGAAACCTAGCCGTATTTTTCCATTACTAAATTTAGTAATTGTTTTCATAAAAATATTCAAATTGATTTAAATATAATTTTAATCAAATTTTATATTAGTTTAAGTATAATTCCATGACAATCTACACCAAAACTACCATAAGAAATTTAAATGAACACAAGAAAAATATGCAAAAAAGAGTTTTAACTTAATTCCAAGTATTATTCTTAATAATTTCGAGCACATTGATTCTAAACACATTGACTCCGAGTATATTGATTTCCAGGATTCTCATGATTCTTCTCAGGATTCATATTCTCAAGATTCACATTTTTAGGATTCTTAGGATTCACAACATATATCCAACCTTATTAAGGATGCTATATCCGGTGGACATTAAATTTATCTTTAAAATGAATAGTTGTCATAGGGTTGTTGTCTCCATAAATAGTACGAATAAAATAACTATCGTCCCGTCCTAAGAGAAAATAAGATACATAATTGACATATTTGAATGTCTGAATAAGTGTTGAGTTATTATCGATTTTGTAGCCACGAACTCCGCTTCAAAACTCTCTTGATAAAATTATAGGGCATTTGTAGACTCTCCATACATAATGGACAAGCTAATGTCAACATTAAGAAATGAATCATTAGTGTGTGGAGAAAAGTTTGGCAAAGGAATTGAATTAAAATAATCTCACAACTATGAAATTCTGGTATGACAGACTCAGATGTCAAATACGATGTTGAGACATATGATCTATTACTAATAAACATGGCAAGGTACAAACAACATCATTAAAAAATCTGATATACCAGATATTAACAATCCTACAGGATGTTTAAACATTTGGTTTGACATTCAGCAAGAATACTGCATAATATATAAAATAGAAAAAACAGTAAAGAACACATTCAAATTGTTAACCCAGTTCGATGCAAACTCATCTACTCTGGGAGCTACCAAGTCAGGAAGGAAATCCACTATGTAGTATCAATTCAAAGACTCTCAGCAAACACCTACAATTTACAGTCTTCTCACTTAATCACTACCAATGCAACTTCTATTTAGGAACTCCCTAATATGAGAAACTCATCACACTTCCAATCACCACAATGATGTCTCACAGTCCCAACTCTCAGTTGCTGATATTGACGACTCTTTACCTAAACAACAAGGCAAAATAGAAGACACACTTCCATGACAACATCTCAGAGTTGCTTAAAAGCTTCCTCCAAGAACAATACACCTCTTACTTAACAACTTTGAGGTTTACAAAGAAACGGCCCTGAAGATTACATCTTTTCAGCATACGGCTGTTAAGAACTCAACCTTAATGATACAACTTTTACAGTGCCTGTTTTGATTTTGCTGAAAGCAGATGAACCGTTTGTGGTTTATTGCAATGCTTCTTTGATGAGTTTAGGTGGAGTATTGATGCAAGATGATCAGGTTGTGATGTATGCTTCGTGTCAGTTAAGAGTTCATGAGAGGAATTATCCTACTCACGATTTGGATTTGGCAGCTGTTGTTTTTGTCTTAAAGATTTGGAGACATTATATATATGGTTCGAGGTTTGAAGTTTTTAGTGATCATAAGAGTTTGAAATACCTGTTTGATCAGAAAGAGCTGAATATGATGCAGAGACGTTGGTTAGAATTTCTTAAGGATTATGACTTTAGTTTGAATTATCATCCGGGTAAGGCTAATGTTGTGGCCGATGCTTTGAGTCGGAATACACTGCATATGTCAGCTATGATGGCTAGAGAGTTGGAGTTGATTGAGCAATTCAGGGATATGAGTTTGGTTTGTGAACAGACACCTCATAGTGTAATGCTGGGAATGCTGAAGGTTAATAATATTTTTCTTGATCGTGTTCGAGAGAGTCAGAAGTCAGATGTGAAACTGGTGGATTTAATAATTAATGATGAACAAGTTGGAAATAATGAGTTTCGAGTTGATGAACAGAGGTACTTAGATTTTGGGATCGTATCTGTATTCCTGATGATATTGATTTGAAGAGAATGATTCTTGAAGAAGGGCATGGGAGTGGATTGAGTATTCATCCAGGAGCAATGAAAATGTATCATGATTTAAAGAAGATATTGTTGTGGCCCAGTATGAAGCGAGATGTGGCTCAGGTTTTGTATGCGTGTTTGACTTGCCAGAAGTCAAAAGTGGAACATCAGAAACATGTTGGTTTGATGCAACTGTTAGATATACCTGAGTGGAAATGAGATAGCATATCGATGGATTTTGTTACGGGGTTACCTACTACTCCAAGAGGGCATGATGCCATTTGGGTGATTGTTGATAGGTTGACAAAGTCAACACATTTTATTCTGATCGGTATAACTTATTCTTTGTAGAGATTGACAGAGATATATATGGGTATAATTGTGTAGTTGCATAGAATACCTTTGAACATTGTGTCGGATAGAGATCTGAGGTTTACTTCGAGGTTTTGGGGGATTTTGCAAGAGGAATTGGGTTCGAAGATGAAGTTGAGTTCAACTTATCATCCTCAAATCGATGGACAGACATAGAGGATGATACAATCTTTGTAGGATTTGTTGAGGGCTTGTGTGTTTGAACAAGGAGGTGCTTGGGATAGTCATTTGTCGTTGATCAGGTTTACTTATAACAATAGTTATCATTCCAGCATGGGAATTTCACCGATTGAAGCTTTGTATGGTAGGAGAGGTAGAACACCTTTGTGTTGGCATGAGTTGGGTGAGAGTGTTGTACTTGGACCAGATATTGTGCAACAGACTACTGGGATGGTGAAGTTGATCTGAGATAAGATGAAGACTTCATAGAGTACACAGAAGAGTTACCATGATAAGAAAATAAAGGATCTTGAGTTTCAAGAAGGAGACCATGTATTTTTTAGGGTTACTCCAGTGACCGGTGTAGGAAGAGCGTTGAAGTCGAAAAACTTACTCCTAAGTTTATTGGGTCGTATCATATTTCAGAGAGAGTTGGACCTGTTGCTTATAGAGTGGCATTGCCACCGAGATTTTCAAATTTGCATGATGTATTTCATCTGTCATAGTTTCAGAAGTATGTTTCGGATCTGTCACATGTGATACCGATGGATGAAGTTGAGGTAAGAGATAATCTTACAATTGAAGCATTACCATAACGAATTGATGATCGGGAAGTGAATTAGTTTAGAGGCAAGGAGATTGTTCTTGTTCGAGTAGTTTGGGGAGGAGCTGTCGGTGGGCATATGACTTAGGAATTGGAAAGCATGATGCGAGAGTCGTATCCGAATCTTTTTGCTTGAGGTAAGTTTTCGAGGACGAAAACCTTTTTAAGTGGAGGAGAGTTGTAACGCCCCAAATTTATTTAAATATTTTATTCAGAATGTTGTGTTGTGGTGTGTGAAGAATAATATATATTATCGAATATAATTGTGGTTGAAAATTATATTGTGGTGGATAATTATATTATTAGGTGATAAATAAATAAATAAATGGGATAAATAAGAGATAAGGACAAGGTGGCCAATTCTTAAAAGTAGTAAGGTTAGAAGTGGAAGTTCATAAGTTAGGTCTTAGGAGTTATGTTGGAAATAAGGAAAAGGGGGAAAACATAATCGTGTTAGAGAGAACAAGAGCGATCGAGAAAGTTGTAAAGAGGAGAAGAAAAGGAAAAGGTTTAATCGTGAAGAAGAGTTCGCAAAGAAGAAGAATTTCTCAACGAAACCTAGGGTAAGGGTGGGATTCTTCCATCTTAAGGGTTTTATAATGGGAATTGGGTAGGTTAAGGATTAGGGATTAAATTTGTGATGAATTGCTGAAGAATTTCGTTGAATTATGAGTTATTTGTTGTTGTTAGTTGATTATGGCATGAATTAAATAGTAAAATTGGTAATTGCTAAGAATTCTGGTTGGTTTGAGTGTTTTGGGAGACTGACTTCGTAGTGACTTTGTAGTAGGTTTTGGGAGCAGAGGAAGGCTGGGCGATTTGCGAAATCGCAGAGCTCGCTTAGCCAGCAGAGTCAGGGAGTTCGGCGCTTAGCGAGCTTTGGCCCTCGCTTAGCGAGCCCTGGAGCGTGAAAAATTAATTTTTAATTCTGAAAAATTACTGAAAATTATTTAATTACTTAGTAATGCTTAGGAATTGATATGGGGTATCTAGAAGTAGTGATAGAAGAGTTATACACCTAATTGTAGGGATAATTAGTTTAATAGAGCTAAACATAACCTACATGTTCGTTGACATTGATGTTGTCGTCGTGATGTGTAGTGTTGTGTTGATATGTTTCATATGCTTATTAATGGTATATGAGTATATGATATGCTGTAGTATATGTTATGTTGCGTTGTTGTGGTATGAGTTGAATTATATGATTATATGTTATGAAATGCATCATAATCGTGATGATGATGATTAGTTGTATATTGATAGATGTTGTGATATGTGACTATCGTTGTTGATATTGTATGATGTAGTTATTGTGAGTATGCATGTATGTCATTGATGTTGCATGACATGTTGCATAGTTGTATAACATACCAAGGTGGGGTATGTCGTTGTTGTGATGTTGGTGCAGTCATGAAATAGGGATCGTATGTGGCCATGAAATAGGGGCCGAGGGTGTGATCATGAAATAAGAATCATATCGGACCATGAAAGAGGGGTTAAGAGTTTCGACGGGAACTAGATCTTGAAATAGAGATCAGATTATGGTACCGCATGCATAGAGTCAAGTCGAGTTTCATTGCATGATTGTTGTGGTTGTTGTATATGATGTTATGGTTTATGTGTCGTTGTTGTATGTGATGTTGTTGAATAGTCGTTGTTGAGAAGCAGTGTATTTTTATGATACTTGTTTAATTCTTATTATATTATCTTTACGATGTAAGTATCTCACCCCTTCTGTTTGAATGTTACCCTTATGTTGGTAACGTGCATGTGAGCAGGATAAGTCGAGTGGTGGTCAGTGAAGTCAGTGTACTTCTCTTCTTTAGGGTGTCGGCTCTGATACGTCGCTTTGGGAGTTGGGTCGACGTTTCTTTTACTTGCTTTTCCTTTTAAAGAACAATTTTTGTAATTGAAGTTTGATTTATGTTGGTTTAAAAAAAAATTCGCTACATGTTGAATAATTGTTTTTGAAAATGTATCACTGAGTCGAGGTTGTTTTATTGAATTGTAGCACTCGATTGGCTTTTTATGAAAATTTTACTCAGATAATTATATATAATCCTGTGGGGTAAATTGGGTGTTACACTAGTGGTAGTAGAAGGTCCTCCTGAACTCTGAGAAAGTCCTCATGAACTCTAAGCAGAAAGTCCTGAACTCTTGACTGAGCAGATCTACTACTACCCCTATCTATTCATGTTCCCAGAAACATCCCTCACATGCTGAGAGACACATTCCTTCATAGAGGCCAATGGTTTCATAAGAGAACATAACACGCATTCCCTTATGTAACTTAGAACACAAGTCACAATTGTGTTCATAACTCAGGACACAAGTCACAAAGACTAAACTGCAACATCCATCTTGACATCCTAGCCACCATACCTAAACACATCCATATGAACAATAAGAATACCAACTCAAAGCATATCATCTGATCAACCTTGTTCTCCCCATTTTTAGCCAAAAATTGGCAAAGACATTTGTCGCTCCCACCAAATGACACCCGGTCAAGAGGGGTACAGACGCGAACGGTCGACGAAAGGAGAGAACACACAAGGGTGAACTGAAAAGAAGAGAGTCGCCAGCTAGGCATTTTATCCCGAAGGAAAGGTAATGCTGCATAGACCTGGAAAAAGATGGATAAGACGATCGCGAACCAGAGAAACTGAGAAAGGGGGTGGTTACAACCTGGGAAGGTATTAGCACCCAGATTGTCCGCCGTACTCGACGGGATCCACGCTTGAAAGATTTGTGTTTTAAAAGGGGTAGTGTCAGTGCTACTTTGTGTGCAAAAGCTGGGAAAGAACACAAGTGTCAGTGTAAAAGAAATGTGGAGTGAAATAAAGAAGTGTCAGTGTAAGGAAAGAATGTGAAGTTCAAGACTATGAGGCTTAAAGAATAATGCTGGAAGGAGGGGGGAATATACAGAGACTTTTGTTCGATAACTGTTAAGTTATGCCTACGTATCCTCCCGTGCAATGAGGAAGTCAGAACACCGTAGTTCGACTCAAAGAGACTGAAAAGATAAATTGACTTGTGAACTGCTTGCTTGTCTATGCTCAAGTGTATGACCTGTCTGGCTCAGGTGCAAACTGTCTTGCATTAGACGGAAGAAGCAAGTTCTCGTTTGGGAGTGAATGAGATGAGAAAAGAATCCCGGAGGAGACGATTATTGTTTGTTTTTTGATGTTTTCAATCTTTTATTGATTTTTGAGGTTTGTTATAAGTTAATGAGCTTAAGCCTACTCCAAGGGTTAATAAACTCATCACATCCTCCCTCTGATTAGGGGTAATGAGAATACCTTAAGTGTGAAGTAAACACCTCACACTTAATCACCATGATGTAGGATTAAGATCATTAACCTACTTGCATTTATTTAGATGTTATTTGGGGTTTTTGTTTAGTGTTAAGTAATGAGTTTAATCCATAATTAAAGATTTAATGGACTCATTACACCATCCTAATAGAAGGATAATAGATGAGAACATTTAAGCTGAGGAAGGCTCCTCAACTTAATCCATGATTAGGGATTAACCTCATGACAAAACAAAGCCCTTATTAAATGGATTTTAGTTAATGGTAAGATTAAGAAATGGATTTTTATGGTTTGTAAGACAACTTGAGAGGGACTTGTCCATTAACACTAGGGTTAGTCCTTCTTAACCAATTAAGGAAGAATTAGAACCCTAATGCAAGGCCCAAGTTACAAGCTTGATGTCTTAGTGATTATTACATGGATTGATTAAAGGATTTAAACACATTAAGGGTTTAACACTTAGGATTAAAGTTATACACTCCATCCTAATAGAAGGATACAAGCATAACCCTAATCACAAAGCCTTAAAACCTTTAAGGTTTAGTCCTTGATTAAGAGATGAGAAGAGAAGACACAAAGATGACACAAAGGTAAAACTAATGGGGGAATAATCAAACCCTAATTGTGATCATGCTTGGGGGCTCCTAGGGTTTATGAGGCTTGCAAAAGATATTCAAGAGAAAAACCACCAAGGAAGAAGCAGATGAAAGGAGGAGAAGCAGAAAGAAGCAAGGCAACTTGCTTCACTTAAGAAGACAAGTTGCTTGGAGAAAGAAGAGGAGAAGAAGCATGAATGAGCAAGCTCACTCTAATACAAAAGTAAAATGCAGCAATGATGCATAAGATAGATGAGAAGAGGTTATGAGAAGTGAAGGCAAATTCACTTCTCAATGACTTACCACCTGAAAAGTTAGCAACAAGAAAATGAAATGGAATGAAAATGAGAAAGATGCAATGATGCAAACCAAAACCAGAAGCATGATCAAGGTATAAATGATGCAAAGAGATGATGCAAATGTATTTCATGAGATGTGGATGATCATACAAAAGATGAGAATGCAAATGAGACATAAAAGAAGCATGAAAGTCCATGAAAACTTATGAAATGCAATGGATACAAAAACATGGAAAATGGATGATGCAATGATCAAACATGATTCTAATGTGTCCTAAGATGTCTTAGAAGTCATGTGAATGCACAAAATGTCATGGCAAGCTCATGTATGCAAGCATATGAGAGATGAATGCAAATGAAGGCAAACATTAGGGTTTATACATAACATGCAATAAAAAATTCATAACCAGAAGCAAATGACATGGTAAAAAATTGAAAATAGGATCAAAGGAACCCTAACCCTACACAAGTTCACTGCCCAAAGGAGGAGACCTAAATATTAACCTAAGGGAAGTTATGATTTTCTCAAGTTGGCTTGGGTTTTAAGGCACTTCAAAAGGAAAAATGCACAACAAATTGAAAATGAAAGATAAATTCAAACCAATTTTATCCTAGAAACTACATGATATGAGGAATGCAATGCAAAAAGAACCATCATCAAACTCCTCATGGTTAGGCAGAAGGGATTTTTCTAAGTTAGGGCAAAAATATTGACTTTTAAGAACCCTAATTCCAAAGAAAAATGTCAAAATAGGTCAAGAACCAAAAAGAAATTTGTGTGAAGAGTTTGATAATGTTTCTAAATGTATCAAGATGCAATGTAATTTTTTTGGTGATTTTTAGAAACATAAATGGTATTTTAATTAATTAATTTCCATTAACTAATTAAAATAAACATTTAAATATTTTTAAAATACGAATTTTATGCAAAAAATAAAATAAAAATTATTTTCAGAATGAGAAAAATATTTTAAGTCATGATGCAAAAGATGAAATTTTTTAGAAGTGTTTTACTATTTTAAATAAAATGTGCAAGAAAAATGGATTAAAATGAAAATAAAATTAATTAAAAGAGAAAGTATGCAAATCCAAAGGCCTAGATTTGAACTGGGGAGAAAGAAGTTGACTGCGCGCGCCTTTTAAAGGCTGAGATTCGTTTCAGCTTAATTAACCTAATTATATTTAATTAAATTAATAAAACTGGATTAGGGCTAAATGACTAGATCTGGACCGTTCAAAAGTTAACCTAATCCGCATCCAATGGTCACGAAGCAAACTGGAAAATTAATTAGGGTTAAGACCTAATCACTTTCAGGTGACCGGAGAGGAGCTCCGGTCATCTTCTCCGGCGTGTCCAAAACCCTAAAACACTCTACAGGCCACCCTCATCAAATTAAACACACAGGAATGATCCTCTACCCAAACCCCATTCAAATCAACCCTTAAACATCATTTATAACTCAAGAACAAAGAGAATCAAAACAAACTATTTCACGGGTGAAATTTCAGAGGACCACAAAATACTCATTTCTTCACCATTTTTAATTCTAAGAGCATCAACATGACCAACATAACATATATTTTCAATTTGTAATAAAAGAAACAAGCTCTGAGAAATTTGATTCTTGAGCTTACCTGAGATGATGAAATGCCAACGTGAGCTTTCCTGGCCTTTTCTCAATGCAAAAAGTCTCCCCTGAACCTCTTGAGACCAATGAAGTGCTTCAAAACCTTTGATGGTGGATGATTTGGAAGTTTGAGTTCTGGTATAGCAGGTTTTGCAGTTGGTGTATGTGATGCTTTTTGTTGTTTTAATGGTTGATTTTGGTTCTATGGAGGATGTGTGACTTGTTGGTGAAGAGAAAATTGAAGTGTGATGGCTGTGGGAGGAGTTTCGAAGAGATGAAGGAAACTTGCAGTTTTTGTGAATCTGATTGTGCGTGTCCTTCTAGCCCATGTCCAGCCTGTTTTATGATCCATAACATATCCCTAAACTATTGGAAAGAGTCTGAGGAAGTGACATGCACTGTGGGAATGGCATGGGGCAATTGGCCCAAAAGTCAGTGGTAGGTGTACCTCAAGTATGGGATGTGGCAGAGGCTATCCTAGGGCTGCTCTGAGTTCTGCTGGTTTCAAGGGTGGCCATGGGATGCTCTGAGGTGATTTGAAATGGATGAAGGGTGAGATGTCACATGTTTTGCCTTTTTACAACTTGCTGCATTTTGAAGTTTTTGGTCATGGATATGTGACATCCCTTGGGAAATTTGCAGCAAAATGGACCATATGAATTTGTTATAATGTTTTGAGATCACTTAGCAACCAATCCAATCATTAGAAGTCCCTTTTGCAAAAAATTCCATTCTTGAAGATTCATGAGAAATGCCTTATGGTGACTTGTAATTCAAGGCATGAAAATGGGAAATCTCTTGGGCAATTCTGAATTTTGGACCATGTATGATGTTTGTGTAATGGTTAGAAGTCACTTTGAGGTCACATTTGGCTTTGGCAAGTGTTTTTGCAAATTTCCCTCTTTGGTGCATAAGTCAAAATTTGTGATTTTTCCCAACTTTGCAAGGCCATAACTTGAGTTCTATGATGAATTAGATCAAGTTCTTGTACTTTTTGAAAATGGGAGGATCCAATCTACAACTTTCATGACCAAGAATTTTTCATTTGAAGCATTTTTGAATCAAAAAGAGGAGGTTGAAAAACGTTCCCAAAATGGCAAGTTTACATTACAAGTCACTTTCCCAAAATGACAACTTTGCAAATGGCTTGAAATTCTTCAATTTTGTGAACTTCTAACTTCTTCTAAGATCAAATAAAGATCATATACACCCAAAATGATGGAGAAGACCCTTTGGTTGGATGATTGGGGGCCTCAGATGCCCTGATTTTACACTGACTTGCTCAAGAAGTCATCTATTGATCAGATGCCTTCCCCATTGAATTTCTTCATGAAAATTGGTATGTATGATCCTCATATTATATAGAGACCAATAGAAACAAGAATGACCAAAAAATTTGGAGTTATGGCCTTTGAAACCAAAACCATAATTTTAGGTCATCTGTGTAGTTAAGCTTGGCTCTACTTCCATGCCTTTGTGATTTTCTGACTTTCTTGATCTTGGGAGGATATGATATGATGTTTGAACATACATGGACCCTCTTGAGATGATTGAAAACCCTTAGAGTGGCTCAAATGGCTCAGGGATTGCTCAGATCACAAACCCTAGATGCAGATGACTTTGAATCAATGCAGTGAAGCAAAAATGCATTATGAGATGATATGATTGACATTATGCAAATGAGAAGAATCACAAGCCATGGTGAAATGAGTGAGGGAAAATTTTGGGTGTATACAACTTTCCCTATTCAAACATGAGTTAGTTGTGCAGGATGTAAGCGATGGCTTAACAGACAAACAAGATAACTTGTGGTTGAATACCAAAGACAGTCCAAGATTTGCACTCACTGGTTATGAAGAAGAAAAGGGATATATATTGTAGAAGGAAGTAAAGTATGATTATAAAGTGCGGGCGACGGAGGACGACCGTCGGGCAGAGGACGACTGCCGGGGACGAAGTAATGACGGGAACGGCCGACATGCTGGGGAAATAACGAGATCATGACGGGGGTGGCCATCAAGCAAGGAAACCGGCGTCCCACTGTTTTTGTACCTCTTCCTTTATCTTCATTGCCATATCTGGGCGAGTACGGCGCAACTTCTGTTTTACTGGAGGACAGTCTTCTTTCAGAGGCAGCTTGTGCATAACAATGTCGGTGTCCAACCTTGCATATCCTGATAAGACCAAGAAAAAACATCCACATACTCCCGAAGCATGTTAATCAGTTGCTCTTTTACTGAATCTTGTAGGCAGGCCCCGATCTTAACTTCCTTCAAGTCTTCTTCTGTACCGAGATTAACCGTCTCAACCTCCTCCTTATGAGGAGTGATAACCTTCTCCTCTTGTCTCAACAACCTGGCTAGCTCTTCAGGTAGCTCATAATCTTCTTCAACCCCTTCATCAGCTTGATTAATCGGATTGTCAAAGTCATACGAAGTCATGACAGTGTTGTTGTCAGTGCAGTCTGGAGGGCACTCTCTGCAAGGGTTTAGATTTGTTCATTTTAGTGATCAGTTTTATCTTATTTAGAAAAAGTGAAAATGAAGTTATTTATTTTGAAAAGCATTGCCATTTTATTTTTGTACAAAAAAAGAAAAATGAAAAACAGTGAGCGAAAAAGAAAAGACTCATTTGCAAAAGATGTCCTGATATTCATTAATTGATCTTTGCACAAAATACAAGATGGCCCGATTACAAAATGAGTCCTGACATCTTGGGCAAGATGCAGGACTTGATGCATGCTTCAAAAACAACAGGAAATAATAATTACTCTGCAGGAGTAACCCTTATAATTTCCTGGGAAGACCAGTTTGAGACATGGCTCCCCGAGATCCTTGGACGTATCCAGCTTTCCAGGTTGCGATCGCCTTCTGACTCATCTTCCAAGCTATTCACAGCATCCGGGGTGAGCATCCCCCTGCTGACAAACTTGGGCTCCTTTGCAGCCTCTGGTTGATCTTGTCGATTTGGTCTGTAACCCAACCCGAATCAGTCTTCTTTCTTCTCCACGGGCAGCAGCTTGCCCCAGCCTTGGGCGGTACCTTCCTCAACAACCTTTCGGGCTTGCTGGTATGATGTGATGGAGGTTCCGAGCACAGCAGATGTTTCATTAATATTAAGGGTCTCAAACCCTTGGCTCATGGTTTCATGGATCTCCCCATCCATTTCAATGTATTTGAAAGTAGCCAGCTGGCTAACAAAAATATCCTCCTCCCCATAAATAGTAATGACTTGGCCTTCCCACTCGAATTTTAACTTCTGGTGAAGGGTTGACGTCACGGCGCCAGCGGCGTGTATCCATGGTCTACCCAATAGACAGTTGTAGGCAGGCTGTATATCCATCACAAAGAAGGTCGTTTTGAAAACATGTGGGCCAATCATTATAGGCAACTATATCTCTCCCAGAACTGATCTTTTAGAACCGTCAAAGGCTCTCACTACCAAATTACTTGGGCGTAGTGCTAATCCTTCATACTCCAGCTTCACAAGGGCTTTCTTGGGTAGGACATTGAGTGATGACCCCGTGTCCACCAATACGTGAGAAAGAACATCACCATTACACTCCAAGGTAATGTGCAAAGCCTTGTTGTGATTGTGACCTTCCGTAGTCAGATCAGTGTTGGTAAATCCTAGTCCGTGACTAGCATTGACATTTCCAACCACGGTCTCTAACTGATTGACAGTAATCTCCTCTGGCACATAAGCTGCGTGCAGGACTTTTAATAGTGCATTCCGATGAGCCTCGGAGCACATTAGCAACGATAGTATGGAGATTTTGGAAGGTGATTGGTGAAGCTGGTCTACCACCTTGTAATCACTTTTCTTTATAATTCTCATGAATTCATCAACCTCTTGATCAAAAGGAGTCTTCAAAGCTTCTCTGGCAACTGGTTCTTCTTGCACCATACTCTTCCCTTTTGCCTTAGCAGCAGCTTCTACTTCGGCAACGGGTCTTGGAATTTGCGAGGCAAAGAGACGTCCGCTTCTAGTGAAGCCTCCGCCTCCCCCCACATTGTCTATCTGAGGTGAAGAAGTTGATGATTCTAAAGTGATTTTCTGCCCCTCGCAGTATAGATCTGAGCCATAATGCCAAGGGATGGCATTATTGCTTTCGTAAGGGACTGGCCCTGGCACTGTGATAGTGACCGTACTGATAGCAGTTGCAGAGGGGACCACAATGGTGTGTGGATCATAATATATGGTAACTGGTGCTCTGACAGGAGTAATATTTTGTTGTGAATCTTTGGTAGGAACATTTGTGGGATCGTAGTATATTGTAACCGTTGAGACACTTTCATCAATTGCTGCTGATGTTATAGAAGGTATTGTTGACTGGATAGGGGTTGAAGTTGTAGCAGGAATGGTGACTAAACTTGTATCCATTGAAGTGATCGATTGAGCATTGTTGGAGTTGTAGTAGAATCCGTTGGAACAATGGTTGCTGACGTTGTAGGAGTATCTGGGATTGTCGATGAAGGAACTGTTGGAGTTGTAGGCGCTGTTGTCCTAATATGAAGGATACCATCCTTAATAAGACAATCTATGCCGTTTCTCAGCCTTTCACACCCATTGACTGCAATATTGCAATACCCACAGCCGAGCTCACACCCGGGGAACACTTGGCATTCTAAAATCTGGGCTTTGATTCCAACCAAAGGTGTTCGAATTTGTGCAACACCGGTGATTAAGGTGGATGGTTTGCCTTACTCAATAGCATTAACCCTAGGCCCGTTGTGACTAGGCATTGGATTCCTTGTGACATTCGGAGGAGGTGCAAAGTTGAGAGCTTTTGAGTCCACCAGGTCTTGGACTTTCATCTGTAAGGCCCTGCATTTTTCAGTGTTATGTCCCGGTGCGTTTGAGTGGAACGCACACCTGGCATTGGCATCATAGTTTTTTGGCATATTGGTGGGATCCGGAGGTGCCAATGTCCTTAACTCAACCAGGTTGAGCTTCAGGAGTTGTGGAAAGAGTGCGGCGTACGGCATTGGAATTGGGTCAATCACCCTGTTTGCCTGTGATGGCCTTTGCTGGAAAGGACGCTGTTGTTGGTTGTTATTGCTATTGTTGTAGGTTCTCTGTTGCGGATAATGAACTTGTTGTTGATACTGTGGTTGTTGTTGTTGAGGATATACTGATTGTTGAGGAATCGGAGCTGGAATGGTGACTGCTGCTACTGACCGGTGTACATACTGAGGCCTGCCCCTGCTTGCATGAATGGAATTTGTTTCACCGGCCCTTCGGGGTCCCACAAAAGGCTTTCTGGGATTACTGGATGAACTTGCACCATTGTCGGAAATTTTGCCCATCTTTAATAGACTTTCAATCCTTTCACCAGCTATGACCACATCGGCAAAACTGGTAGAGGAGAAGGCAGCCAATCTATCAATATAGGTCCCTTGCAATGTATTCATGAACATGTCAGCCATTTCCCTCTCTGACATGGGTGGTTGGACAGCAGCAGCAAGTTGTCTCCACCTTTGGGCATATTCCCTGAAGCTCTCTCTGGAAGACTAAGACATGCCCATTAGAAGAGTTCTATTGGGAGCCATGTCCAGGTTGTACTGATACTGTCTGATGAAAGCTTCAGCCAAATCTTTCCAGCATCTTATGGCGGCCCTAGACAAATGCGAATACCATTCTCTCGAAGCTCCAGTTAGACTGTCCTCAAAGTAGAACATCCATAGCTTTTCATCCATGGTATACGCTTTGAGTCTTCCCAGGAAAGACTGCAGGTGAGTTCGTGGACAGGAGGTACCGTTGTATTTTTCAAAGCATGGGGGTTTGAATTTGTGGGGAATTCTCACCCCATATACTAGTCCCATGTCCATCACAAGTAAGCCCAAAGAAGTCTGAGACTCCAAAGATCTTAACTTCTCAGCAATTTCGTCCAATCTCCTGTCATATACTTCATCTCCAGCCCCTATGACAGTGAATTGTTCTTCCTGGGGATCCTCTTGAAGGATTCCGCCCCCAGTGGTGTTACCTTGAACATTCCTCGGGATGTTAACTTCTGGATTCAAGTGAGGTCCAAATTCTGGTGGGTTGATACGAGGCTGGCCCCCCTCATTGTTGCTAGTTCCTCCTGTTCCAAGATGAGGCTCCTCAGGAGTTTGTCTTTCCACTAGTTCTCTTAACCTTTCCTGACTCTGGCTAAGCCAGTCATCACTGCCATGAACTGAGACATCTGATTTCTCATCTCTACTCTCTCATTAGCCATCTGATTCCTGACTTCAGTCAGATCCTGCTGTACTTGTTCCATTTGAATACCGGGAAGGTTGTTACGAGTCGGGTACCGGTGCGTGCGGTTGACAGGGAACACTCGGCGACGAGTAATGTTTCCTGAAGTCACAACAAAGTTAGAAACAAAGATAATAGTAAACCTACAAAACAGAACAAAGTTAGTATGCAATGCAGTATGCTTATTTGTTTTCCAAGGTATCCGGTTTGGTTCTTGGTTTTGACCTTTCCAGACCTCGAGGAAGATGCTTGCTGTTGAGAGAAAACCCACACGAAAACAAACTAAATATATTACAAATGGTGAACAATACATAGTTTGTTTTACAATACATGCCCTTGGAGGGTCAAAATACAACAAAAGAGAAAAGTACATCAAATGGAAACAAAACAACAAGCAAAGAATCAGACATCCAGTCCAAACTCATCTTCTCTGACCTCCTTCAGGAGTGCCTCAGTCACTGGACCAACTGGGTGCTCTGTAATGGTCCTAATGAGGAGGTTCCTGGTAGCAATGACAGTGGTCAACTTCTTATGCCTGTCCTGATCCTTTGATCTCTTCAATCCTGCTCTGAGCTTCAACTCTGAAATCTCCTTCTGGGCTGCCAACAAAGCTTCCTGCTGCTTCTTCTCATTGGCCTCTAGCTGTTCAATCTTGGCTTGAGTCTTTTGGTCTTCTTGTGTACGGGCTTCAGTGATTCTGACCCACCTAGCATGACTCTCTTGTAGATAGAGCTCAGTCCTAGCCTTCTGAATTTTGGCCTCTTTACATGCATTCTTCAATATTTGTTCCCCAGCTCTTGCTTTCCTGATGTAGTCCTCTGTCTTCTCAATTTTGGCAAGATGCTCCACCCTAAGCTTATCTAATCTCTCAATATCTAGACGACCATCACTTCTTTCCCAGAGAGTTTTCTTCAAGGCCTGAGATAAGTTCTCATTTCTTTCTTTCAACTTCTTAAATTCTTCTAGGCTGACAGTTGCTGCTGGCTATATTGTGGATGGTCCATGCATGTCTTCCAAGATGAAAGGCATTCCGGTAATCTGAGCCCTAGTTCGGGACCAGTCATAGTACTGAGCTGAAGCAACATTATTACACCTTCCAAGGATAGCTACCCCCTTTGTCTGGATGTTGTCCCAAGCCCAGGATGCTTGTCTGACAGCAGCTGAATTGGGTTTCACTTCACAATACAAGGTCTCAGTTAAATCTTGTCCCCTGGGAGGGTGAACCAAAGCATAACCCAGTTGTCTCTTAAACAACAAAGGATTGTAGTTGATGCAACCCTTTACTCCTATCAGAGGCACATTTAGGTATTTTCCACAGCTGGTGATAATGTCTTTGCCTTTGGTGCTCTGGGTGCACCATCTAATATCATCTGAAGTCAAGACAATGAGTCTCTTGGCCCAGTTCTTCTGTTGGTGAGGGTTCAAGAAAGCATTTGACTTAGGCAGGTGTCTGAGCAGCCAGGTGTAAAACAAAGGAGCACAACATCTTACTAACTTCCCCCTTTGTTTCTCATTCCTCTGATGAATGGAGTAATAAAAATCTCCTAGCAATGTGGGCATTGGGTTCTTTAGGAGAAACAAATGGATGGCATTCTTGCTGACAAATTTGGGCTCATCTGCAAACAGTATAGCCCCATATATGCTGAGGGCTAACAGTGCACAGACTTCCCTCCATTCTCCCAATGAAGCTTTCAGGATGGCCTGAGAAATCAAGAAGTCCAAATGCAAACCAGGGATCCCAGCTTTTGTTGTCATACTTTGCTCAATCAAGGCAGGCTCCAAGTATAGTGATTTTGCTACCTCTTCATTTCTGGGAGCAGTCATCTCTGGGTTGAAAGGGATTCCACCCCTGATAGGTACTCCAATCAATGAGGAAAACTCTTCCAGTAGAGGCCCTAACTGAAAGTCTGGGAAGGTGAAGCATCTCAAAGGAGGGTCATAAAACTGCAAGCATGTGTGAATCATGCTCCTCTGAGAAGGATCAAGGTCCATCACCATATCCAGGATACCTCCATAATGCTCTCTAAACAGAGGGATATAATCAGGTGTGATGAGTGACTGGACCTGCCAGATACCAGTCAACACAGGCTCAAAGAAGTGGTAGGATATGTTGCTCTTCCTGGGAGTAGTCATGAGTGCTACTGAAGAAACTGAAAATGAGTGCTGATGAAGAACACAGACTGATGCTGGAAAAGAGCCACTGACAGGCTGATGCTGGTGATGATGAAGATAACTGAAGCAGGTAACTGATGAAGACAACTGAAGCAGAGGTCTATGCAGAAGAAGGGGTCAAAACCAAACCATATATGATATGGATACCCTGAAAAGCAAATAAAAAAAATGTTAAATGATGCAATGATGATATATGCAAATGATATGCAAGGGTTTGTGATCAAGCTGGATCTGATTATCTGTCTTGATATAAGTCCATGTATGTTCCAAAAAAAGCCCAGATGGAGATTTAGAAGTCCAGTAACCAGGGTGGGGGACTCAAATAAAGAGTCACATGTCCAGGGTTTAATCACAATAACTGTCCAAAATGAGGTACTTTTAAACAATACAGTAACAGGGTATGATGTGGCCAAGGGTTCCTGCAAACCTGTAAACAGCCCAACCCCCTCACATGTAGTGTTCTAGAACAAGGATCCTCAGACTCGGATCAGTTATGAGAATTGTAAACACTTCTAACCCGGAGGTACAGTGTTTACAATAACCATAAAAGATCCTCCTCTAATTCACCTCAGATTCTGAAGGTCATAATAAAGGTCATCCAGACTTAGCAGGCTTCCCAGATAGCCCTAGCACTACAGGAAATCTGTAGCACAGAGTTCTCAAGAAGAAACCCACATCTGAACCGTGTTTCATATTCCCGCACCAGACCGAAATGGAATGGGAAAGAACATGAACCACTCTAGCCTAGGTGTCACTCAGGTCCCAGGTATAGGACCTTAAACTCTCAATGGAACCCCACCCATCAAAACAGAAACCAGATCCAACAATGATAATGACAGTATGAAATATGAAAACTGTAAAGGAAAGCAATAAATAAAGCTGTACATAAAGCCATAAATAAAGCAAATAAATAAACACAATTAGCAATAACAACCCAGTAAACACAAATCAAACAAGCGCTAGGAGGAACCCACAAAAAGAACCAGAAGCCCTGGTTACAATATAAGGGTCCCCAGCAGAGTCGCCAAGATGTCTCTCCCACCAAATGACACCCGGTCAAGAGGGGTACAGACGCGAACGGTCGGCGAAAGGAGAGAACACACAAGGGTGAACTAAAAAGAAGAGAGTCGTCAGCTAGGCATTTTATCCCGAAGGAAAGGTAATGCTGCATAGACCTGGAAAAAGATGGATAAGACGATCGCGAACCAGAGAAACTGAGAAAGGGGGGTGGTTACAACCTGGGAAGGTATTAGCACCCAGATTGTCCGCCGTACTCGACGGGATCCACGCTTGAAAGATTTGTGTTTTAAAAGGGGTAGTGTCAGTGCTACTTTGTGTGCAAAAGCTGGGAAAGAACACAAGTGTCAGTGTAAAAGAAATGTGGAGTGAAATAAAGAAGTGTCAGTGTAAGGAAAGAATGTGAAGCTCAAGACTATGAGGCTTAAAGAATAATGCTGGAAGGAGGGGGGAATATACAGAGACTTTTGTTCGATAACTGTTAAGTTATGCCTACGTATCCTCCCGTGCAATGAGGAAGTCAGAACACCGTAGTTTGACTCAAAGAGACTGAAAAGATAAATTGACTTGTGAACTGCTTGCTTGTCTATGTCAAGTGTATAACCTGTCTGGCTCAGGTGCAAACTGTCTTGCATTAGACGGAAGAAGCAAGTTCTCGTTTGGGAGTGAATGAGATGAGAAAAGAATCCCGGAGGAGACGATTATTGTTTGTTTTTTGATGTTTTCAATCTTTTATTGATTTTTGAGGTTTGTTATAAGTTAATGAGCTTAAGCCTACTCCAAGGGTTAATAAACTCATCACATCCTCCCTCTGATTAGGGGTAATGAGAATACCTTAAGTGTGAAGTAAACACCTCACACTTAATCTCCATGATGTAGGATTAAGATCATTAACCTACTTGCATTTAATTAGATGTTTTTTGGGGTTTTTGTTTAGTTTTAAGTAATGAGTTTAAGCCATAATCAAAGATTTAATGGACTCATTACACCATCCTAATAGAAGGATAATAGATGAGAACATTTAAGCTGAGGAAGGTTCCTCAACTTAATCCATGATTAGGGATTAACCTCATGACAAAACAAAGCCCTTATTAAATGGATTTTAGTTAATGGTAAGATTAAGAAATGGATTTTTATGGTTTGTAAGACAACTTGAGAGGGACTTGTCCATTAACACTAGGGTTAGTCCTTCTTAACCAATTAAGGAAGAATTAGAACCCTAATGCAAGGCCCAAGTTACAAGCTTGATGTCTTAGTGATTATTACATGGATTGATTAAAGGATTTAAACACATTAAGGGTTTAACACTTAGGATTAAAGTTATACACTCCATCCTAATAGAAGGATACATGCATAACCCTAATCACAAAGCCTTAAAACCTTTAAGGTTTAGTCCTTGATTAAGAGATGAGAAGAGAAGACACAAAGCTAACACAAAGGTAAAACTAATGAGGGACTAATCAAACCCTAATTGTGATCATGCTTGGGGGCTCCTAGGGTTTATGAGGCTTGCAAAAGATCTTCAAGAGAAAAGCCACCAAGGAAGAAGCAGATGAAAGGAGGAGAAGCAGAAAGAAGCAAGAGAACTTGCTTCACTTAAGAAGACAAGTTGCTTGGAGAAAGAAAGAGGAGAAGAAGCATGAATGAGCAAGCTCACTCTAATACAAAAGTAAAATGCAGCAATGATGCATAAGATAGATGAGAAGAGGTTATGAGAAGTGAAGGCAAATTCACTTCTCAATGACTTACCACCTGAAAAGTTAGCAACAAGAAAATGAAATGGAATGAAAATGAGAAAGATGCAATGATGCAAACCAAAACCAGAAGCATGATCTAGGTATAAATGATGCAAAGAGATTATGCAAATGTATGTCATGAGATGTGGATGATCATACAAAAGATGAGAATGCAAATGAGACATAAAAGAAGCATGAAAGTCCATGAAAACTTATGAAATGCAATGGATACAAAAACATGGCAAATGGATGATGCAATGATCAAACATGATTCTAATGTGTCCTAAGATGTCTTAGAAGTCATGTGAATGCACAAAATGTCATGGCAAGCTCATGTATGCAAGCATATGAGAGATGAATGCAAATGAAGGCAAAAATTAGGGTTTATACATAACATGCAATACAAAATTCAAACCCAGAAGCAAATGACATGGTAAAAAATTGAAAATAGGATCAAAGGAACCCTAACCCTACACAAGTTCACTTCCCAAAGGAGGAGACCTAAATCTTAACCTAAGGGAAGTTATGATTTTCTCAAGTTGGCTTGGGTTTTAAGGCACTTCAAAAGGAAAAATGCACAACAAATTGAAAATGAAAGATAAATTCAAACCAATTTTATCCTAGAAACTACATGATATGAGGAATGCAATGCAAAAAGAACCATCATCAAACTCCTCATGGTTAGGCAGAAGGTATTTTTCTAAGTTAGGGCAAAAATATTGACTTTTAAGAACCCTAATTCCAAAGAAAAATGTCAAAATATGTCAAGAACCAAAAAATAAATTTGTGTGAAGAGTTTTATAATGTTTCTAAATGTATCAAGATGCAATGTGATTTTTTTGGTGATTTTTAGAAACTTAAATGGTATTTTAATTAATTAGTTTCCATTAACTAATTAAAATAAACATTTAAATATTTTAAAATACGTATTTTATGCAAAAAATAAAATAAAAATTATTTTCAGAATGAGAAAAATATTTTAAGTCATGATGCAAAAGATGAAATTTTTTAGAAGTGTTTTACTATTTTAAATAAAATGTACAAGAAAAATGGATTAAAATGAAAATAAAATTAATTAAAAGAGAAAGTATGCAAATCCAGAGGCCTAGATTTGAACTGGGGAGAAAGAAGTTGACTGCGCGCGCCTTTTAAAGGCTGAGATTCGTTTCACCTTAATTAACCTAATTATATTTAATTAAATTAATAAAACTGGATTAGGGCTAAATGACTAGATCTGGACCGTTCAAAAGTTATCCTAATCCGCATCCAATGGTCATGAAGCAAACTGGCAAATTAATTAGGGTTAAGACCTAATCACTTTCAGGAGACCGGAGAGGAGCTCCGGTCATCTTCTCCGGCGTGTCCAAAACCCTAAAACACTCTACAGGCCACCCCCATCAAATTAAACACACAGGAATGATCCTCTACCCAAACCCCATTCAAATCAACCCTTAAACATCATTTATAACTCAAGAACAAAGAGAATCGAAACAAACTATTTCACGGGTGAAATTTCAGAGGACCACAAAATACTCATTTCTTCACCATTTTTAATTCTAAGAGCATCAACATGACCAGCATAACATATATTTTCAATTTGTAACAAAAGAAACAAGCTCTGAGAAATTTGATTCTTGAGCTTACCTGAGATGATGAAATGCCAACGTGAGCTTTCCTGGCCTTTTCTCAATGCAAAAAGTCTCCCCTGAACCTCCTGAGACCAATGGAGTGCTTCAAAACCTTTGATGGTGGCTGATTTGGAAGTTTGAGTTCTGGTATAGCAGGTTTTGCAGTTGGTGTATGTGATGCTTTTTGCTGTTTTAATGGTTGATTTTGGTTCTATGGAGGATGTGTGACTTGTTGGTGAAGAGAAAATTGAAGTGTGATGGCTGTGGGAGGAGTTTCGAAGAGATGAAGGAAACTTGCAGTTTTTGTGAATCTGATTGTGTGTGTGTTGCACCCCAAAATTTGCCCTCACAACACAAGACTTTGTGTTCTAAGAAGGTTCACAAGGTTCACAAGTTCTCCAACACTTGCATAACCTTTCATGAGGTTCATAAAGTCTACAAATTACTTTATGAAGGTTCACAAGGTTCACAAGTTCTTCAATGCTTTCTATACCTTTCATGAAGTTCATGAAGTTTACAAGTCACTTCTTGAAGGTTCACAAGGTTCACAAGCTTCTCAACATTTACAAGACCTTTCATGAAGTTCATGAAGTCCACAAGTCACTTCTTGAAGGTTCACAAGGTTCACAAGTTTCACAATGATTACAAAGCTTCCCTGGGGATCATGAGGTCTACAAAACCACTTCATGAGGTTCACAAGGTTCACAAGCTTCACAATACTTCCCATGAGTATCACAAGACATCTTATGAAGGTTCACAAGGTTCACAAAGTTCACAATTGGTCAAAGAAGTTGACAATTCCCTCAGACAATGCACCTCCTAAGCAGTGCATCAAAAACTAGGGTTTTGACTTTAATCAGGCTAAATGGACTTCCAATACCTCAAGTGAGTTTCATAACATCTTATATGTGTATAAGAACCCCCAAGTCAAGTTTCAAGACTTTTCTCAAAAGTTTGCTCAGTCAGATGATCAGATAAGTCAAAATCAGTCAATGCAGTTAAAAAGTCAAACTAAGGTCAACTGTGGTCAAACCAAAGTCAAACCTCATGATTTTTTGCCAACATCAAGTATATGAAGTAAAATTCATCATTTGATCAAGGGTTGATCATGATTCATCAAGGAGATTCCAGATCATCAATAATCAGGAGTTTCTAAATTAGGGTTTCCTCAGTAAAAGTCAACTGAACTTTGACCAGGCATAACTTTCACATACTTCATCACCAAGTCTCCATCCAAAGCTCATTTTAAAGGAAATTGAATTCTCTACAACTTTGATATTGGAAGTTAAGCCCAAAAATGCTTCATTTGAAAGGTATGATCTAAGACATTATAGGTCATTTCAAAAGTCAACAAAAAGTCAACAACTTCAAAAGGGCATAACATGAGATTGGTAAATGATATGGACTTGAAACCAATGGGGTTGTTTAGAGGACTCTTCAAGCTTTCCAAAAAGTCCAAGAACACCCTCATACCCTTAAAATTGAGGGAGATGTGCCCTTGCAAAGTTGGACAATTTTGTGATGGTTTATATTGAAAATGGAGGCTTAAAAGTATTTCTTTCCAAATGGGCTGCCTAATTCATGACCCAATCCATCTCCAAACACTATACACGACCCAATTGAATAAAAATCATCATTTTTATTATTTTTTATTTATTTATTATTGATTTAACTCTTAAAAATCATTTTAAATAAATAAAAAATATGAAAAGTTATTTTTGGGTGATGATTTTGTTCCTAAAAATTCATAATTATAGATTGGAGTCAAAGGAGAAAGAAATCATGAGATTTCTCCCAAAATAGTAAGACCTTATGATCAAATATTTGGTTTTTAACACTTAATCTTTTTGAATATTTTTTGGATCAAATATCCACACAACAAGTTCATGTTTTTGACCTAAATTACTCCCACTTATATACTGATCATAAACCTAATGCACACACACGAAATCCAGCAGCCTAGAGGTAAGTTCACAAAGTCAAAAATCATTCAAAAAGCTCACATTCGGTTTTGGATTTCCAGAGCTCTACAAGGTATTTTGAGGACATGGACACGATTATGAGACATCATTGATCATGAATCAATCGCCATTTGCATCAAAAACATCACGAATTGCATAACCCGAACCAAATCGTGTTCTTGAACTTGACCTTTTGATTCCATTAATTTACTGTGTTTAACTTGTTTTTGATTGTTGAATGATGTTTATGGTGGACCTTAGAACGATTCTGGGCTATTTAATTGAATTTTTCTTGCAGGAATAAGAATTCACCATTACTAGGGTTCATGACCTTCATTAGGGCTTTGAGATATAGGCTATATAAATTCATTCAAGAACCATGGTTCGATTCAAAATTGTCTTGTGATCATGTTTGACTGATTAATTTCTGGAAATTTTACAAGTTTGGCCATGTATGAGATTTGTAGGTATTGCTGCCAATTTGATTTTCGCAGGTAGGTTTGTGGCAAATTTCGCAGGAAAAGTCGTAGGTCTCAAGGAAGAAGAAGATCCTTTCCCGCGCGTCAGAAAATTCAAATATTTGTTGAAATATTTTATGAATTGTTATTGGATTGTTTATCACACGCACATGTGTGTCCTGGTGGTAAGTGCGATAGGCATATGTTGTGAGGACTCCAGTTCGAGTCTTGGCCAGTGCAGTGTTTTTTGCTTTATTTTTCAGGACAAAAGGAGATTCAATATATTATGATTCGTTGCCAAAAAGCTAACAGTTGGGCTCTTCCAGCCAAGGCGGTAGCGCATGCATCTTGTATACATAAGGACCTGGGTTCAATCCTCCCCCAGGCCCTTTTGTTTTTTTCATTTATTTTTGCTGATCATTGAATTGAATGAACAAAACCATTGGGAAGCAATTCTTCTTGCACCAACCAGCGCCTGGCCCAGTGGTAGAGCATGTGATCTTGAGAGCAAAGCTTCCTGGGTTCAAAACCCAGCCAGGTATGTTTTTGCTGGTTTCTTTATTTATTTGTTTTTTCTCACTTTTGATTGATTTCTATTTAAAATATACATGTAATTAAAATTGTTTCATAAATATATATTCAAATAGGTTCAAATATTATTAAAAAAAATCATAAAAACAATTATTATTTCTTTTATTAAAAATAATGTATGTATATTATTAGGATAATTTTGTATATTATAGTTTAAATCCTTAAAAAAAAAAAAACATTTCTCTAAACAAACCCTAATTTATTTTAAATAAAAAAAAAACCTAATTCTATTTTATTTTTTTCTAATTCCTAATATAATTATTATGTATATATATTTATTATAATCCTTATAAATTTCGTAAATATATTTATAATTCAAATTATTTTTCTTTTAATGTTTAAAAACAATTTAATTTATAATAGTTATATTTTTGTATTTGGTTTAAAAATTTGTAAGTATAATAATTAATAGGATTAAATTTTATAAACATGATTAATTTTATATATGATATTAAAATTTTACTTTTTTATGATATATTATAAATATTAATAATTATTAAATTTTGTAGTCATAATATATTTAAAGAATAATTTAATAATTTAAAACTTAAAAAATAATTGTTTATTAATATTTGTTTTCTAAATATAATTGTTCATATTAAAAATTGTTAATTTCTTATAATATCTTAATTAATTTTGTTTATTGTTACTAACTAAATTATTATGTATTATTATATTATATTTTTATTTTGTTTATTCTAATTACTTTTATTCTTATTTACTAACCATATTATTATTATTTTTATATTTCTAACCTCGTTTATTATTTCTAACTTATTATTATTATTATTGCTACTAACCCCTGATTATAATTTGCTTATTTATTTATTATTTATATTCTGCTATTATATTTATTTATTTGCCATTTATTATGTAATTGTTCCCGGTTGTAATTATTTTAATTATTATTATGGTTAGTAATTAGGGAGTGTTAATATGTTTGTTATTTAAAATAAATTTAGATAATTTTTAATAAAGATAATTAATTTAAACACTTCACACACGTAAGTCGATTTTAAATCGCCGTCTCACTTTCTAAGGATATCCCTCTTGTTGCCTACGAATAAACGGTTAAGTGGGGTGTATAAAGCAAGTCCCTCGAGTAAAAATCATCAAAGTCCCTTCTGGTTGCCTATACAAATCGAGTCCCTTCGGAAAAAATGATGATAGTCCCTTAATATGCTTATTACACCCCACCATTGCCTTAAAGATCAAATTGTCCCTCATATGTCCCTTAAACATCCAAAGTAAGGACTACCTACTCCATTATAGTAGGGATAGTCTTACTAAGGGAAGAATAAAAAACAAGAAAGACCTTTAAACATTAGGGTAAGTTACTTTTAAGTACTTAAGCTCATTTCAAAACTCCTTCACACTTAAACAATTTTCAAACAAATTTTCAAACATGTTTTTAACACATCCTTACATGGATTATTTATTAACTATTCTGAAAATTTTATTATTCACACACTACACTTTCAAAACAATTCAAAAGTGAGCTTAAGTACCTAAGAGCCCATGGATAACCATGGATGAAAAGGGTGCTAACACCTTCCCTTTTCATAACCTACCCCCCGGACCCAAAACATTCTCTAAGGTCTTTCCTGTTCTTTTATAACCTTTCCTTACGGATAAAATAAAAGTCGGTGGCGACTCTTGCTATCCGCAACATTGTTTAAAGTCAGTTCACCGGGTTACAGAACTGGCGACTCTGCTGGGGATGTATTTAAGAGGGGTACCCTTAGGAAATAAGATCACTTTAAATTGTTTGCCTTGTTTGCTTTACTTTAACTGTTGGGCTCTTATGTGTGAAAGGTCCTAACCCGGATCTAGTGTACCTTAGGTAAATGGCAATAGACCAAGGAAACTGTGCGACGTATATCGACACGGTTGATCTGGTGGCCATAGTTAGTGCGACTCATTGGTTGGTGCTTATATTCCTTAAGTCAAGTTGAGGATAATATTGAGGCTGCCATATGATGTCAATGCACTAACTAACTTTTAGAACCCTAGTCAACTCATCTTGGCCTTTAGAAAGTAGTGAGGTAGCCGGCTTTGGTGCAGACTGAAGTTGGTTGACACTCGATACTACGCTCATTGAGATTCTAAACTTGGAGGGTTTTGGTTGGCAAGTAAGTTGCCTTCTGATCAACCACCCTTGTGAAGGATCAATGATATTGAGATCCCTTAGAACCCGGTTACTTTTGTAGGACAGGATGAACCATCTAACTTCAGGAGAGGGTACTTACCTTAAACCTCATGCAAGCCTTTAAACCTAGGGCTATGGTGTGACTTGTTTGTGTGTGCCACATGTTTGTGATTGAGCATAACATCATGACATCATCATGCATCATAAACATACCATTTTCCCTAACCATTTCAAGGACCAAGGGATTTATCTTTGTTCTTTGTTGCAGGTCATGGCTTCTGCTCGTAGAAACACCATCAGGATCAACTTTGTAGGGATACCTCCCAAGCTCAAAGAGTTGGTTTCCCAAGTGTCTGATCATTCCCAGTTCATCCAGAGACATGGTCACCTATTGGATCTAGTCACTTCAGGGTTCAGTGAAGACATGATGAGTGTGCTGTTTCAGTTCTTTGACCCTAAGCACCATTGCTTTACATTTCCAGATTATCAGTTAGTTCCAACCATGGAGGAGTTCTCTAAACTTCTGGGTATACCTGTTCTTGATCAAAGACCTTTCACTGGCTTGGAGAAGGAACTTAAACCAGAGGTTATTGCTGCAGCTCTACATCTGAAGAAGTCTGATATTGTTCTAGAAACGAGAAGCGGAGTCAAGGGTATTCTTGCCAAGGTATTAGTGGATAAAGCTCAAATGTTCTTGAAGGCCATGAGCTATGATGCTTTTGAGGAGATCTTAGCCTTGCTGATATATGGCTTAGTATTGTTCCCCAATCCAGATCAGTTCATAGATGTTCATGCCATCAACATTTTCCTAAGTCACAATCCAGTGCCTACATTGCTTGGAGACATCCTGCATTCTCTTCACACCCGTACTACAAGGGCAAGAGGAACTTTGATGTGCTGCATACCTTTGCTTTCTAGGTGGTTTATTTCTCACCTTCCTCGCTCAGTAATGAAGAATGAGCAAGGGTTCAGATGGTCCAAGAGGATCATGTCACTTTCTCACTCAGACATCCATTGGTGCTCCAGATCTATGGAGAATGTTACCATCATTGACCGTTGTGGGGAGTTTCCTAATGTGCCACTTCTAGGCATAAGAGGAGGCATCACCTACAACCCCTCTCTAGCTTTACGACAGTTTGGTTACGCCCGGAGTGATGGCCCACATGACATGTTGATTCAGGGCATTGTGTTTGATTACGACAACGATCTTCAGGGTTACCGTCAGAGATTCATACGAGCTTGGGGAAAGGTAAACAGGATTGACAGCAAGACACTGGAGCCTAAGTACACTATTCCTATGGAGGCTTATCTCAGATGGGTACGATCTCGTGCTCAGACACTCATGATGCCATATCCTGCCGTCCTACCAGTTACTATGGAACCTGTTGCTGAAGGAGACACAGCTTATACCATCCTTCATCCAGACATGCCTACTGATAAGGAAGACTTGCAGAGATCATGGATCCAACTGAAGGAGCAAAGGGATACTTTCGAGGCTCATTACAAAGCAAGCCAAGCCAGGATCCTAGAGCTAACAAAGCAACTTCATGAGGAACGAAACCTCAACTCATACCTCAACACAAAGAGGAAACGTCCATGGGAGACTTAAAACCCCATCTTTTGTACTTATTTCACTTTCATTTTTTGTAAGCCTAAAAGGCAAAACAAGTTATTACTAATAAAAGTTTACTTTCGTGTTTGTTTAAGCAAATTTAAATCCTGCGGTCCTTGAAAACATTGCATATGCATTCCCATATCATTTCATTGCATCACAGGTTTATAATTGTGCACAGGTTTCTCATCTTCTCGCTGTTTATTTCAGCAATGGCACTTGAACAATCAGTTAAGGATCTTCAGGCACAAAATGCACAATTCCAAGAGCTGATCTTGAACCTATCCAAGGGGCAAGATGATTTGAAGGCACTGCTGGCCAAGAAGACAAAGAAGACTAGAAGGTCTGCTGGGTTGCTCAACATGGGAAGAAGGTTCAAAGGTCCTGTCAAGACCAAGGAACAGGTTGAAGACTATGAATCTGAAGAATCTGAGCAAGAGAGAGGCAGTATCCACCACACAATAGGGGACTCTGATTCTGAGGCTAATTACTACCATGAGCCTAATGAAGACAAATTCAAGATGCTGGTGGATAGAATGGATGCTATGGAATTACAGAAATCATCTGGGTTGGATTTTGAGGATTTGAGTTTGATATCTGGGGTTGTGATACCCATTGGTTTCAAGGTTCCTACCTTTGTTGTCTATGATGGGGTCTCTTGTCCCAAATTACATCTGAGATCTTATGTTAGAAGGATTCAACCTCACACTGCTGATAAGAAGTTGTGGATCCATTTCTTTCAAGAGAGCTTATCTGGAGCTCAGCTAGAGTGGTATTATCAGTTGGAGAGTGTCAACATCAGAGATTGGAATGACCTTGCTGAAGCTTTCTACAAGCAGTATCAATACAATGCTGACTTGGCTCCCACTCGCATGCAACTTCAGAGCATGTCTATGGGTGCCAAAGAAAGCTTTAAAGAGTATGCTCAGAAATGGAGAGATTTAGCTGGAAGAGTTCAACCCCCTTTGACTGATAGGGAATTGGTTGATATGTTCATGTGTACGCTGAATGGTCCGTTTTACAGTCATCTCATTGGAAGCTCATCATCTGGCTTCACAGAGTTGATCATGACAGGAGAGCGGGTAGAGAATGGTATCAAGAGTGGTAAGATCCAAGTGGGCACTTCTTCATCAGGTGCTGCAAAGAAGCCTCCCACTGGGAAGAAAGAATCCAATGCTGTTTATGGTCAACCTGATCGTAACAGAAGGCATCAGTCTGTTAGTGCAGTTCATATTTCAAATCCAACTCCTGCAACAACAGAGCAGCCTCAAGGCAACCAACAGAGGGCTAGAAGACAGTTCACGAAGATCAACATGTCAATGGCTCAGGCATTGCAACATTTGTTGAAGGCTGAACTTATTACTTTGAGGGAGGCTCCTCAGAATCCCAATGTTACTTCTCCCAAGTACAATCCTAATGCACGATGTGCATATCATTCAAAATGTCCAGGACATGATACTAATAACTACTGGGTCTTGAAGAACAAAATTCAGGATATGATTGATGCTGGAGAAATTGAGTTTGATCCACCAGGTACTCCAAACGTGATTACAACTCCAATGCCAAATCACGAGAAGACTGTCAACGCCATTGATGAAGATATTGATGAAGATCTGCATGTCTATTCAGTTATGGAGTTGAGCACACCTTTGTCTGTTATCAAAAAGAGGTTAGTACAAGCTGGGATCTTTCCAGGTTGTCGTGAAGATTGTCTGTATTGCACTTATAAGCCGGATAGTTGCTTCATTTTGAGAGATGGAATTCAACGTCTCATGGATAAGTATACTATAGTGTTTGAAAGAAGACCAGCATCCGTAGAAGATATGGTGGACCAGCTGACTCAGGGTAAGAAGTCTGAAGAGGTTGATATGGTTGACAAAGTACCGGTAAGAATCACTTCAAAGGGTCCCATCAAAATCACTCATCAGGGCCCAATCAAGATTACTGCTGAAGGTCCTGTGAAAGTTGTTGCTGAAGCCAGAGTGGCTCCTTTGATCATTACCACTCCTGGTCCTATCCCATATACGTCTGACAAAGCTGTACCTTGGCACTATGGATCTGATGTTTACATCCATGGTGTTAAGCAAGAGCCTGTAGCTGATGTACCTGTTGACATTGACAATATTGCTGGATCTAGCAAGATCACTCGTAGTGGAAGAGTTTTCTCTCCTCCAATTGCTTCCGAGAATACAGTTACTCCTGCTGCCACTACCACCACTGATGCTCGGGGCAAGGGTCCTGTTGTTGAGCCTGTATCTACTGATGTTCCAGCTGCTGATGACCTCTCTAAGCAAATGGAAGAAGTATTGAAAATCATTCGCAAGAGTGATTATGACATTGTTGATCAGTTGGGGCATACTCCCTCAAAGATTTCTATGCTCTCCTTGTTATTATGTTCTGAGGCTCATGCCAAGTCATTGATCAAGTTTCTGAAGATGGCTCATGTACCCAGTGCAATTTCTGTTGACCAATTTGAAAACTGCGTTGCCCACCTGACCTACGACAATGGGCTAGGATTCTCTGATGCTGATTTGACCCCTGCCAAAAGGGATCATAACAGGGCCTTGCATATTTCAATTGAATGCAGGGGCACTACCCTGTCTCATGTGCTGATAGATAATGGTTCCTCTCTGAATGTGTTGCCTAAAGAAGTCCTTAACAAGCTGAGTCCTGGAGATACTGTGTTGAAGCCCAGTAATATTGTGGTAAAGGCTTTTGATGGTTCTAGAAGAGTAGTGCATGGGGAAATTGATCTTCCAATCAAGGTTGGCTCTCAGATGTTTACTGCTACGTTCTATGTGATGGATATTCGTCCTTCATATTCTTGTCTGCTTGGTCGTCCCTGGATCCATGGGGCAGGTGCTGTGACCTCTACATTGCACCAAAAGTTGAGATACCCGGTGAATGGAAAAGTTGTTACCGTCTTCGGAGAGGAAGAATACTTTGTCAGCCATGTAAACACCTTCAAGTATCTGGAAGTGGAAGGTGAATACATTGAGACTCCGTGTCAGTCATTTGAAGTGGTTCCTTGGGTTGGTAATGATTGTGTAGCTCCTCCTGCTGTGAAGAATGTTCCTGAGGTCATCAGAAACCCTCCAACAATGACAATGGCCTCCCTCAAAGATGCTAAAGCTGTGGTGAATGAAGGTGGTTGTACTGTTTGGGGTCAGCTTCCTGATATTCCGTACAAGTCTGACAAGTTTGGTTTGGGTTTCACTGCAGAGTCCCAGAAGGCTGTTCGTCGTGCTCGTGCTGCTCGTATCACCAACCAAGGAGTGATTAATGCTGTGGGAGATCAAGATGAAGACTACAACTTGGATGCATGGATTTTTCCTACTGAGGGTGCTGGACTCAATAATTGGAAAGCTGAAGATGTTATCCCTATCTCCTTTAGTCAGGAGTAAATACTATTACTGTGTTATGTTTTTAAATTTGTAATTTCTGGAACAATAAAACTCTTAAGCCATGTGCCTTACCCGGGGCACAATGGTGTGCTTGTTACGGGATGTCATTTCATTTGCATATTTCATTCAATAAAATCAGTGGACGTTTCGTTTTCGTAAATATTGTGTTCCTTGTCTTTCTTTTTCTTTTATTTTTGCTTTATCAGCTATGTGTTCTTACACACACCCACATCACTAAAATGCAGATCCTCATCCACTCTGGATCCTGTTGATAACAGTTCTACTATTGCCAATTACAATTTCGAGAATCCGATCTATCAAACTGAAGACGGAAACGAGGACGATTGTGAAATACCTGTAGAGCTTGCTAGGTTGTTACAACAAGAAGAGAAAGCTATACAGCCACATGAAGAGCCAGTCGAAGTTGTGAATCTGGGAACTGAAGAAAACAGAAAAGAGGTTAAGATAGGGGCTGATTTAGAGGACAGTGTCAAGAGCAGGTTGATTCAGATGTTATGTGACTATGTGGAGATTTTTGCTTGGTCTTATGAAGATATGCCAGGGTTGGATACAGACATTGTGGTTCACCGTTTGCCAGTGAAAGAAGATTGTCGTCCAAAGAAGCAAAAGGTTCGTCGTATGCGTCCTGAAATGTCAGAAAAGATCAAGGCAGAGGTAATGAAACAGTTCAATGCAGGGTTCTTAGCAGTAACTTCTTATCCTCAGTGGGTTGCAAATGTGGTACCAGTTCCTAAGAAAGATGGTAAGGTGCGTATGTGTGTAGACTACAGAGATTTGAACAAGGCTAGCCCCAAAGATGACTTTCCACTTCCTCATATTGATATTCTGGTAGACAACACTGCTCAGCATAAGGTATTCTCTTTTATGGATGGTTTCTCTGGTTACAATCAGATCAAGATGGCACCTGAAGATATGGAGAAGACAACATTTGTGACACAGTGGGGCACCTTTTGCTATAAGGTAATGCCATTTGGTTTGAAGAATGCAGGGGCAACATATCAGCGTGCTATGGTGGCTTTGTTTCATGATATGATTCATCATGAGATAGAGGTATATGTGGATGATATGATAGCCAGGTCTCAGAATGAAGAACAACATCTTGATCATCTGCACAAGTTGTTTGAGAGGTTGAAGAAATACAAGTTGAGATTGAATCCAAACAAGTGTACTTTTGGAGTTAGATCTGGTAAACTCCTGGGTTTCATTGTCAGTGGCAAAGGTATTGAAGTGGATCCTGCAAAAGTGAAAGCTATACGAGAGATGCCAGCTCCCCGTACTGAGAAGGAGGTTAGAGGTTTCTTGGGACGATTGAACTACATTGCAAGATTTATTTCCCAATTAACTTCTATCTGTGAGCCAATTTTCAAGTTGTTGAAGAAGGATCAGGTGATGGAATGGAATGATGAGTGCCAGACTGCCTTTGATGAGATTAAAAGATATCTGCTAGAGCCACCAATTTTGATGCCACCAGTTGATGGAAGACCTTTGATTATGTACTTAACAGTGTTAGACAATTCAATGGGGTGTGTGTTGGGGCAACATGACGAGTCTGGTCGAAAAGAGCAGGCAATATACTACCTTAGCAAAAAGTTTACCGACTGTGAAACAAGATACTCACTGCTCGAGAAAACTTGCTGCGCTTTGGCATGGGCTGCTCGCCGACTAAGACAGTATATGTTGACCCATACTACCTTATTGATTTCTAAGATGGATCCAATCAAGTATATATTTGAGAAACCTGCACTCTCTGGAAGAATTGCAAGATGGCAAATGATTTTGACAGAATATGACATACAGTACACTACTCAGAAGGCCATCAAGGGAAGTGTTGTTGCTGATCATTTGGCTCATCAAGCAGTAGATGATTACCAGTCAATGAATTTTGAGTTCCCTGATGAAGACATTATGATTATTACCAAAGAACCTGGACAATATGACGGACCTGAACAAGGATCCCGATGGACTATGGTTTTTGATGGTGCCTCCAATGCACTTGGTAATGGTGTTGGTGTTGTGATTAGTTCCCCTGAAGGTTGTCATACCCCGATTACTGCCAGACTTTGTTTCCATTGTACCAATAACATGGCTGAGTATGAGGCATGTATCCTGGGTATTAAAGCTGCTATTGATATGAAGATTCAGTTCCTTGATGTGTATGGAGATTCAGCCCTGGTAGTGAGTCAGATTAAAGGAGATTGGGATACCAAGCATGATAACCTCATTCCTTACAGAGAGCATGTGTTGTCTTTGATCCCACATTTCAAAGAGATTACCTTTGAACATATTCCACGAAGAGAGAATCAGTTGGCAGATGCATTGGCCACCATGGCGTCTATGTTTGAGATCAGCTGGGATGATGAAGCTCCCAAGATTACTATTGATAGATTTGAGAAGCCTGCATACTGCAATGGGATTGATACAGAAGGGGCAGATGAGAAGCCTTGGTTCTATGAAGTAAAAAGATATCTTGAGGCTCAGGAGTTTCCTGAAGGGGCATCTGTCAAAGATAGGAAGTTTCTGAGGAGGTTCTCTGCTAAGTTCTTTTTGAGTAATGGGATTTTGTACAAGCGTAATCATGATTCAACTATGCTTCGTTGTGTGGATAAGAAGGAAGCAACTGAGATTATGGAAGAAATGCATGATGGGATCTTTGGCACTCACTCTAGTGGTCATACTATGGCAAAGAAGATTTTGAGAGCAGGTTACTATTGGTCTACCATGGAAGCTGATTGCTACCAACACTCCAGAACTTGTCACAAATGTCAAATCTATGCTGATAAAGTTCATGTACCTCCATCACCACTAAATGTGTTGACTGCTCCTTGGCCTTTTGCCATGTGGGGCATTGATATGATTGGTGAGATCAAGCCTACTGCTTCTAATGGGCATCGTTTCATCCTAGTGGCTATTGATTATTTTACGAAATGGGTAGAGGCAGCTTCATATGCATCTGTGACTAAGAATGTTGTGGCTCGGTTCATTAAGAATAATCTCATATGTAGGTATGGCATCCCTGAAAGGATTATTACTGACAATGGCTCTAATCTGAACAACACTATGATTAATGATCTTTGCACGCAGTTCAAGATTAAGCACCACAATTCTTCTCCGTATCGTCCAAAGATGAATGGGGCAGTTGAAGCTGCTAATAAGAACATTAAGAAGATTATACAGAAGATGACTGTCACTTACAAGGATTGGCATGAGATGTTACCATTTGCTCTTCATGGTTATCGTACTACAATACGTACTTCAACAGGGGCAACCCCATTCTCCTTAGTCTATGGTATGGAAGCAGTTCTGCCCATTGAAGTTCAGATCCCCTCCTTGAGAATTATGAAGGATGCAGGCTTGGATGAAGATGAGTGGATTCAGACTCGACTGGACCAGATAAATTTGATTGATGAGAAGAGGTTAGCAGCAGTTTGTCATGGCCAGATGTACCAGAAGCGAATGATCAAGGCTTTTAACAAGAAGGTTAAGCCAAAGGTATATCAGGCTGGTGACTTGGTAATCAAGCGTATCATATTACCACAGGGTGATCCTAGGGGCAAGTGGACTCCAACATATGAAGGACCATTTGTAGTCAAGACAGTATTCTCAGGAGGTGCCATGATACTGACTACAATGGATGGTGAAGACTTCCCACAGCCTGTAAACGCAGACATAGTTAAAAAATACTACGCATAAAAAGAGACCCGCTAGGTTGACAGGCCTAGGCAAAAATAAGGGCATCCCGGCAAACCAAAAGGGTTTGGGCAAAAATTAGGGATATAAATATAAAAAGATGTACACCCGGCAAGTCGAAAACCTGAAAAGGCGGCTTGGGCAAAAAAGGGTATCCCGGTGGATTGAAAACCTGAAAGGGCAATCCAGGCAAAAGTTGTAGGATCAAGCGCTTACCACTGCACTAAAAGCAATTGCTGTTAGTGAAGGCGCAACTTTATTTCCTTATAGTATAGAGTCTTTCAAGGGGCTGCGCCTATTAAGCGCCATGGGTTGGGATGTTAAGCCCATCGAATCCCTAAGGGTGACGCTGAATTAATAAATCCAACAATCTCTCCCCCAGTGTCAGCCGGGGGGATTCGAACCCATGACCGGGCTCTGATACCACTTGTAGGATCAAGCGCTTACCACTGCACTAAAAGCAATTGCTGTTAGTGAAGGCGCAACTTTATTTCCTTATAGTATAGAGTCTTTCAAGGGGCTGCGCCTATTAAGCGCCATGGGTTGGGATGTTAAGCCCATCGAATCCCTAAGGGTGACGCTGAATTAATAAATCCAACAAAAGTTAGGGATTAAAGCGTATGACTATGTCTCGTTTGGATCACTTGTGAAACTGCAACCAGTTGTACTACTTATTCAAGCTCGAACAGATAAAGCTCAATTCAATCGTTTCCGTCTCAACAGCAAGAAGATGAGATACTTGAGTGGCAATAGTAGAATTGAAACTCAATAGGATTATTTCCCACATAGCTGATTCTTTTTGTAAAACTTTATGACAAAATCCTCTTACTAGGGTTTATGTCTCCTTGTACAAACTTACCCGCGTATGGGTCACTTTTTGATATAAATAAATTCCATCTTTTGAATCCAGATTTACTTTTACCCTATTTACATAAGCGAAACGTCCATTGGTTGTGTTTAAATGCATGTATGCTTTTTAATATGATTGAAGTTTACCAGAAATGCATGAAAATGCAGTAATAGTATTTACTAAGGACGAACGAGGGGAGGATTTCAACGAAGCTTCGCCGGTTCACTTTTACAAGACAATTACAAAACCTTCAGTAGGACGAATCCATCTTCACAAAATCTCATCTCCCCTGGAATTTATATCCATCGCTTTTATCCTCATACGGATGTACGGGAAATTACTTTCCAATAAGGGTACGACGAACGAAGACGGGATGTTATACTTATCCTACTATCCCCAGCAAACGGGAGGTTATCTATACCCTGTTATCCCCAGCAGACGGAGGGTTATATATTCTTCAACAACAAATCGGGATTTATTTTCCCTGGCCAGCAGTTGTTATACAAAGATATCCAGACGCTTCCGGCAGTGTCATATCATACATACATCATTTACATCATACCATAGCATACATACCCATGAATACATAATATATTACTTAGGTGCATCATGTATACATACATACATAATACATGAACTAATACTATTTATACAGAATGCTACCTCGTTTCAGGTTAATTATCCAACAAACAAAATTATGGTCTCCAGGACTGCTTTATTGTAACCTCAGGGTTACTTTATCCTCCTGATGAGCTTCTTATTACTGTGGGACTGCTTTATCCTCCTGATGAGTTTCTTTGGGACTGCTTTATTGTAACCTCAGGGTTACTTTATCCTCCTGATAACATCTCATGACTTCAAGACTGCTTTAGAGCTATTGATTGCTCTATCCTCCTGAAGACATATCACATTATTATTTCAAGACTGCTTTAGAGCTATTCATTGCTCTATCCTCCTGAAATCATCCTATTACTTCAAGACTGCTTTAGAGCTATTGATTGCTCTATCCTCCTGAAGCCATATCACATTATTATTTCAAGACTGCTTTAGAGCTATCCATTGCTCTATCCTCCTGAAATCAATACTTCAAGACTGCTTTAGAGCTATTCATTGCTCTATCCTCCTGAAATCATCCTATTACTTCAAGACTGCTTTAGAGCTATTGATTGCTCTATCCTCCTGAAGCCATATCACATTATTATTTCAAGACTGCTTTAGAGCTATCCACTGCTCTATCCTCCTGAAATCAATACTTCAAGACTGCTTTAGGGTTATCATTGCTCTATCCTCCTGAAGACATACTCATACATCAGTATTACTGACAGCTCTCATCATACTACTGAAGAACTTTCCTCTAGTGGCATCTTTAAGCCCACTCAATCATGTTCAATCAACCATCAATATCACTCCATGCTCTAGTGAGTGCAAATTTTTGGGCTTTTGTGTTCAATCCCCTTCAACCTTCCAGGTTACGACTGGCAAATATACCAATCTAACCCCTCAGGTTTCAGAAAATTGAACAGGGGCAGCTGTTGCACCCCAAAATTTGCCCTCACAACACAAGACTTTGTGTTCTAAGAAGGTTCACAAGGTTCACAAGTTCTCCAACACTTGCATAACCTTTCATGAGGTTCATAAAGTCTACAAATTACTTTATGAAGGTTCACAAGGTTCACAAGTTCTTCAATGCTTTCTATACCTTTCATGAAGTTCATGAAGTTTACAAGTCACTTCTTGAAGGTTCACAAGGTTCACAAGCTTCTCAACATTTACAAGACCTTTCATGAAGTTCATGAAGTCCACAAGTCACTTCTTGAAGGTTCACAAGGTTCACAAGTTTCACAATGATTACAAAGCTTCCCTGGGGATCATGAGGTCTACAAAACCACTTCATGAGGTTCACAAGGTTCACAAGCTTCACAATACTTCCCATGAGTATCACAAGACATCTTATGAAGGTTCACAAGGTTCACAAAGTTCACAATTGGTCAAAGAAGTTGACAATTCCCTCAGACAATGCACCTCCTAAGCAGTGCATCAAAAACTAGGGTTTTGACTTTAATCAGGCTAAATGGACTTCCAATACCTCAAGTGAGTTTCATAACATCTTATATGTGTATAAGAACCCCCAAGTCAAGTTTCAAGACTTTTCTCAAAAGTTTGCTCAGTCAGATGATCAGATAAGTCAAAATCAGTCAATGCAGTTAAAAAGTCAAACTAAGGTCAACTGTGGTCAAACCAAAGTCAAACCTCATGATTTTTTGCCAACATCAAGTATATGAAGTAAAATTCATCATTTGATCAAGGGTTGATCATGATTCATCAAGGAGATTCCAGATCATCAATAATCAGGAGTTTCTAAATTAGGGTTTCCTCAGTAAAAGTCAACTGAACTTTGACCAGGCATAACTTTCACATACTTCATCACCAAGTCTCCATCCAAAGCTCATTTTAAAGGAAATTGAATTCTCTACAACTTTGATATTGGAAGTTAAGCCCAAAAATGCTTCATTTGAAAGGTATGATCTAAGACATTATAGGTCATTTCAAAAGTCAACAAAAAGTCAACAACTTCAAAAGGGCATAACATGAGATTGGTAAATGATATGGACTTGAAACCAATGGGGTTGTTTAGAGGACTCTTCAAGCTTTCCAAAAAGTCCAAGAACACCCTCATACCCTTAAAATTGAGGGAGATGTGCCCTTGCAAAGTTGGACAATTTTGTGATGGTTTATATTGAAAATGGAGGCTTAAAAGTATTTCTTTCCAAATGGGCTGCCTAATTCATGACCCAATCCATCTCCAAACACTATACACGACCCAATTGAATAAAAATCATCATTTTTATTATTTTTTATTTATTTATTATTGATTTAACTCTTAAAAATCATTTTAAATAAATAAAAAATATGAAAAGTTATTTTTGGGTGATGATTTTGTTCCTAAAAATTCATAATTATAGATTGGAGTCAAAGGAGAAAGAAATCATGAGATTTCTCCCAAAATAGTAAGACCTTATGATCAAATATTTGGTTTTTAACACTTAATCTTTTTGAATATTTTTTGGATCAAATATCCACACAACAAGTTCATGTTTTTGACCTAAATTACTCCCACTTATATACTGATCATAAACCTAATGCACACACACGAAATCCAGCAGCCTAGAGGTAAGTTCACAAAGTCAAAAATCATTCAAAAAGCTCACATTCGGTTTTGGATTTCCAGAGCTCTACAAGGTATTTTGAGGACATGGACACGATTATGAGACATCATTGATCATGAATCAATCGCCATTTGCATCAAAAACATCACGAATTGCATAACCCGAACCAAATCGTGTTCTTGAACTTGACCTTTTGATTCCATTAATTTACTGTGTTTAACTTGTTTTTGATTGTTGAATGATGTTTATGGTGGACCTTAGAACGATTCTGGGCTATTTAATTGAATTTTTCTTGCAGGAATAAGAATTCACCATTACTAGGGTTCATGACCTTCATTAGGGCTTTGAGATATAGGCTATATAAATTCATTCAAGAACCATGGTTCGATTCAAAATTGTCTTGTGATCATGTTTGACTGATTAATTTCTGGAAATTTTACAAGTTTGGCCATGTATGAGATTTGTAGGTATTGCTGCCAATTTGATTTTCGCAGGTAGGTTTGTGGCAAATTTCGCAGGAAAAGTCGTAGGTCTCAAGGAAGAAGAAGATCCTTTCCCGCGCGTCAGAAAATTCAAATATTTGTTGAAATATTTTATGAATTGTTATTGGATTGTTTATCACACGCACATGTGTGTCCTGGTGGTAAGTGCGATAGGCATATGTTGTGAGGACTCCAGTTCGAGTCTTGGCCAGTGCAGTGTTTTTTGCTTTATTTTTCAGGACAAAAGGAGATTCAATATATTATGATTCGTTGCCAAAAAGCTAACAGTTGGGCTCTTCCAGCCAAGGCGGTAGCGCATGCATCTTGTATACATAAGGACCTGGGTTCAATCCTCCCCCAGGCCCTTTTGTTTTTTTCATTTATTTTTGCTGATCATTGAATTGAATGAACAAAACCATTGGGAAGCAATTCTTCTTGCACCAACCAGCGCCTGGCCCAGTGGTAGAGCATGTGATCTTGAGAGCAAAGCTTCCTGGGTTCAAAACCCAGCCAGGTATGTTTTTGCTGGTTTCTTTATTTATTTGTTTTTTCTCACTTTTGATTGATTTCTATTTAAAATATACATGTAATTAAAATTGTTTCATAAATATATATTCAAATAGGTTCAAATATTATTAAAAAAAATCATAAAAACAATTATTATTTCTTTTATTAAAAATAATGTATGTATATTATTAGGATAATTTTGTATATTATAGTTTAAATCCTTAAAAAAAAAAAAAACATTTCTCTAAACAAACCCTAATTTATTTTAAATAAAAAAAAAACCTAATTCTATTTTATTTTTTTCTAATTCCTAATATAATTATTATGTATATATATTTATTATAATCCTTATAAATTTCGTAAATATATTTATAATTCAAATTATTTTTCTTTTAATGTTTAAAAACAATTTAATTTATAATAGTTATATTTTTGTATTTGGTTTAAAAATTTGTAAGTATAATAATTAATAGGATTAAATTTTATAAACATGATTAATTTTATATATGATATTAAAATTTTACTTTTTTATGATATATTATAAATATTAATAATTATTAAATTTTGTAGTCATAATATATTTAAAGAATAATTTAATAATTTAAAACTTAAAAAATAATTGTTTATTAATATTTGTTTTCTAAATATAATTGTTCATATTAAAAATTGTTAATTTCTTATAATATCTTAATTAATTTTGTTTATTGTTACTAACTAAATTATTATGTATTATTATATTATATTTTTATTTTGTTTATTCTAATTACTTTTATTCTTATTTACTAACCATATTATTATTATTTTTATATTTCTAACCTCGTTTATTATTTCTAACTTATTATTATTATTATTGCTACTAACCCCTGATTATAATTTGCTTATTTATTTATTATTTATATTCTGCTATTATATTTATTTATTTGCCATTTATTATGTAATTGTTCCCGGTTGTAATTATTTTAATTATTATTATGGTTAGTAATTAGGGAGTGTTAATATGTTTGTTATTTAAAATAAATTTAGATAATTTTTAATAAAGATAATTAATTTAAACACTTCACACACGTAAGTCGATTTTAAATCGCCGTCTCACTTTCTAAGGATATCCCTCTTGTTGCCTACGAATAAACGGTTAAGTGGGGTGTATAAAGCAAGTCCCTCGAGTAAAAATCATCAAAGTCCCTTCTGGTTGCCTATACAAATCGAGTCCCTTCGGAAAAAATGATGATAGTCCCTTAATATGCTTATTACACCCCACCATTGCCTTAAAGATCAAATTGTCCCTCATATGTCCCTTAAACATCCAAAGTAAGGACTACCTACTCCATTATAGTAGGGATAGTCTTACTAAGGGAAGAATAAAAAACAAGAAAGACCTTTAAACATTAGGGTAAGTTACTTTTAAGTACTTAAGCTCATTTCAAAACTCCTTCACACTTAAACAATTTTCAAACAAATTTTCAAACATGTTTTTAACACATCCTTACATGGATTATTTATTAACTATTCTGAAAATTTTATTATTCACACACTACACTTTCAAAACAATTCAAAAGTGAGCTTAAGTACCTAAGAGCCCATGGATAACCATGGATGAAAAGGGTGCTAACACCTTCCCTTTTCATAACCTACCCCCCGGACCCAAAACATTCTCTAAGGTCTTTCCTGTTCTTTTATAACCTTTCCTTACGGATAAAATAAAAGTCGGTGGCGACTCTTGCTATCCGCAACATTGTTTAAAGTCAGTTCACCGGGTTACAGTGTGTCCTTCTAGCCCATGTCCTGCCTGTTTTATGATCCATAACATATCCCTAAACTATTGGAAAGAGTCTGAGGAAGTGACATGCACTGTGGGAATGGCATGGGGCAATTGGCCCAAAAGTCAGTGGTAGGTGTACCTCAAGTATGGGCTGTGGTAGAGGCTATCCTAGGGCTGATCTGAGTTCTGCTGGTTTCAAGGGTGGCCATGGTATGCTCTGAGGTGAGTGAAATGGATTAAGGGTGAGATGTCACATGTTTTGCCTTTTTACAACTTGTTGCATTTTGAAGTTTTTGGTCATGGATATGTGACATCCCTTGGGCAATTTGCAGCAAAATGGACCATATGAAGTTGTTATAATGTTTTGAGATCACTTAGCAACCAATCCAATCATTAGAAGTCCCTTTTGCAAAAAATTCCATTCTTGAAGATTCATGAGAAATGCCTTATGGTGACTTGTAATTCAAGGCATGAAAATGGGAAATCTCTTGGGCAATTCTGAATTTTGGACCATGTATGATGTTTGTGTAATGGTTAGAAGTAACTTTGAGGTCACATTTGGCTTTGGCAAGTGTTTTTGCAAATTTCCCTCTTTGGTACATAAGTGAAAATTTGTGATTTTTCCCAACTTTGCAAGGCCATAACTTGAGTTCTATGATGAATTAGATCAAGTTCTTGTACTTTTTGAAAATGGGAGGATCCAATCTACAACTTTCATGACCAAGAATTTTTCATTTGAAGCATTTTTGAATCAAAAAGAGGGGGTTGAAAAACTTTCCCAAAATGGCAAGTTTACATTACAAGTTACTTTCCCAAAATGGCAACTTTGCAAATGGCTTGAAATTCTTCAATTTTGTGAACTTATAACTTCTTATAAGATCAAATAAAGATCATATACACCCAAAATGATGGAGAAGACCCTTTGGTTGGATGATTGGGGGCCTCAGATGCCCTGATTTTACACTGACTTGCTCAAGAAGTCATCTAATGATCAGATGCCTTCCCCATTGAATTTCTTCATGAAAATTGGTATGTATGATACTCATATCATATAGAGACCAATAGAAACAAGAATGACCAAAAAATTTGGAGTTATGGCCTTTGAAACCAAAACCCTAATGTTAGGTCATCTGTGCAGTTAAGTTTGGCTCTGCTTCCATGCCTTTGTGATTTTCTGACTTTCTTAATCTTGGGAGGATATGATATGATGTTTGAACATATATGGACCCTTTTGAGATGATTGAATACCCTTGGAGTGGCTCAAATGGCTCAGGGATTTCTCAGATCACAAACCCTAGATGCAAATGACTTTGAATCAATGCAGTGAAGCAAAAATGCATTATGAGATGATATGATTGACATTATGCAAATGAGAAGAATCACAAGCCATGGTGAAATGAGTGAGGGCAAATTTGGGGTGTTTACAACATCCCTCACAACACCAAACCCATGCATTACTCACCCAGAAACAAAAGAACCTCATTAGAAGGAAAAGAAAGGTGAAAACACACACACAGGTAGAAGGAAGAGGATTTCTCCCTATAAATAGCAAGATCTAACCTTGAAAGTAACGGTAATTCCTTGAAAACATATGTGTTCTTGGTCAAGGCCCGTTATTTTAGGTGCAAAAGCTTCTACACCATATAAAAAGAACCGACCAAAACAAACTTTGAGTATATTTCTTTATTAAGCACACGTTTAACACCCTACTGCCAGCACCGTCCACACACACCTAGCTAGGCTCAGCACATACATGTTCTGAAACATGTTCTGACATCCAACCATATACTATCTGCTAGCAACACTACAACATGGTTCACAACCCCTTCAGGATCCAAATTATGTTGCAGATAACAGCTTTATCCCATACAACCTTTTGGACACACAAGCCAATCCTTATTTGGATCACACATGCAAGCACACAACAACTAAGTAATATATATCATCCTGAGAAATAATTTATCATACTTAGTAGAACATGTTACAACATGTTGTGTGACATCACATAACCTTGTTAATGTACTACTCACCCTTAACTTCACAAATCCAGCAGCACAAGAATGTAACATTGCACCCCTATCAAGGATAACACGTGCTTCTTTGCACTTTGATGAATGGAAAACATAAGATGCATCTTCATGTCTTCAAGAGCTCACACTTTGTTCAATCCACAATTGAACACAATCACTACTTGTACCAAAACACATATGATCCCTTCTTGCAAGCAGGTCCTGACACTAGGCCTTCATTAACTTCAATATCTTTTGGCCATACACTTCAGACAATATTCATCCAAAATAATTCTAACATTAGAATCAATTTATGAATATCCACATTCATACTTCCAAGCAATCAATACCTGATCTACTTCAGTATTCTCTACATTCTTCTTCCAAGACAGGTCATCTACTTCATCATTCTCCCGTATGATAGGCCCAAAATAGATACAATGTAGACAGTCACCTCGGATAATGTCCTAACACCGGTTAGAACATCTTCCATACACCAAGACCTCATTACCATGATTCTTGATGAGCTTCACCAACTGGACTTACTATAGCATAATAATTCAAGAACTAAAAATCTTCAACAACACTATGCCACCAGCTTGAATCAGATATCCAGAAAGAGAGATAAACTCTCAACCACATTCAAGAAGAACAAATCTCTTTGAGTCTTCAACTCATCACTCTTCTATCCAAGAGAAACTTGTTCCAATACAATCCTCAAGATCAACCAGCTGCCACACTCTGATTATCTTGATTCTTCGAATCCACTAAAGAGATCAACCAATAACCACAATTTGACCACCTCATTTAGGAACTCTCATATGAAAAATCCAACTGCCACAATTTGTCTTCTTCACGTTTGTCAGAATTCTCACAAAAATATTATGATCTACTTATTCTTGTAAATAATCTTATCTTTAATTGATGTGCCACTTCACCAACTGAGATTCTAATGTTGAACTAGATGATGGAACATTATCATTCCACATCCAGCTGTTGAATTCAGCTCCTTCTTTTGCCACTTGAAAGAACCTCCTCCCTTAATAGAATAAGAGTTTCATGCTCTTATAGACTTGATTCACCAACCAAATTTGAGTAAACAACCTCCATTTTATTGATTCTGCAGTAGTCCCTGCCAATATCACACATTGATGAGAATCTGCCAATGATTCTCCAAAGACATCAAACCTGCCACTATCTGAAACTTCAGAAGGAATGGTTTAGAACTACACCTTACAAATATACCAAGTATGACACTTTTCCTTGAGTAAATTACTCTTCACAAATTTCTAATAATATTATCAATTCTAACTTCATGATTCAACACACCTTCCTTGTCATGGGAAGACAAAACTCCAGCTACACACACCAAGAACAAACTGCACCCTTGCACCAATAGACCACAAATAAAACTCTCAATTCCCCCTTTCATGAACAAACAAATCTCTTCTTGAAGATGAGCACCAGTTTCTCAGTACATTTTCTGAACCATAATGTTCAGACTACAGATTTTCATAATTTTCAGATAAATACTAAGGCTCCTGTCAAAGTATACACCTTTATGCATCACATCAACAATAGACAAATACCAAGTCTTCCATCAAGGTATTTACTATTAGCTAGATAAGATTACCTTATCACACACGATATGACATGTATTCTGACTTTTTCTTCTTCTTCTGCAAGCATCTGACACTTTCTGAGATAATGTTATAACATTCTTTCAGACATCAGTCTCAGTCAGAAAAAAAACTTCACAAATTACTATGGTTCTGAAGACAGCCTCCACAATAATGTTTACAAACACAAGCAGGGGAACACAAGGGGATCAACCCATAGTATTTGATCAATCTATCAGGCCAAAGTATGAACATATGCAACAGTATGAACATCTCAACAAACTTCTCCTCCAGACTCAGTATTCAGACTGTCTGACTTGAGATGTCTTCACACCCAATATAGCAATTGGTCAACTATATCCACATCAATCAACTACACAAGTTGATACATCCCCACAACTTGACCTTCATGTACAAGGAGTCTCTTAGGGGTAATACTCATTTAAGCTCAGGTACTTCACTCCTGCAGCAAGGACTAGAAATAAACCGTCCTCAGGAGAACATAACATGTTGATAACTCTTTGACCAACACACACAACTGAGATATGTTCCAGAGCTATAAACTTCTCAGATACACCACACAAATTCTCCTCTTCCAGATTAGGAATAGGTTCCAAACACATGTGATTCATCCACATTAGTTTATCTCCCAAAGCATTTGTTCAACCATTCCTTTAGACAACATAATTATGAAAAATTCTGCTGTGATGTCCTATATTGGGATATGACACCATTCCAAGGAGCACACCAAGAGATCTACAGACCAGAGAAATGTCTGCTAAAAATAATCTTCAAATATCTTAACATCAGGAGTTATCAGATAGATAAGCATCAAATACAAACTCCTCGGGAACATCAAGTGTCACATATTATCCCTAACAATACTCTCTAGTTAATAGGTTTGAAAATAAATCAAACCTACTACAACAACAACTTACCACTAGAATTGCAACAATAGAATAATCCATTCTCCACTTCTAGGGACCATTCACACAACATATAACTTTTCAGAAGAAATCTTGACCATGAACCAGAAAGTATCCCCCTTTGATCTCATCCGAAAACAGACTAGGATGCCTACTCTAATACCAATTGAAATTCTGGTATGATACACTCAGATGTCAAATATGATGTTAAGACATCTAATCTGTTACTAATAAACATGGCAAGGTACAAACATCAACATTAAAAATTATGATATATCGGATAATAACAATCCTACATGATGTTTAAACATCTGGTTTGACATTCAGTAAGAATACTACATAATATATTAAACAGAAAAGTAGTCAAGAACATATTCAAATTGTTAATCTAGATCAATGCAAACTCATCTACTCTGAGGGCTACCAAGCCAAGAAGGAAATCCAGTATGTAGTATCAATTCAAAGACTCTCAGCAAACACCTATAGTTTACAGTCTTCTCACTTAATCACTAACAATACAACTTCTACTTAGGAACTCCTAAATATGAGAAACCCATCTCACTTTCAATCACCGCAATGATGTCTCACTATCCCAACTCTCAATTGCTGATATTAACGGCTTTTTACCTAAACAACAAGGAAAAACAAAAGACACACTTCTAATACAACATCTTAGAGTTGCTTAAAAGCTTCCTCCAAGAACAATACACCTCTTACTTAACAACTTCGAGGTTTACAAAGAAACATCCCTGAAGATTACATCTTTTCAGCATACGGATGTTAAGAACTCAACCCTAATGATACAACTTTTATATCTTTGGTTGGGTTACTAAACCTAGGTTACAAGGTTTCTTTTTATTACCTAATCCCAACTGGATTTTGGGCCTAAAAAACGCAGCATAGCAGCTGCTACAATCATGCAGAAAAATCTGCTACAAATAAGATCTTCAAAAATAACAACTTCCTAAAATCTCTCTAAATATAGAAAGTCTATATTTATTCAATATTTGTCTTCAATTTAAATTTGAATTTTCAAGATCTTTAAATCAGCGCGACATTGGATTGCTTCATATCCTCTGAATATTCTGTTTCTGTTAAATCATAACAGAATCTTCAATCCTCTTTTATCAATTCATGATGTAAAATGAATTGTCTTGACATCCTCTTCGACATGTTGTTCCAGATGTTGAAACACTCCAACTCAACATGTTTTGGCACACAATAGGACTTCCTTGCTTAATATGTTCTTTATTTTGCAAGATCATGTACATTTTTATTGCTGCTATATTTGTTTTACAAAATTAATGTCAAACCTATAAAATTAGAATTTACGAACTATAAAAAATACATGTTACATCAGATTCAAATGGGATTTTACCTCAGTGATACAAGCGACGAAACAAAGGGTGTCATGAAAATTTTCCAGTTAACCCTCAATTGTTGAATAACCGATAGGATAGATGAAATGAATCATTGGTTCGAACCCTACTTTTTGAAGGAAAATTGCGATCAAAACGCAGCGGAAAACAAAATTTTCCTTTAGTGATCCTTACGAATGAGCATGGTCAGTGATAGAATCGTTACCTCTTTGTGGCGATTCAGATCTTTGATGCAGCGATCACAAGCGTTGATGAAGTGCAACGCCTCTACTCAGTCCACACGAACAGCTTCCGGTCACAGTGCTAGCTGCTTACGAACGGAATTATTTGAGTGAGAAAAGAGAATCAAAAACGAAATTGCATCAAGTGAAAGCTTCATCACAAGGGTTCCTTTTATAGACTCTCTTGTGGGCTGCGGGCTAAAAGCCCAATTCACATGATCCATAATAATATTATATATATTATTATAATAACTATTATTATAATAAATATATTTAATTTATTATTATTTTATAACCATTATAAAATAACAATAATTATTATTATATTATCCGAATTTCTATTTTCACTTAAGTGCACCGTACCTTACGGTGTTCCTTTGATTTCTCTATCTCTCATCAAACTGTCCTTATGTGTGTGACCCTGTAGGATTTCGTAACGTTGGTAATTATATTAAATTATATATATTTAACATAATAAACAGTGAGCGGTATCTAGCAACACATCACTGCTACCCAAGTCACGAAAATGTCATGTGATCTGACAAAACCTTTTTCGTGATAATATATGTTTGTACAATTACCCTTTTGCCCCTATGTCTATATTGAACACAAGGCATACACTGTGTCATCCTTGTCCAGTTCAATATTGGGCCCTTAGACATTTCTCCTGTTATGCAGGATTGGCAAATTCCATCTAGGACACTCATGTCCCTCAGCATGCTTCGTGGAGTGCCCATCAACTGTCTTTATGATCATCCAGTTACGGATAATGTTTGATCAGCAATAAAGCACCCGACTCTACATCTAGGGTCCATAGTGGTTTCAGGTCGAAGGGTGGTAATACACCATTATCACCATGAGAATAACTTATGACACTTTGCATAACATACTATGTAGTATTCTCATAGCGGGTCAATCCGGTATAAATATTACTCCTAATATTTATACCTATGTCAAGACTTGATAACTCTTTATCCATGATCCATGAGATGTGATCATCAGTCTATCTTCATAATAGTCTCAATGCTTTAATGTTATCCCACTTTGCAATAAAGCTTGACTACGGATATTTTAAGAATAATGTCTTTATGTTTAATGGGATCTCATGATTAAGTCACACTTAACATTTCATTAAACAGACTAACTATTCTAGGGACTTTATTATTCTGAAGACAAACATAATAAAGAAATGCCTTTTATTATTAAACGAATAATCCGATACAAGTACCAAAAAGTATTGGCCTCTAGGGCTTACACCAACACTTTTTTCTTATATTTTCAAAACATGTGTCACATACCTCTCGGTTTATGACCAAAACCGAGGGGAAATAATAAAAAAAGGCAAAATACCCAAATTGGTCCCTTAAGTTTACCTATGGATCCAATTTGGTCCCTTAATTCTAAAAAGTGTCATAGTGGTCCTTTAATTTTTTAAAAGTGTCACGTTAGTCCTTTCCGCCCAAACCGTTAGTCAAAGCTATGGTTCAATAGGCAGTTACGTGGATGTCATGTGTATTTATTCTTGCCCACATGGATGCCATGTTGGTGAGGTTCACTTAAAAAAGGAACATGTCTTCATTCTCTTCAGAAAAGCCAAGAGGAAACACAGTGAAGAAGAAAACCCTAGCGCAACCATTGATGCTCATTGAAGTTCATTGGGCTGCAATTTGAAGCAAGTTTTCGTCTTTCTAGTGGAAATCGAAGATAACCAGGTATGTATTCCAGTTTATTAACCTTTACTCTTTCCTTTAGTTCATTTTAGGGTTTTTCGTATTTTTAGGGTTATGAAACTGAATCTGAAATTGTATTTTTTTTCCTGCGCATTTTGTTATTACATAAGAGGTAGGTAGAAATGACTGAGTTTCTATACCTAAAAACCCACCATAATGGGGAATTTCTTGATGAATAATTGAGTGTATACGAAAGGATGAGGTGGCTGAGTTGTAAATAGATGCTAATGGATGGAGTTATTTTGAACTGATAGGTTGTTTTAAGGAATTAAGTTACACTTCTATTAAGAAGATATACTATATGGATCCAACCTTTGGGATGAACATTTTGATTGATGACAAAGGTGCCCTAGAGATTTCTGATCTCTATAGGGTGCACCTTAATGTTGACATATATATTAAAAACACAGTGTCACAAACTGATTACTATGATGGTCCTCTTGATGAAATATTAGGAGAGAAAAATGACATTATGGATGAGAAAGAAGAAATCCTTGCTGCAATGATTGAGGAAGTGGTTGGAGAGGCTATGAAGGAAACTAAGGTGATAAAAGGTGAGGGTAGTGGTAAGAATAGTTTTAGGGAAAAACCTATTATGGAATAAATTGTTAGGGAAAACCCTATTATGGAAGAAGTTGTTAGGGAAAAACCTATTATGAAAGAAACTGTTAGGGAAAAATCTGATGGTGAGGAAGTCAATGATAGACTTAGCTATGATAATAGTGAGGATGAAAATTTCAATTATGATAGTGCAATGAAGATTTCATTTGATGATGAATCTGAAGCGATCAACACAAGCTTCACAACAAACATCTTAAGGAAGGGCAAGCATCAGCATCTCAAGGAAGGCATAATACATTGCCAATCAAAAGGCCAACTAAGCCTTTTATACCACCTTGCCCAAGAACAAGATAAAGTGTAGCCAATACTATTGTAGGGCCAACAACAATGAGATCAACCCCCACCAAGAGATCAACACATAAATAGAAAATATAGTCTATGTCTTATGTAATCTTTAGCATTTTGAGTACTTAGTTTATGTAATCTTCCACAATAAATGAATTATGTGTTTTGAGTACATAGTTTATGTATTATGTATTTTGAAACATATTATACCATCAACTATATCAATATTATATTTTGGAACATATTATGGTATCAACTTGTCTTTTTTGTCTGTTACACATTTTGTTGATAAATACATGATGGATACAAATTTTGTTGATACAATTTTCCACAAACTTATACAAATTGATAAGGACATAACTTGACACAAAAAATCACAAACTATTCATTTAAACTTCAAAGTGATACAAACCGTCACAAACTGAAACAAATACATACTTGGTACAACCTGTCACAAATTGAAACAAACTAATAACAACAACAACAAACAATTGATACAAAATTTTAACTTCCCTGATGCATTCGAAATACAACTATAATTGGCACATAAACAACATCAATTTCCAAAAAATTGCCACTTCATAACTTTCTTCATTTCACTTTCAAGGTTTCTTATTTGTTTCACAAATTCGGCCTGCACATTTTGAGCTTCTGCAACTACCTTTGAGAGCTTTTAAATTTTTTCCATCCAATACGGTTCCTTCTTATCTCCAACATCTTCACAATACCAAGAAAAACAACCACAACATGTTTGCATTAATCCTTGAAATATTCAACATACCTTAAAATTTGGACAAACATTAAATTCACGTTACATTCAACATACCTCAAAGAAAAAATATTACATACCTTAAAATTAGGACAACCCCACAAATATTTTCCATAGTTCTTAACTGATGTTGCCATTCGAAGAACTCGCCACAGTGACATAAAGGTTTCCAATGTGAGCTTGTGTTGACATTGGAAGCTTCATTCAAAGAACATCCACCATATATGTATTTTTGTGTCATCAATGGAGAAGACACACTTGATTTCATGTTGCCCTAGCCGTTGTATATGGTTTTTCAGATTCAATTTGGGGGTAACGCAGAACTCGAAAATGTTTAACGAAGAAGACGACCAGATATGCCAACTCAACTGTCACCTATGCAGACATAAACATATGTTTGAGTCTGGTTGACGAAAATGACTTAAATGACACTTTAAAAAAATTAAATGACCACTATGACACTTTTTAGAATTAAGGGACTAAAATGGACCTCGAGGTAAACTTAAGGAACCAATTTAAGTATTTTTCCAAAAACTTTATTACAAATTACATTATTTACACATAATATTAAATTAAATTGTTTACAAATTACATTGTTTGCACGAAATATTACATTGTTTACACAAAATATTAAAGTAAAAATATATAACAAATTTGAATCTGATTCATCGTCATCACAGTGGGTGAAGAACAAATGCTAGATCCTCATTCCAATAAATCTTGAGGAAGATCAAATGTTAGATATTTTATGCATTTGTTTATTATATAACACATAAAATTGTTTGATAAATAAAATAAATAAGCAGTTATATGATTATTTAAGAACACAAATCTTAAACCCAAATATTTGATCCTTAAACTCAAATATGTTTTTGCTCTGGTAATCCATCATAGAGAACAATGTTTCAATGCTTCTTATATAAAACAAATAAGTTTCAATGTTTTCATGACAAATGCTTTCATGATCCATTTTTTATATTCCAAATGCTTTTATAATGTGGCATGAGCCTTCTGAATATATATCATTTAGGTTTCACGTGGATCACTAATGGTAGTGTCTTGAGCGTTGATACTCGTTAACTGGACGACAAAGATTTGCTTAAGGATTGCGAAAAAACTCAATAAACACACTTATTTTTTTTCCTTCTGTTTAAACCTCACTTTCTAAAAGAATTGAGGTAATAGATAACTTTTATTCCAAAAAAATGGTGAATGAAAAAAAATTAAAGTAACATGTAATGTTTTCTTTTTTTAATTTTCTACCATTCACTAATTTTTGTGTTGCAATATAATAAAAAATAAATTTCTCAATGTTGTTAACCGAAGAAATTAATATATATATATATATATATATATATATATATATATATATATATATATATATATATATATATATATATATATATATATATATATATATATATATATATATATATATATATATATATATATATATATATATATATATATATATATATATATATATATATATATATACTAATTTTGTTTTTTTTTAAATTAACAGGTATTGATATAAAATTTTGTGATCAACCAACTTTATAATTTCATTAATCAACATTTTACATATCATTAACCAACTTTATTTTACTACTAAAATTTATTTTTAATATTTGGACGTTAATTAACCAACTTCATCACTTCATTAACCAATTTTTTACTCTTTATTAACCAACTTTATTTTACTACTAAAAATTATTTTAATATATGACCGTTTATTAACCAACTTCATCACTTTATTAACCAATTTTCTACATTTCATTAACCAACTTTGTTTTAGTATAAAAAAATATTGTTCATGTACCGAACATGGACACTATTCACGGGTACTATTCATATAACATTGTTCACATTACTATTTATGTATTGTTCATTGTTCACGATATTGTTTACCGTATTTGTGAATAGTACATACGGTGTAGGTGTATGATATGATGTAAGCATGACCCCAACAATCACACTCCACCATAAAGAATATCAGCATGTATATTTTCAACCAATCCCAACAATATCCATCTTGATTGAAAATAATACATAAAATTTCATTGTCTACACCAACAATCATACTCCACCATAAATAATATAGTCACTTGAAACTACACTACTCCAAGAAATTTTCACATTGTCTCTACCAACAATCATAATTTTAAAAATTATCATACTCTCTCATGAAAAATATATTTCACTTGAAGATAAACCACTTTAAGAATTTGACATTGTCATCACCAACAATCATAGCTTTAAAAAACAATCATTCTCTCTCATAAAGAATATATCTCACTTGAAGATAAACTACTTCAAAAATTTCACATTGTCATCACCGAGAATCATATACTTTATCATGAAAAATAAATTTCACTTGAAGATAAACCACTCCAAAAATTTCACATTGTCTTCGCCGACAATCATAATTCTTAAAAACTATCATACTCCACTTAAAGAATAGTATACTTCACTTGAAGCTAAATCACTTCAAGAATTTTTTACATATCGAAAATTAGGTTAAAACATTATGGTGCAACTTCCTTGTTGGTAGGAAGCTCTTCAACCACCAATATAATATTGCACCTTATGTAATTTTAATTGTATCAACACATATTTGACTTGAACTTTCCATAAGTTACAAATAAATCTTTCATTAATTTGCTCTAGTCTAAACTACACAACAAAATTTGTGACTACAACTCAATAACTTTTTCACAACACTGCCCTTCTTATCTGATATGGAAGATCAGACAAAACTGCAACTATAGAGAATACTAAGAACACTCACTACTACAAAATGCACAAACAACAACGCCAAGTTTACAAAGGATTCATATACACCATTGTAATAGGTTAAAATTTTCGCAGCTGGTTTATAACGCTAGATTTAACGACGATTGTCTTAAAAACCTTTGTAATACAACCAAATTTAACAACAATTGTCTTAAAAACCGTTGTAATATTTGATGTGTAACAAGCATCGATTCCTAGTAACTACATTTTTTTTCTTCATATTTTTACATTTTAAGCATATATTTTATTTTATTTTTAGTGTTACGGGGACTTTAACCTCAAAACACAAAATTCATCTTTGTTTTTCTATTTTTAAGTGAAAGAGAATAGTTTGATCAAAACTTCATTAAAATTCAAATTCATCTTATTATTTAATTTTGTAGTATTATTACCCTCAAAAATCAAAACTTCATTTAAAAAAAAAGTGAAAGAGATGAGTATATATAAAAGAAAACTTCATTAAAATTCCAGAAAAAAAGAGTAAATTGATAATCATATATTACATATATTTATAAAATATCAAAGCTCATAGCAACAAATGCATCTTCATAATATGGGACTCTCTCCTCACTGCGTTCATCAGAATCATAAAAAAAAAGTCCTTCTCTGCTTCTTTTTCTTTTTCTTCTTCAGTTTCTTGTTTTTGTTCTTGATCTTCCTCATCCTTGACGTATCCCTAACAGCCAACGATCCAGATGGTTGGACCTCCTTATTTGGCCGCTGACGTTGTTCATTTGTGACCTCATTGGTGATGTTTTTGTTAGTATTCTCATTTGTAGAACTCATTGTTACGAATAATATATTATGAAGAAATGTAAAACTGTCTATTTATAGATGAGGTTGTAGATGAAAAGTCTGATAGTTTGGTGCTTTCAATGATGATAAATTATAATGGTTGATATTCTTGTTTGCAATGGATTTTGATGAACAACCTCTCATTTTCCAATTAACACTAAATTGGTTTACTTGTAGGATCAACCATACAAATCCTAGGACATAAGTGAAAAAATGTCAAAATTATAACTCTGGCAATTTTATGATTTCACTTTTTATTAAGTTTTTTTATGTATGATTCATATGACTAAGTACAAGAGTAAAGAGATTGGCGAAAACTTAAAGAAATAAAATTTTGACAATGCATAAAGTAAATGGCAAAGAACAAGTAAATGACTTGTAAATGTAAAGGAATGATAGATAACTTGGAATTTTATTAAACTTGATAAGATAAATTGGTGTTGCACACGTACATTTTCCAGAATAAGACTCTTTTCTCACACACGGGTACTTTGAGTATTTTTTACAGGAATTTTGTACAAGATTTTTCACACACGCAATTCTGACAAGAATTACCCTATTTATACATAAATAAAATAACTGGCATTAACGAACAAATCCTAAAACTATGACACTTGGCCTTCGACATGTCTTCTTTTCACCAAATGCTTCCATGTGTCCCTCTACCAAACGTATAAACTTTTAAAACTTGAATATCTTCTTCTGCGTCGAAGCAACGCATCTTTTCAAATTTGTTGGAATGTCGAAAACAAGATCAATGCTGTCAAAATGTCGAAAACAACATTACTGACCAATCCTGTCGAAATTTGTCTTCTTCATATTCTCCAACTTTCTTTCCTAGTCGAAATACATCAATTTTGAGCTTCATCTTATGGTGTCGAAAATACCAGATGCAATTTGGGCGAGATCATTCGCCTCTTGATTATCCATCTTGGGTATATGCCTGATGGCCACATTGTCGAATCGTTTAAGAAGTCTATTAGCTATCACGAAATACATGATTAGATTCTCTTTCACACATTTATATTCTTTGGTTAGTTGTTTTACTACTAATTCAGAGTCACCCATTATTTCGACTCTTGTTGCCCCCCAATTCCAACAAGATCTCAAGTCCAGACATCAATGCTTCGTATTCTGCTTCATTATTAGAACACAGACCTTCGACTCTGTACTTGAATTTTGTTGGAATTTTGCTAGGAGAAATTATTAATATTCCAACACTAGTTCCATTCTTATGATTGGATCCGTCGAAATACAATTTCCATGCTTCTAATTCAACATATTCTACCCCATTTTCATTTATTGAATGTTATGCTATGAAATCAGCAACCACTTGTCCTTTAACAGCCTTTAAAGGCAGATACTTTAAGGAATATTATGTCAATGTCAAAGCCCATTTTCCAATTCTACTATGTAAAATAGACTTAGATAACATATATTTTATTACGTCGAAATGAGAAAAAATATATACATCAACAGGTTTTATGTAATGCTTTAACTTTATACAAGAAAAATATACACATAAACATAATTTTTCTATAACACTATATCTAGTTTCGGCATCGTTCAAGACTCTGCTGAGGTAGTAAATGGCCCTTTCGACGCCATTTTCATCTTCTTGGCATAGTATGCTTCCTAGTGTTTTATCTGATGCCGAAATGTATAACCCCATGCTTCTCTTTCTATAGGGAGACATTAGAATTGGAGGGATGGACAAATACTCTTTGATACAGACGAAACATAGGTGAGAAGGCTTGCGTCTTTCCACTAAGGTTGGAGATGAACCTTCTGAGAAAGTTGATTTTCCCTAACAGAGATTGTACCTGTTTTTTTGTCGATGGCGCTTTCGCCTCCATTATGGCCTTGGCCTTGTTTTCATTTATTTCGATTCCCTTCTTGTGGACCACAAAGCCTAAAAAATCACATGCTTGCACACCGAAACACACTTTTGGGGATTCATCTTTAAACCAAACTTCCTTATCCTTTCAAAGGATTGCCGAAGATGATCTATATGGTTTTTTTCCTGAAACAAACTTGATCACGATATCATCAATATAGATTTGCATGAAACTTTCAATATAATCATGGAAAATTGAATTTGTAGCGCGTTGATAACTTGCTCAAGAATTTTTTAAATCGAAGGGCATTACTACCCATTCGTAAGTTCCTATTGCTCCAGGACAGCAAAATGTTGTTTTAGGAACATCTTCTTCGGCAATAAAAATCTGATTATAACCAGAGTATCCGTCTAACATACTTAATTACTCATGGCCAGCTGCTGAATCTATGAGCATTTCTGCTACTAGCATATGGTATTCATCTTTTGGGGTGGTTGAGTTCAAGTCTCAAAAATCAATACATACCCTAAGTTTGCAATTTTTCTTAATTACAGAAACTATCTTTGCAATCCAATCGACATACCTGATTGTGCGGATGAATTTGCATTTCAAAAGTCTTTCGACCTCTTCTTTTATTTTCGACAGAATCTCTGGTGCGAAGCATCTTGGAGCCTGCTTTAATGGCCTTTTTCCTTCCAATATTGGCAACTTCAATTCGACCAAACTTCTGTCCAAACCAGGCATCTCGTCGTATTCCCATGCGAAGAAATCTTTGAATTCTTGCAGCAGTTGGAGTATTTCGATTTTGAACTGTGGGTTCATCCTGGCACTAATGTAAGTTGAACTTTTTTTTGCCCCCAGTCCTAGGTCTATTTCTTCTAATGGGTCTTGTGACACCATCTTCATGTCGGTCGATATTGGATCCTTTTCGAACCCTAAAGGTTCGTCGTCATAAATGGCGTCAAGCTTTTGGTGTTGCCATTCACCAATCTGACTATTTTCATAGTTTTCGTCAACGTCTCTTTGAGGACATTGATTGTTAAAATCTTTTTGGTTGGCTTTGACAACCATATATTTTACTTCGGCTTCCAGTGCCGCTTTAAGTTTGTTTTCGGCTATGTAAGCCGTAATCTTTTCAAGAGCTGATACATCAGTCATTGTCGTCGAATTCACTTCCCCACCCAATTGGTTCTATGTGGGAAGTTCCCCATATGATATTTGACTCATAAACCACTTCCTTATCCCACTGAAAACCATACGTTGGGTGGAGATACATTGAGCAGTAGGCGTTGTCAGTTGGCTTGAGGTCAAAATCTGCTGGGCTGCATGGGGGTATGTGAGCCAGATTCCTATCAAACCCTAGATGGTCCACATGGTTCACTTCAGACTTGAAGTAACTCTAGTCCGCTTCGATGTTCTCGACAATTCCATATGTTCTCTAGATATCTATTCGTTAGTGCATTGACGAAGGAGCATCTTCCACACCATGGATCCATTCTCTTCCAAGAATGAAATTATAGTTTGCCTTTGAAGTGATCACCATGAACATTATTTGTCTTGTTATAATTTCGACAGTTAAATCCACTTGGATTACACCCATATTGGTTCCTATTTTTCCTTCATAGTTTGATAACACCGTATTATGAGGTTTGGCGTCTGAATCATCCTTACCAATTTTCTTTAACATAAAATGAGGCATCAGGTTTACTGCCGCTCCTCCATCTATCAGTATTTTACTCACTCCAACATTCTCAACTTTCCCTTTTATGAACAAGGGCTTCAAATTCCCCTTCATTGAGTCATTTGGCCTTTCAAAGAATGCATTTTGTTTTTCCATACAACCATTGTTCATTATATAATAACAAACAGGTCTATATGTCATTTGTTCTTCCTACACACTGTTGTCTTCGTCTTCGATCTCCATCACCCTGTCATAGTCTCTGGGCAGAACCGAGACCATGTTGTAGACAACGTCGAAGGAAGCTTCGGAGTCGAATTGGAAATCATCAGTCATCTCCTCATCCTCTTGGGCTTTTTCTTTCGGCTTCATTGGTTCGATCCTATTTCCTGGACTGTTGTTGTAGGGCGACTCTCTTTTGTCCACCACTTGAGTGTTGTTACTAGATGTAGCTTCATTTTTCTTGGCAACATTCTTTTTGACCAAGCTCCTTTTTGCAGCCTCTTTTTATGCTCTCTTCTGCCTTTAGAATCTCCTCCAGTGAGACTTTGTCATGGGATTTTTACCCTTATAGTTTTCAGAAGGGTAAGGTCTTGGTTTCCGCTTTTCGACTTCATTTCTTTCCGCTATTGAAGTGCATCTTTGAACATCAAAGCTCCCCCACTTCTTTCGTCCATGAGCATCCCTAATTGGTTGCACCCAACTATCATCAACAACTTTGTTTGTTGGTTTGTACGAATTGTAGTTTTTACTCCAATCCTCTGTTGGTGGTATTCACTTCTTCTTGGATCATATCTTTCTGTTTTTGCGGCTGGGATTGCCCCCTAGTTCCCTTTTCTCTTGGATTTCTCTATCACTTCCAGGTTATTGGCTGCCTTTCTGTCGAAGATGGTGTTGCAGCGTGGGCACATCATAACTTCATCCTTCTTCTTCTGACATTTCTGGATGAACTCAATCAAACTTTCGTCTTCTTTTGGGTAAGCTAATCTTTGGTACTCCTCTCGGCGGCGTTCCTCAACTGTTCGTGCTGGATTCTTCTGGGATGTTTCCACCATGTTAATACTGGCGGTTTGCCCATCATCAATACTTAACTTGTTCATTTTCTCAATGAGTCTCTGCTCAGTTTCACCTATTTTCTTTACTGAGTCGCAACCTTAGTCTGGGCATAAGTCTCCACGGACATTTTGGCAGCAACCTTCGACTGACTTTCCTCTGGGATCTTCCATTATTCTACGTAATATTCCATATGTGATTGGTTCTTCGGGACTATCAACAATCCTTGCCTTATCCTTGGTATCATCCTCACCAACCTCAGTGTTGACAGTGAGGCCTTCAGTGGCCTCCTCTCAGATAATGACACTTTCAGTGGTCTCCTTTTCAGTGTTGACCAAATTGTCAACATTCTCTTGATTTTTTGTTGTATTAAGGCCTTCAGTAGCCTTCATGCTCTCTTTGATGTAATCCTCAGTGACTTCTCCCTTGTTTGATTCGCTGTAAACTTCAACGTTTTCGACTTTGCATGAGTTGTTAAGGCCATCAGCAGCCTTCATGTTTCCTTTGACGGAATCCTTAGTGACTTTGCCATTTTTTGTTTTGCCAGAACCTTCAGTGATCTCAGCCTTGTTTGTGTCATTGAGGCTTTCATTAGCCTCCCTGTTGGTGCCTCCAGTTGAATCTCCCTGCACAAGGTGTTCAATGTTTTTCCATTCAGTGACTTCGTCATGGATTGTAAGATTATCAACAATCTCCACCATGTTGATGTTATTGTCGAAACCTTCAGTGGCTTCCACCATCTCAAAACTGTATTCAGAACCCTCTTCAACCTCCACCATGTTTATGATAGATGGCTCAACATAGTGTATTTCATTATTCTGCATAGGATTTGAATTAATTTTCATGTGTTGCTTCTGCTTGTCACCAAACCTTAACCTTTCATCGCGGATAGCATTCTGTATGAGATCCCTGAAAAGGAAACATTGAGATGTTTTATGACCCAGAAAGCCATGGTACATACAAAAACCTCTCTTTTTCTGTTGTTCCATAGGAGGCACGTTAGTGCCTAGTGGTACTATCATTTGACCATCTTCGACTAGTTTGTCAAAGATTTTGTCACATTTGGTGACGTCGAATGTATAAGTTATTTTTGGAATTTTGTCATTCTTTTCATATTCGACTGGATTTTTTCCATTCAACGGAACTAATACTTTACAGGAATATGGTGGACCTTATTTTAATTCGTCTAGGTCGATTTCCTGCTTGTCGAAACTCACTGACTCGTTTTTGTCACTATCATCTTCTTGGTGCATCCCTACATAGGCCACTCTTTCTTTCTTATTCTTACTCGCTCTAAATTTTTCAGTTTTCAGTCTTTCGACTTGTTTCACCCTATCTGCTAATTGTGCCATATCTCTTAAATAATGGGTGTCTAGTTTCTTTCTTATAGAATAATCTAAACCCCCTGCGGCCATTTCGACTAATTCATGTTCAGGCACTTGGGTGAAACATCTTGCCTTTAGCAATCTGAACCTATTCACATAGTCATCTATTGGTTCAGAGAATTTCCTCTTACCACTTTCTAATTCTTTCAAACTTATTTTGGTTTGTCCCATATAAATATTTTCATGGAACAACCTTTCTAACTGAGTCCAAGTATGTATTGAATTTGCAGGTAAAGATGTGAACCAAGTAAACACATTTTTTGTCAAAGAACTTGGAAAGTATTTTGTTCTTAAATTCTCATTGTGGGCTATTTCTCCCGCTTCAATTAGGTAATGAGCTACATGTTCTATGGTGAATTCACTAGTATCCCCTGAGAATTTGGTAAACTTAGGAACTTTCCATCTTGGAGGTAGTTCCTGTTGCAAAATATATTCAGACAGTGGGGAAATATAACTAGGCCTCTGTAATCCTACATTCACCCCATTTTGTGCCATTATCCTTTCGACCATGGCTGCTAAATTATTTTCGACAGGCAAGTTATTATATTGAATTTGCTGCACCACATCATCAGCGTCTTGGCCTCTCTGAACTAATATCCACCTAGGATCTTGTTGGACGGGGATTTCTACATGAGGTTGTTGGACTACTTCCTCTTGGTTTCTAAGGTTTGCCTGAGGAATTTCTAAAGGTCTCTGATTTATTGTTGGTTCCTCTTCGACGCCCACCCTAGGGTTTTGAACTATTTATTCTCTCTGTCGAGTTTGAGGGACACCGAAAAAATTAACAATGTGTGTCATTTGTTCTGCCAACAATTGATTTGTTTGGGTGGTGTTTTGACTTAGAGGATTAAACATTGTCCCCATTTTTTGTTTCAACATTTGGACCATATCATGATTACTCTCGTCCATTTGTTGTCTAATTATTTGCACAGAGTTATTTGTGATCGTTGGCGTATAAGTTTGAAATCCTGGTGGAGGTTGATTTATTCTACCTATGTTTCCACCAGATCCTGACCCTTGTAATGGGGAAGACATATTAACCAGGGAGTCAGAATACAATGATGACGCATTCTGCAAATTTGCCATCGTTGAAGTTGGCATTCCAAAGGGTTGTTCCCTATTATATGGAGGCATGACAAAAGTCGTCGCAAAAGGCCTATGAGTGTTTCCTATGGGAGTAGGTGTCCCTATGGGCCTTTGGTGTCCCAAGGTGGAGAAACTAGGCGCATTTTGAGATACTGAAAATGCTGGTGTAGACCCTACTGACGAAGGCACTCACCATTCTTCTTACTCTTGTTCTTTTAGGTCTTTCTACGTCAGTTACAACTAATTTACCGCTTCTTAGAATCATACAATGAAGTACGACCTTTTGATTAAGAGTGATTATGATATCTTTTAAATTTGCACTAAGTCCCACTGGGCGTGCCAATTTGTTTGCAATGGGTTTTGACGAACAACCTCTGGTTTTCCAATTAACACTAAATTGGTTTACTTGCTGGATCAACTATACAAATCCTAGGACATAAGTGCAATTTTTTCGAAATTATAACTCTGGAAATCTTGTGATTTCACTTTTTATTAAGTTTTTTATGTATGATTCATATGACTAAGTACAATAGTAAAGAGATTGGATAAAACTTAAAGAAAGTAAATTTTGACAATGCATAAAGTAAATGGCAAAGAACAAGTAAATGACTTGTAAATGTAAAGGAATGATAGATAACTTGGAATTTTATTAAACTTGATAAGATAAATTGGTGTTGCACACGCACATTTTCTAGAATAAGATTCTTTTCTCACACACGGGTACTTTGAGTGTTTTTTACAGGAATTTTGTACAAGATTTTTCACACACGCAATTCTGACAAGAATTACCCTATTTATACATAAATAAAATAACTGCCACTAACGGACAAATCCTAAAACTATGACACTTGGCCTTCGGCATGTCTTCTTTTCACCAAATGCGTCCACGCGTCCCTCTATCAAATGTATCAACTTTTGAAACTTGAATATCTTCTTCTGCATCGAAACAATGCGTCTTTTCAAATTTGTCAGAATTTCGAAAACAAGATCAATGTTGTCGAAATGTCGAAAACAACATTACTGACTAATCCTGTCGAAATTTGCCTTCTTCATATTCTCCAACTTTCTTTCCTAGTCGAAATACATCAATTTTGAGCTTCATCTTATGGCGTCGAAAATACCCGTCTACAATTTCGAATGATATTTTTGAAAAATGAAGAAAATCATAAATCATTATTATACTTGGGATGAACATTTCTCTCTTCCGATAAGAGCAAAGGTTGTAATATTATAACGATTTCTTATTATAACCGTTGTGATATATTATGTAAATTTGAAAAAATGTTGTTGCCAGAAGTCGAACCTTGTACCAAATAAAAGGGGTATCGCTACAGTTCATATGATTAATCGTTGTGATATATTTATAATAAATATATACTTATAATTACGGTTATTTTCGATAATTGTTGTGAAATATTTACCCATATAAGGTAATTAACTTCCCTTTATTGACTGTAGTGTCGTTTCCTTCACAGCAAAACTCTTGCACCCATTAATGTATTATTTTTCTTTCATCTATTGTTAGATATTTCTCATTATCTCTTTTGTTTCATGTTGTTTATTATTCTTCTTCTTTCATCTTTGGCATCAAAATTCATTTAGTTTTACAAATAATGAGAAGAAATATAAGAAATATGAAGCTTTTGTTTAAGCTTCCTCCTCCTTGTATTTCTTGTTCATTATTTCACAAACTAGACGAACATGGTGATGATGTTGGCGGTAGCAAGCTTAATGTACATATTGTTTGTGTAGCTATGGAAAATAAGGAATTCTTTAACTTCAATCTTCTTGTTAGATAACTCCCATTATCTAGTTTGCTTCATGTTGTTTTTGTTTATTGTTCTCATTTTTTCAGATTTATCTTCAATGCATTAACAAAGACCATACTTTGGCTATAGGACATATTATTTATGTAGCTATAAAAAGTATATATGATGGAAACATCATCCACCTTGTATTTTTTCTTCATTGCTTCACGAATATGTTTTTCATACTCATGATACTTCACAAGTTAGGTGAACTTCATTATAATTATACATATCGCAATAATGTATCTTGTTTTGTTACAATCCCACTTAGGTTACAGTCCCACTTCTTAGGGTTTTGTTTCAACTTTTGCTGGTTTTGTTTTGAATACTAACTAATTGTCTTTTATTTGAAATAGTTGAAGTTATATAGTAAAAATGATACATGGTGATGATGATGGTGGTAGCAAGCGTATAGTATGAGTTGATAAGGTACACACACACACACACACACACACATATATATATATATATATATATATATATATATATATATATATATATATATATATATATATATATATATATATATATATATATATATATATATATATATATATATATATATATATATATATATATATATATATATATATATGAATTCCTTTTGATATTGTATATGAAATTTATTTTATTATATACTATGTATATTGTTTGTTTCCCTACCTTTATTGAAAATGAAATCATTTAAATTGACATAAAAACTTATAATCTGAAAAATTAAGATGTATTTGAAAACCAACATATATCAATCAATGTTTTTTGAATAGCTTGCATCTCATTCTACATATTTTATGTTCCTTAGCACATAATATATGGTTCAATGGCCTATTTGTTTCAATTCATCGATATCTACAATTTTACTTTACCTCATCGTCGTCACTTATCACCGTTATTGTTATGATCATTATTGTTATGATGATAAGTCATCATAACAATCGCGATGATAAGCAACAATGATGAGGTAAACTATAATAAAAGATATCGATGTATTGAAGGAAACTGGCCATTGAACCATATTTGTGCTAAGGAACAAAAAAAATGCACGATGAGACGCATGTAATTCGGAAAATAGTGGTGTGTTTAAGTTGGTTTTCAAGAACATTTTAATTTTCATATTATATAGTTATTTACCAATTTTAATGTTTGTATTTCTTTAATTAGTTGTATGGTAAAACAAGCAATATACATTGGTGTAGTGGTAAAAATCGTGAGTATAAGCTATTGATTAACTTAACTCAAGAAAAACAGAGTATAAACTATTGGTTTTGATTGATTTTAATAGCTAAAGACAATTTGTCATTTTCAAGTGGATAGTCTCACAAATCTACCATGAGAATAAGGGCATGGACTCATACATCATTATGGGGAGGGTGCCAACTCGGATAAAATCGACGAGTATGCCACTAAAACCCCACAAATGACAAGAGACTTAATTACATTAAACTACAACCATGTAGATTGAGAGACTTGCACCTGACTAGAAAAAAATGACTCATAGTCTAAACTTGAAAAGAAAACAAAAGAGTGCACAAAGGCATAAAACAACTTGAGTGAGTTTGGTTCTTTTAATTTTGAATTGAAGTCAACATGATTAAGTTCATTGACATTTATTAAAAGAAAAGAAGGATTAAAAAGTCACTTGACAAAAGTTAAGATTGAATCATTAAAGTGGTGAAGGTTTTAAAACAAGAATCCTTTGAAAAAGGGAGAAGGTTTTGAAAATTAAGGAAAGATAGGAGATGGAGAGGCTACCTTAAAAATAAAGTAAGAGAGATAAGGGAGGAAAGATCTAACCACTTGAAGATGCTTCCAAGCATAAGCAAAAGAGATCCATCCTTATAAGCACAAGCTAGAAAGTGGCCAAATAAAGGCTAAAGTACCAATTCCATGATGATCAAAGCAAAGGGAAGGTTTTCTTGGATCTAATTCCAAAACTCCAAGTCCAATGAAAAGGATAGTAACCATAATCCAAGATTAGGAGCACAAGTTTTTTTAGAGGTTTAAGCCTTTATTAATGTTTTTGGTCTCCAAAGGACGAAAGTAAAAGAACAACACAAATATATAATGACATAAACATAAACATGATAATGGATGATATAAAGCATAATAAAAATAAAATAGAGAAGGGAGCAAGATATAAAGTAAAAAGGATAGGGATCAAGAAAGAAAGAAAAACAATACAATAATATACAAGAATACGGTGAACTTAATCATCCACAAAAGTAACAAAGCTAAAAGCTCAAAGCAACAACCAAATTTTGTCTCGCGTTTTACACTATATGGTTGACTTATGCCTTCAAGTCATTAGTTAACAAAAATTGTTAGAAGATTGATAGAATCAAAGCCTCTACAACAATAAGTTTGAGAATTATGAACTTAATACAAATACCAACCATGCTTGGGCTTACACAACCAATCAAGGTTCGGGCCACGAAAGTACAAATGTCGATAAGGATTGAGAGACAAATGTAGCACTATATTAAGAAATCGACAAGTAACTTATATAGAAGTTACCCTATTATTTGTGCTAATTCATACTTGATGCACAACATATAGGTTGTCATCCGAAAACAATGCCACACAAAAAGAAAATAGGTAGTAATCTAGTCTTGATTATGAATTCAACAAGGAATCCCACAATCCATAAAACTTTCATCGATAAAAAATAGGATAATTAGAGGGAGGGGGTGGAGAAGAACAAAATTGAAATGCACTTTTAAAGTCCTTCCATCTTTAAAATCAATCACCTCTAATTGATAGATTCAAGCTTGAAAAACATATCACTAATCCAAAGCACCTCACATGAATTTAACAAATAATTTTAAGATAGATTTGAATTAATAAATGTTAATCCACTCTATTCGATATCAAAAATCCGTTGATATTAAAGAGGAATTAGCCTAAAAAATGTAGCTACACTATGGCAAAAAAGGGCAAAGAGAGTGCTTTTTTTTTACCTATAAGAGCGCTTAAAAGCACTGTCTAAGGTTGTACTGTCGTAGGAAAAGACAACATTTTTTTAAGGAAAAAACATTTTTAAAGACCTACTTTAGAAATCGCTTTTAAAGGAAAAGCGCTTTCTAAAGTAGGCCTTTAAAAACGCTTTTTCCTTAAAAAACGCTCTCTAAAGTGGACCTTTAGACAGCGCTTTTAAAGCGGTGTCTAATGTATTCGTATAAAAATTTAATGATTTTTTACATACCTTTAGAGAGCGTTTTTTGGGTAAAAAGCACTTTCGTTGGTCCCTCTTTAGACATCGCTTTTCAAAAGCGCTCTCTAAAGTATACCTATAATTTTTTTTTATTTTTTTCTATAACTTTAGAGAGCTTTTTGGAGAAAGCGCTTTCTTTTGTGGACTATAGAGAGCGCTTTTTCTTAAAAGCGTTGTCCTTGCTTTACGTATAATTTTAATGATTTTTTTTAAATCTCATTTTATCCATTTTTTTATGCAGAAACCTATATAATTTTTTTATGCAGAAACCTGTATAATTCACATTTTTATAAACCTGTATAAACCATTTCAATCCATTCCAAACCAATTTTTCAAACCAATATAAACCATTTCATTTACATACCACAAGTCATTTACATACCATAATGTAAACCATTTCATTTCATTTCAATCTATTACAAACCAATATAAACCATTTCAACATTCTCGGTATTTATCATCAGAAATCACAATATAAACCAATTCATTTACATACCATAAGTCATTTACAATAAATGATTCCATTTCATTTACATAATCCTATACCTTAAAATATTCTTTTTTCTATAATATATTCACACAATTCCTCCATAATTTCACCAACTTTTGAGGACGTGTAATGAGGACACGCAAATTCATCAAAGTACTACATAACAAAACAAAATATACATTAGTTAATCTCCAATAATATGCATAATATACGATAAATATGCATTATGACATAAAACACAATTCCTCCATAATATGCATTATGACATATCCGATAAACACAATTCCTCCATAATATAGATCCTATACCTTAAAACACTTTTATAGATCATATACCTTAAAACACAATTCCTCCATAATATGAATTATGACATATCCGATAAATATTAAAATAAACCCTAAGTTATAAATCCATGCATACTAAAATAGGAATTTCTAATCGATCAAATTGAATTATTTCTCTCATGAACCTCAAAACGCAGTACCCGCAGTCTATGCTATTTTTCTGTTGAGGACACTACACATAGACAAATAAATAAAAATTAATATATAGTTGTTTTGTGTTATCAAGTAGCATCACTAATAAGCAACATTGTGAAAATTAAATTAATCTACCTGCACATGGATCCATGAAATAATGTTTGCTTTAGCTCGTGCTACTCGAGCATCTTTTTATGCTCGATATACAAGTATAGATCTATAAAAGAAAAACGTAAATTTTGAACAATCACAAAAATAATTAAATATACAAATACATACGAATATTTTGAACAATCTCACTTACGTATCAACAACTTCCTTCATACTCTCATATGTTGATCAATCATGCTCCAATGAATTCATATAATATACCACTTCTTTTATAGGATTAATGAAAACCAACAACCAGTGTCACTGTAAAATATAACAAAAGTTTAGATGAATAATTTCTACGCAAAAGATACAAAGGTTAGAATGAAAATCTTACTTGTGTCCAATATTATACGGTAAAAAAACAAAGTTTTTGTATTGGCCGTCGTAAATCTCTCAAGTAAGTGATATCTTACTAAAATTGCATTCAAACCAATTGTCGTTGCATTGACACGGGTGGAAGCAAAGAAACGGAATCGGTTTGACAATTGCGTCACGCGCATGATTTTGTCATAAAGGAACCTTAAATAAAAATATATATAATAAACATTAGACTATTTTCATTGAAATGTGTAAATAAATTATTCAACTAAATAAATAATAGATTGATCGGAGTACCAGATGTAGGCATGTATAACAGCGATGCCTAATGTTTGATGCCTGAAAATCTGCTCCATGTACTTTCTTCCGATTATCTCGGAATGAGGAAAACCAAAAACACCATCATCCATGTCTATTTGACGAATACAACCTTGCATCACATATGATGGTAAGACAAGTGTCTCAAGACACAACCGAAAGCGATTTGTAGCAGCTCTTTTTGTCGGCATGGTTCTTGCAAGAACCTTTTTCTTGCTCACGACATGTTGTGAAGCTTGAACAGGAACCTAACAATCATATAAGTTAGGTAAAGTAGAAAATCATGAAACTTTTGAATTCGGATCATATATTAACACTTTAAATGTACCTCTCTTTATTGTGATGCAACCTACTATTTTTCTGACAAAATCCCTTTAGATGCGGGTTCTGTAGGAGTCTAACATTACCATATTGTAAAAAAATGTGTGTAATGGTTCAGAATGATTTTCATAATGTTTCAGAATTGACATTTGAATACTACGAGATTAATAATGGTTTTAAAATTACCTCATCATCTATGAAAATGAGGTTTGGCGGCCATGCAACAAACGAGCCTAGTGCATCTCCCAACAATGTTATCTCTGAAACCATGTTAGGTATAGGTAGTACCGCATCCCTATCTATAACAATATCAACTGACACTTTCAGATATCCATGAGGGAGCGGATTATGGTGAAGTAACTCTTCCACTTTGTTATGCACTTTTCCCTTGCCAACCATGTGATAAGCCGATAACGACAAATACAGTCGACAAGAGGAAATGCCCTGAAGCAATAGTGAATGCATAACTGTTAATGTGTATAAAGGTCAATTAAAATAAATGTGTTAATTTAATTAAAATAAATATATGTTAATTACCTTAGGAATTTTTTTTTCACAATTAATACTAGCTTTGTCACTAGTATCTTTCAACCCGGAACCGCGCTTTTCCATCTCATATTTCTCTATCCTTTTGCAATTCACGGACTTGTGCTTTAAGTTACTCCAATGATTGCATCACTTCTTGATTGCTAGTATTTTTTCTTTTTGGTTGCTTATACAAGAAAGATGGATTCACACCAAATTCTTTACCCCTCACCTGACCGGAATACTTAGGAACATTTAGTACTCGACTAAGAATGCTCCTGCAATCCTGATCCTCGCCGGTGGTTAAGGATTTAGATAGAGTCTCCTGAAATTCATTGAAAAATCAAAAATTATTAGTGGGGATTAAAAATTAATTATATTTTAAAGACATAATGTTATACTTACACATTCCTCATAAACATGTTGAATATCTTCACTAGCAACTCTACTCTTGCCCACATGAGCAGCCTTCCACAAAACATGTTATGGAAAAGATTTTTCTTCACTTTTATCCTCTTCTAACTACACATTGAGACAAATAATAAGATCGTCAAGTATAACATATTGAGACAATTAATAAGATCATATCATTTATATATAGTTACCATTTGCTGATGTAAGCGTGCATATCCCAAACGCCTTTTTTCTGTATGGATATGCGGGTTTTTTATGCTCTTTGGCGATTAATGGCACTCAAATCCTGGATAAATAAGTTTACGTCATATCAGAACAAACTAATGCAAAGATAAACAAGTATATAATATAATTAATATACAGGAAAAGATAAAAAGTTTACATTGAATTTTTCGGTTTTCCGTTTGGCTACAAAAGCGTCCCATTCTCCCGGTGTAATCAAATCCGCATACAAGTGTGAAAGTTCTGCTTCAACAAAATATTTTTCATCATCCCTCAGATATTTGTTTGATAATAAGGCTCAAAATTCCCTATGTCTCTTTCTGGCCAATTGGAGACAATACTTTCGTCGACTTTCATCAATATTAAAGGACCTCTTCAAAAAAACATACACATATAAACATAAAATGTATTAGTATAAGTGTGTTAGTATAAGTAAAAAAAATCTAATAACACATCAATCATGTTTGGTAATTAATTACATGTATCTCACTTCATATCTTATCTTTACCAGCTTTCAACAATGGATTCCTCCAATCATTACTGGTAATTGGAATATGCTAGCGGACAAGTGAACCAATGTATGAAGCCAACATTGAACCATTAGGCTCAATTAGTTGGTTCTTATCACTCCAATGTACATCAAATTTCACCCCTTTGTCTCTAGCACAGTGAATTGACCTCATAATTGTTATTCCACATTTTATTTCACTTTCCACCTTTGAAGCTTTATTCCGAGCTTCATTTGTATCATGTGTCTCGTGTGTGTCTTCCTCATTACTAGCCATTATACCTGTAAGAAAGAAAAAATAAAAATTAAATGACAAATTTTAAAATCTGTAATATATAATCCATTGAATAATATAACATGACAAATTAAATGATAAATCTAAAATCAAAAAAATTAAATGACAAATCTAAAATTCATAATCTATAATCTATTACTAGCCATTAATACCTTTTTTAGGCACGTCTCTTTCTTTTCTTTGTTGTAATATGTTCTATCTATCTCTTAACAACACAGACGGTTGGATTGATCTAAATACCCTCATTATGATCATTTCTAGTATATGATGCATTCACTATAATATTTTCATCTTGATCATTTCTAGTAAATGATTCATTATCAACTTCAATATCACCTTGATCTCCAATGTTTTTGTCAATTACTTTGTAAGATAAAAGCATTATAGACCATTTTGTACTTGTCGGATCAGTGACATAGAACACTTGTTTAGCTTGAGAGACTAGAATAAAAGGCTCATCTTCGTACCCCACCCTAATAAGATCCACTTGCAAAAATCCCGACTTATCCATTTGTACGCCATTATTGTTTTCAACCCACTTGCAACGAAATATAGGAATTTGAAAAAATGTGTATCCATTAATTGCGTATGCGCTATAAGAAAACACAACCAAACTTGAACCATATGTTAAACATCTCAATCTTTCTGTTATTGAAGTGGGATCTGAATAATACTTTTTGAAAATGTGATCCTTAAACCAAGGTATGAAACTTCGATTGTACCCTTGTACTATCCAATTCAAATTTCTATTCGGATTTAAACCTCGGAGAACATCCTTGTGCATTTCAACATACGACTCAACCACATTCTCATTATGCAGAACATACAAATGCACTTGATCCAGTTCGACCCTTGATATTGTCACAACTTCATTTCCAATTAGCTTTTTTCCGACAATATGAGATTTGGGGAGTCCAATTAATTGTACATTGGACAAATATTCAGTACAAAACTCAATCGCTTCTTCAACAATGTATCGCTCGGCAATACAACCCTCTGGTCGACTTCGGTTTTTCACGTACCCTTTTAATATTTTCATATAACATTCAATAGGGTACATCCATCTCATATAAGTCGGTCCATATAATTGTGTCTCTTTCACCAGATGAACAACTAGATGAACCATTATGTCAAAAAAGGAGGGAGGAAAATAAATTTCAAGATCACACAAAGTAATAACTATTTCGTTTTTCAATGTTGGTAAGATCGCATGACCGATCACCTTACTGCAAATTGACTTGAAGAAAAAACACAATTTAGTTATTGCGCTTCTTACTTTTTCAGGCAGAATAGAACGTATACCTATTGGTAGAAAATGTTCCATTATAACATGGCAGTCATGCATCTTTAAACTCTTTAAATTGAGGTATTTCATAGATATAAGTCTTCTAATATCTGAAGAGTATCCTTTTGGAACTTTAACTTCACTTAGAAACTTACGCAATACTTTTTTCTCCTTTCTAGATAAAGTATGCAACAACTGATAGATATGTTTGTTGTCATTTCTTCAAGGGTCCTAATTCAATTCTTATCCCTATCCCTATCAAGTCCTTTCTTGCTTTAAGGTCATCCTTAGACTTTCCTTGTATATTGAGTAACGTACCAATAACACTGTCAAACACATTTTTTTCAATATGCATAACATCGAGAAAATGTCTTACATACAACGACTTCCAATATGGAAACTCAAAAAAAATTGACCTCTTCTTCCACCCTTTCTTGACAAGTATATGTGCAAAAGGATTTCCAAACTGAGTACTCACATCTTTCACCTTTTCAAAAATTTGATCACCTGTCAATATAGGTGGAGCTCTACCTTGTTTTGTGTCTCCATTGAAGGCTTTTCTCCACCCACGATAGTGATGTTTCGAATTTAAGAATCTATGATGACCAAGAAAGACATTCTTCTGACCAAACTCCAATCGTGTCCAATCTGTTTTATCTTCACAAATAGGACACGCACATTGACCTTTTATGTTGTACCCTGATAGATTTTCGTATGCTGGAAAATCATTAATTGTGTCAAACAACATCGCCCTTAAGTTGAAACTTTCTTTCATATACCCATCATAAACCTCCACACCGCTCTCCCACAAAAACTTTAAATCTTCGATTAAGGGTGTAAAGTATATGTCTATGTCATTCCCTGATTGTTTAGGCCCATAAATTAATATAGATAACATCATGTACTTACGTTTCATACATAACCATAGAGGTAGGTTATAAATCATTAAAATTACAGGCCAAGTGCTATGTGAGATACTTTGAAGATTGTGTGGCTTCATTCCATCAGTAGATAATACCAAGTGAAAGTTTCTTGCTTCTTTTCCAAATTCAGGATAATCATCATCAATTTTCATCTACTGTGGTGAATCTTCCGGATGTCGAAACTTTCCATCAATAATTCTTTCATATGCATGCCAAGTCAAGTTTCTTGAATCAGTTTCACTACGAAACATGTGTCTGAATCTCATAATTATAGGAAAATACCATAAGACTTTTGTTGGAGACAACTTCTTCTTATATTGAGAAACACCGCATTTAGGACACTCATTTAACAATGCATGCTCGTTTCGAAACAAGACGCAATCGTTTGGACATGAATGTATCTTATCATAGCTCATGCCAATAGAGCACAACATCTTTTTGGCCTCATATGTTCGATTGGGAAGAACATTATCCTCTGGAAGCATATCTTTCATAAGGGCCAATAACTCTGTGAAACTTTTATCCGACCATCCATTGCCCGCCTTTAAGTTGTACAACTTTAATACCGCAGAAAATCTTATGAATTTAGTGCAACCATTATACAACGGATTCTCTTTATCGCTTACCAGCCTCTCAAACATTTCAAGACAATCCTTAAGATCATCTTCAAGTGCTTCTACAATCTCTTTGACTCAATCATAATCGTATGTATTTGTTCCATTGGCGTTTGAAGCATAAGTCGTATTATTCCCCGATTCAACATTCCCATTACTTTTCTCACCATGAAAATTCCAACATGTATAACTTCTATCAATTCCATACCTCAGTAAATGCGATGCCAGCTGAACCGCGTCAACCCGACCCACAAAACAACAATCCAAGCAAAGACATCTCATTCGGTTGGGGTCTTTGACGTGCGCAATAACAAACTTAACGAATTATGATACCCCATTCTCGTACTCTTTCAACAATCGACTTGAAGACATTCATTTATTATCCATAGTTATACTAATTAAACTAAACAAAAATAAAAACTACCTGTAGAGATGTAAACAACTTCTAGACCTACACAGTGTCCAAATAGGTTAGAATTACCAAGATCCCCCCTGTACACGTATCATAAAATGAAATATCATTAATTGACCAATTTTGAGTCATAACTTGATAAGTGTCAACATGTAATCACAAACAAGCACGTATTCTTCACGAACTATTACTTAACCAAAGTGTTTGGGTAATTAAATGTCTAACCAAATATTAAGACTCATTGCTCACTTCAAACACATAGCCAAGTTCATAGAAATCAATCCATTTGCATCTTTAACATAAGCAAATTCAAGAATATATGTCATGTTTACATGTCATGTTTACCGAGAATGTATGAATGCTAGCCATGTTACATATCACGTTTACCGATCATTCTTTCAAGTCAATGTTACATGCCACATTTGACTACAGGTCATTTATAAATTTGATATGTTAAGAGCTTATTGTCAAGCTAATTTGATGGAATATGACCTTCGAAGGAACATTGATGAAATTATGCATATTTACACTAGACTAATATGTTTTCCAAATTCAAGCAAGGACAGCAGAATTTAAGAAACAAAATATGGATACAATTGAAGATTAATATATGAAATGCATTGTTTGTTTCAAAATGAGATTTTCAGAGATATCAAATCAAAGATGTGCATAATGACACTAACAAATTGTAGATTAGAAAAGCCTAAGATATGTATAATGGTTTGTGCACCAAAGATATGATCATTTAAATTTTTGAAGCTTAATTCCTTGAATAATAATCAATAAAACTTAAAATCCTTGATCAGATGAATTTGAATTGCTTGCATATCAACTTTGACTTTGTTCAGATGAAATTGTTCGAGCTGAGGAACTATTTTGGCATTCTTGCCTTTTTTTTTCTTGAAAAGTTAGTAAAAGATGGAAAACAAAATATTTTTGGATTTTGATTAAGGGTTAGTAAACATAAACAAATAAAAGACAAATAGTAGCAATGGTGATCCCCTGTGAGGCATAAACCTGCAACCAAGAAGGATAGAAGAACTAGTGCATGGTCTTGTTTCTATGCAAATAATACAAATGCAAAATACAATCTTAGGGGTAAAAATTAGGGTGTTACAACTAGTATATAATAAACTAAGGGTACGTTCTAAAACGGTTGAAACTCATAAACATTGTGATATTCAGTATATATTACAATGACTGTTATACATAACTGTTGTAGTATACGACGCACTTTCCATAATACAACAACGGTCCCAGGTCCGTGATTAAGTAGAGTACTCACGAAAACACTCTACATAACAACGCATGCGCACGCGTCATTATATATTTTTTCCAACCATTGTTAAATGTCTTTTCTGTAGTAGTGACTTATCCTCAAATCGAACCAAAAGCTCTGAGACTAGTTGTTGGAAAAAAAAACATAGAGAGAGAGAGAAAAGAACTCAATCATAACACAAGAATATAATGTTGAAACTCTAAAATCGGAGAAAAAGTCAAGGTCGTTGTCAATAAACACCAGAGAATAACACTATGAAAATTATTATGACACATAATATACCCTCAACTAACTCAGACATCCAGTACACCATCACCTTCCAAAACAAATATTTAAATACATCTCACAACACTCTAATACTAGTAGTATAAGAAAATAGAGAAAGTCAAATACAAAATTAAAGTTTTTTTGACTGATGTATCTTTGAATGAAGAAATTGAATCCTGTATATAGTCTTGGACTCCATTTTTCTTCATAAAACTAAACGATGTGGGATCTCAGATATATATATATATATATATATATATATATATATATATATATATATATATATATATATATATATATATATATATATATATATATATATATATATATATATATATATATATATATATATATATATATATATATATATTGAGAAAATGTAATCTTATATGAGAGTGAAAGGAAGAGATAACAACCGTAAAATAAATGGTTGAGATTTAATATCTCATTATATGATCCTTGATTTTCTCAACTGAAGATTTAATATCTCATTACATTATCCTTGATTTTCTCAACTGATTCAGTTGAGAAAATCAAAGATCATGTAATGAGATATTAAATCTCATTTATTTTAAATCGAACAATTGTTGTCTCTTCCTCTCACTTTCATACAAGATTACCATATATATATATATATATATATATATATATATATATATATATATATATATATATATATATATATATATATATATATATATATATATATATATAAACGATGACGTGTATATTTTCAACCAACTCCAACAATATCACTTTGATATGACTACCAAATAACTTAATTAATTAAAGGAATAACTAAATAAATATCTTTAATTACTAAAACAATTCAGATACATAGATAGATCTATTTATCTTTGGTTGATATCTGAAATTTTCATGTTTTTTAGTCTAAAGTAGATAATCAAACAAAAATGTTAATGATTATTTTGTCATCCGAGTGACCCTTTTAGTATTTGTAAACAAATAATAATAGACATTTAACTACCAAAAGCTGTAAAATTCGTTAATCTCTATTAAATAATTATAAACAAAAAATAAAATAAATATATGAAGTAAGTAGGAAAAATCAATTCTTACTAAATAATATAAAATAATAAAAACAGTAAAATAAAATTAATAAATAAATAAATAAAATATAAGAAGTAACAAGGAAAAAAATAATTTTTACTAAATAAATATAAGAAGCAGTAAGAAAATATATTTTTTTACTAAATAACAAAGAAAATCAAATAAATATATAAAAATACTAAAATAATCTTAATTAATCAAAACTTGATTGAATAACTTACCATATATATTGAGTGAGACAATTAAGATGTTAATGAGTATACATAAAATATTTGAGAGAGGAGTGTGTATATAAATTGATTGGCTTGAAAGGGACAACAATATGGAGAGGAAAGAAAGTACATGAATGAAGCATAAGCTTACGGCTGGAAAATAAATAAAAGTTGCAAAAAAGCAAAAAGAAAAGCTCTTAAAAGCAACCACTTCTTCTCTTTTCATTTATTTCTTCTCTGCATGCCTATATTATCTTCATCACCATCATTATAAAACCTTCAAAACAAATAAACACCTCTCTGTGTTTTTTATTTCTCTTAATTTCAAAGAAAAAGAGAAAGAGTTTCATTCATAATTTGTGTTATTAAGGTACTTTCTCTCATATCTTTTATTTTATTTATTATTTTTATGTTGTTGTATGTGTTCATCTCAACCATATTATTTGATGAAGAAATATTATGGTGTTAACTTGTTCTGTATATATTTTTTGGAAATATATCAATACTAGATATATTTTTTTCTTACTTACAAATTTTTCTTTTTAATATATTTTGGAGTTTAGTGAAATTACTAATTAAATCATTTTCTGGTATAATATTAAAAAATACTTAAAATAGTCACTTGACTATCAACCTATTACTTAATTACTTACTAAAATGGTGGTTAGCAGATGTTAAGTTCAATTTTTTAATTTTTATATATAAGAGAAATATTTTATTTTTCTTTTTTATTAAGAAAAACTCTTTGGCACTATGAAGAAAAATCACAAAAGGTATAACTAATGATATGATAAAGCTGTTTCACTTTCATCCAACAGATAAATTTTTTTATAAAAAGAAAAAGAGAAAGACAAGCTTTCTTTTGATGGAAAAAAATAAAACTTTTCATATAATCAAAAGTTAAAATATGTAAATTATTTCACTTTATTCAGAATTAAATTATTGTACATTTCATATTTTTGGAGAGTTTTAAAGAACTCTACAAAAATCATTTTAAAGTGAATGAATATATAAAGAAATTCTTTTATAAAAAAGAATCTAATTAATGATATTATTGTAATATCTTACGAATCTTCCACTTGAAGAAGGTGAATGATTTTCTAGGTAAAAACATGTTGTATTGAATATATTTTCTAGAAAAATGATTAGTTTCTTGCTTAGTGTTAATTTGTTCTATATATTGATTAACCACTTTACTACTATGAGCCAAATTAAAGAGAATCATATAAAAAGCATGGTAGGCATACCTTAAAGTTTGGAATATAGAATTTTTGCTTATGATCAAAGATAATTTTGTATTTATTTTATTTTCAGTCAAATTCTGAATTATGTTCGACTACAATTCTAATATGGTATTAGTATATATTTTAAGATAAGTTTGATCACCTACTATTAAGTTTCTGCTGTCGAGAAAAGAAGATATTTTTATTGGTGGAATGAATTACATTCTTGAATTTATGATTGTGTAGAGTTTAGTGGAAGAAAAAAAGATGGAGATAGGAGAAAGTAAGCAAGAAAGGTGGTGTGGACTAAAGGATTCTTCATGGTGTAAACAATTCAAAAATATATCAAATCCTTTGATGGCAAGATATGTGTATGGCTTTATTTTTCTAGCTGCTAATCTCTTGGCATGGTCTGCACGTGATGAACTTTCTAGCATTAGTACACTAACAAAAATCAAAGGTAAGATGATAACTCTGTAACCGCATCGTAACCGCAATTATAGATGTATTACCTGTTTTTTTTTATAAAATATATAGGTTTGCAGCGTAACCATAATTGCGACCGCAGGTTTGAAAGTATGCAAGGTTGAAAAAGAGTGTTTGGGAGCAAATGGTGTCTTAAGAGTGAGCATGGGTTGCTTTGTATCCTTGAAATATCATTTTTTTTTAAATATGTGCATATGATCTATTTGATGAAAGGCTCTAATGAGATTTTTTTTATGATGAAAGTGAACCTTAATTATTCTTGATAAGCTGTTTTTTATGATGATGTTTTGGTCAACTACAAGAGCTTCTGAATTGAATGAAGCAAGAGATAAATGGCATTCTGGATGGTGGTCAATAAAGATTGTTCTGTGGATTCTATTGACAATTTTTCCATTTTTACTTCCTTCTGCTTTGATTGAACTCTATGGTTGGTAAACTTTGTCTCTTCAAAAACCAAACTATATATTTGTAAAAGGTTTAAAAACTCTCGATCCAGATGATTCAATCAGTTGAACCTTAACTAGTCTCGTCTAATATTCGGTTATTTGATGGTTCGAGTGGTTTAAAGTGGTTGAATCATGACTGGTTCGATATTCAATCAAATTTTTAAAATGTTATGACATTACTCTGACAGTTTTTTTTTTATTGGGCAGGGCAGGTAGCACAATTTGGTGCTGGGTGAGTATAGTTTTGATTCTCTTCTAAATGATTTAACAATATTGTTATTACTATTTAAAATTGATATATGACTTTTTTAATTGTTTATCTTTTTCAGAGTTTTCCTCCTAATTCAACTAATAAGCATAATCAGCTTCATTAATTGGCTTAATGAGTATTTTGCATCTGAAACATATGCAGAAAGATTGTAAGATTTTCTTTGTGTATAAACTAGTATCCAAGTTCATCAATTATATATATATATATATATATATATATATATATATATATATATATATATATATATATATATATATATATATATATATATATATATATATATATATATATATATATATATATATATATATATATATATATATATATATATATATATATATATATATATATATATAGGCATGGCAAATAGACATACTCTCTCCGTTTAGGCCGGCCCCGGAAAAATCCATAAAAAAAACGGGGCAGGGCGGGCATACTCGGCATGCTGAGGCCGTTTTTCACCCCCTATATATAATACATGAAGTTCATCATTAGTATTTGCATTATTAACTTCGAATTCATGTGCAGCAAAATTCATGTGATGATATTTGCAACAACTTCATATTTTATATGTTTGGTGGGAATAATTTTGATGTACATTTGGTATGCACCAATACCATCATGTCTTCTCAACATTTTCTTCATTACTTGGTCTTTAGTACTTCTCCAACTCATGACAAGTGTATCTCTTCACCCAAAAGTAAGTTTTATTTTAATCTCATTTTGTTTGCTCAACTCACTTTTTCTACCATCATAATTTCATGTCTAAATTTTCTTTCTCAATAGGTAAATGGTGGACTTCTAAGTCCAGGGTTGATGGGACTATATGTTGTCTTCCTTTGTTGGTGTGCAATAAGAAGGTAAGAGTTTCGTGTTTGATTCTGCGGTGATAGAAATTAATTATGACTGAATATGAATGTTAAAACATATTTGTGCATGCAGTGAACCCGAAGGAGATCAATGCATCCGGAAGGCAGGCACTATGCCCGAAACCGACTGGCTAAACATTATTGTAATATTTCTTATTTCATGTTCTACTCAAATTCAAATTTAGTGTTGGAATTGTGAATCTAAAATTCTGAATCAACTATGGTTGAACAACCGGAAGACTAGTTTGGTTTTGGCCGAACCGATCAGATCAGATCTGACATCATTGCTTAAAACATTTACTAAGCACTAAAATACATGATCTAACATTAGTGTCTTCAATGTTGACTGACATGTGACAATAACTGTTGGCAGAGTTTTGTTATTGGAATACTAGCAATAGTTTTTGCAACATTTTCAACAGGCATAGATTCTAAATCCTTTCAGGTTTGTTATAAATATTAAAATCAAACTTGAATTTTAATATAATTTTCTGCAATACATGCATATCTGACACATATAGTTAATTTGCAGTTAAAGAAGAGTGAGAAGGCAACAGAAGAAAATGATGTTCCATATGGTTATGGCTTCTTTCATTTTGTTTTTGCCGTAGGAGCTATGTACTTTGCAATGCTATTGGTTGGATGGAATAGTCATCATTCAATGAAAAAGTATGGTTCCATCTTGTACATGTTATAGGCATTATCATACTAGGTTATTGAGTTTTGTTTGTCAACAAAAAGATAAAGAAATGAGAAAGTCAAATAAAATTATCATAAGATAACACCTAATAAATAAACCAATAAATGTGTTTCCAATGAAACTAATGTGTATTCCTTGGTTGACATATTAGACTATTAATGTTTGTCATCAATGCTATAACTTTTCTTTTTGGCTTCTTCTCATTTATAGTAGCATATTTATTTGGTGTTTACTATTTATTTCTTTAAGAGCAGCAATAAATTTTGTGGAAATAAAATGCTAATGCTTTGCTGTACTGCAGATGGTCACTTGATGTGGGATGGACCAGTGCTTGGGTCAGAATAGTAAATGAATGGTTGGCAGTTTGTGTATACTGTAAGTTTATTTTTCTTTCTCAAGTATTATGATCAATTAAAAATAAAAATATTAAATCTGAGAAAGAGAGTTATAATATGTAGCAGCGACATTTTAATGAGTGTCTAACAACAGCATGACACGACATTTTGATTTGTGTCCAACATACGCTGACACGTATAGTAACATTGAGTTACTTTAATTTTCTTAAGTTATTATTACCAATGTTAGTGTTTGGTAGATTCTAATGCAGCCCATTGTGTGTAATTTCTTGAGCAAAGAGAACTAAAGGAAGCTTTTATCTTTTTTACAGTATGGATTCTGATAGCCCCAATTATATGGAAGAACAGACATACTGAATCTACATGAGAAGCTCCTTGGTTTGATATTCTGAGTATTCAGATCTTCAGACTGGCATATTATATGTACATATGTAGTTGAATTTTCCAACTTCAAATGTAACACCCCAGAAAATTTAGTCATAGGCAATAGGGTTCTTGGAACAAAGAAATATACACCATTTACATGTTGATGTATCTCTGAGAGAAGTTACATACAATCATTCAATGGAATAAATTATAAAGGTCATTTGTATTCTTTTTATCAATTTATCGTTCAATGCACCTGGTTCTTGTTAACGCTAAGCAATCATATAAATAAAGTTGTGTAGAGCTACTTTCTCCACAGTGGCTGTGAGTCGATAACATGTAATTTCCACACATAAAAAAGACCTTGGCAAAATTGAGATTACAAAACTGTACAATATTGTAAAACCAAGAAAGAGCACAGCTAAGGAGCTTCAAATACACAGACACTACTACGCAATCTACAATTTCAATTTATAAATGATCGCATATATAAGAGACAAGAAAAAAATATTAAAGAATTCTCTGCACCCCCTTCATTCAATCTCTCTTTATCTTTCAGTTCTCTAACGCCCCTATATTCCAAGAAAGAAAGTAGATTGTCTTTCTCTCTCCTATAACAGTAAACTATTTACAAAACCAAATATTTCACTTCTACCCAGAGCCGGTTATCACAAATCCTTCACTATGCATGTGTAACCTCGATCCACAAAAAATAGAACCCGAAGGTTATATGTATTTGTACAAGGTGCAACAATTTGATGTTTGAATTTACAAGTCCATTGACAAATCTTTAGATTATCCGAATGGGTTCCCTCCTTTAGGGAAGGGGTGAGAGGTGGGAGTGGTTGACGGCTTACCAGTCAGCTGCTGATCTGGATTCGAAAAGCCGAAAATGTCTCGCTCAGCTCCAAAATTCTCAGCTTCTTGCCTGCATATTCAGTTAAAATCTCTTAATACTGAACACCAATCTATTATTCATAAATTCTACCAATATATCTACAATTAACTGTCCCCACCACAGATTATTCCAAAAGCTAGGACAACTAAAAACTCTGGGCAGTTATCAGCAATCACGCCTTATAGGCATCTAGCCAAAGAACAACATCAGTGAAACTGTAAAATGAGTGGCTAAAATGTGATTTTATAAGTATAAAGGGTTCACCGTATCATTGAAGTTCATGCTATACAGCATGGATGGGAGAGTAGATGAAGGATTGGACCCAAAATGAGTTTCCAAGAGGAATTCTAAAATCTAATAAGCTAAAACAGCCTGAGCAAGTAATAAATATGATCATGATTGAAGATAAAAATTTACCTTGGCACAAGCGTGTTAGTTGCCATTTGCTGCCCATTGTTAGACCCTGAGATACATTAACATGGTTCAGTATACTGAAAAGCAAATGACCGTACGCATACGTGAGTTAACTGAAGAATGGTAAAAGGATAAACACACCTAGTCCCAATGCTGATGCATGAATTGGTGCTTTTGGATTTAGGAATGATGCATATGGTGACGAAAGGGTTGGATTCCAGGCATGGGATGGATTGCCCAGGGTTGAATTCCAGGCATGGGATGGATTGCCCAGGCTTGAAGGATGCAAAGTGCCTGAAGATGGAATTTCAGGCAGGGGTGGATTCCATGCATGTGGTTGCAATGGATTCCATCCATGCAATGGATTTCCCTGGCATGGAGGGTTCATCGGGAATGATGGCGATACACAAGGCATCGCACCATCCAAGAATGAAATGGAAGAAAACTGCAGCCAATGAAAACAACATATATACTGTCTGAATTAACCAATGAATCAACATGTCAAAAAGTCAGTATATCACATTAACATGTTAAATATTCTTATCAATCGGTATAATTCTGCTAAACACAAGATGCAAACTTTATGCAGTATTGTGCAGTTAACTAACTTCCGATAGAAACAAAAAATAAATGAAGAGATTTTTACTAAATTGTGGACAAAATCCAAACAGTTGTTAGTCTTCAACAAATATGAACTTTCGAAGAGAAAATTCCTCAATACGCAATAATTAATATTAGTGATTTAAATGTATACTCATGCATTATCCACCAATCATTGACAAGTGTAGGAAATATTATTGGCAATAGTACAACACAGTGAATATACTAATATTATAAATAAATGAAAGTCACATACATTTTGGTCTTGCTCTGGGGTTTGTTTGCTGCTGACATCAAATGGGTTTGTTGACCTTGATGGCTCCGAAAAACTTGGTATTGGCTGTAACATAGGGCTCATATTTATGAGAGAAATACTCATTTGATTGACTATTTGTGAAGGAAATGTCCTTTTTAATAAAATCTAAATGCATACTAAGATAATCTGGTAAGCTAATCATTCTGGATTGTAACAGTACCACCACATTATTATTATATTGCATTGAGTTGCCCGTGCCCTGGGGAAGCCCTGCCTGCCAACCTTGAACTGGAGCGGAGAAGGAAGAGAGTTTTGTTGTGAACAGATCCTGCACCGATCAAAATTAATTGTTAGGCAAACAATAAACACATGCAAGTGTATACAAAATACAAAGGTTGTGAAGTAAAGTAAGAAGTCACAATTACTTCAGAAAGTTCTGTTCTTCCACTTGGTTTTGCTTCTACAGCAGAAGGTTGAGAAAGAATACTATTAAAAGCCCCATTCGTTGGCTTCGAAGCATGATGGTATGCATGTGGCATTGGTGTATTTGGATACCCCTGTCCTGTGGGTACAGAAGGTACATGCGATGGCTGCAAGATATTTCCAGGATGGTGAAAATAATACTACATTATAAATAAACAGTCAACAGTATTTGACATGACGACTCTATTAGCCAAACCTGACTATTTACAGCAGAGAACATTGGTTGTTGATGCTGCGAATTAGCCCACTGTCCTACATTATTATGAGGTAATACAACTGCCTGTCCGGAAGATGGCATCGAAGCACCATTTGATGGGAAAGATAATAAACTGCCAAAACTAAGAGCCCCTGCTGGAATAGGTCCTGCAGATATAAAAAAATAAATAAATAAATGAGTCATCACTTCTTGGTGATGATATCACACTGCCATTACAAGTGTCTCACCTTGGACTCCTGAAGCATGAGAAGATAAAGATGCTGAATAAGACAATTGGGACAGTATGGATTCAAGTGGATTTAAATTTGAGGTGCTTTGATTTGCTTTCGCCTCAGAAGCAATATCAAAAGAGGCCCAATTGTCATCATTGGAATTTCCTGGTTTCAACACAGGTTGAGGCGCACTAGTTTGTTGGGCTTGAGGAATTGTGGGAGCAATAGGTTCAGGATCAGCATCAAAATCAATAAGGCTCTTAGTAGTCGCAAGCTTAATATTTACTTGACTTTCATTACTGGATACCAAGCTACCAGAGGATGCAGTTCTCTGAAACCATTGACAGTCAGTTATTGTTATATAATTTGGGTAGAAAATCCAGTTGGCGACCTTACTAAAAGGGGAGATGGGAGATGTCACTCAAAGCAATTCATGCCAAACAAAGTAAACTGTAAATACTGAGCCAAACCTTACAAGAAAACTTCAAAGAATATAAGGAAAATAATATATTTAACAGTAAATTGAAAACGAAAAATATCTCTAGTTGTTAAAGCAAAAAAACAAACATCTCTGAAGTATAATTAAATAACATAAAAGATCAGCTTCAACCAAGAATACATAGTAAATGTAGAACAGCAGCAGTAATAAACATATCATAGATAAATAATGAAGCACATTCAAGGAAAAGGATCAAGACTCGAATGATTGAACCAATCATAAACTGTTAGGAACCAAATTAAGTAACTATAGTAATCAATACAGAAATTGAAAAATGGAGGAGACTGTGTATTATTATGATGAAAATGGTGATTAACAGACAGGGAATTTGCACCCTAGATCTGCCACAGAGCTAACCTTCTATAACTAATCCCCTTCTATAACTTATTCCAGGTGCCTCCCTCAATCCGCACCCTTCCTTATATCACGGATTCGGTTATCAGTCCTAACCTCTCTAAAGCCACATCACTCCTCTGTTAGAACATTTCCAGTAGTACCTTTCCTACCCCTTCTAGAATACATCTTCCATATTATAGGCCTACTAGTGTAGCATAGATGAGGATGTTGCGTTGAATATGTCGTAAGACTAGACGGTATAAGATTACAAATGACAATATTAGAGTGTTGGGGTTGAACCTATAGTAGAAAAGATTGTGGAAAATAGGCTTGGGTGATTTGAGCATGGAGAGAAAAGACCGGTAGATTTTGTTGTAAGGAGAGTAGATCACATGGAGAGGAGTCAAACAATTAGAGGTAGAAGAAGACCTAGAAAAACTATAAGAGAAACTATTAAGATCTTGAAATTAACGAATTAGATAGAAACATAGTTTTGAATAGAACATTATGGCAGAATTTGATCCATATACCCACTTAGTGAGATAAGAATTGGATAGAAACATACTTAGGTGAACTATCTGCCCACTAGGGTCACAATCTGCAGCTCAGGCCCTAACATAAACAAAAAACATCCCTAAAGCTTATGATGTTAGGTGAAGAAATATGGATATATTTTTATATTATATCTTTAACACACTCCCCTCAAGAAGAGCACTTTGGCTTTGAAGCATGGAAAATACACAAACACGCCCGCTGAAATTCTACTATTGTCAAAGAATAAATGGGCCAATGGGAGTGGCAAAATAGAAGTTTTAGACAAGTTGGTTATATAAGCTATGATACTATGGGCCCATTTTAAACAGACCATATGAAACATCAGCATCAGTAATAGTTTCACCTGTGTCAATGCTGAGGCATCGGCAGCTTTTCCATTTTCTCCCAAATTTTCTCTAACGGATCGGCCCACGGATGGGCTAGAAGAGCCCAGATTTCTGGCTTGCACAGGGGATTGCCTTTCCGTCTTATAATCTCCATCTGATATTCTACGATTTTCACGACGCCAATCATTGATAACTGGAGGACTAGACCTGTCACTATAACGGCGTTCATGCGAGTCTTCAAACGGAGGGCTTTTAGATCCTCCCTGATATGCCTCAACTCTCCTGTTTTCATATGACCCATCTTTGTCACCACCCTGAACATGCAATACAAGAGAGTAGACTGAAGTTAGAATGGGCTGATAAATTCATCAATTCTAAAGCAAAGGCAATAACACACAACTTGAAATTGAACCCATATCAAACTGCCGAATATTTGCTTAAAATAATGAATCCAGAAGGGTGAAATCTTACGTTTTTCACTCTTGGTGGTGTGTCAGAGGTACTATCTCCGGTGAATCTTCTTTCCACATAAACATGCTTAATAAAGTCTCGGAGCCTGTTAACATTACTGGCACCAAATTTGACGATCAAAATAAATGAATAACGCACGCTGCAACAATACATGAAAACGTACAAGCAAGTACTTACTCACTGTCAGGGAAAGAATGATGTTGTGCATCCCATTCTTTAAAATAAACCTTTCTTGCACGCTGCAAGTATCAGATAAAGCTGGAATATATGATATCAAGCGGATTGAATAAACAAACAGCACAAGTTTAAAGTTTTCGCACAAAAAGGCATCAATACCTGATTTCCTCCTTCTTGAAGTGCGGTAACTTCTTGCGAAGTAAATTTAGCCATTGAAATTGATTTTACACGATGTGTAAATTCACGGCTGTCAATTCCCACAAAAACCCCATGAGTTTTGAAGAAAAATGTGCAGTTGAAAGGAAATGTATTGGTCAAATTTGTTAAGTACAGCACAATACTTTTTAAACAAGATACAGATCATGCTTAATCATTTATACGCACAATACATATGAGAGCATACACATTAGACTTAATAAAGACCAAAAACACTACAAAAGTAAGAGTACACAACTTGCAGTAAAAATATGTTTCAAGTTTCACCATTGAGTTTTTCATCAGCAAAATGCAAAGCATAAAAGCAAAAACAAATGGAAAATTTTCAAAAATTAGCATTACTGCAGGCTAAAGCAGGCTACCATGAACAATAAAAACATGTATTCAACTCAAACAACAGGGTTGAAATATAAGCAGAACTCTTATAAGGACTTACTGTATTCCACTACAATTAGTGCAAACAAACGTCCAGAAATTTGTGCACACATATTGTGGTCCCTTCAAAAGTATAAAAAATAATAATTAATTTAACGAATTTTTTATAGCGTGAAATGCAATAATTTCCTTTCTAGATTCTGAAGAATAAAACTAAAATGCTTTAAAACCTGGTTAGAAGTTTTAAACATATAAAAGTGTACAGATAAAAATATCATTATCAGCAAAAATTCAAATTTGTCTCTTTATTAAGGACCCTATTTTTCCATGGAATTTAGAGAATAATAAGCAGGTGCGGGGCACAGTATTTATCCATGTGATTTTTAAACACTTAATCCATGTTCATGAGAGTTGTGACCACCAAATTTTTCAAACTTCAACATTTTAAAATGTTAGGTCAGATCTCTTTATCTTACCAACATTACATATGTATTTTTAACTTTTTTTTTATAAAAGTAATTGTATCAAAAGAAAAAAAAAACATATAAAATTATATATATTAGTTCAGGATACTGTGGTAATTTAGACGAGGCGGGGGATATGTTCCTCATCCCGCGAGGAAAAATACACTAATTCTAAAAATCTTATTATTTTTTCTCAATGCTCAGTACTAACAACAAATTTGACATAATATATATAAATTTAAAAGGCTGATGTTGGTCCATGAGTTACTTTACATAATATAATCCTAGGACAAAATACATCCTCATCAATAGTCAAATAAGCAAATAGCTTAAGAAGGAAGTCAATATCTTTATCATTAATAGGAACGTTCCCCATTATGTAGCTGATCTCTAAATGGAAGTGCTTTGATAATAATGTTCATCAGCAGGTTTCAAATGCCAGAACCGGTAAGCCTTGCTAGTAGTTTCTATCCAAATTAACGATATATGAGAGTGAATTCCCAAAATCTAATATGAAAATCTTATTATGAGCAGCCCTTTAAATGGAAGTGATTTAATAACAGAAATTTGTTTGTTCATTGTATTGTCGATGGCGGGCCATGGTGGAGAGTCAAAACCTTCATACCGGCCGCTTTGCAGTGCCATTATAGTGTATTATGGTGGAAAAACCCACAATATCGGCCAATATTTACCGTTGCGGCAAGTCCAAAATTTCCATGTATCCGCAATAGCACTGCTGCCATTGTTCATCAACGAGTTTGGAATGAAATAACAGATAAAAGAACCATAGATGTGTTTAGATATAGAACTTAATAAAGCATTTATTCAGCGAGTCATTATAAAGAACTATCAATTATCAAATGCTTACTCTGGTGAACTACTTAAGAAAATCACTATTGTTAATCACTTTTCACATAGTGGCAGTTTGGTCAAATTCTGTTACGCTACATTGGCATAGCACTGCTATAGCCGCTATTTGACAACACCGATTAAAATAAGCCAAAACCTATGAACCTATCATAACTTATGTTTACAGAACTAACTTGTATCTCAAGATAAGTTCAAATTACATATTAAAAGAATACATATCTAAGCCCACGCTCCAATTTTCAACCATTAACCCAGAAAATAGAAAGATTATCGGTTTCGCATTGCATAAATGGGAGAAATCATATCATACTGATTCGACATTCTAAAAAGTTAGCTGGTAGCAATTCATTTAAAGCGGATGAATTCACATGCTCGAAGAAGTAAATGCGGATTCAAATCTATTATCTAACTAAGAGTTTAAAGCTAATGAGTTAGTTTTTTTTGTTATATTTCGGTTAATTAGTTAGTTAACCTTCAAACTACCACTATATGACACTAACACATTTGATAGAATCTTATGTAATTCATATATCTTATCTAATTCAGCTAGTTATAACAATATTTATGACGCCAATTCATTTTTTTCTCATGTGATTCAAGTATCAAGAATCACATTGCTCTATTCTACTAATTAATCTCCGATCCACTAGTTTTTCTCAGCAATATCTTCAACAATCGATAGAATCTAATCTAATGTAATTCTCAGTCACGTAAGCATTCTTACCAAACTGTTACAGTTAATGCATCTCCGATTCGGTTCGAGCCTAAGAAGAGCTCGAATCGCACGCTCGTGTTTCTCGTCTTCCCTTAACCAACTTGCCATCTCAACTTCAAACTCCAAACTCGAATTCAATCATCAACAGTCAATGATGTTCACAATTCTATCGCGGTTCTGAAAAAAGAAAGCAAAAAAAAAAAACACGTACAAGCTAGTCAAAATCAAGAACTCAAAAAATCTGCAAGAAAAATGAAGTGAGATAGAAACGGAAAAGAGTAGAGCTTAGAAAACAGAGTTATGCGAAATTGAAGAAGAAGAAGGTTGTGAAGTGAACCCTAAGAAGTTGAGGAAGTGAAGAAGAAACGGTTATAACTGAAACGGAAAGGAGGAAGAAGAAACGGTTATAACTGAAACGGAAAGGAGGAAGAAGAAAGAAGAAAAAACAGAAAGCTAGAGAATCGGAAAGTGTGAAATGAAATGACGGGTTTAGACAGGTCAGAGAGAGAAAGAGGGCTTTAGAATCATCTAATATTCACTTTTTGATCAGACGGTTTAAATATGAGTGTCTGTGTGAAGTCACAGCTGAGTTACCGTAGAGAATCAACTATATTTGGACTGTTTGATTGATATCAAACGGTACTGATTTTTAATTTGATATCTAAAACTTTAAAAGGAAATTTTAAATTTAAATTTAGAATGTTTAACGTTGATCAAAGGGTTGTAAATATAGGGAGAGGATCCACTAATTTGTGGAGTAAACTCCATTCTAACTTTATCTCTAATAATTTTTCCTCTCGTTTTCACTTTTCTCTTCTAATAGTATATAAATTTCTTAAATATCCATGATAATAATTGATATCAGTATTTTTAATATAAATTGTGATAATATTTTAATTTATTTTAAAATAAAATAATACAATAAAATAATATGATATTAAATTATAATTTTTTATTGGTTAAAAGTACCGATATCCAATTAAATTCAAAGAAACCGGAATATTCCTCAATAAATTTTTCGCACAGTTTTTTCTATTTTATTTCGTTTCTACTATCCACTTCTATTTTAGTGTTTTCTTTTCATTCTCCCTTCTTTCAATATACTTTAAAAATTTTCTATATGCTATGAAACTAAACAAAATAATATAAGAGAGAAACGAGAGAAATAGAGTCTATTGTATTACTACATTTCATTTCATGAATTCATCTAGGAACAATAAAAACTCTATGTTCTTCTACTCATCCTTAGTACAAGCACCATAAACCAAAACATGATTTTTATTTGCTAAAATTATTAGTTTTGAAACATATTTATATGCACTTAGGAGACATAAATCCTGATCAATTTTCTGTGAGCTGGCAACTTACGTTGGCGAGACTTTTTTGAGAGTTGAGGTGGTATTTAAATACAGATATGCTATTCATACACCATTTTCTACACTATATAGATACGGTGAACAATGAAATTTTTTTTTTTAAATTTTTTTTCCGTGAACAATAACTTTTTTCTTACTTTTTACTAATGCAAAAATATTTCAACACCTGAACATATATTAACCAATTTTTACACTGCATTAACCAACTTTAGTGAGTGCTAAAAAATATTTTTGAGTAGTCACAAAAGTTGGTTAATGCAGTATAAAAACTTGGTTAATACAGTAATGAAGTTGGTTAATAAATGTCAGTTTCCATTAAAAAAAATATTGTTTCACGAAAAAAAAATTTAAAAAAATATATATTTCACTGTTCACCGTATTAGTGAACAGTAAATACGGTGTAGGTGTAGACAAATGGTGTAGGAATATTATTTCTCATTTAAATAATAGTGGTTTGGAGTTTGAGTTTTCTTCGTTTATGAAAGAGATAAACATAAATAATAGATTAATGATTTTTTTAATCTATAAATAAAACTGTAATAATCACTAAAACCTATACGTATAAATGTGAAAATATATGAGAATTATAATTTAAATTTTACTGAAGTTCGATCTAATAATATCGATATTTTTACATGTTGATTTAGGATTTACGAACAAATTAGTGAAAAAAAATTCTAATTTGTTCAACTTATCAAATAATATGTCAATACATACCTCGTCCATATTCGTCACATTATACACTTTTTTTCCATCTGTTACCGACCTCTGATAAAATTATTTAAAATATTTTATCCCTGAAACAAAGTTATAGCCCTCTATTTCTGCTACCCAACTCTTAAATACTATCCCAAAATGATTTACGAGTTGAAAGTTATGATCAAAACCGTGCACGAAGGTGTTACTAAAAAGTTGTTTTTTTGAAATTTCCAGCACGATTTTCATGTTCTTCAACCCCAAAAGTGTCCATGAAATCATCACCAAAAATATTTTATTCATGAAAAATAATCATAGCTCTCTGTCTCAGCTATCCAACGCTTCAAACACCATCCCAAAATGATTTACAAGTTGAAAGTTATTACCAAAACCGTGCACAAAGTCGTTACTAAAAAGTTGTTTTTCTGAAATTTCCAACATAATTTTCATATTCTTCAATCCCAAAAACGTCCATGAAATCATCACCAAATATATTTCATGTTTTTAAACTCAATCATAAACATATCAATATCAATCACCACTTATATTCATATAATCACACAAATAAATTCACAATTTCATAACCTACCATCATCCTCATAAACACTTAACATACAACAAACATAAAATTCAACAACAATTCAAAATTCATCATCAACAAATATCAATTGGTATAGCCACAACAATTACAATTTATTCCTCAGATTCATGATCACAAATCAACAACAATCGTAACATGGCATAAGATCAGCCTAAGAGGGTAAGGACCATCCACTAGCCTCTCATGATTATACACCCTTATAGGAATAGTCGTTGGGCCGACTCGGAGGCCAACAAGGAAGCATTTCTACTTGGGACAACCATTTGTGAGAGACACACCACATATCCACCTAAAATCTTAAGGTGATAGGTGTGTGGGTTCTCTCACTTATATAGTGTTCAATCTTTCCTTTTCTAATTAATGTGAGACTTCTTCCTCACACTTGATTCTCAATACTCCCCCTCAAGTGTGAGTCTATACACAATGTTCCCCTCAAATGGAAGCTCTTTATTCCACATATACTTGTATCACCATTGAACTCAACGGAACACCTCCTAAGTCTCACCTGCGGGAAGTGTTTAAATACAAGTAAATCGGTTCATTCACTCGAAACCAAAGGCTATGACACCATTATTGGGGAAAAATCGGGGGGTCAACAAGGGAGCATTTCAACTTGAGACACACTTTTTGTGAGAGACGCACCACATATCCCCCTAAAACCTTAAGGTGATAGGTGTGTGGGTTCTCTCACTTATATAGAGTTCAATCTTTCCTTTTCTAATCAAAGTGGGACTTCTTCCTCACACTTGATTCTCAACAATAGTTTCCCCTACCTTAAAATTTTAAGCTCCAAATTCTTCTACAATAGTGGTATTCTTCTTCTTCCTACCCTTGCATATTGCCCTAACTCTCCATTTTCCAATTATTTCACGTACATTTTTCGCTCTCTGTTCTCTCATCATCTTTTTTTAAGTAGACCAACTAAATCTCTTATTTTTAAAACAAATTATTGTTATTATTATTATTATTATTATTATTATTACTATAATATTAAATCAAACTAAAAAATAAAATACTAATATATATATATATATATATATATATATATATATATATATATATATATATATATATATATATATATATATATATATATATTCTAAATCATATCATTAGGCCAACTATCCAATTAAATAATAATAATAATAATATTAAAAGCAATACTATCTTTATATTATTGTTATCATTATTGCTATTTTAAATAAATATTAACTTATTTATTATTGCTACTAAATTAATTTAATTAAATTCAATAGTTTTTTTGGATTGGGCCAATGCAGTATATGTCGGACAGATGTCTAGTCTGTCGGGCACGGGCCCATGACCCAATACATAGGGATGTAGGGAGAGCGTCTCTCCCACGTGCTCCACTCAATCAATTGTCTCCGTCATTTTCTCCTAATATTGTGGAGCAGTTGGACCAAGGACAAGACCACGTGATAAGTCTTATATGCTCCTACGTATTCCTTGGTTGTTCCTCCATGGGCCTAGCTAATCCAACCCATAAGGGGATTCTTGATCCAGCGTTGGGGACACATTATAAATACCCTCTTTCATTAGAGGGTCAGGTATTATATTCTACTTTTGACTTCTTTTTATACTTGCACTCCACAACTCTTTCTCACTTTGGCATCGGAGTACCTTGTAGATACACCCCCTCCGTTTCTCCACCTTAGTTGTGTAGGATCAGAATGCGCCTAAGAGGGGGGTGAATTAGGTGTATATAATTTTTCTCGATTCTTTTTCTTTGATGGATAGAATTTTTCTTGTAAGTTCGTATGAAAGGAAAAACAGTAAGGCAGAAAGTAAAAGTGACACAGAGAGTTATCCTGGTTCCCTTCACAGTCCGAAGGTACATCCAGTCCCCTTTCAACTTGAAAGAGATTTCCACTAGTTTTTAGAAAAAGTACAACCTATCACACCTTCAATGGTGAGGCCTACTTTCTAACAAACTATCATACAAGTGTGCAAGAACAATCCTCTTGCCACACTTACCCTTATGTCCAAACAAACCTTGGAACACAAGTCACACAATAGAAATACCTTTCTATATTTTTAATTTTGAGTGAGTAATGCAAAGACTTAATATCAATAATGATCTTCTCCTATGTACACAATTCACTTTTCAAATATCAATACAAGTGTTCAAACATGAAGTATGAAAGATGAATATCTTATGAACACTTTTGAAAAGTATGAAAATATTTTTGAATAGATGAATTTGATTCAAGTGATTTTTTATAAAAAATGTAGGAGGTGTTTTTGAATTTGAAAAATTCAGATTTTATATTATACAAGACACCCTTTTGAAAAGGTATGAAAATTATGAATCAAAATAATTTATGAAGAGATATAATCAAAAGGTGCAATTTGAATTTCAAAGAAAAATATTTTTTTCAAAATATTACAGTGTTAACCGGTTAACCAAATGGTTAACCGGTTAACACCTATGAACGTTAACATGTTTTTTTTGAAAATTTGAACCTGTTAACCGGTTAACCAAATGGTTAACCGGTTAACACTGTTAAAACCAGAAACAGAAGGTTTTTAAAGAGTGTTAAACGGTTTGAAAAAATATATCAAATTATTTAATGCAATATGCTAGTATATGATTGAATGCGTGAACACTTGTACATCAATTTAAAAGAGAGATTGATATACCTAAACAAAAGCATCCAAGCATGAAGTTGAACGATGATGCAAACGAAGCTTGATAGCAAAGCCGGTTGCTTGAAGCTTGATCAGTTGGAGCTCTTGAATTTTTGCAGGTCTGAAAGATATGCACCGTGTTGTCTTCATCAAAATCTTTGAGGTTGAAGGCGTGCTTCTACATTCTCCCCCTTTTTGATGATGACAACCGAAAAATTCTGCGAGAGCTTTGATCAATGTTTCTCTAAGCGAATTCCTCCCCCTATGGACAACAACTCCCCCTAAATGATAGCAGCAGTAGCGAAAAAAAATTCTGCATAGAGAGTCATTAGAGAAACAAGGTCTTCTCCCCCTTTGGCATTAGCAAAAAGGAAGGGACCAACAAGCAAGCACGAACATGAAAAGTATAGCATCATACAAGCAATCATACAAGCAATCATACAAGCAAGCACACATATAAAATGCAAACATAATGCAAGTAAACCAAAAATGCCTAAAAACTTAGGACTTTAGTTTGAGAGTACAAAACATAACATGATTAAAAGATAAAGCAACATAATAAAAACAGCATGGAGACGTGGTCCTCATTCCTCATCCGACACATCCTCATCATCTTCTTCCTCTTCTTCGGTACCGTCCACATCCTCATCAACATGCTCGGTGGTGGTTCGGGAGCTTAGGACAAGGTTCTGAAGGCTTTTGATGGCACGCATAGCTTCATGGTGGTGTGACATCATGGTTGAGTAGAGAAAGTCATTGGTAATGCCGGTTTCCGGAATAGGTGGAATGGAGGTGGAGGATCTGTCATCATACTTATAAGTTCCATCATTGGCTTGGACAATGCCGGTGTTCTTGATAATTGTGACTCTGTTGATTTCATTACCCGTAGTAGTCATAGCAATAAACGGTTCTCGACCAATTTCCATATCGGTAAGTTCCAAAATCCTTGAAAGGAGGCGGCCATACGGTAAGCAAGTCTTCAAAGAGAGTTGTTGCTTCAAATGATATAGCATGGTAGGAAGCCAATTAATCTTAATCTTGTTCTTGATGGCAAAGAGCACTTGCATCTCCAAATCATTGATTTGGGATTGATTGGAGTCCTTGGGCAGCAAGACATGGCAAATGACATAATGAAGCATCTGGTCATCCACGGAGAGATTCTTCGCATAGCAAAGTACCCGAGAGGTACGCTGGCCGGATATCACGGCTGCCTTTGGAAACCTACAGATGTTATAGTAGTATTCCATCTTATCATAGTTGGCCCATTTGCCTTCATCATGGTTGACACCCTTTCGGAGAAACAATCCCGAGTATGGTAAAGACAAAGAGGTAGCAAGAGTACCTAGGTCAACCTCAATCTCATAATCTCTAATAGAAGCAAAAAGGTGGTGCTTATCCTTATCATCACAATTGAGAACCATGTTGTTCATGAAAGACTTCACCAAATCCGGATACACTTTTCCATTATCGGCAATAAAATCTAACATTCCTTGATATTCTAGTAGTGCCGGAAACTTAAAAGATTCAAAAGATTTCAGGTTCACATACTTACCCTTGAGAAGATGTCGAACCCGAACACGGAAATCCAATCGTCTCTTCTTGGTAGATTCCATAGGCATGTCTTCTTCACTGCTAGACCTTGATGCTGACACTGGAGCTTTTCCCTTTCTTGAAGCCATGAAGATGAAGCTTAAGTTGAGGGTGAGTGAGAGTATTTTCGGATTAGGGTTTGGTGAGTGAAGAGTGAAGTGAAGGAGATGGAGTTTTTGTGAGAGTTACAATGTAGTGGGTTTTAATGGAGGAGATGAAAAGTTTGGAAGAATGAGTAAGTGGAGTTTAATGGTAGGTCAAAGGAAGAGGAATAGATTTATGAGGTGTTGTGAGATACCATGCATCAATTAGACATAAAACACACAAGACAACATAAAAGAAGAAAAAAGAAAAAATAAATTTTTTAAAAGTAACAAAACCTGTCACGCAGGCAGGGACTGCTGTTTTGAAGGTGTTAACCGGTTAACCGATCCGTTAACCGGTTAACGGACAAAAAAATTCAAAATTTTTTAAAAATCCAGCAGCTTTGGTGGGGAAAAATGGGAGGGAATTTTCAAAAAAAAATTTCCATAAAGTGTTAGCACTTGTCATTCCGCAACTTTCGATCAAAAAATATTTTGAAACCGATTGATTTCGGGTATACGAAAGTGAGAAAAACCGAAAACGGTGAAATGTGAGTGCTAGCATTTTATGACTTTAAAGTGAGCAAAAACACATATAAACACACATAAGGCAATAAAAACATATACCAATCAATTTTTAGGTTAAGATTAGATGTCACCTTCATTGAGAATCCCAAGTTCTCGTCGAATCTTGAAGAATTGTTCCTTAGCCAATGGTTTTGTGAATATGTCGGCTAGTTGATTGTGTGTATCCACGAACTTAACATCTACATCTCCGTTTAAAACATGATCTCGAAGGAAATGATGTCGGATATCTATGTGCTTTGTTCTTGAATGCATGATTGGGTTCTTTGTGATAATTATGGCACTTGTGTTGTCACACCGGAGAGGGATACAGCCGAGATCTATACCGAAATCGAGAAGTTGTTGCTTGAGCCACAAGATTTGAGCACAACAACTTCTTGCTGCAATGTACTCCGCTTCGGCCGTGCTAAGTGCAACGCATGCTTGCTTCTTGCATGCCCACGACACCAGTGCATTCCCGAGAATGTGACAAGTACCACTTGTACTCTTTCTATCGGTCTTACATCCTGCATAATCAGCATCAGAATAACTAATTAAAGAACAAGTACTACCTTTAGGATACCATAGTCCGACGTGCGTTGTTCCTTTGAGATACTTCATGATCCTCTTCACGGCAGTGAGATGCAATTCCTTCGGATTAGCTTGAAAGCGGGCACACAAACAAACACTAAACATAATGTCAGGACGGCTCGCCGTCAAATATAAGAGTGAACCGATCATACCTCGATACTTTGTAATATCTATTGAAGTGCCGGAAAGATCTTGATCAACATACGTTCCGGATCCCATTGGAGTAGACATCTCTTTGCAATTGTCCATATCAAATCTTTTCAATAATTCCTTGCAATACTTGGATTGGTTGATGAAGATGCCATCCTTTGTTTGCTTGATTTGTAAACCAAGGAAGTAGTTCATCTTTCCCATCATGGACATCTCGAATTCGCCTTGCATCATAAGAGAGAATTCTTCGCAAAGATCTTTTTTTGTTGAACCGAATATGATGTCGTCGACATAGACTTGAACAAGTAAGGTGTTACCCTTAAGATTCTTGATGAACAAAGTCTTGTCAACCTTTCCTTTAGTAAAACCTTTCTCACATAAAAAGTTGCTAAGGCAATCATACCAAGCCCTTGGTGCTTGCTTTAAGCCATAAAGAGCCTTCTTCAACTTGTAGACATGAGACGGGTTCTTGAAGTCTTCAAAACCGGGAGGTTGTTTGACGTAGACTTCTTCATTGATGTAACCGTTTAGGAAAGCGCTTTTGACATCCATCTGGTACAACTGAAAATTCATAGAACAAGCGTAAGCAAGTAATAATCTAATTGCTTCTAACCTTGCTACCGGAGCGAATGTTTCATCAAAGTCGATTCCTTCTTCTTGGTTGTAGCCTTGTGCGACCAATCTTGCTTTGTTACGAACTATGATTCCATTCTCGTCAAGTTTGTTCTTGAACACCCATCTTGTGCCTATGATATGTTTGTTGTCCGGTCTTGGTACAAGAGTCCAAACTTGGTTCCTTTCGAATTGATTGAGTTCTTCTTGCATAGCTATTATCCATTGATCGTCGCCTAAGGCTTCATCGATTTTTGCTGGTTCAATTTGAGACACGAACGCCATGTTGAGGCAAGCATCCTTGAGATTGAGTCGAGTTGCAACGCCTTGGCTAATATCACCAATCACTTTATCTATCGGGTGATCTCTATGAGTTCTCCATTCTTTTGGAAGATCTTGATGTTCTTCAATGGTTGGTGACTTATCTTCTTGTGATGTTGCTTGTTCTTTTGATATCTCCCTTTGTTGTTGTGATACATCTACTACATCATCATCATCATCCACAATAATATTATCCTCTTTCGAGGGGTTAGTCTCATCAAACGAAACATGTATGGATTCTTCAATGGTAAGAGTACGTTTATTGAAAATTCTAAAAGCTTTACTTGATAGAGAATATCCAAGAAAAATGCCTTCATCGGATTTCTCATCAAACTTACCAAGGTTGTCCTTACCGTTGTTGAGAACGAAGCATTTGCATCCGAATATGTGGAAGAAAGATATGTTGGGTTTCCTTCCCTTGAACAACTCATATGGGGTCTTCTTGAGAATAGGTCGAATATTGACACGGTTACTTACAAAACAAGCCGTGCTAACCGCATCCGCCCAAAAATATTTAGGAAGATTCGAGTCGCTAAGCATTGTCCTTGCAAGTTCCATTAGTGCCCTATTCTTCCTTTCTACAACACCGTTTTGTTGAGGAGTCCTTGGTGCGGAGAAGTTGTGAGAGATTCCATGCTCTTCACAAAAATCTTCAAATGATGAGTTTTGAAACTCGCCACCATGGTCGCTTCTTATGGAAACAATTGAGAGTGACTTCTCATTTTGAATTTGCTTGGCAAACTTCTTGAATGCTTTAAAGGCATCACTTTTCTGCACTAAAAACAAAGTCCAAGTATATCTAGAGAAATCATCAACAATAACTAGTGCAAAAACGTTACCTCCAAAGCTTTTTGTTCTTGATGGACCGAAAAGGTCCATATGTAACAATTGGAGTGGTCTTGTAGTAGATATCACTTTCTTGGTCTTGAAGGATGTTTTGGTTTGCTTCCCCTTTTGACATGCGTCACAAAGCTTATCCTTGATAAACTTCATCTTTGGAAGACCAACAACTAGATCATGCTTTAATAATTTATTCAAATGCTCCATGTGAATGTGAGCAATCCTCTTATGCCAAAGCCATGCATCGTTGTTGTTTGCCATTAAGCACTTCACCTTCAAGAGAGAGTCATCAAAAGAAATCATAAAAATGTTATTAAATCGTTTACCTTTTAGCAAGAGTTCATGAGTGACTTCGTGTTCTATCAAACATTCCTCCTTTGTGAAGTTGATTCGGAACCCTTTGTCACACAATTGACTTATGCTAAGAAGGTTGTGTTTAAGGCCTTCCACATAAAGGACGTCTTCGGTGATTGTATGAGGAAATGCACCAACGGTTCCAACTCCAAGAATTCTTCCTTTATTATCATCACCATAAGTAACGTATCCTTTGGCCTTAAGTGTTAGACTTGAAAATTTGTTGATGTCGCCCGTCATATGCTTTGAACAACCGCTATCGAGATACCATTGTGTAGAAGTTGTTTTCAAGCATACCTACAAAACAAAATCAGGTTTTGTTAGGTACCCAAATTGCTTTGGGTCCTTGATAGTTAGTACCCTTTTCAACCCACACATAATGCCCTTTAGCAACACCAATGTTGCGCACATAGCAAGCATTAGGTGTATGGCCTTTTATTCCATAATAAAAACAAATAGGTTGAAATTGACTTTTGAATTTAGGAACATATTTTTGTTTCTTAAGACTCCTTTTCTTTTTATGACTTTGATGCATATGTTTAGCATTGTTAGTCTTTTCCTTAACAATTTGTTCACTAGCTTTTACGAAAACAGTTTCACTTGTGCTTGGTTTGGAAAACTTAGAATATCCTAGGCCACTTTTATCATTTGGATATCTTTGGTGCCTAAGAATTTCCTCCAAGCCAATTTGACCTTTTTCATATCTTTCTAAAACCCTTTTGAGTTGAACAATTTGAAAGGACAATGACTCACAATTTTTACATGTAAGACTTTGTTCTTCATCCATTATCTTTTGTTTTTCATTTTCAATGTATTTTTCAAAAGATGCATTTTGTTCTTCTAAAGATAATATTTTCTTCTTTTGGGATGATATATTTTTGTACAAAGTCTTACATTCCTTAAGAAGTTCATCTATGACTTCTTGTGCATCATTTTCATAAATTGAAAAATTACTACTAACCTCGTCATTTTCTTCATCGAAGTGATGTGACGCCATTAACGCCATATTTGCACATTTGTTGCTTTCCAATTCCGATGAGGAACTAACTTCATTGTCATCCCACGCGACATAAGCCTTTTTATTCTTGAAGTCCTTCTTGCCTTTGAATCCTCCTTTCTTCACAAGTCTTGGACAATCCGGTTTTATGTGACCTTGCTTTCCACATTCATAGCATGTAACTTCTTGGTTCAATGTGGATGCATCCTTCTTCCTGAAATGTTTATTCTTTTTAGGAAAAGAAGAATTATTATTTTTGTTAAAAAACTTACCAAGCTTCTTAACAAGAAGCATGAAGTTCTCATCTTCGGAGATCTCGTCATCTTTGTCATCCTTCGTGTCAATCTTCAAGGCAATTCCTTTGGACTTTTTCTCTTGACTTTCATGCTTTTCGAGCCTTCCAAGTTCCAACTCGTGCTCTTGAAGTTTGCCGAATAGAGATGCGGATGTCATTGTTGAGAGACTCTTCTTCTCCGAGATTGCGGTCACTTTCGGTTGCCATTCCCTTGTCAAAGACCTTAGAACTTTCAAATTGAGATCATCGTTGGTGAAGGTCTTTCCGAGTGCAATCAAATGGTTGGTTAGATGAACAAATCTTTTTTGTAAAGCCACAATAGATTCTCCGGGCTGCATGCAGAACATTTCGTATTCTTGACTTAACGTGTTAAGCCTTGATCTTTTAACTTCTGTTGTTCCTTCATGTGTTTCTACCAAAGTATCCCAAATCTCCTTCGCCGATTTGCATTGTGATACACGAAAAAATTCGTCCATACTAAGAGCACTTTGAAGTATGTTGATTGCTTTCTTCTCATTTAGGATCTTTCTTTTATCATCTTCATCATACATATTCTTCAACTTCGCCGTTCCAACATCGTTGATTACATTGACGGGATTATGCGGACCTTCTTCGATTGCTTCCCATATGCCTTCTCCTTGGGCTTCAAGATGTGCCCTCATTCTGATTTTCCAGAAATCGAAGTATTCGTCGGAGAAGAGCGGAGGCTTGTTGCTAGTTCCACCATCTTTGAAAACGGGATTCGAGTTTGCGGAAGCCATAGGATCTTGTAGGAACAGGTTACTTAAACCTGCTCTGATGCCAATTGTAGGATCAGAATGCGCCTAAGAGGGGGGTGAATTAGGTGTATATATTTTTTCTCGATTCTTTTTCTTTGATTGATAGAATTTTTCTTGTAAGTTCGTATGAAAGGAAAAACAGTAAGGCAGAAAGTAAAAGTGACACAGAGAGTTATCCTGGTTCCCTTCACAATCCGAAGGTACATCCAGTCCCCTTTCAACTTGAAAGAGATTTCCACTAGTTTTTAGAAAAAGTACAACCTATCACACCTTCAATGGTGAGGCCTACTTTCTAACAAACTATCATACAAGTGTGCAAGAACAATCCTCTTGCCACACTTACCCTTATGTCCAAACAAACCTTGGAACACAAGTCACACAATAGAAATACCTTTCTATATTTTTAATTTTGAGTGAGTAATACAAAGACTTAATATCAATAATGATCTTCTCCTATGTACACAATTCACTTTTCAAATATCAATACAAGTGTTCAAACATGAAGTATGAAAGATGAATATCTTATGAACACTTTTGAAAAGTATGAAAATATTTTTGAATAGATGAATTTGATTCAAGTGATTTTTTATAAAAATTGTAGGAGGTGTTTTTGAATTTGAAAAATTCAGATTTTATATTATACAAGATACCCTTTTGAAAAGGTATGAAAATTATGAATCAAAATAATTTATGAAGAGATATAATCAAAAGGTGCAATTTGAATTTCAAAGAAAAATGTTTTTTTCAAAATATTACAGTGTTAACCGGTTAACCAAATGGTTAACCGGTTAACGCCTATGAACGTTAACAGGTTTTTTTTGAAAGTTTGAACCCGTTAACCGGTTAACCAAACGGTTAACTGGTTAACACTGTTAAAACCAGAAACAGAAGGTTTTTAAAGAGTGTTAAACGGTTTGAAAAAATATATCAAATTATTTAATGCAATATGCTAGTATATGATTGAATGCGTGAACACTTGTACATCAATTTAAAAGAGAGATTGATATACCTAAACAAAAGCATTCAAGCATGAAGTTGAACGATGATGCAAACGAAGCTTGATAGCAAAGCCGGTTGCTTGAAGCTTGATCAGTTGGAGCTCTTGACTTTTTGCAGGTCTAAAAGATATGCGTCGTGTTGTCTTCATCAAAATCTTCGAGGTTGAAGGCGTGCTTCTACAAGTTGTTCATAACTGGAAGGTTCCTCCTAATCATGTCAAATCAGTGCCGCCGTTTGTGGGAACATAAAATTTCTCCCAATCTTTTGAAAAGAAGGACCAAAACTTCACCTTGTCTCTTTCAACCATCCAACAAGACCAACGAACACAGTGACAACCGCGTCCAAGGCCTCGTCGACTACACCACTTGTGGGGATGAAGACCACCATGTTATCCACGAGTCTAACGCACGGGGCGGACAACCTACTACTTCGTCCCCTGAACTAGAGGCCAACGAAGTTCCTCATCTCAGGTTGTGACTACCTTCCAGCCCATTCCGTAATCGGTCGAAATAGATGCCACGATTAAAGCCATGGCCAAAGCGATCAACCAGATGAACCTCATGTTATTTCAACAGCAAGAGAGAATCATTGCACTGGAGACAGAGCTTCGTGTCGAATGTCATCGGTGGAGGAACTGTCGATCACGCAGTCCCTCTCCTTGAGGGCGTGGGCGCGGACTTCGGCGGGAGAAGACTCAACCGGAGGCCACCAAAAAGCGCGGGTGTTCCCCTCCCCTCCGAGGACGGCGCTCCCCGGATCCCAAGAAGAACAAAGAAAGAGAACACCCTGAGCTATCCAACAACCAACCGAGGGTGTCTCCTCGTCGAGACCAAAGTCCTAGGAACAAGGACTACTCACCCCTGAGAAGCGACGAGGATGACCCTCGCTATCCACTTTCTCGGGCCATCATGGAGACCCAACTCTCAGCGGGCATGGAGAAGCCCCCTAACCTTACAATGTACGATGGGACTAATGACCCCAACAATCACATTGACAACATCAACGCCATGCTAGACTACCACAATGACATCGGGGGAAATGTCAAGTGCAGGTTGTTCTCCATGACACTCAAAAAGGGGGTCATGGCATGGTACAAAAGCTTGGCTCCCGAATCCATCACTTCTTGGAGAAGCCTAAGGTCAGCTTTCGCAACGCACTTCACAGCCTCCAGGCGTCACCCTAAAACATAGGCTACACTTAAAGCCATCATTCAGGGGGGAAATGAAATGTTGCGTTCGTACATCAAGCGATTCAACCAAGAAGCCGTCGAGGTATATATGACCGGCTACATGAAAAATTACCTCCTCGAAAAGGGATTCCTCCCAAACAGAAAACTCAACAAGGAAGTTAGGATCGAGCCTCCCCGCTCTCTAGACGAGCTTCTGCACAAAGCTCAAATGTACATTAGGTACGAAGAAAAACAAGTTGTCCACAACGTCGGGAGCAATCGCAATCAGGACGACACCAAAAGTCTCAAGCACAGTGACTATGTTGCACCTCACCGCACCGGGGAGAGGCACAAAGACGACAAGCCTCTCGAGGTCTGCGAAGGAAGATGACCAATTAGGTGCTTCTCCGAATAAATACTCCTGACCGCTCCCTGGGAGCGTATCCTCGCCGAATGTGTCAATTAAAAATTCAAGTATGGCAGGGTAAGGTTCCCCAAACCAACGACACCCAATCCCCACACCGACAAATCCAAGTAATGTCGCTTTCATAGAAGGCACAGACACGTGACCGAAGATTGCGTCCATGTGAAAGACGCCATCAAAATATTGATCAAAGAGGTCCACCTCAAACATTACACCAAGAGGAGCAAACCCCTTGGCACGAGGACCAGTGGGCAAAGAGAAGCCGCGAGGACACTCCGTCTGACGGTTCTCCCTTCCTCATAGCCCTTTGTGTGTCTCGTCCTGAAGCCTTCCACACCTCGGCACACATGCGGAAGGGTATCTAGCTTCCCACATCCCCTAGGAAAACTTCCCAACAACCTTAGTTATCTCCGGGGGCGGGATGAACAACGAGAACGCCACAATTTCGGTAAAAAGGAAATTCGACGAGCTCATGTTGACCACACCTAACCAACTAGCAACTCTGACCAAATCTCGAGGGAAATCCAAACCCATATTCTTCTACCTCGAGAAACTTCCTGGAGGATCTCCCAACTCGAGCATCTTGTTGCTGATAAGGGAAAAAATGACCTGCTTCGACGTCTGTCGGATCTTAGTCGACCAGGGTAGCTCCATCGACATCATGTATGCCCACCTGTTCAAGAACCTCAGGCTCGACAAAACAAACTTGTCCCCGTACGTCGGATCCGACCTTCAGGGATTCAACGGGGATACCACGAAGCCATGAGGATATGTAGAGCTCCTCTTTTTGTTCGGAGAAAATGAGACTGCCATAGAAGTCAAAATCCAGTTCTTGGTGATTGAATGCCTTTCACTGTACAACTGCATTTTTGGCCGACCAACTCTAGCCGATCTAACCGCAATGCCCTCGAAGGTCCACTTGAAGATGAAATACTACACCAAGTTGGGCCGCATAGTCACATTACACAGGGATATAGAGGTAGCCTGAAGATGCTTTGACGCAAAAGTCAAAGGAGAAGTCGTGACCAACGCCTCCGAAGGGAACAAGAAACCCTGGGTCGAAGAGCGACAACCCTCTCCACGAATCAATTATATCGACCTCGACAGTCGACTCGGTGAAGACGAAACTGAAGATCAAACCCCCACCAACAGGTAGACTCCAGTCCATCCAGTGCGCTCGATCCCCTATGGCGATTTCGAGCTTATCCCTCTAGGCGATGACCCCGACATAAGTGTGAAGATTGGCATCGGTCTCCCATCATTGACAAGAGAACAGCTCGTGACCTGCCTTAGATAGAAAGCAGAATTGTCCGCATGGAGCGCCGCCAAGATGCCCGGACTCGGCCCAGAGGTCGCTTGCCATTAGCTAGCCACAGATCCAGCCATTAAGGTCGTAGCACAGCATAGGCACAAGAAGTCTCCCGAGAAAGCAGAGGCTGCCGAGCAGGCTGTAAAAGACCTCTTAGAGGCAAATTTTATTTCTGAAGCTCAGTACACAACCTGGCTCTCTAATATAGTACTTGTTAAGAAACGTAATGGAAAATAGCGAATGTGTGTTGATTATACCGATCTTAATAGGGCATGTCCCAAAGATGCTTTCCCTTTACCTATTATTGATAAATTGGTATACAATTTTGCAGGTTTCAAAATCTTGTCCTTCATGGATGCATATAGCGGGTACAATCAGATCCCCATTTCAGACACAGATAAGAAACACACAGCCTTCATGACCCCGACAGGAAATTACTTCTATAATGTAATGCCCTTCGGGATGAAGAATATCGAGGCTACATACTGATGCGTGATAAACAATGTCTTCCGGGGAGAGATCGAAGACATGTTTAGGTCTATATGGACGACATGATCTTGAAATCCCACGAGGAGCTCGGCCACTCCCAGCACCTCAGGAAGGTCTTCGAGCGGGCGAGAAAGTGCAAAATGAGGTTCAACCCCGTGAAATGCACCTTCGGCGTACGGGCAGGGAAGTTCCTCAACTTCTAGCTCACCGAATGAAGGATCGAGGCCAACCCCGAAAAATGTCGGGATTTTTCAGAATTCCTGACACCAAAGTCGAAGAAGTTCATCCACTCCCTTAACGGGATGCTCACCTTGCTATCTCGTTTCGTCGCCAAATCCGCATAACACGTGTTTCCTTTCTTCAAGTTACTACGGAAATAAGCCGTCTTCAAATGGACCGAGGAGTGCGAACAAGCACTGCTCCATCTTAAGAGGGAACTCTCTGAGCCGTCGGTGCTATCGCGACCACAAGAAAAAGAGGCATTATACCTATACATGTTCATAGATATCGAGGCGGTTAACGCGGCCCCCATCTGTGAAATAGCCGACAGGCAAAAACAATATACTTCACGAGCAAGGCCCTACAGGGCCCCGAGCTCCGGTACCAACAAATCGAGAAGATTGCCTTAGCCCTGATAAACGCATCAAGAAGATTAATATATTACTTCCTCTCCCATACAATTAAAGTCCGAACAGATCAGCCCATAAAAAAGTTGCTCGGACGTCCCGATATGGCCGGCAGAATGTTAAAATGGTCCCTGGAACTATCGGAGTTTGACATCCAATACAAAAGCAGAAAAGCTCTGAAGGCGCAAGTCCTGGCCGACTTTGTCTCCGAGATGACCTACCAACCAACCCCGACTAGTGGTACCCACAAATGGATAATCTTCATGGACGGAGCCTCCAACTCGACGGGAAGCGGGGCATGTATCATCCTCGAAAATGAAGATGGCATCTTGATCGAAGTATTATTGACTCTGGCTTTCCCAACTTCAAACAACCAGACGAAATACGAGGCATTCCTACCAGGTCTACGACTGGCCGAGGAACTAGGGCCAAAAGAAGTAAAAAATCTCCACTGAATCTCGGCTCGTCGCATCCCAAGTACGAGGAGTGTATCAGACTAAGAATGATAACCTAATCGAATACCTAGCCCTCGTCAAAGAAAAATTCAACTCTTGGGAATTCCAACACGTGTTTCACGAGTACAACACACAAGCAGATGTATTATCTAAACTGGCGAGCACACGGAAGAAGGGAGGAAACAAATTCGTGATCCAGGAGATCCTCCCGCGCCCGAGCATCGAGAAACCATTTATGTCGCTCGACATGAACTCCATCGGTGACGCCCACTATTGGATGACCCTGATTTACAACTATCTCACGAGGGACGAACTACCTGTCGACCCAAGGGAGGCTTCGGCGACCAAAAGAAGAGTGTGTTCCTATGTTCTCATTGAAGGAAAACTCTACCGGCGAGGATTCTCCATTCCACTACTCAAGTGTGTCGACGAAGAAAAGGTCCCCGGTATCCTGGGATAAATCCACGAGGGAATTAATGACCAACATCTTGGAGGGAAATCCCTGGCACGGAAAGCCCTCGGAGTAAGCTACTACTGACCGACGATGCAGCACAATGCAAAAGAACATGTTAAGAAGTGTGACAGATGACAGAGGTACGGGGATATGCATTTGGCTCCCCACAATGAGCTTAAGAGCTTGTCGTCCACGTGGCCCTTCACATGGTGGGGATGGACATCCTTGGACCCTTCATGACCGGATCTTACCAGAATAAATACCTCATCATCGGTGTCGACTACTTCACAAAGTGGATCAAGGTCGAAGCCCTCTCTAAAATCACAATGCAAAATATACTTTGTTTCTTCAAAAGAAACATCCTCGCCCGATTCGGCATACCCCAAGTCCTTGTCACCGACAACGGGACGCAGTTCACGGACAAAAGGTTCCAAGATTTCGTCACCAACCTAGGCACAAAACAACACTTTACATCTGCCGAACATCCCCAGACTAACGGGCAAGCAGAAATGGACAACATGGTAATCTTAAGGGGTCTGAAATGCAGACTAGGTGTAGTGAAGATAGTTTGGGTCGAAGAGTTACATAACGTACTATGGGCCTACCGCATGACCCCGCACTCAGCAACCAGGGAAACCCCATTCCGGCTAACATACAGAACTAAGGCGGTCATCCTAGTAGAAATTAGAGAACCCTCGAGGCAAACAGAAGCCCCCCTAGAGGAGGAGCTAAACAATGAAGCCATACGTGTAGAACTAGACATTATCGAGGAAATACGGTCCGAGGCGGCTCTTCGATAAGCATTCATGAAACAAAAAGCGGCTCTGCGCCACAATGCAAGAGTCATTAAACGAGAATTCCAGGTCGGCAGCCTCGTCCTCCGCCGGAATCAGAAGAATCCACGAGAAGGCAAGTTGGCCGCAAAATTTGAAGGCATGTGTCGAGTCCGAGCCAAGATGGACAACGGAGCCTACTACCTCAAAAACCTATAAGGTGAATAAATTGCTTGACCATGGAACATCGAAAAACATAAGCAATATTATAGCTAAATCAGCCTGCACGACAACGACCCGAACAAGGGTAACAATACGCCCACAAGAGCGTGGAAGGTACGACCATGACTCTCCATCTCGATCTAAAGGAGGGTCCATATTCCAGGGTGACGGATGCAACCCATCCTCAATAGATGATACTTCAAACGAACTTCATTGTTGCAGTACCACGCTGGCAGGATGTAACACCCCATTTCTACCCGACTTCATAATTAAATCAGAGTTATAAAAATTCTCCAAAAACATGGGATATCACATTTTTCAACTTTAAAACCAAACAACATAAACTTCATTAATGTAAATTCTTCAAAACTATGTAGCGGATTCATCAAATTTCAACTTTAAAACAACATAATTTGTTTTCAACATCAAGCTACTTCAACATAGTATTCAAAATAAACAACTCCAAACAGAATCTTCAAAAATGAACAACTTAAAAATTCATCAACTAAAATATAATTCAACATAAAAGACAAGACATGTGTTCATCCCCCCGAAGTGCTACGTATCAGAGCGACAAATACCAACTCGAAGCTACTACATACTCGACTCTGGATTACTTGCATGTTACCAACATAAGGCAACATTCAAACAGAAGGGGTGAGATATCGAATAATATAAATAAGAGTATGATAATCAATACGTAAACGAGAAATCATACAATCACGACACTTCACACAACAAGCAACATCAACATACAACTTCAATCAACAACTATTTACAACACGTATATAATACGACTCAACTTATGTATATGCATGTGGTACAATTTGGAGTAAAACTCCCAACTTAATATCTTGCCAGTTTATCGAGGCAACAACAACATATTTGCCAATCCAGGCCAACTTGATTTGAGCATATGCTCCCACTTGAAAATATGAAAATGTATGAAACTTATGAATGGAATACAACAACAACTTAATAATGCAACAACATATACCAACATTGGTTAATCGACCTGCAACTTAATATTTCCCAAGATCGGGACAACACAACTTATATCAACTTTATACGACTACAACACGTAAAACCAACTAATTACGACTTAATTAATTAAATTTTCAAATTAATTATTTTAGTCCTCCACTCTACTAAAATCAACTTATTTTATCTCTAATTAATTTCTAGAATCAACTCAGTTCGACTCGAACGCGAAAACATGATGAATCACCAAAATTGCATTTTCTGCACACAACTCTGCTCATACGCGTATAGACTTGTTACGTGTAACACTTTTCTTCCTATGCCCCAATTAGGCGTAAATGTTGCCATTACGCGCAATGACTGCACTCCTTATGTGTGACTTACATAAAAGACCAGAGGGTCGTGTCACAACCATTTCCTTACGCGTCATGCCCAACGTAATAGTCATGTGTTATGCGTAAGGCCTCCTATGTTATGCTTAATACCATATCTACTACTTGATTTTCAGTTCTTCACACCAGTCCCACTTCTATTATAAAATTCACAAATTCATCACTCAATTCAAGTCTAATTGGGTTTCTATATTGATTTTAGACCTATAATTATGTGTATATCCATCATCTAACAATACTACATTCGATTACGAGTCCTAAATCTCATCTATACACAAATTTCCCGCAACAAAACCATCCCAGCAACAACAACAATTATAGCAACATAAACATATCACAACATATTCTTCATGACAGATCCATATGAAAATCAACAACGACATATCATGCAAGATCATAGTAACAATCATACGAATTACCCAGCCTACATATGAATTATCCTAATCCCGATTATAGAATTCTAACCCCAACCTTACCTTGGGTTGAAGGTAGCTCGAATTCACAGCAGAATTTCTCTATGAAAACCCAATCCCATTCTCCTTGTTCTTCCTCAAGACTCGTTCTTTCACCAAATTCTGATTAATCCTTCTAATTAGGTTTTCAACTCAATAATACTATAATTTTACTAATTAACCAAATTTCTATTTGGCCTAAAATAGCACCCTCACCTTTACTACTCTCATACCACAACCAAACACACTTACTAATATTATTTCATAAATAATTCTGTTATTACTTCGACTTAATAAACTCGACCAACCCAAACACAACTTAACCATCAACTTAATATCAACTTAACGACATACTCGACAACATTTAATTAAACTAATTAATTAAATGAGGGTGTTACAACTCTCCCCCACTTAGAACATTTTCATCCTGGAAAATCTTACCTTGCCCAAACAACTCAGGATAAGATTCATGCATCTTGCTTTCCAACTCCCATGTCATACTCTCTCCGGCAGTGCCCAACTAAACAACCTTCATCAAAGCAATATCTTTGCCTCTTAAATTCTTCATTTCCCGATCCTCAATTCGTACCGGCATCATCTCCACAGTGAGATTATCCTGTACTTGCACATCATCCATACCAATCACATGAGAAGGATCTGAAATATACTTCTGGAGTTGTGGCACGTGGAACACATCATGCAAATTCGACAAATTTGGCGGTAAAGCCACTTTGTAAGCAACATTCTCAAACCTGTCTGAAATCTGATATGGACCAATAAAACAAGGAGTAAGCTTATTAGACTTCAACGCTCGTCCAACACTAGTTACAGGCGTAACTCTTAAGAATACATGATCACCAACTTGAAACTTTAAATCCTTCATTCACTTATCATGATAGCTCTTATGCCCACTTTGAGAAGCCTTCATCTTCTCTCGAATCAACTTCACCTTCTCGGTAGTCTCTCGGACTATATCGGGTCCAAGCACTACACTCTTTCCGTATTTATGCCAAGACAACGGAGTCTTACATCTCCGACTATACAACACCTCAAAAGGTGCCATTGCAATACTAGAATGATAACTGTTATCATACGTAAACTCAATCAATGGAATATAATTATCCCACGAGCCTCCTTTCTCAAGAACACAAGCTCTCAATAAATTCTCTAACGACTGAATTGTCCTTTCAGTTTTACCATCTGTCTGAGAATGATACGTTGAATTCAACCTCAACTTAGAACCCAACACCTCTTGCAGACTCTTCCAAAACTCAGAAGTAAACCTCAGATCTCGATCTGACACAATACACAAATAAACACCATGCAACTTCACAATCACTCTGACATAAATCTCTGCCAACTTTGATATTGGAAAACCGATGTTAATTGGAATAAAATGAGTCGACTTCGTAAGCCTATCAACAATCACCCAAATTGAATTATGTCCCCCTTGAAGTATTAGGAAATCTCGTTACAAAGTCCATAGAAATGCTATCCCATTTTCATTATGGAATTTCAAACGGTTGCAACAAACCAGCAAGCTTCTGATGTTCAACTTTCGACAAAATGTGCTACATCATTGTTCATCCCAGGCCACCAAAACAACTTCTTCAAATCTTGATACATCTTAGTTGCTCCTGGATGAATACTCAAATTACTTCTATGACTCTCCTCAAGGATCATTCTTTTCACCTCCGCATCATCAGGGATACAAATCCAATCACGAAATCTTAACACGCCATGCACATCCAACTTGAAACCACTATTCTCAGACTGTTCGTTTCCCACTATCGAATCTATCAACTTCACATCTAACTTTTGAGCTTCTCTGATACTGTTTAGAAAATCATTATTAATCTTCAACATACCCAACATAACATTCTTTTGTGTTACTTCGTAAACTAGACTCATATCTCTGAACTGTTTAATAAGCTCCAACTCTTTAACCATCATCGCTGACATATGCAACGTTTTCCGAATTAAAGCATAAGCTACAACATTAGCTTTTCCTAGATGATAATTCAAACCAAAATCATAGTCTTTCAACTGTTCCAACCACCTTCGATGCCTCATATTCAACTCTTTCTGATCAAATAGATACTTTAAACTCTTATGGTCGCTAGTCACTTCAAATATAGAACCATAAGGATAATGCCTCCAGATTTTCAGTACAAAAACAACTGCAACAAGCTACAAATCATGCGTAGGATAGTTCTTTTCATGAACCTTCAACTGTCTCGATGCATAAGCAATTACTTTACCATTTTGCATAAGAACACCTTTTAAACCAATCAACGAAGCATCATAATTCACCATAAATGCTTCTCCTAAGTTTGGTAAAGTCAAAATTGGAGCCGACGCATGTTGGAATGCGGTACAACAGCAAGCAACAAAAGTTTTGGAAGTATTTTTCCGGGAATTTATCGTATCCACAGAGATCGGTTTTATTGAACTGCCGTTCGACAATACCTAAGTTTATGAGCTTGGTTTGAATGGGTTGAGACATAGAAACAGAAAAGTAAATATTAACATAAAAAGAATTCATTTTTCATAGAGAAGAAACTTATCAGGCATGCATATAATCTACTCGTCACAAACTTAAACTTGTCGACCAGTTATACTCAACATACAATACTCATCAATATCACCTGACATCGTTCACAATAATGTCCATCTCTGACACACTAAGTTGAGAGAACAACTATATTACTCTCGTCGCCACTCTCGCACCCGACTCAAGTTGCGGAAGTCATCTATACCACTCGCATCGACACTCTCGCGCCCGACACAACCAACGCAGAAGCATTAAAATTTGACACCCATAAATACTGTTAGCTCTAAATCTATCTCTAGCATCTAGAAACTAACAGATAATCATACCTAATCCAGATTTGTGATGTTTATCTCTAACACAACCCAAACCCCACGCATAAAGCAAAAACCAAGGACAACATCGATAAAGATTTGTGAAGCAAGTTTAAAATAACACCATGATCAAAAAATATACATAAGATCAAAGTAAATACACATAAAAAAACCCATAAATAGAGATTACAAAGTGAATAGAAGAAGAAGAACCAAAAATTTCTTGGTTTGTCAACACCAATCGACGAGAGATTTGACTCCGGATCATCCGATTGCAAGCTCCATTGATGTTTTCTAAGTTAAATCTATGAAGAAATGAAGTTTGATATAGTGGGAGCAAAAAATACCCAAACCATAACCTAAAACATCTGTTTTCCCTTTATATAAGTTGTCATGATCGCAGGGCTCGCTCAGTGAAACCTAAAATATTGTTAAACCGCCTTACAGCTTGCTCAGCGAAAAACCTGCTGGAAGTTCAAAAATCCAAAAATTGTTTTCTTCATATCTTTTGAACCGTAACTCCAATTTCTGACCGGTTCGAAGCGTTGGAAAGCTTATTCAATGCTTTATTTAACAATGCTCCAATATCAATGATGTAAAACCTACAAAAATAAATGGAAAATAATTAAATTCAATAATATTTACAAGATAACGTAATATATACACTATAATGTAAGGTAAACGTATTTACAAACAAAGCGGGGTTTATTCGAACAATTATAACAAAAAGTATCGATAAGTGCGACAAAACTTTTATACAAAAATACCTACAGTTTGCACTTATCAAACTCTCCCCAACTTACATAAGTGTTTGTCCTCAAACAAATCCAGACACTAAAGGAACAAAAGATGATAATCCAAGATTCACGAATCAACAAGTTTTGAAAACGGAAAACAAATGCAATGGTTCAATCGAAAATGATACACACAAAGTAAATACTCACCAATAAACTTCAACGTTAACATAATCACAAAACAAATGCTCAATACAAAAGTCATGCCAAACATTCTAAAACAATACAAGTTCACAAATGAATCACACCTAGCACACAATCATCGGTCGATGAAAAACACAAAATGAGGGATTTTTTTCACTCACATAACAATCTTGCAAACAAAAGACTAAATTATGCAATCATCCAAAAATTATGTTGAAAACACAAAAGCAAGAATCTAAAGGACTTTCAGGGCTGTAATACGGTCGAGTGAACAAACAAGGGATAATTCCTAAAGCTAATCGAAACAAAAACTTGCCTAAACCTAAGGGAGTGATCAACTCTCAAAGTTTCAAATAGAGAATTCCAATCAAACTTCTTCTTTCATCCCAAATTTTACACCAAACACAATAGAACTTATTAGCACAACATTATTCTACTCTTTTTGTTTTTCTTTTTCAAAGCTTCTTTTCAATTTTTTTTCTTTTCTTTTTCATACTTTTCTTTTTCACAGCCTCATAGAAACCAACAACATAAGTGAGCAAATATTGCTCTCCTCAACTTGAATTCAACCAACATCAAGGCGTGAATACTCCCTACTTTCTAAGGCAAGGTAAAAAATTCAAACCATAAGTCATGGTTGAGGGTTCAAGAAAAAAGAATCAAAATCCATACAAAAAGAGAACTAACACTCATAGACAAACATAAATTTCACACGAAATACGGATATTGACAAAGCTCAAAGGGGTTAACAAATGTGCACATACTCACATGGTAATTTGACTATTTGGCTAGGTAGTTATGCTCAATATGAAACAAAAATGTCTTTATCATTTTCATGCTTTCGTATAAAAACACAAACAAAAGATTAAACATAATGAAATCCAGTTAAAACAAGAATGTTGGTACTCCGAGCATATATGAACAATGGAAGGCTTTCTCACAAAAAGGGTGGGAACTAAAGTGATTCACAAAATGAAAAAGTATACAAAAGAATGAATGGCATGAAAGTTGTAAGAAGTCTAAGTATCATGAATATGCTAAAGTCTAGAAAGCGATAAACACATACCTTGAACGTGTACAAAACTTTAAACATTATCATTACCACGCATTCGCAAGTTGAAACAATCAAACTTGAAAAATCACCAAATGCGACTTCAAGTTATCGGGCCAAAACTTGAGTCCAAACAATCAACAAAAGAATTAGAAAAATTACTAATAATTACTAATATATAAGGCCTTGGTATAAGTGGAAGAAAGCAAAAACTAGTGAACAATTAAAAGAATTCATTGGCTCAACACAGCAAGGCTCGCTTAGCGAGGGTATGCTCGCTCAACGAGCTACACCAGAACCAGGAAAAAACCAGTACAACAACAGAGTTCTGGTGTAGGCCTCCAATTAACACCTACACAAACTCAAATAAAAAAAATTGGTCCAGAAAGACCGGGTGAAAATGAATTAAACAAGTTGTAAAGTGAAGATTTGAGAATTTTACGAACAATCCGAGTACAACTTGCTTAATAAATGTTCACCACACTACCTATGTTATAATGCAAAAGTAATAACGGACCAAAAACGATAAAACATGCTTGTTTTACCTTTTAAGCTCGACGCCTTTACTGTGCTTAGCTAGTAACTTCCTCTCGTCATGCCATGGTGATGCCTCACCGCGCAAACCTAAAGTAAGTGTCCTAACCAAACACTTGAACAAACATTAAACATAACAAGTATATACACCTCGGGTAAAATGTACAAGTATCGAAGTATGTATGTGCAAAAGTATGGTAGCAAAGTTTAAAACAAGATTATACATAATATAGACATTATATGCAAAACTCAAAAACATCGAAACTATCGCGATGCAGTTCAATATTTAAACCAATCCTCGACAACGACGCCATTTTGTTGGAATGTGGTACAGTGGAAAGCAACAAAAATTTTGGAAGTATTTTTCCGGGAATTTATCGTATCCACAGAGATCGGTTCTATTGAACTGTCGTTCGACAATATCTAAGTTTATGAGCTTGGTTTGAATGGGTTGAGACATGAAACAGAAAAGTAAATATTAACATAAAAAGAATTCATTTTTCATAGAGAAGAAACTTATCAAGCATGCATATAATCTACTCGTCACAAACTTAAACTTATCTACCAGTTATACTCAACATACAATACTCATCAATATCACATGGAATCGCTCACAATAGTGTCCATCTCTAACACACTGAGTTTAGAGAACAACCGTATTACTCTCGTCGCCACTCTCGCACCCGACTCAAGTTACGAAAGTCATACATACCACTCACATCGACACTCTTGCGCCTGACACAACCAACACGGAAGCATTAAGATCTGACACCCATAAAGATTGTTAGCTCTAAATATATCTCTATCATCCAGAAACTAATAGATAATCATCCCTAATCAAGATTTGTGATGTTTATCTCTAACACAACCCAAACCCCACGCATAAAGCAAAAATCAAGGACAACATCGATAAAGATTTGTAAAACAAGTTTAATATAACACCATGATCAACAAATATACATAAGATCAAAGTAAATACACATAAAAAACCCATAAATAGAGATTACAAAGAGAAGAGAAGAAGAAGAACCAAACATTTATTGGTTTTTCAACACCAATCGACGAGAGATTCGACTCCGGATCATTCGATTGCAAGCTTCATTGATGTTTTCTAAGCTAAATCTATGAAGAAATGAAGTTTGATGGAGTGGGAGCAAAAAATACCCAAACCATAACCTAAAAAATTTGTTTTACCTTTATATAAGTTGTCATGATCGCAAGGCTCGCTCAACGAGACCTAAAAAATTGTTTAACCGCCTTACAGCTTGCTCAGCGAAAAACCTACTGGAAGTTCAAAAATCCAAAAATTATTTTCTTCATATCTTTTGAACAGTAACTCCGATTTTCGCCCAGTTCGAAGCGTTAGAAAGCTTATCCAATGATCTATTTAACAATGCTCCAATATCAATGATGTAAAACCTACAAAAATAAATGGAAAACAATTAAATTCAATAATATTTATAAGATAACGTAATATATACACTATAATGTACGGTAAATGTATTTACAAACAAAGCAGGCTTTATTCGAACGATTCTAACAAAATGTATCGATAAGTGCAACAAAACCTATATACAAAAATACCTACAATTTGCACTTATCAACGCCAATCTCTTCTTCAACTCTACAAAACTTTCCTCGCATTGGACATCCCACACAAAAGCTTTACTCTTACAAGTCAATCGAGTCAACAGAAGTTCCAACTTAGAAAATCCTTCAATGAACCTTCGGTAATATCCAGCAAATCCCAATAAACTTTTGATCTCATTAGCCGACTTTGGAGTTTCCCATTGCAACATAACATCTATCTTAGAAGGATCCACAACAATACCACTACCTGAAATCACATGACCAAGAAAGTTGACTTCCTTCAACCAAAATTCACACTTGGACAACTTCGCATACAACTTCTTATCCTTCAAAACTTCTAATATTGTTCTCAAATGTTCTGCATGCTCTTCTTCTGACTTGGAATAAATCCGAATATCATCAATAAACACAACCACAAAATGATCCAGATAAGTATGAAAAATACGATTCATGTACTCCATGAATACTCCTGGCGCATTATTCACCCCGAATGGCATCACCGAATACTCGTAATGTCCATACCATGTTTTGAACTTCTGAATATCCTCATCTTTCGCCTTAATCTGATGATAGCCCGATCTTATATCGATCTTGCTAAACAAACGAGCACCTACTAACTGATCCATCAAATCATCTATTCTTGGTAACAGATACTTGTTCTTAATTGTCACCTTGTTCAACTGTCTATAATCTACACAAAGCATCATACTTCCATCTTTCTTCTTAACCAACAGAACCGGAGCTCCCCGCGACGATACACTTGGTCTTACAAACTTCTTCTCAAGCAACTCTTCCAAATACTTCTTTAATTCAGCCAACTCAGAGGCGGACATCATGTATGGTGACATAGAAATAGGTCTAGTACCAGGTACAAGATCAATTGCAAACTCAACTTCTCTCTCTAGCGGTACGTCAGGAATTTCATCAGGGAAAACTTCAGGAAATTCATTCACCACTTACGACTCTTCAATCTTAGCTTTACTCTCCATAGATAAGGACACCATCAACGAAAACATACGGGCTTCTTCTTTCATCAATTTCAGCAACTTTTTAAACGACAACAACCCAACTTCTTCCTCTTCTGGAGTAGAAAACATCGCTGACTTACGATAACAATTAGTATGAACATAATTATACTTTAACCAGATCATACCTAGGATTACGTCCATCCCAGTCAACGGAAAACATACCAAATCAACATCAAAGTCTCTATCAAAGATAGACAATGGTCACCTCGAACACACTAGAGAAGTAGTCACCAATCCCTTAGCCATAATCTCGACGACCATTTCTCCTTTCATAGCAGACAACTCAAGACCTAATCTCTTAACAGATTCAGCAGCAATAAAACAATGGGTAGCATTTGTATCTATAATAGTAATTAAAGGAATACTATTAATGAAACATCTACCTCTGACGAGCGTGTCCTCATTAGCCGTCTGAGTCTCCGCTAAAGCGAACACTTTTCTCCAGACTTTACTTTCTTTGGCTTCTGGTACTAGCTACCAATGTTCCCTTCTTCACCACAGTTAAAACATATCATTTCTTTATGCGTGCAATCAGATATTGCATGCCTAGCCTTTCCACAACGGAAACAACACTTCAACTTGACAGTACACACATTGCTTTGTGTCAAACTTGCCCACACTTGAAACAAAGAATACCAGTGGGAGCATCTCCCCCACTAGTTCTCTGACCATTACCAGCTGGAGTATCATAAGGCTTGCCACGGTTCTGCTGATTCTTGCATCTCCTATCAGTAACAATCTTGTAGTGAGCATTATTATCTTCTTCGAAGATTCTGCAACTATCAACTAGGTCAGCAAAAACAAGAATCTTATGATACCCTACATCCTTCTTAATCTCGAAGTGCAATTTGTTCTCAAACTTGATGCACTCTGAGAATTCAGCAGTCACCGCATCATGGTGCGTATAAAACTTCGACAACTCTGTAAACTTTGCAGCATAATCAGTCACTTATATATTTCCCTGTTTCAGCGCAATGATTTCAATCTACTTCTTGCCAAGCACATCTTTAGGATAATACTTCCTCGGAAACTCTCTACGACATACATCCCAAGTGATCTCCTCACCTGCATCTTCCAACCTTTCATGAGTTTCCAACCACCAATCATCAGCCTCAACTGCCAACATGTGAGCTCCATAATGAACCTTCTGTGCTGGAGTGCAATCCATCACACGGAAGATTCTCTTAATTTTCTTCAACCAATCCAATGTTGCATCAAGGTCATACTTGTCTTTGAAGGTAGGCGGATTCTCTCTCTAAAAAGTAGCCAAAGTACGAGACTCATCATTTCCGCCAATGTTCGCTATGTTCTGCACAGCTTGAGCCATTGCTTCCATTGCAACATCAATTGCAGTATCGTTTCTACCATCCATCTCGAATTAACACTACAACCCAATAAAAGTTAGAACCACTTAAAATAATACTTCATTGTTAAACAAACTACAACTCGACAACTTGATCGGACAAATTGACCTGCTCTGATACCACTAATGTAACGCCCCATTTCTACCCGACTTCATAATTAAATCAGAGTTATAAAATTCTCCAAAAACATGGGATATCACATTTTTCAACTTTAAAACCAAACAACATAAACTTCATTAATGTAAATGCTTCAAAACTACGCAGCGGATTCATCTAATTTCAACTTTAAAACAACATCATTTGTTTTCAACATCAAGCTACTTCAACATGGTTTTAAAAAAAACAACTCAAAACAGAATCTTCAAAAATGTACAACTTAAAAATCCATCGACTAAAATATAATTCAACATAAAATACAAGACATGCGTTCATCCCCCCGAAGTGCTACGTATCAGAGCGACAAACACCAACTCAAAGCTACTACGTACACGACTCTGGATTACCTGCACGTTACCAATATAAGGGAAACATTCAAATAGAAGGGGTGAGATATCGAACAATATAAACAAGAGTATGATAATCAATATGCAAACAAGAAATCATACAATCACACCACTTCACACAACAAGCAACATCAACATACAACTTTAATCAACAACGATTAAAAACACGTACATAATGCGACTCAACTTATGTATATGCATGTGGTACCATTTGGAGTAAAACTCCCAACTTAAAATCTTGCCAATTTATCGAAGCAACAACAACATATTTGCCAATCCAGGCCAACTTGATTTGAGCATTTGCTCCCACTTGAAAATATGAAAATGTATGCAACTTATGAATGGCATACAACAACAACGTAAACAATAACTTAACAATGCAACAACATATACCAACATTGGTCAATTGACCTGTAACTTAATATTTCCCAAGATCGGGACAAGACAACTTATATTAACTTTTTACGAGTACAACACGTAAAACCAACTAATTACGACTTAATTAATTAAATTTCCAAATTAATTATTTTAGTCCTCAACGCTACTAAAATCAACTTATTTTATCTCTAATTAATTTCTAAAATCAACTTAGTTCGACTCGGACGCAAAAATAGGACGAATCTCCAAACTTGCATTTTCTGCACACAACTCTGCTCATACGCGTATAGACTTGTTGTTACGTGTAAAACTCTTCTTCTTACGCCCCTATTATGCGTAAATGTTGCCATTACGCATAATGCATACACTCCTTACATGTGGCTTATGTAAATGACCAGAGGGCAGTGCCACAACCCTTTCCTAACGCGTAATGCCCAACGTAACAGTCATCTGTTACGCGTAAGGTCTCCCATGTTACGCGTAATACTAGATCTACAACGTGATTTCTAGTTTTTCACACCAGTCCCACTTCTGCTATGAAATTCACCAATTCAACACTCAATTAAAGCCTAATTGGGTTTCTACAATGATTTTAGACCTGTAATCTTTTGTATATCCATCATCTAATAATACTACATTCGATTACGAGTCCTAAATCTCATCTATACACAAATTTCCTACAACAAAACCATTCCAGCAACAACAACAATTACAACAACATAAACAAATCAAAGCATATTTTTCATGAAAGATCCATACGAAAATCAACAATGACATATCATACAAGATCACAACAACAATCATACGAAATACCCAGTCTACATACAAATTATCCTAATCCCGGTTATAGAATTCGAACCCCACCCTTACCTTGGATTGAAGGCAACTCGAATTCACAGTAAAAATTCTCTACGAAAATCCAATCCTAGTCTCCTTGTTCTTCCTCAAGACTTGTTCTTTCACCAAATTCGGATTAATCCTTCTAATTCGGTTTTCAACTTAATAATACTATAATTTTACTGATTAACCAAATTAATAATGGGCCTAAAATAGCACACCCCTTTCCCATCTTTACTACTCTCATAGCATAATTAATCTCACTTACTAATATTATTTCATTAATAATTCTATTATTAATTCAGATTAATTAACTCGACCAACTCAAACACGACTTATCCATCAACTTAATACCAACTTAAACAACTTAACGACATACTCGACAAAACAACACCTAACAACAATTAATCGGGGAAAAATACACGATAACATTTAATTAAATTAATTAATTAAATGTGGGCGTTACACAGGACACCCATCTTGTGATGGGAAGGTCCAAGCCGCGGGATCAAGAATCCGATCGTGTTCCTCGCCCTCGCTACCCCGCAGACGTAAAACCTGCAACCTCGTCGATTCCCTAAACCGACGAGTCCAAGGAGTCGAAAAATAAAAGTTCAAAAGAAAAATAAATGTAGCAATACAAAAGAGTAAACCTCCTCGATAGTCTCGTCGAACTCAACCTCTTTGTCTTTAAGTTTTTTATTCTCGTCCACCAGGCCACCCTACTCGAGCCTAACCTTCCCCAGCTTGATCATTAACCCCTCATGAAGCCTGTGACGCTCCTTGTAATCAAAGAGGTCATTTTTTAGCTTTTCCTTCTTGATCCTCGCCGACTTCAACTTCGCTTTAACAACCTCCAACTCAAATAGGGGGCAAGTGTTGCCGGACAAGACCAAGGTCGTCTCCATAAGCCTTATCACCACAACAATGTCTTGGGACAAATTTGCCTGTCTGGTCACCTTGTCCATACTCATGATCGCTTTGGCCTCTGCATCGGACACTCCTACAGAGTATTCCCCACTGAAAAGCTCCCTTTGAAGGTAGCAAAAGGGTAGGAGGTACGTCCCTTGGCTCTCGGGCAGGCCCACGCCCACGACAACACCAACCGACGAGCTTTTAGCACACTAGCATTTCGCAGGAGGAGACAGGTGTTCGGATGGCGGGATGATAGGCGTCCCTACGATAAGAGGAGAACAAGGAGAAGGAATACGAGTCCCCAAACCACCGTCCGCATCCTTAGCGACCACTTGGAATACACAACCCTTTGTGGCCTTTTCCGAACCTTTCTTTGCGTGCTTGTTCGACAGCTTCAAGACAGGTCTGTCTTGCCGGCCCATACAAAGGGATGGGGTAAAACTATGGACATAAGCCACTAGTTTTTTATTGGTACCCATTTCCTCGGACTCCATATTCTTTAGCTTCACAAAGAACTGATCCATGTCACAGTTGAAATGAGCCTGCTGCCACTCAAGCGGGATGGTCAAAACAAGACGCTATTCGCCTTAGGCATCTTGTTACTCGGCGTATATATTGTACAAAGCCCGCACAGTGAGGGGTTTCACCGTGTACCACATGTCTTCGAAATTCCGGACAGAATCAACGTAAGTCTTAAACATCCTTTTTGGCTGCTTAAACGAAACCCAACTTTGTCGCTCGTTCACGCTCGACCGTTGCAAATGGAAACCCCAAAAGAGAGAGGCAGTGTGTAGCCGATTTCGAGGTATTGGCACACCAGTTCGAACGCCCGAACGAACGCGGTAGCATTTGGATGTATCTGGGAGGGGGCCAAGTCGAGCCATCTGAAGACGCCCGCCTGGAATCTAGTGAAAGGAAGACGGGCCCCGCCTTTCTAAATGCAAATTCATACATAGGAAAATGCGTCCAAACAAATTCGTTGCTCGGGGAAGGGAGCGTAGCATTCCCAGTTCTGAGCGGCCCCGTCAGATCCTCCACGATGGTATGGGTGTTACAAGAGTCAAGCACGAATCAAGATCCTGTTTCTAGTGGATTTTCCCTCACCCACGACAAGTCGGGCTCCCCGGGAACAATGAACCTGCCATTGCCCACATCACGCTCCTCTGGCCCTAGTTCGTTTATCTCTTCCTCATCTACTTTTATGTTGATGTCATCTATGGGAATATCCTCGACTCTTCCTTGCGGGTCTGCATTACCTGAAAAGTAGAGGAAACTGGTGAATTTGACGTCGCATCAAAACCATCCTTCCATCGCAGTTCAAGTGAAAGGGAGAGGACCTGAGTCAGGGAAAGAAACGCCCGACACATTCATACAAAGGTCATAAGAATGCCTGAGACATTCATTAAAGATTTATAAAGGCCCGAGACATTCATAGACGATTCATGAATGCCCGAGACATTCATCAAAAATGCATGAGGATGCCCGAGACATTCATCAAACAATCATTAGAATGCCCGGGACATTCATCGAAAATGCATACGGTGCCCTGCGCACTCATCAAAATTCCCTCAATCAGCACCCAAGGAGGGTCATCCTCGACGATTCTTAGGGAATTTCCACCAGCAAATTCGTATTAATACGTCGAGGAGGGGCCTCCTTGGTTACTCCGGTGGAATAAAACACCAGGAAAAATGCAAATTAAATCTACCATTACCAAAAAGAGAGGAAACTTACTTGACATATTCGTCGGCGGGAAAAGCTGTGGTTGCTGTGACAGCAGAAAAGCATTGTCCGGCGAAGGTTTAAGGACGTCCGATGATCTTCTGAGGAGGCTTAGAAAGTGAAAAGAGAGAAGTGGGGGGAAGCCCACACCTCCAACCCTTTTATCGGCCTCCTTACGGGAAGGCGCGCCTAGACATCATTGCCTAGGCTTCCTAGACCCCCATAGGCAGTCATATGCATTTAATACACTGTCACACGTAAAAAGAAGAGACTGGCATTAAATACCATAATGACGAGAAATGAAGAGACAGATATGTCACCCTTGGGAACTCCAAAGACCATTAAACTATGATTTTCAAAATGTCGGGCACATCCCTCCTCGACATCGTAAAAACGCAAAAGAAGCCTTATGCACGACTACCCCCGAGCATGCAATCCTCCTCGACAAACTAAAGCTCCAATGGAGACCCTACCCACACCGTCTTTAATAACCTCCAATGGACACGGGAAAATGTCCTCGACATCCATCAATCTTATTACCAACAAACCACCTGCCCAACCATGCTTATCCTTAAGTCATCACTACGCACCGGATTTGCAACTTGGGGACTCCTGTTTTGGACTGGGCCAATGCAATATATGTCGGGAAGAGGCCCAGTTCATCGGGAATGGGCCCATGGCCCAATACATAGGGATGTGAGGATAGTGTTTCCCCCACGTGTTGCACTCAGTCTACTGCCTCTGTCATTTTCTCCTAATATTGTGGAGCAGTTGGACCAAGGGCAATACCATGTACTAGGTCTTATATGATCATACACATTCCTTGGCAGTTCCTCCTTGAGCCTAGTTAATCCAGCCCATGAGGGAATCTCTACCCAGCATTGAGGGCACATTATAATACCATCTTTCATTATAGGGTCAGGTATTCTATTCTACTTTTGACTACTTTCTGTACTTGCACTCCACAACTCTTTCTCACTTTGACATCGAAGTACCTTGCATGTACACCCCTCCATTTCTCCACCGTAGTTGTTCATCACTAGAAGGTTTCTACTGATCAGGTCAGATCAATATTAATATTATTTATCTCATTGTGTCCAACACACCTACTTCTTGTTAATCAATACCACACCCCTCAATATAAATTCTATTATTATAGGTACACTACCCATACCCTAGGCTCCCCTACTACCTCAACAATTCAAAACACATACAATATAATTAAATTATTCTACAAAATTAGATAATTCAAATTGGGTGTGTCATACCCTAAATTTTGACCAGAACTTTTCGTTTTTTGATCATTTGAGGCATTTTTTGTCGTAGTATCAATATTCAGTCGTTTTCGCATTTTTTTGTCCATCTTCATAATCATGCACTCTTTAATTCAATTTCACCTTAATCCAATTTTTATTTGTATCTTAGATTTTGTTTCGTTTTAGAATTAGATTTTTGTCTCATCTCATAATTTAACTATTTATTATTTTATTTTCTATTTAGATAGTCATCTTAGATTGTTTAGAAATAATTTAAGTTTAAATTTGATTTAAGTTGTTCTAATCCAACTTATTATTATTATTATTTATAATAATTAATTATGTTTAGTTCAATTTTAATTTCTTATTTAGTTCAATTTAGATAGTATAATTTTAAATTATTTCTTGATTTATATTTAGTTTATATCCTTTTTTCCTTGCTCTAGTTGATTTAATTATTATTATTAAATAACATTTCTTGATTGTTATTTTAAGTAAATTCAGAAAAAAGAAAAGAAAGTTTGTTTTTTGTCTCACTCAACTGCATTGGCCCCACAATTCCCTACTGCTATGCAGATTGCGCCATCTACACTAGAGGCAACACACCACGCCTCCTACAAGCAACAATAACCAAGAATTCTGCATCAATCCAGCCTGCACTTGTTTCATAAAATTAGAAAAAATCAGACCTGCATCAGAAGATACAGGCAGAAACCATAGCCTAAAAAAAAGCTTTATAATGATATTCAACCAAAAAACAACTGAGGGAGTCAAAACTCAACGGGTTCAATTCATTTGAAACCAATTAAAAAAATTCAGTTTGAAAGGGAACCTAATGGTTTTGACTATAAAAAAGAAGAAGGGGGGGGGGAAGAAAAGAGGGGGGGTCTGGGTGATTATTCTGAACTCTCCCAACACCTGCCAATTGTTTCACGAATCACCACACTCGTTACCTTCTCCAATACCTAAACACAAACCCCAAGCTTCACAACCCATTGCCACCATCTCCGACGAACCTCCCCCCACGCTGCAACCTAAACCCTTTCATATCACTCATCACCGACACGGAACCAGATACCACCACCAAAACAAACCCAACCATAAACAGAGCCACGCCACCTACTGAACCTCTCCGCCATCGATCCAGCACTATCACCACCGCAAAACCAGATGAAGGAACCCCCACCCAAAAACCGCAGAAACGTTAGAACACCAAAACACTGAACCTTCACCGCCAACCATCAAATCGTCATCCCGCAACAACCATATAGAAGAGAAAAAGAAGAAGTCTAAGCTCAAAGTTGAAAGGTTTCATCGTATATACCTTCATCCCCAACGGATAACCTACATTAGGTAAATCTCAAAAGCTTTGACCATGTTTTGTTTTCATTTGAATTTGATTGATGATAAACCGCTGAAGTTATCTTTGCATTCATTTTGATTAGCCATCTTCCATGCTTGTTGATTTTCGTTTCGCTTCTGTAAGGCTTAATTTTGAAAATGGTTTCTTTTATTTTGATTTTTGGTGTTGATGAAATCTGCTAATCCTATTGAGTTTGTTTCGTTTTCCTTGAGAAAAACTGACCAAGCATTCAGACATAAGATGGAAAAAGGTTGATGAAGGCTCCTGAGACTTTCCTTTTCTACTAGATTGATGTGAATAGGGGTTTTGATTAGCACCGTTACCTCACTTTTTCTATATAAATTTAATATTGGAACAAGTATTGATGTTGTTTCCAGACACGTGCGCCTTGCCACAAGCTATTTGGATAGCGTCTTTATTTCTCCCCGAGGCACATATTTTTCTGTTTCTAGCCTTGTTTGTTTGTTTAAGTGTTGTTTAATTAATGCAAAAGCATTTACTAAGCAGGAGTATAGTGGCTAGGTTTATCTAGGAGGTACTTTTTTTTGTCTTTTTTTTTTCTCAGTGCAGATCCATAGAGCTGGGTTGGTATGTCATCAATTTTTCTTTGGTTATGGCATCCTCTTACCAAAAATACACCCATGGCTCTATTCGTTTTTTTATATAAAGATTTTTTCTCAAGCCAAGGTCTTAAAATAAAAGCCATAAATAAGATTTTCATATAAAATAGTTTTCTATATAAATGTCCTTTATTTATTTAGTAGAAACTTAAAAATAAATGATGATTAATTTATTTTCTTGTTAAAATTTACAATAGAATTCATGTTAGAATTTGGATTGATATTTTTAATTTAGTGTCCTTTTTATGGTTGTGTGAAGGATTGATCTAGCCAGTTTACTATGTTCATTTTATTGGTTGAAGTGGTGTCCATTTGATTATATGTCCTCACTTGCTATTTGGTTGTATGTTGATAATATGATATGCTTAGACTTGTATGATTTATCCTCGTACTATGACCATAAAATGATAAGATACAATATGACGCGCTCACCATATTAACTTTAATTTTCAAAATAATTTAATTTCTCGGTCCAACGCCAAGTAAACTCATTCGTCTACATTTGCACACACGTAAGTCGGTCACTTGTGATCGCCGTCTGCACGACATTACGCGTCTAATAAATTAACGTAAGAACTAAACTCAGGAATCTAGCATTCCTCGGGTTTTTTGAATTGAATTACTGTTGGGGCTAGCCCCCAATTTGTAATTCCTTCGCTCTTTCGTTTTTTCAGAGCAATCACGCATTAATTCAAATCAAATAACGAGTAACTGAACTCTGGAGTCTAGCACTCCGCACGTTCTTGAATTAAATCACTCCTGGGCTAGCCCCACACGATGTGGTTTATTCATCCTCTCATTTCTAAAACGCGGAAACCTTTAAATAAATTATACGAAGAACTGAACTCAGGAATCTAGAATTCCTCGGGTGCTTGAACTGAATTACTGTTGGGGCTAGCCCCTGATTTGTAATTCATTCACTCTTTCGTATTCAAAATAATTCAACAATCTTAAAAGGATTAGACATGATTCATCTCCATAGGAAAGATATTATCTTCTATCCCCACAAACACAAACAAAAATCTTTCAAACAATTATTCTCAAAGGAAGAATGTGGCATTGCTTGTCGATCCTCATATCCAAGTTTAAAGCTTCTTCCGATTTTTATCTATTCTCAAAGGAAGAATGTGACATTTCTTGTCGATACTCATATCCAAGTTTAAAGCTTCTTTTGATTTTTATTTATTCTCAAAGAAAGAATGTGGCATTACTTGTCGATCCTCGTATCCAAGTTTAAAGCTTCTTTCGATTTCTCTTCCTCAAATGTTTGTGGTGGAATAGGCGAGATACCTCCCTTAAGGATGACGACTTGTCTCTTTCTTTTTAAAATACAACTTAAAACTTACCAACCAATACAAACTATTTTCCATAATTAATCAGCGAGTAACTGAACTCCAGAGTCTAGCACCCCGCACGTTCTTGAATGTAATCACTCCTAGGCTAGCCTCATGCGTTGTGGTTCATCCGCCCTCTCGTTTAAAACACTTTAATAAATATCAAACATCTTTTTCAAAATGAACATTGTGTAAATCTTTCTATCTCGCAGACAAGCTAGCGCTTCAACCTCCACTGCGAGTAAAAGCCAACGCTTAGCTGTAGAAAGCATTTCAAACAATCGTTCAATTAAAAAACACAAACCGTAGTTGCACGAACTACGAAGCTCTGACTTTCCCATTGCACAAGAGAATACGTAGGCACGGGGATTTTAATCCTCCGCGAGCACAATAATAAAAAACTTAACCTTTCCCCCATAACAAATAATAATTTTCTTTTCCCTTTAATAAGCAACCTTGGTAACTTTAATCATTAAAAGAAGACAATAATATAAATCAGCATTTAAGCGCAAATTAAACTAAGAGGTTCCCGTTGAGTACAACGGACGTGAGGGGTGCTTAACACCTTCCCTTTGCGTAACTGACTCCCGAACTTATATTAGTGGTTTCGTTGACCATTTCTTGTCCTATTTAGGTTGTATCTATATCTCCTTTTTCTTTAGTTAGAATAAATAGAATTAGGTGGCGACTCTGTTGTTTGTTTTAGGATCGTTTTTTTCGAGGTACGACAGCTGGTGACTCTGCTGGGGATAAAAAATGCTTTATGCATAAGAGAGTCGAGCCTAACTTAGGATAGTTTGCGTATGTTTGCTGACTTGTCTTGATTGTCTCCTTTATTTACTATTGTTATTTTTTTATTGCTTTCTTCTTTATTATAATGCTCATTATTTTTGCCTGTTGGATCTCGGGACATCACGGGTGAAGCTTTATACTTGAGTTTTGAAAAAGAAGGGGGAACACCTAAGTTAGAATTGGTAGTTATTAGTGTTAGTCTCAAAGGACTCGCTCCTTGCCAGCCTAACATGAATGCTCCCCCAGATAGTTAGACTTTTCGTAGATCTTGTCACAACACAGCTAGCCTGTCGCCTGACCTGATTCACGAAAGGGCTGTGATTCTGGGACCCCATATAACCTGTTTCAGTTTTGGTAGTTGTGTAATGTTAGGCTTCGAGGGCTCTCCCCTTTGTCGGCCTAGCATGAGAGCTCCACTCAGAGTAGACCTTATCGTCATTATCGTCACAATGCAGCTAGCCTACGGCGGGGCGTTAGTACGATAAACGTCTGTGACTTTGAGTATCCTTATACCATTACCATAGAAGCTATCCTGTGAATGGGCTTTATGGGTAAAGAATTTAGAACTCTCCACTTAAGGCTTACCAGTTAGGAGATTCCGAGTTACCTGTACCTTGGATCCAACATCTTGCCTTCATGCTGGAACTGTTTATGTGTGTGATCCTGAACATTTTGAGCTTTGCATTCATTCGCATATCATTTGCATTTGCATTGCATATCATCCCCCAAAAATCCAACTCACACATGTCTTATTCTACATCAGTCAACTATACTCGACCAGTCACCAGAGAAAGATGGACCAGCTTAAGCAGGAAAACAGAGAGCTTAGAGATGAAGTCACTACTTTGAGAAACCGTATGGGAATATTCTCGACTACAATGAAGACTTTAGTAGACAACCTTATGCAGGAGAATAATGAACTCCAAGAAGAGATTCACAGCTTGAAAGTTGGCAAGGGACAACTGATTTCTTTGATTAAAGATCTGGTCATTTGTCAGCGTCGGTCAAATTCTACTTCTACTCGTCAGCGACGTCTGAATCAGCAGAGGTCTCCAAACAGTTCTGAAGGAGAGACCCACCAGTTTGACCCAATCCCAATGACTTACAGTCAATTGTGGTCTTATTTTGCCCGAAACTCAATAATGACACCCAGGAAGACCAGAGCCTTGAGGTCTTTCCCTCATTGGTTCAATCCAAATACCAGTTGTGAATTTCATGGTGGAGTACTAGGGCATCCGATTGAAGAATGAAAAGTTTTCCAGGAAAAGGTTCAAGAGATGATCGACTACGGGGTGTTGTCCTTCAATGGAGGAATCCCGTCTATGGATGGAGTGCCTTTGTGCTGATAAAAACTCAATAGAGTCATGTCCAAGTCAATCTGTTGCTGGAGCGTAGGACAAGTTCCTCGATGCACATGATCGTTCGATACTTTGAAGTTTATCTTCTCAGATGATTAGCTCGTTCACTACTTTTCATATGTATTTTTCTTTGTTAATGCATTTGTTTGTGGCATGTAAGAACTTATTTTGAATGATTAATGCAATGAATATGTTTGTCCTGAAGTAATCCATTCGTATTCACTCATAATACTTTTTCTAATTTTATAATGCCAACATTATCCCATCTCTTGCCTAGGCAGAGAATTGGAGGGAGGATGACGAAATTAAAACACAAATTCTCTAGTTGAATGCTTTTGAACAAAACCCTACTGACGATGTACAGACATTGTTTCGAATCCCCAAACACTGGAGAAATAAGGAGTTAGTCAACCACTTCGAACCTAGAAGTAGGAGTTTCTTTTGGATAATTCAAAACTCTCACGCTTAACCTGGGGCAGGGTAGTGTTCAGTTAATCTGGTTACACATTCAAATCACAAGATGAAACATCCCGTCAAGGAATCCATTACAATCAATGACTTGACAGTCACAATTTTCAGCTTTCCAATGAAAAAAAGAGAAAATAAAAAAAGGGAGAAAAAAGAAAAAGAGAATCCCGCTAAGTCCAACACTTAAAGAGAGGCTTAGGGACCAAATAGAATAAATCAATCAAAAGAAGTCCTCAAATCCATAAGATTTAGTGACCACCATATCAAAGTCAAAGGGGTCACTGATATCCATAGGGGACAAATAAGATGACTTTCATTTCAAGCGGACCTTGGAGCATCATCTCTATGCTATCAAGACAAATGTATGTGTCAATTTAGCTGGACCTAGGATTGGAGAACATCACGGAGAATGGGTGGGCACCAAATAAACTTTTAGCCTTTATCCTTTGTTTCTAAGAACCGTGAACCAAACCACATTACAACCCTCAAAAGTCCTAATTGAAGTAGGGTTTATTTCGAAAGCATACTCGATGAGATAGTGTTTCCTGACTCCTATGAGTTATGCTCAAAATTTGTGTTGGCTTTATTAAAAAAATGAATATCACATCCTAGCTAGTGATTCAATCACAGGCTATTGTAAATATCTTAAAAAAAAACAATAAAAAAAAACTTCGAGACAAACATGTGTGTTGCATTAGCAGTCTCAATATTAATATTTTGCTTGTTAGCATTTGCTTGATATCATAGAAGCCTATGTATGAGTACCAATGATGAGCTTAATCTCTTGATATTTGAAAATCTGATGAGTAATTGAACAACCATTTCGGAGAATGATCATCCCCAGAGGCATGTTGCTTGAAGACTTTGCCAGACAGGGGCCTGTTGCTTGAAGACTTTGCCAGACAGGGGCAGTTTGCTTGAAGACTTTGCTAGACAGGGGCAAGTTGTTTCCCCAATTTATTACTTACATCCCCAAAAGGTTAAGTATTGAAGACTCGTTTGTGCCAAATACAGTTAATCTGAGGCAGTTACGTCGAGATTCGACAAAATCTCTCCAAGATTTTGAGGTAACTGAGGCATTTTGAATGCCAAGTCTTCTATAAAATCCTCTTGAGATGACCTCTCCTTACGAACCATTTTGTAGGTGCATGACCATGTGTTTCCCTAAGCAAGACGCTCTTGTGATCTACCTTTCAAGTATCTCCAGATAACGGGGTCCTTACGCCAAGTTGTTATGATATGTTAGGTGCATGCCTCAGTATTTTTGGTGAATTCCTTTTACTACTTAGTGCTTCCAGTGAGATGCTAAGTCTAGTATCCTCGATTGAGCCTTGATTCAAGCTTCTCCAGCTGAACGTAATTTTCTTCCCCAACGGAGTACAAATTTTACTTCATCCTAAGCAAACATAGTTTGTATGTTTATTCCTTTCTGATGGACATTGAAGTTAGGAGGTTTGCTTGAGTTTATTTCCCGATCGAAGTATCTTCCTCTCCTCAAAGAGATTTGAGCTTTGTAGTAGGACTTTATTCCATGAATGGCTCTCTACCCTATCTTCAGTGATTGCGTACACTTTAACGAGATTGGTCGAGTATCTGTTTGTTGTGATGTTTATTTCGTCACCAGTATATCTCTTGTGTTTGTTTTGTCTGTTTGTCAGCATAAACATAACGCATATACATACATGTACATCATAATTGAATTCATATTCATATTTATATTGCATTCATGATGCATACTTCATCCACCTTGGTCGTGTTTATTCCCCAAGTAATGTGTCTCTCTCCAAATAGAGTTGGCAGCCTTAGGCAGAAAATGTACATTCTTTCTAATTCCCCACTGAGATTCTACCCTCGTGGAAGATTTTTGCTTTAGTTCTCCTTTCCACACTTGGATAGGATAAATACCCAGTTGAGTTCATTCCATATGGATTAGTGTCTTGCTTGATAGTTTCTCTCTAGCTCATTCCTGGATTGAATTTGGTCTTTGGCGATTTTTGACGTTTGAATTTCCTGATGGAAAATGCATTTATTTTGCACCCTTGAATACTTAGTCTCCCAGAAGGAATTTATCGAAGGCTTCCATTGAAGACAAACTTTATTTTCCAACAGTGTTGTTGCAACATTCTCTTGGAATACTTACACCTGACAACAAGTGGCAGTCTCTTTTCGAGCAGTTTGTTCATCCCTAGCAAGGTCTTTGTTCTATCAAATGGCATCTCCCCTATTCGGTGGAGAAGTTTGATATGAATCTCTTTATTTTTCGGCAAATGACATTTCATCCAGACAAGGTGAGAAGTTTGTCATGATTTTTCAATTTCCAGCAAATGGCATCTCTCCCAGACAAGGTGAGAAGTTTGTTGTGATTTTTCAATTTCCAACAAATGGCATCTCTCCCAGAAAAGGTGAGAAGTTTGTTGTGAATTTTCCAATTTCCGTCAAATGGAATCTCTTCCAGACAAGTTGAGAAGTTTGAGCGTGAAATTATTCTTCATCATATTGCTGTCTCTTTCAGAAGAAGGGAAGTATGGTGAAAGTTCTATCAAATGGCATCTCTCCAATACACGTTGCGAAGTTTGATATGAATCTCTTATATTTTTCCAACAAATGGCATCTCATCCAGACAAGTTGAGAAGTTTGTTGTGAAATTTCCATTTTCCAACAAATGGCATCTCATCCAGACAAGTTGAGAAGTTTGTTTGTGAAATTTCCATTTTCCGTCAAATGGCATCTCATCCAGACAAGGTGAGAAATTTGTCATGATTTTTCAATTTCCAGCAAATGGCATCTCTCCCAGACAAGGTGAGAAGTTTGTTGTGATTTTTCAATTTCCAGCAAATGGCATCTCTCCCAGACAAGGTGAGAAGTTTGTTGTGAATTTTCCAATTTCCGTCAAATGGCATCTCTTCCAGACAAGTTGAGAAGTTTGAGCGTGAAATTGTTCTTCATCATATGGCTGTCTCTTTAAGAAGAAAGGAAGTATGGTTAAAGTTCTATCAAATGGCATCTCTCCAATACATGTTGAGAAGTTTGATATGAATCTCTTATATTTTTCCAACAAATGGCATCTCATCCAGACAAGTTGAGAAGTTTGTTGTGAAATTTCCATTTTCCAACAAATGGCATCTCATCCAGACAAGTTGAGAAGTTTGTTGTGAAATTTCCATTTTTTGTCAAATGGCTATCTCCTCCAGACAAGTTGAGAAGTTGGTGCATGAAGTTGTTTCTCCATCATATGGCTGTCTCTTTCAGAAGAAGGGAAGTATGGTGAGAGTTCTATACAATGACATTCTTAGTTAAATCTCGGCAGAAGATTTGACAACAGGTGTATCCTCAGTTAATCCTCGGCAGTAGGAATTTCATAGTATACCTCGGCAGAAGGCATCTCATTTTTAGATTCTCTGGCAAGTCTCAGCAGAAGATTTCCAGTCTACCTCGGCAGAAGGTATTTATTTATGTTTTATGATATCGACAATGGCATCCTTAGTTAAATCACGACAGAGGATTTGGCAACAGGTGTATCCTCAGTTAATCCTCGGCAGTAGGAATTTCTAGGATACCTCGGCAGAAGGTATTTCATTCTTATTTTCTGGCAAGTCTCGGCAGAAGATTTCCAGTATACCTCGGCAGAAGGTATTTCTTTCTTAGATTCTATGGTAATCTCGGCAGTAGATCTCCAGTAGACTTCAACAAGATTTGTTTTTCTTTCCAAGATCTCAGTAGTAGATTTTTGGTTCATTTTGATACCTCGGCAGAAGGTATTTATTTCTTAGATTCTCTGGTAATCTCGGCAGTAGATCTCCAGCAGACTTCAACAGAATTTGTTTTCTTTCCAAGATCTCGAAAGTAGATTTTTGGTTTATTTTGATACCTCGGCAGAAGGTATTTCTTTCTTAGATTCTCTAGTAATCTCGGCAGTAGATCTCCAGCAGACTTCAACAGATTGTTTTCTCTCCAGGATCTCGACAGTAGATTTCTGATTCGTTCTGTTATCTCGACAGAAGGTATTTCCAAATGAGGTTTTAAATCTCGGCAGTAGATTCCTCAAAGTGGAATTTTGTTCAAAGATTTCGAGTCACCTTAGGACTTGTAGATAGTTGTCGTCTAGCTTCGCTCAAGATAATTTCCTCGTGTGGATTGTACTCCGATCATGTGTGTCTAATCCCCAGTAGTGTCAATTTCCTTCCCAGCAGCGTTACAGCCTTTTGTCTTGCATTTTGCATTGCACATCATATCATTTCATCTGCATTTTCGGTCAAATTTTAGGTATTCTGATATTTAATCCTCTTCCACCTTGAATGTCCAAAACAAATCGTTGTTACTCGTACATTCAGGTTCATGATGATTAAATAGGGGCAGTTGTCATACCCTAAATTTTGACCAGAACTTTTCATTTTTTGATCATTTGAGGCATTTTTTGTCGTAGTATCAATAATCAGTCGTTTTCGTATTTTTTAGTCCATCTTCATAATCATGCACTCTTTAATTCAGTTTCACCTTAATCCAATTTTTATTTGTATCTTAGATTTTGTTTCGTTTTAGAATTAGATTTTTGTCTCATCTCATAATTTAACTATTTATTATTTTATTTTCTATTTAGATAGTCATCTTAGATTGTTTAGAAATAATTTAAGTTTAAATTTGATTTAAGTTGTTCTAATCCAACTTATTATTATTTTTTATAATAATTAATTATGTTTAGTTCAATTTTAATTTCTTATTTAGTTCAATTTAGATAGTATAATTTTAAATTATTTCTTGATTTATATTTAGTTTATATCCTTTTTTTCCTTGCTCTAATTGATTTAATTATTATTATTAAATAACATTTATTGATTGTTATTTTAAGTAAATTCAGAAAAAAGAAAAGAAAGTTTGTTTTTTGTCTTAGTCAACTGCATTGGCCCCACACGTTCCCTACTACTATGCAGACTGCGCCATCTACACTAGAGGCAACATGCCACGCCTCCTACAAGCAACAATAACCAAGAATTCTGCATCAATCCAGCCTGCACTTATTTCATAAAATTAGAAAAAATCAGACCTGCATCAGAAGATACAGGCAGAAACCATAGCCTAAAAAAAAGCTTCATAAAGATATTCAACCAAAAAACACCTGAGGGAGTCAAAACACAACGGGTTCAATTCATTTGAAACCAATTAAAAAAATTCAGTTTGAAAGGGAACCTAATGGTTTTAACTATAAAAAAGAAGAAGGAGGGAAGAAAAGAGGGGGATCTGGGTGATTATTCTGAACTCTCCCAACACCTGCAAATTGTTTCACGAATCACCACCCTCGTTACCTTCTCCAATACCTAAACACAAACCCCAAGCTTCACAACCCGTTGCCACCATCTCCGACGAACCTCCCCCCACGCCGCAACCTAAACCCTTTCATATCACTCATCGCCGACGCGGAACCAAATACCACCACCAAAACGAACCTAACCATAAACAGAGCCACCGCCACCTACTGAACCTCTCCACCATCGATCCAGCACTATCACCGCCGCAAAACCAGATGAAGGAACCCCCGCCCAAAAACCGCAGAAACGTTAGAACACCAAAACACTGAACCTTCACCGCCAACCATCAAATCGTCATCCCGCAACAACCATATAGAAGAGAAAAAGAAGAAGTTCATGCTCAAAGTTGAAAGGTTTCATCGTTTATACCTTCATCCCCAACGGATAGCCTACATCAGGTAAATCTCAAAAGCTTTGACCATGTTTTGTTTTCATTTGAATCTGATTGATGATAAACCGCTGAAGTTATCTTTGCATTCATTTTGATTAGCCATCTTCCATGCTTGTTGATTTTCGTTTCGCTTCTGTAAGGCTTAATTTTGAAAATGGTTTCTTTTATTTTGATTTCTGATGTTGATGAAATCTGCTAATCCTATTGAATTTGTTTCGTTTTCCTTGAGAAAAACTGACCAAGCATTGAGAGATAAGATGGAAAAAGGTTGATGAAGGCTCTTGAGACTTTCCCTTTCTATTAGATTGATGTGAATAGGGGTTTTGATTAGCACCGTTACCTCACTTTTTTTGTATAAATTTAATATTGGAACAAGTATTTATGTTGTTTCCAGACACGTGCGCCTTGCCACAAGCTATTTGGATAGCCTCTTTATTTCTCCCCGAGGCACATATTTGTCTGTTTCTAGCCTTGTTTGTTTGTTTAAGTGTTGTTTAATTAATGCAAAAGCATTTACTAAGCAGGAGTATAGTGGCTAGGTTTATCTAGGAGGTACTTTTTTTTTTGTCTTTTTTATTTTGCTCGGTGCAGATCCATAGAGCTGGGTTGGTATGTCATCAATTTTTCTTTGGTTATGGCATCCTCTTACCAAAAATACACCCATGGCTCTATTCGTTTTTTTATATAAAGATTTTTTATCATGCCAAGGTCTTAAAATAAAAGCCATAAATAAGATTTTCATATAAAATAGTTTTCTATATAAGTGTCCTTTATTTATTTAGTAGAAACTTAGAAATAAATGATGATATAATTTATTTTCTTGTTAAAATTTACAATAGAATTCATGTTAGAATTTGGATTTATATTTTTAATTTAGTGTCCTTTTTATGGTTGTGTGAAGGATTGATCTAGCCAGTTTACTATGTTCATTTTCTTGGTTGAAGTGGTGTCCATTTGATTATATGTCCTCACTTGCTATTTGGTTGTATGTTGATAATATGATATGCTTAGACTTGTATGATTTATCCTCGTACTATGACCATAAAATCATAAGATACAATATGACGCGCTCACCATATTAACATTAATTTTTAAAATAATTTAATTTCTCGGTCCAACGCCAAGTAAACTCATTCGTCTACATTTGCACACACGTAAGTCGGTCACTTGTGATCGCCGTCTGCACGACATTACGCGTCTAATAAATTAATGTAAGAACTAAACTCATGAATCTAGCATTCCTCGGGTTTTTTGAATTGAATTACTGTTGGGGCTAGCCCCCGATTTGTAATTCCTTCGCTCTTTCGTTTTTTCAGAGCAATCGCGCATTAATTCAAATCAAATAACGAGTAACTGAACTCCGGAGTCTAGCACTCCGCACGTTCTTGAATTAAATCACTCCTGGGATAGCCCCACGCGATGTGGTTTATTCATCCTCTCATTTTTAAAACGCGGAAACCTTTAAATAAATTATACGAAGAACTGAACTCAGGAATCTAGAATTCCTCGGGTGCTTGAACTGAATTACTGTTGGGCTAGCCCCTGATTTGTAATTCATTCACTCTTTCGTATTCAAAACAATTCAACAATCTTAAAAGGATTAGACATGATTCATCTCCATAGGAAAGATATTATCTTCTATCCCCACAAACACAAACAAAAATCTTTCAAACAATTATTCTCAAAGGAAGAATGTGGCATTGCTTGTCGATCCTCATATCCAAGTTTAAAGCTTCTTCCGATTTTTATCTATTCTCAAAGGAAGAATGTGGCATTGCTTGTCGATACTCATATTTATTCTCAAAGAAAGAATGTGGCATTGCTTGTCGATCCTCGTATCCAAGTTTAAAGCTTATTTCGATTTCTCTTCCTCAAATGTTTGTGGTGGAATAGGCGAGATACCTCCCTTAAGGATGATGACTTGTCTCTTTCTTTTTCAAATACAACTTAAAACTTACCAACCAATACAAACTATTTTCCATAATTAATCCGCGAGTAACTGAACTCCGGAGTCTAGCACCCCGCACGTTCTTGAATGCAATCACTCATGGGCTAGCCCCACGCGTTGGTGTTCATTCGCCCTCTCGTTTAAAACACTTTAATAAATATCAAACATCTTTTTCAAAACGAACATTGTTTAAATCTTTCTATCTCGCAGACAAGCTAGCGCTTCAACCTCCACTGCGAGTAAAAGCCAACGCTTAGCAGTAGAAAGCATTTCAAACAATCGTTCAATTAAAAAACACAAACCGTAGTTGCACGAACTACGAAGCTCTGACTTTCCCTTTGTACAAGAGAATACGTAGGCACGGGGATTTTAATCCTTCGCGAGCACAATAATAAAAAACTTAACCTTTCCCCCATAACAAATAATAATTTTTTTCCCCTTTAATAAGCAACCTTGGTAACTTTAATCATTAAAAGAAGACAATAATATAAATCAGCATTTAAGCGCAAATTAAACTAAGAGGTTTCCGTTGAGTACAACGGACGTGAGGGGTGCTTAACACCTTCCCTTTGTGTAACTGACTCCCGAACTTAGATTAGTGGTTTCGTTGACCATTTCTTGTCCTATTTAGGTTGTGTCTATATCTCCCTTTTCTTTAGTTAGAATAAATAGAATTAGGTGGCGACTCTGTTGTTTGTTTTAGGATCGTATTTTTCGAGGTACGACGGGGTGATACCTAATCTCATTATCCATCAACAGGGCACCTCACCTCACGTGAGTAGGACTCCAAAACCATCGTAAAATACTACCATAAATGGCTTCTCGCCGCCATTGGCAAGGCCTAACCACCCAAAATTGTTATAAACCTACTAAGGCCTCTGAGTCCCCCTGTCCTCGTAGGGGGAACACATACACCTGAACTTTTTTACTAGTACAATGTTGCCCACCGTGGTGTAAAACTAACCTAGGTCACACCATCTTCATCATTGTCACCTTATCTACAAGGGCAAAAAGACTTCCTTTCTAAACCCAGAAGGGTTCGAAGAGTAAATTTCCATAAGGAATGACCTTCGAAGACACCAGTGTAGCTATTATTTATTATTTTTATTATTGTTTGATTAATTTATTGATAATTTTCATAGGCGGGTATTACATCTATGCCGATTGTAAAAAAAACAAGTCGTGGGGTGCACTTTTTTTCCTCTACACTTTTACATAGGGCGGGAATTTTTAATGAGGCACCTCAATTTCATTATTTTAGAGAATTTATGCTTTTTTATTCCTTTTTTGCATGAAACCAAAAATCTAGAGAGAATATTGCCTATAGAGGCGATCAATTTGTTGGATTCTTAAGTGGAATCCTTGTCGCCCATAGAGGTGATGAACTTAGTTTGGTCCTTAAGTGGGATCATTTCCGCCCATTGAGGAAATAATATTTATTGGATCTTTAAGGGGATCCTTATTGTCCATAGATGCGATCAATTTGTTGGATCTATAAGTGGGTTCATTGTCTCCTATAGAGACGATCAATTTAATTGGGTTCTTAAGTGGGATCCTTGTCTCCCATTAAGACGATAATATCTGTTGGATCTTTAAGAAGGATCATTTCCGCCCATAGAGGTGATCAATTTGTTGGATCATTAAGTGGGGTCCTTTTCGTCTATAAACTCTTGACATAAGGACTTAGTGCCTACTCGGGCAGAATCAAACTCAAGTAACACGCCTGAGAGGTGCAATAAAAATCAAGTCTGAGATACTTAATTACAAGTCTTGCGTGAGGGCTCAATGGAAGTCTCACCCAATAGGATAAAACGCCTCATTGAGGGGCTTAAAGTCTCATCAGTAAGGCCATTTATAATTTCACCATTGTTGGCAAGACCTAACTACCCAAAATTGTTATAAACCTACTAAGGCATCTGAGTCCCCCTGGCCTTGCAGGAGGAACACACACCTGTATTTTTTTACCATTAGAATTCTCTCCTTGATTCTTACATTTATGACTAATACTCTATGTTAGATAGTCAAACTCTCTCCCAAAATAACTTTACATTCCAAGCAAATTTTCCTATCTGACTTCCTGATTAAAAAATTTATCTGAGAACGTGTCACTCCTCTTTTATATGAGATAAAATGTTTATCTCTTTTCCTAAATCATGTATTTTCTATAGTAAGTGTTGTGAATTGGATACCTTAGAAACAAAATATAATAGGTTTCTTTATGATCAAGAAACTCACATGGGTTAGGGTTTAGGGTTACCAAAGATAACAACTAGGATTGGTTATAAACTGCTATTATTTCCTTTCTCTATCGACGAGATTACAAGTATACAAGAATAACAAATAACATCTCTCACTATTGAATTAGGGTTTTATCTTCCTATTTTCTCTTATACAAAATATGAGAGACTAGTATGCTATTTATAATAAAACTAACATACTAACCTAATGAGCTTTTTAATAATTACTCATTACAAGTTAACTTATGGTACAAGCTAACTTAAACAATTGGATCCATAACACAATGCCCAATTAAACAATAACATGTGAGCAGACTTCGACGACAAGTTATTCGTACTAGGGTTTGTTCCAATATTCCACAGTAAGATCCAAAGTCGGCAAAAACTACAAAATTGATATACTCTCTACATTCACCTCCTTTAGACCAAACCATATGCACGCTCTCAAAACCTCTTAATAAGCTCCTTATTGTTGGAAAAAAATTACTAGTGTGGGGAAATCCCACATTGATTAGAAATGTGGAGGCTTAAACATTTATAAGTTAAAGAACTCACACACATATCACCTTAAAGTTTTGAATGAGTATGTAATATATCTCTCACAAATGTATTAGTCTTAAAAAAAATACTCCTCATATTTAACCCAGAAATAGCCACAACAATTATATATGTCCATTTAAATTCCCTCCTAAAAAAAAATTTCTCCTTGAGATATATGCTACCTTCTAAATTTTTTCCAAAATTTTACAATAAGGATTTTAAATTTGAAGTCCTGGACACAACTCCCATTCAAAAAAATTGGATGCCCGTACACTTATATAAAAAATATTTAATCAACATTTTTTTCATTATATGTATTTTATCAAACAATCTCAACTAAGTATTTGAAAGAGTACTCCTCTTATATATTTACTGAAATTCATATATGACACACTTCTCAAAATGGACTCTAATAAAACATGTAACATGCAAAAACTACATAAGTGTATATTTAAATTTAGGATTAAATATGTTTTGGTCCCTATAAATATCTCATATTTCATTTTTAGTCCCTATTAAAAAAAACATTTTTAGGTCCCTAAAAAAATTTTCTACATTCATTTTTAGTCTTTGTTATTTTCTAAAATTTTAAAACTATTTAATTACATCTAAACATTTAAATTTTTGAATAATTTTTTTCATACGTGTTCATATTACTATAAAATGTTTATTTACCAAATTATATAATTTTTTAAAATAAAAATAATTAAATATAAGATAATGATAAAAGTAATGAAAATCTCGACTTAGAAATCAAATTTTGAATTCTTTTTTTTCAAGGAATATTTTATAATGTTCTAAATATATCTCCAAAAGAATTATTCATAAATACACATTAGTTTAACAGTAGGGATTAAAACTACATGCATAATGATTTTGTAGGGAGCAAAACACGCGATTTTTTTAATAGGGACCAAAAACAAAAATTGATAATTTTATAAAAACCAAAAACATATTTAACCCTTAAATTTATAATAACCTGCTTAGAATTATGATCATTAACATGAAATTGATGCTATACTTAAATTTCCATAAATTTTTGTACTATAATCTTATTCAAAATATACTAGACATTAAAAATACAGTATTTTAAATTAAAATTCAAATATTTAACACATTATAAGCACCATATATAACTAACTATTTTCTTATACTTTAATTTATGTATCTCATGTGACTGTCATTCAACCTGACATGACTTAGCTCTTAGCATTTGTTTTTCAAAATTCTTATTCTACTACCATTGAAAGCTTGTCACATGGACCAACCTGTGTAGATAAAAGAACCTTCATTTAGCACAATTATTCAATGATTCAATAATTTGGAAAGCCATTATTTTCTCATTGCATCCAATAATGCATTACCACCTTTCCCATTTTCCATTATCATATATTATAAGGTGAAGACAAATATTACCACACAGTTCCATTCATGACTTTAATTAATGTGCTTCACTAATTTTGATTATTTCTTAATTCCACAATCATGAGTCTAGTTTATCCTCTTTTAACTAGATCTAAACCATTCAATCTAGTTGATCCTTTCTTGAATTTGGTCTTGTGTTTAGTGGTTCATCACATGACAAACTCTTAATATTCTATTCTTACTATTTAATACTATTCTTTATAAACTTCATTGAGTTCTGTGTTTCTTTTTCCTTCCCCAATAATCTTTGCTTCCACACCCTCTCTTCATGTCTCTCTCCACCTTGTTATTATAACATAATTGGTTCTATCAAAAACCTTGTCAATTTTTCAAGACATTGGAATGGGAAAGCTAAGGAGGATGCTGGGAAATTTTTGTCTTTCTTCTTGTTCTAACACTTGTTTCTGCATGAACATTTCTGAATTAGAAGATGAACTTGAGACAAAGTCTTTGATTAGTACTAGTAGTGAAAGTGATCATAAACTTAGATTGAAAGATGTTGTAGCTGGTAAACAAACTTTGGCTTTTCAATTGAAACCTCAGGTGAGTCTTTCTTTGATGTTTGCTATTATTATATTATATAGTTTTTATATGAGTTAATATGATATCTTATATTAAAAAAAAATGCAGATAGTTATATTGAGGGTATCAATGCATTGTCATGGATGTGCAAGAAAAGTTGAGAAACATATCTCAAAATTAGAAGGTAACAACAAAAAATACGCGCACGAGGCTGTTTGATCAAAATCAGACGTTCTTGATTTCAAGTTTGATATATATATTTTAGAATTTAAAAATATAATTATCTATTTTATTATTGTATCATTTATTGGTCACTGATGTACTGAATGCGCAAATTTGTGACGACAGGAGTGAGTTCGTACAAGGTGGATCTAGAAACAAAAATGGTGGTTGTTATGGGTGATATTCTTCCATTTGAAGTGTTGGAAAGTGTATCTAAGGTGAAAAATGCAGAGATTTGGAATTCTCATGCTAAGGATGAATAATTGTGTATACAAAATTCCATCTTTAGCAGATTCAGTTAAAGACAAAGTTGAAGAAGAATGAAGGAACTCTTATTTTATGTTCTGTCATTATTATGTTGTCATATATAGTAAAATGTTATTAATACCTATGTCAAGTTTCAACAATTGTTGTGCATATAAGTTAGAGATGTATCATAATTCTCTCTACAGTGAAATATGAAGGAGAAAAAACTCTTTAAGATTGATACCTCTGGAAAAAATTTGGTTGTATCCAAACCGATACTAACACTTATGATTATATTTAGATTATTATTGATCTCAACGTATCAGAGTGTCGGTATCGTATTTAGATGTGTTTTTTATTTTATTGCTCAAGTATTGCCAATTCTAGAAATGTTGTAGGACATGTGCTACACATAAGAGGACAAGGGACATGTATAATACTAACCTGAGAGATCCAGCTATTTTGGTCGTTTAGCTTTTAAGTCACATGAAAGCATTTGGCTTAGAATAGAAGTTTCATTTTCAATCAACCCATAAAACAAAACAAAAATATGGTGTCTTAGAAATCAATGAAGTGCTTGAACCTAATAACATGTCACATGGATAACACTTGTCAAGTTTGTTCAAGAGGTTGAGAAATTTCTTAGCTCTTGTGGCCCTAATTGAGAAATTTAGAATTTGTGGAAGATAATCCAAGTTAATACTTTTATGTTAAATCGGATAAACAAATAAACAATCTATCAATATATGAAAAGATTTAAAAAAATCACAAGTTTGATGAAAAAAGACCAATATACTTTCTTTAACACTTTCCCTAATATAAAGTATAAATTCCAGGTCTTTAAATTCATTTTTGACTTCCTGAATTTTAAATTTAAAACAAATTACTTGCATTTTCCACTTTTAATATTCAAACTATTTAATTCTATAATCTTTCTTTTTCAAATCATTTGATTTTCGAAACAAATTAACTTTAAATTTTATTCAGCCAATTTCAATCTTAAAACCCAAATCTAAGTTGGAGACACTTTCAAAGCATCTCTATAAAAATGTGAGCCTATTTATTATTGAGACCAAAAATACCTAGAAATAGATTAGCACGCCCAATGGAACAAGTTTGTGTTAACTTATTAAGATTATTAAATTTTTGTCTTGACAGTTATTATAAGGTTGTGTGTCTTTTAAGAAATGAAAGAAATCTTCAAACCGAACCTTATTACAAAGTGCTAGAACTTCAATTACAAGCTCCCATTTACAAATATATTACAAAATACCCTACAAAATATTGTTAGATAGACTTTAAGATGAAAGAACACCTGATTTGAGTTGTCAAAACATAAAGAGTCGTTAGACCATACTTTCAAGAATTTTCTAATAGTTGTCATCTCATATATTTGTAACAAACATAAGATTTAAGTCCTTGGAAATCCCATAAGCCTTACTATCAAAATATAAAAGTCTAATGAAGACCTTATATCTAAGTACACATTATTTTAACCTTAAATATCTTTTACTTACAGTAATTACTAACTTGAACGTCAGAATGTTTGTAAATTCTCCCATTGTCAAACCAGAGTTGAAATCACACCTAAGTTTATCTTCAGATCAAAATGCTGCACTCATTTTGCGTGAACCTGAAAGGTCTCACTCAGATCAAGAATTATATAAAAATGACTATTTCATGTGATTTAATTGAATATATGTCTACAATGTTTTTACACCATTTGAGCATAACTCCTAATATCTTTTTTAGAAGTATTAAAATTATTTTATCCTAAAATTTTGTTTGATTAGTAACAAAATGTCATACACAATGTGAAACAATATACAAGACAAAATTATATGAATTAAGTAATGAACAATTAAACATATAAAAAATGAAACACAAAAGGAATTGATAACTCAATTTAGTGCAATTGTCACCTCAATTATGATGGCTACAAGCTAATGGAAAGGAAATTCATTAATTATAAGTAGTCAATAGTAAAATCCAATGAAAAGGAAAATCATTAATCTCTAATTGTTTTCCCAAAAGGGGCGACATGGTAAACGAAATAATGTATCACCCAAACAACTTTCTAGTCGCCCATTTACTAGATTGCTTGCCTGCTTAGTGGATGTAACACCCATTTTGTGAATACACCGCCCATTTACTAGATAACTTGCCCGAAGCGTTGGAACGTGGGAAGTGACATGTCCCAAGGTCACAACAGTATAAAGAAAAGGTCATAGGAAATTAACCACATTCTCCTGAATAACACGGAACTAATTGTCTCGTTTCCACGATCCTATGAGAAGTTGTTACTTCCTATGAGTCTGAGATTAAGGCCCAAGGACTTCAATAAATACCTCAACCCTGTGGTTGAGAAGGCCAATCTCATTTACGCATGTTCCACCACTAATACGGAAAATGTAACACCCCCTTTTATATCCCCAAATAATCAATTAAATCATTTAGGCACATGTTAAAAATTTCATCAGAGTATAATTAAACATGGTATAAAAGAGGTATGTCACATTATACTTGAAATTAAAAACATACAACACCTGCTCATTTAAAGATATGCAACGATGGGGTAGTTTTCAACATAGGGAATTTAATCCTTACACCCATATCTCCAAAGATATAATTACACAGCGGAAACTAAATCAACAACATCAAACATATATATATATATATATATATATATATATATATATATATATATATCAACAAGTTTGATGCCAACAACAATATTCATGTTTATACAAAACATTCATCCAACAGATACATATACACAATGCATCACAAAAATGGCACTAAGCTAACCTAACTACCCGGTGCTACATATCAGAGCCGACCGACCAAAAGATGAAGACGAGTTTCACAAAAATATGTCATCCAACAACCTACTCTGCAATGCCTCATAGAGCATCATAAAACAACAGAAGGGTGAGAAACATTATCATAATAACATTGCATATAATTATATATCTCAACATATAAAAATGCACATAAAACATATTCTCACCACAATTCATACCTCATCACCCATACACATCGCAACGTGTACATACACAAGTCAAACATGTTCATCATGCATCAATTCACTATTTACATAAACTCATATTATTTATATTTATTCCTCAATTCTATTCATTCCGCATAAACATACGTCTAGCTATGTTTAATCACACATATACATTACAAATGTATAAATCACATACATATACATATATCAAACATGCATATATACAATCAAGTATGTTTCTTCATACATACTATCATCTCCATAATACTCCAAATAAACATATGCACATTCATGTTTATTTCTGCATATCATAATTAAAATGATAAAATGCAACTCATAGAGACCGACACACGACTCTATGCAGATGCAAATGCGGTACCGACTCAATATTTCAGCAGGTCCACTCAGGAACCAAATGGAATCATCGCTTGTTACCTAAAGTAACTCCCCGTCGGGCACACAATGTTCCCCATTGCTCACACCCCACATGGGCACACAATTTTTATGGATTGCTCACACCCCACACGGGCACACAATCTGATTGCTCACACCCCACATGGGCACACAATCAATGTGAATAAATCACCCATCGCTCACACCCCACACGGGCACACGATGTTTCTGGATTGCTCACACCCCACATGGGCACACGATCTTGTTGTAGTCATCGCTCACACTCCACATGAACACACGATGCTACAACGGATTCACAAAGAATCTCACAACACAAGAATGCATACATTATGCTTACATGCAAAATGACACACAACATTCTTGAAAATGTATACATATTCACAATATAGTTATGCATTTCATCTCATACAATTAGCATACATTCGCAATTAATTCAAACAATGTATCTACTTGCCAAATGGCCACAACACAACAATCAAACCCACAATTCCATAATTACGTTTTATCGGAAAAGTCGGGTAAAAGTCGGCTAAAAATTACTTTTCTTAGCATCAATAGATTCTACATGTTTTTAGCTTCGAATCGATATAAGGATCACTGAAAACGGATACCCGAAACTAAAGCTACGGATTAAAACACATAACCCCTCAAAAACCTACAGGCTCGCTCAGCGCCCTCTCGCTCGCTGAGCGAGAATCGCCCTGGAACTTTCGTTGAGCGAGGGATAGCTCACTGAGCGGCCACTGCGATTTCAAAAAAATACCAGCTGCGAACAGTCACCAAAATGACCCCAAAACTCCTATAAGCTCATACAAACATGATCAATAACATATTCTAGCTATCATACTTCGGCTATAACGATTTCCAACCGATTAATCCATAAATTTCTCACATTTTCTCTCAAAACCTAACTATTCATCTTCTCTAACTTCTACCAAATCAAAAAACCCACAAAATATAACTATACATAATCATATACAAGATTAAGATAACAATGTTTATCACCCTTACCCGATTATTTCGTCTACGCGGAGCAATCTTGATCAAAACCTAGCTTTTCCAAGTTTTCCTTTTTTTCTCTTCTTTTCTCTTCTCTCCTTTTTCTTTCTCTTCTATTTTCTTTCTATCCATTTTATTTTCTTTCTCTTCTTTACTAACTTATACTCTTTTCTCTCTATTTCTATTCTTACTCTATTATTTCTATTTCTTTCCAACCAAATATCATTTTCTCACAAAATACCAATTCTACTAATTTCTAACTTATTATTAATTAACAAAAGTCTAAAATACCCTCTTATCCAATTTTACCCGGAAATTCATAAAACGGTAAAAATCACATATCACACCAATATATCACATTAATTCATCAACATATCATATCATCATATTAATTTCACAAACAAAATATTTATCATATAAATGAAATAAAAGACTCCACAAAAATTTGGGAAAATCGAATTGGGGCGTTACAACTCTCCCCCACTTTAGAAATTTTCGTCCTCGAAAATATTACCTGATTCAAACAACTCCGGATACGACTCGCGCATCCTACTCTCCAATTCCCAATTCATATTGCCTTTCGCAACGCCTCCCCACGCCACTTTCACAAGCGCAATATCCTTGCCTCTTAGCTTCTTAATTTCACGATCCAAAATCCTAACCGGCAAAGCTTCCACCGTAAGGTTATCTCTTACTTCAACCTCATCCATAGGAATAACATGTGACGGATCCGGAACATACTTCCGAAGTTGCGAAACATGGAACACGTCATGCAAATTCGAAAGATTCGGAGGCAACGCCACACGGTAAGCCACATCACCCACTCGTGCAGTTATCTGATACAGCCCAATAAAACGAGAAGTCAACTTCTTCGACTTCAAAGCACGACCCACACCCGTAGCCGGTGTAAATCTCAAGAACACATGGTCGCCTTCCTGAAACTCAAGATCCTTCCTCCTCTTGTCATGATAACTCTTTTGTCTACTTTGAGAAGCTCTCATCTTCTCCTGAATAAACTTTACTTTTTCCGTCGTTTGTTGTACCATCTCCAGTCCAACTACCGTTCTTTCCCCGGTTTTATGCCAACACAAAGGTGTTCGACATCTCCGACCATATAAAGCCTCAAATGGTGTCATACCAATACTCGAATGAAAACTGTTACTATAGGTGAACTCAATCAATGCTAAATAACTATCCCAAACACTACCTTGTTTTAGCACACAAGCACGCAACAAATCTTCTAACGATTTAATTGTCCTCTCAGTTTGACCGTCCGTTTGCGAATGGTAAGCCGAACTCAATCTTAGATTAGAACCCAAATCCTTTTGCAAACTTTCCCAAAACCTCGATGTAAATCTAGGATCTCTATCTGATACAATACTCTTAGGAACTCCATGTAACTTCACAATCACAGAAACATAAATCTCAGCTAGCTTCTCCAAAGAATAACTAATATCCATCGGAATAAAGTGAGCAGATTTAGTGAGTCTATCGACAATTACCCAAATAGCATTATGACCTCTTTGCGTATTCGACAATCCCGTAACAAAATCCATCGATATACTATCCCATTTCCATTCCGGAATATCCAACGGTTTAATTAAACCATTAGGCTTCTGATGTTCCACCTTAGACTTATGACAAGTTAAACACGCATACACAAAATGAGCTACATCTCTCTTCAATCCGGACCACTAAAAGATCTTCTTCAAATCTTGATACATCTTATTCGCTCCCGGATGTATACTTAAATTACTCCGGTGTCCCTCTTCCAATGTCATCTTTTTCAACTCCTCATCATCGGGAATACAAATACGACCATGGAATCTAAAAACTCCAAAATTATCAACCTTGAAATCCTCATTCTCATTCATCATCAAATCAACAAATTTCAAATCCAACTTTTGTTGTTCACAAACGGTTGCAAGAAAATCATTCGTAACATGAAGCATACCAAGTCTCACACTTTTCGGCGTCATCTCGCAAACCAAACTCAAGTCTCTAAAATTCTCCCAAAGTTCCCATTCTCTTATCATCAATGCGGATATATGTAACAACTTACGACTCAAGGCATCGGCCAGCACATTCGCCTTACCTGGATGGTAATTCAAACCAAAATCATAATCCTTCAAAAGTTCTAACCATCTCCTTTATCTCATGTTCAATTCCTTTTGATCAAATAAATACTTCAAACTCTTGTGATCACTAAAAACTTCAAATCTTGCACCATAAAGATAATGCCTCCAAATTTTTAGAGCAAAAACCACGGCCGTTAATTCCAAATCATGTGTAGGATAATTCTTTTCATGCACTCTCAATTGTCTTGAAGCATAAGCTACAACTTTTCCATCTTGCATCAAAACACCACCTAACCTAAACAATGAAGCATCACAAAACACCACAAATGGTTCCATCGGATTCGGCAAAATCAAGATCGGAGCCATTATTAACCTTCTCTTAAGTTCCATAAAACTCTCTTCGCAATGAATATCTCAAATGAAAGTTTTTCCTTTACAATTCAACTGCGTTAACGGAAGTGCCAACTTTGAAAATCCTTCAATAAACCTCCGATAATAACCCGCCAAGCCTAAAAAGCTTCGAATCTCCGTAACCAATCTAGGAACTTCCCATTGCATTACCACATCAATCTTGGATGGATCAACACTAATACCACCATCGGAAATAACATGCCCAAGAAAACTTACCTTCGACAACCAAAACTCGCACTTTGACAACTTAGCATACAATTGTTTCTCTTTCAAAATCTGTAACACAATCCTTAAATGCTCTTCATGTTCTTCTTGAGACTTAGAATAAATCAAAATATCGTCGATGAACACAACCACAAAATGATCCAACTGTTCATGGAAAATACGATTCATGTATTCCATAAACACACCTGGCGCATTAGAAACTCCGAATGGCATCATGGAATACTCGTAATGACCATACCGTGTCCTAAAAGTCGTCTTTTGAATATCCTCCTCTTTCACACGAATTTGGTGATATCCTGATCTCAAATCAATCTTACTAAAAACACGCGCACCAACCAATTGATCCATAAAATCATCGATCCTCAGAAGCGAATACTTGTTCTTAATTGTCACCTTGTTCAACTGTCGATAATCAATACATAACCACATGCTTTCGTCCTTCTTCTTTACTAATAATATCGGTGCACCCCAAGGAGAAACACTCGGCCTAACAAACCTATTGTCCAACAAGTCATTCAACTGCTTTTTCAACTCTACCAACTCTGAAGCTGACATACGATACGGTGCCATCGAAATCGGTCTAGTACCTGGAACTAGATCAATATAAAACTCAACTTCTCTTTCTGGCGGTACATCCTTAATATCATCCGGAAACACTTCTGGAAAATCACACACCACTGGAAACCTACTTATCTCCACTTCGCTTTCCACTGACCACGATGCAAACAAACCAAACAATTGAACTTCGTCCACTAAAAGTTTCTTCAACTCTTTCGTGGATAGGAAACTCTCTTCTTCATCATCATCCAAATAAGGAGACCTTACTAACTTATGATAACAATCTATATGAACTCGATTAAATTGCAACCAATTCATACCCAAAATCACGTCCAAACCTTCCAACGGCAAACAAACTAAATCCATAACAAAATCTTTACCATACATGGTCAAAGAACAACTTACACACACCAAAGAAGTAGTTACCGACCCTGAAGCAGGAGTCTCAATAACCATCTCACTACCCCAATAAGACATAAACAAATTCAAACGCTTAGCGCACTCAAGAGAAATAAATGAATGAGTCGCTCCCGTATCAATAATAGTAACTAAAGGCGTACTATTAATAAAGCATGTACCTTTAATCAAACGATCTGCACTAGTAGTATCCTTCCCTGCTAATGCAAACACCTTTCCGCCTGCCTGAGCTTGCTTCGGCTTAGTACACTTAGTACTAATGTGACCAACTTCCCCACAATTGAAGCACTTCACAACATTCCTCCTACACTCGGTAGTAGCATGTCCAAGACCTCCACAGTTTGAACATTTCACAATATTCTTCCCACACTCAATAGACTTGTGGCCTAGATCGCCACACTTGTAACACTTAACGGGACCAGAACTCCCTCCACCAGATCTCCTATCAAAGTTTTCCCTATGTTTTCCCTTATCAGCGGGTGTCACATAAGGTCCACTTCTAGCTTGTTGCTTCCCTTTCCTCTCATTCACACTCTTGTAATGTTTAGAACAAGCTTTGCTATCCTCTTCAAAGATTCTATAACATTCAGTCAAATCTGAAAACCTTCTAATCCTCTGATATTCCACAGCTTGCTTAATCTCAGGACGCAAGCCATTCTCATACTTAACGCACTTAGAAAACTCAGCAGTAACAGCAGCATAATGAGGATGAAACTGAACCAATTCCACAAATTTAGTAGTATAGTCAACCACTGACATACTACCTTGCTTCAGCTCAAGGAATTCCATCTCATTCTTTCCCTTCACACTCTCAGGTTAGTACTTCCCTAAGAACTCGGTACGAAAAACTTCCCAAGTTATCTCTTTATCATCCTCCTCAAGAGTTTGACTTCTACCGACCCACAAATCATCGGCTTCTTCCTTCAGCATGTGAGAACCAAGTCTCACCTTGCTCTCTTCAGCACAGTCCATGACTCTGAAGATTCTTTCAATCTCCTTCAACCAATTCTGAGCACCATCAGGATCAAATCTTCCCTTGAAGACCGGCAGTTGATTCTTCCTGAACTCATCATTCGCATTCACATTTGGCGCTCCCTGCACCGCCCTAGCCATTGCTTCCAAAGCAGCAGCCATAACAATATCATTTCTACCCGCCATATTCTGATTATTCCCAAAGACAACAACAAGATTAAACAAAAGTTCAATCATAACAACATCAAGACAGACACAACTGACTCGAACACTGGCTCTGATACCACTTAATGTAACACCCCATTTCTATACCCCCAAATAAACAATTAAATCATTTAGGCACATGTTAAAAATTTCATCAGAGTATAATTAAACATGGTATAAAAGAGGTATGTCACATTATGCTTGAAATTAAAAACATACAACACCTGCTCATTTAAAGATATGCAACGATGGGGTAGTTTTCAACATAGGGAATTTAATCCTTACACCTATATCTCCAAAGATATAATTACACAGCGGAAACTAAATCAACAACATTAAACATATATATTTTCATTCATATATATATATATATATATATATATATATATATATATATATATATATATATATATATATATATATATATATATATATATATATATATATATATATATCAACAAATTTGATGCCAATAACAATATTCATGTTTATACAAAACATCCATCCAACAGATACATATACACAATGCATCACAAAAATGGCACTAAGCTAACCTAACTACCCGGTGCTACATATCAGAGTCGACCGACCAAAAGATGAAGACGAGCTTCACAAAAATATGTCATCCAACAACCTACTCTGCAATGCCTCATAGAGCACCATAAAACAGCAGAAGGGTGAGAAACATTATCATAATAACATTGCATATAATTATATATCTCAACATATAAAAATGCACAAAAAACATATTCTCACCACAATTCATACCTCATCACCCATACACATCGCAACGTTTACATACACAAGTCAAACATGTTCATCATGCACCAATTAACTATTTACATAAACTCATATTACTTATGTTTATTCCTCAATTCTATTCATTCCGCATAAACATACGTCTAGCTATGTTTAATCACACATATACATCACAAATGTATAAATCACATACATATACATATATCAAACATGCATATATACAATCAAGTATGTTTCTTCATACATACTATCATCTCCATAATACTCCAAATAAACATATGCACATTCATGTTTATTTCTGCATATCATAATTAAAATGATAAAATGCAACTTACAGAGACCGACATACGACTCTATGCAGATGCAAATGCGGTACCGACTCAACATTTCAGCAGGTCCACTCAGGAACCAAATGGAATCATCGCTTGTTACCTAAAGTAACTCCCCGTCGGGCACACGATGTTCCCCATTGCTCACACCCCACATGGGCACACAATGTTTATGGATTGCTCACACCCCACACAGACACACAATCCGATTGCTCACACCCCACACGGGCACACAATCAAAGTGAATAAATCACTCATCGCTCACACCTCACACGGGCACACGATGTTTCTGGATTGCTCACACCCCACATGGGCACACAATCCGATCGCTCACACCCCACATGGGCACACGATCTTGTTGTAGTTATCGCTCACACTCCACATGAGCACACGATGCTACAACGGATTCACAAAGAATCCCACAACACAAGAATGCATACATTATGCTTACATGCAAAATGACACACAACATTCTTGAAAATGTATACATATTCACAATATAGTTATGCATTTCATCTCATACAATTAACATACATTTGCATTTAATTCAAACAATGTATCTACTTGCCAAATGGCCACAACACAACAATCAAACCCACAATTCCATAATTACGTTTTATCGGAAAAGTCGGGTAAAAGTCGGCTTAAAATTACTTTTCTTAGCATCAATAGATTCTACATGTTTTTAGCTTCGAATCGATATAAGGATCACTGAAAACGGATACCCGAAACTAAAGCTACGGATTAAAACACATAACCCCTCAAAAACCTACAGGCTCGCTCAGCGCCCTCTCGCTCGCTGAGCGAGAATCGCCCTGGAACTTTCGTTGAGCGAGGGATAGCTCGCTGAGCGGCCACTGCGATTTCAAAAAAATACCAGCTGCGAACAGTCAACCAAAATGACCCCAAAACTCCTATAAGCTCATACAAACATGATCAATAACATATTCTAGCTATCATACTTCGGCTATAACGATTTCCAACCGATTAATCCATAAATTTCTCACATTTTCTCTCAAACCCTAACTATTCATCTTCTCTAACTTCTACCAAATCAAAAAACCCACAAAATATAACTATACATAATCATATACAAGATTAAGATAACAATGTTTATCACCCTTACCCGATTATTTCGTCTACGCGGAGCAATCTTGATCAAAACCTAGCTTTTCCAAGTTTTCCTCATTTCTCTTCTTTTCTCTTCTCTCCTTTTTCTTTCTCTTCTATTTTCTTTCTATCCTTTTTCTTTTCTTTTTCTTCTTTACTAACTTATACTCTTTTCTCTTTATTTCTATTCTTACTCTATTATTTCTATTTCTTTCCAACCAAATATCATTTTCTCACAAAATACCAATTCTACCAATTTCTAACTTATCATTAATTAACAAAAGTCTAAAATACCCTTTTATCCAATTTTACCCGAAAATTCATAAAACGGTAAAAATCACATATCACACCAATATATCACATTAATTCATCAACATATCATATCATCATATTAATTTCACAAACAAAATAATTATCATACAAATGAAATAAAAGACTCCACAAAAATTTGGGAAAATCGAATCGGGGCGTTACAGAAAAGGCATTTAACAATGGTTGGGATATATATATATATATATATATATATATATATATATATATATATATATATATATATATATATATATATATATATATATATATATATATATATATATATATATATATATATATATATATATATGACTCATGTGCATGTGTTGTTATGTAGAGTGTTGTTGTATATACGGTACTTACAATGACAGTCATGTGAACATTGTTGTATTCTAGAAAGCACGTATCATTTTACGACGGTTAGTTTTTACAACTGTTGTGATATAACTAAAGGTAGTCTGGTTCGATTCTCAGCAACAAATTTTATTTATTTATAATATTTTGGTCAGCGTTCAACATACAACTACGGTTAGGTTTTTATAACCGCTATCATAACCTCTATTTTAAATATAAAAATTTGTTGCTAATCAAATTCTTCTTATATCTTATCTTGTCAAAACAACTTCTGTTTTTTTTTTTTTTTGAAAAGGCCAAATGAATTGATAATAAAATATAGGCATAAGATATGCCAGAATACAATAAGTTCTATCAGTCCAAAAACATCAAAACACCAGCTGAAACATACAATTACATTAGAATATCAAACACAATATGTACATCAAACACAATTATTTCTATATTTTATCCTTATAACTGAATCAAAGAATTTACATCAAAAGCTAACAACATAAAAAGCCAAAATTATTGATTACATCAAATATAACACATGCATCAAAAGCCAATATTATTGATTATATTATGTGCATCAAACATAATATATTCTACATCAAACACAATATGTGCATCAAAAGCCAAAATTATTGTTTACATTATGTGCATCAAACACAATAACCTGTACATCAAAAAATATGTGCATAAAAAATATATGGTGAGGAAAGTTACTGATAAATCAAACAGCAGGAGGACCCTTAAGCGCATTGTGGATATACGCTCATTGTTTACAAAGATCTACAAAGTCCTCAATGGGGATTGGGGTTTGGTCGTTAAACACCTACATAAGAAAGAGCAAAAAATATAATATCATCCATGATAATAACTCAATAGTTAGCTTATATATTAAAATATGTAAACATTTTATGACATATATACCTTATCCCGTGAATCAACAATGTCACCCAATACAATATTTAACATGTGTTTCATGACATAATACCCACACTCGTAATTCCCGAGTTGTTTCCTCGTCTATTAATTTAAGAAGAATATAATAGCATGAATATAACTACACAAGAATGTAAATAAATGAAACAAGGTAATCGAACCACTTACAGTAGAAATGATCCATCTGAGCTTTTTTCTAACATTCTTCAGCATATTAACTTGTTTCACATAATTGTAAATTGAAAATGAATTAAATATATTACATGATAAACTAATTATAATTAATGTCAAAGAAAATGATATTAAATATAGACACTTATGTTTGAATTATATCTTTGATTGGTTTGTGGAGTGTACTATGTGTCATACCCTAAATTTTGACCAGAAATTTTCTAAAAAAATTTCGTTTATTTGACGCGTTTTCGTCAGTATATCGAAAATCATTTTTCGCTTTTTGTTAAAAAAATATCATTAATCATTAATCATGCATAGTTTATTCCATTTTATCATTCCATATCGATTTTCATTTCACTTTATTTTTTTATATTTAGAATCAATTTTATTTTAGTTTAATTTAATTTATTTAATTTAACTTTAGTTTTAATAATTTAATTCATTTTTCTTTAAGTTTATTTTTTTTATTTTATTAAATAATTAGCTTAGATTTATTTAAAATCCAAATAGGTTTAACTTTCAATTAAAGTTTGAATTTGGTTTGAATTTTTATTTTAAGTTATTTTTTAATTAATTTAGTTATATTTAATTTAGCTTTAATCTTATATCTTAGTTTTTATTTAAAAATTAGTTTAACTTTCAATATTTATTTTAATTCTTTAGTTCTTTAGATTAATTCATTGTCAATTAGGCCCATTAGTTCATTTGCAATTATGGTCAAACAAATTTTATGTCACAAAGTCCTATCAACCTGCACCGATTCATGTCAAGCTGTATAAAGTGTGCTCCTCCAAGACAACAAGCAACAATGACCTTATACCAGAATGGATATCAAAACCTGCACATAAAAAGTGACTTTTTGACCAACACTTTTTTTGTTTTGTAAAGAAATCATAAAGAGACAATAATTGAGGACAACATGGGGGGAACCAACACATACTTACAAAAACAATAACATCACTCACTATAACAACTCATTATTTGAATCTCCAACAGGGGGAAGAAAAACTCAGAATATAAAAAACACCTTTCAATCCGCTTCATCGCCCTTCAATCCGCTTCATCACCCTCACCCTCTTAACAAAACTGGGCATTCCTAACAATACTACCACCATTTCAAACAATCCACCCCTTTCAATCACACAAACACCATTAAATTACCACCCAAACCGTTCAAAATCCAAACCGCAGAGAAAGTTGAGCGAAACAGAAATCGAACCATATCTCAAACCTTCCTCAAAATCGCTGTTAAAAAACTCAGAAATTATTTATTACTGAAGCGGACCGAGAACACAAACAGTTCGAAAACCTTCAGACGCATCTCAAATCACCTATCATTACCATTCCACCTTCTTCTTCAAACCGCTCTTCATCGCCACCACCTCCATACCGCAACACAGCCGCTAACACCGACCATCCACAACCACCGCCGAAAACCACACATAAACCCAACATCGAAACTCAGCGAAACCACCACCATGAACGAAACCGAAAACCGTTCATAAACAGAACCGATCTGAAACACAGTGAAATCAGCGAGAATACGAGAAGCCACAAAACGAAACCGTAAACCCGAAAAACCTGTGAATAACCAAGAACAATGAGATTCGCGAGCAAGATGAGACGGGGAGCGAAAACTGAACGACCGCGAGTTTGAGCAAACCTCCATAAACCACCGCCGCCGGAACCGAGTTTTGAGGGTTAGAAACACTGTAAAATTCAAGCGAGAGCGTTTTGAGAGAAACGGCACGTGACTCAGGACCACCGCGAAGCCGTGAACGGAAAAACAACCACCGCAGAACTAAAAACAAAACTGGCGAGAGCGTTTTGAGAGAAATGGAGGCGGTGAGAGAGAAGATCGCGCGTGTGGGTAGTTTCCTCTCTACTTTTGATTTTTTTGTGAATATATTGATACTGACCTTCTTCTGCTTTTTCTTTAAATATATTTAGGTTTTTGTTTTGTTTTTGTTTTTTTTTTTGTTTTATCCTTTCATTCTTGGACTAAGTTGGCATAGTGTTGGGCTTTAATCATTTATTTTCATCACTAGCGTTAAGTTCACCATTTTTTGTTGTTGATATTCTTTGTTAATACTTTTTAATTATATATTTTATTTTTTTTAAGTTTCTTTTTGTTTTTATTTATTATTGTGTTTGTTGTTGTTGCTTGGACATGGGTTTGGCCCATCTGACTTGCTGCTAACACATTTACGGACCAGCAGACACCTCTTATGAATGTTTTCTTTCTTTCTCTTTAAATTGTTATTATAATTTTTTTTAGGCTTTTGGTATTTAGGGCATTTTAGGTTTTTTCTAGAATTATTTTGATTTAAAGTCTTTTATTTATTTTTGGATCGATGATATAACAAAAAGTTTGATTAAGTCGATCCCGGTTAAATCGACAATTTGTGACTAATATAAGGTCATTTTATTTGTTTTATTTTTATTCCATAAGTTTATTTTAATTTACTAAGTCTATTTATTTTATTTTTGCATTTTTGATACTATATCAATGCTTTACTCCTTACAAAATCGTTCTAACAATTGAATCAGTTCCAAGGTAGTAAACGAGCGACATTTCGACACCTCCGGATTATTAATACACTGCAAACACACTTTCTCTTGGGCAAATTACAACGAGACCCTTTATTTTATCGCAATCTCGTGTAACCTACTTGTATCCCTCTCCCGATTACCTTGTACGCATTTTTATTTATCGCTTTTAATTTAATCGCGAACCCTTCGTCCAACGCCAAGTAAATCCATACGACTACATTTCACACACACATAAGTCAGTCATCTATGTGCTCTCCATCTGCACGACTTTACGAGTCACAATTAATTAACGAAGAACTAAACTCAGGAATCTAGCATTCCTCGGGTTTTTGAATGAATCACTCTTAAGGCTAGCCCTCGAGTTGTGCTTCATTGGCTCCTTCATTTCTAAAAAACATTAAGCCCTAAATCATCTAAAACAAATACAAATCATTTCACATATCAAATAACTGAGGAACTTAATTCTAGAGTCTAACACTCCACATGATTCTTGAATAAAACACTCCTGGGCTAGCCCCACGCGACGTGGTTTATTCGCCCTCTCGTTCCTAAAATACCTTAATTCTAAAATAAAAATGCGAAAGAACTGAACCCTGGAGTCTAGCATTCCACGCGTTCTTGAATGAATCACTCTCGGGCTAGCCCCATGCGACGTGGTTCATTCGCCCTTTCATACTCAAAATATTTAAAACATTCAAACGACCTTCGAGTAGGATTAGACATGATTCATCTCCATAGGAAAGATATTTCTTTTATCTTCACAAACACAAACAAAATCTTACAAACAATTATTCTCAAAGGAAGAATATGGCATTGCTTGTCGATCTTCGTATCTAAGTTTAAAGCTTCTTTCGATTTTATTTCTCAAAGAAAGAATGTGACATTGCTTGTCGATCCTCGTATCCAAGTTTAAAGTTTCTTTCGATTTCATTCCTCAAATGTATGTGGTGAAATAGGCGAGATATATCCCTTAAAGATGATGACTTGTCTCTTTCTTTAAAATACAACTTAAAACATACCCAATATATACAAACCATTTTCATAATTAATCAACTAAGGAACTGAATTCTGGAGTCTAGCACTCGACATAGTTCTTGAATGAAATCACTCCTGGGCTAGCCCCACGCGTTGTGGTCCATTCGCCCTTTCGTTTTAAAATACCTTAACAAAGGTCAAACACTTTTCTCTAAACGAATATTATTGAATCTCTTTCTATCTCACAAACAAGCTAGCGCTTCAGCCTCCACCGCGAGTAAATAAGCCAATGCTTAACAGTTAGAGAGCGTTTTAAACAATCTTTCATTAAAAAACACAAACTGTAGTGGCACGAACTACGAAGCTCTGACTTTCCCATTGCACAAGGGAATACTTAGGCATGAGAATTTTAATCCTTCGCGAGCACAATAATAATAAAATAATCTAATCTTTTCTCCATAACGAATAATAATAACTTAAAAATATTCATTTTCCCTCTAATAAGAAATCTTAGTAACCCTTAATCATTAAAAGAAGACAATAATATAAATAAACTTTTAAGCGCAAATTAGACTAAGAGGTTCCCGTTGAGTACAACGGACGTGAAGGGTGCTTAATACTTTCCCTTTGCGTAACTGACTCCCGAACTTAGATTAGTGGTTTCGTTGACCATTTCTTATCCGATTTAGGTTGTGTCTATATCTCCCTTTTCTTTGGTTAGAATAAATAGAATTAGGTGGCGACTCTGTTGTTTATTTTTCCGCGTCCATCGCGAGGATCGTATTTTTCGAGGTACGACACTATGCATAGAACACAATAATGTCACTGTATTTGTCTTAACTGATATTATGATCAATTATCAATGATCATTGAATGAACACAAGAATATACATTATTAGTTTTACTAAAACAAAACTAAATATACAATATATAAATAAATTACAATAATACTTACCAATGGAGGAATGGTGCAATGTAACATTCTTTTCCTCCCTCATTTAGTTGGTCTTTCACTTAGTCTTCAATGATATGTTCTCCACTATTCGCCCAATTAATATAAGTTGGCTCTAAGATTTCATAAATACTTGATTTATTTAACTCTATACAAAGACGGTGAATGTACCTAAATAGTTAAAGAAAATGAATAAATTAAGGGAGAAAATACAAAAAAAAATGATAATGCAATATACTTATGTGCACCAAAATTGCAATATACATATGTCAAGACACTTAAATCCTGCGAGAAAATCCCTTACATCTTCAGGAGTGTAATATACTACATCCAATTTTGGACAATGTTCTAGCGGGAGAGCTTGTGATGTATTTGTTGTTGCAATGTACAAGTATAAAACGGTTATTTCATTGGGACTAGGGTCTAACATCTTATTACGATTATCTACAGGGGGATGGGCTGTACAATTACTTCCTTTTGTAGAAGAACGATTTACAACACTTCTACTTGGAGTTTGATGATCACCATCAACGTAATAGTGATCTTCATTTGTCCGTTGTTCAAGGTTTTCACTTAATCTCTACATCATAACATTCAATTAGAGCATATAACAAAATTAAGCACAATATATATTATATATGTATATATATATATATATATATATATATATATATATATATATATATATATATATATATATATATATATATATATATATATATATATATATATATATATATATATATATATATATATATATATATATATATATATATATATATATATATATATATATATATATATATATATATATATATCATACATTTCCGATAAAACACAAACATCTTAAGTAAATCACATACCGAATATAACTCTTGTAACTTTTCCATGTATTTCTCCTTTTTTCCCTTTCCTCTTCAAACATCCTCCTTTGTTCTTCCAATTTCTTCTCAACATTCTCAATCTTTTGTTGTTGATCATTCAATTCAGGGGTTTTAGTGCTTCTTCTTTGAGAACCAAAGTATGCCCTCAAGCCGACACCTTCTCCAACAACACGAACATGACCTTCATGCTCAGTTGTTCTGATAGCTTCCACTAATATGTCATGTCGTGCTTCCGGAACAAATGTTCCTTCACGGGCCGCTAAAACCAAATTATCCCACACAAGATGAGCAACTTACATAAGAAAACACATTTAAATAACATAAGAAAAACAAAACATATACTTATAATTTTTCTCAGCAACTACTCTTAAAGCCTCAGAGATGTACTTCCATTACATCTTACTCAAGCCCTCTTCCATTTCTCATGTCTTGACGGTGGTGATGGGATGTCACCGTCTCCTATTTGTTGTTGTTTTTCCTGCATGATTCTCTTCTCAAGTTTCCTATAACCTTCACGAGACAATCTATGGGGGTATATGTTTTTCACCTTGTTTTGAACTCCTACTTTGCTTTTAGCCTGTTATTAACAAAGTGAAAAATGTGTATGATTAGTATCTATAGCTCATTAGCATAACATTATTGGTTACATAAAACTAGTACTAACCTTGAATTCCTCAGAACGAAGTTTCTTCACAAACTTGCACCACACATTCTTCGATATAAAACTATACCAAATCCATGGACGTTCAATACCTCTCTTAGGCCTCGTAATGTAGTCAGCTGTGAGTTGTAAGTTAAACCCCTTCCAACAAACACTGGCATAAGTAAGCCACTTATGTTTCAATTTTTAGTTATCAGAAATCTCAAAATTCAACTATATTTAAATCAATATATAAGTATGAATTAGAAACTATAGGTAGTGAATTAGAAACTATAAAGTATGACTTAGAAACTATGTAATAGCATAACGTCTTTCCATATGTTGTCTTTGATTTTAACATCCACTTGTCTCCAGTCATCTATCAGTATACTCACTTTGCTATGTGCGAGGAACACAACATAACTCTTAAAAGTGGACTCATGTGGATAATCCACTACTTTATATAACGAATCAAACTCGATTAGAATTTTCACACATGATGGGTTGCAAAGTGATGTGAATTGGGGCATCATTGTGACACCTCTCTGTGATCTTTTCGATTGAGTATCAATCATTTGAGTTGTATTCACAAAACATTCATTCGTTTGAGTATCTTCGTTGCTCCATAATGATGAACTCGACAAGGTCAACATCTATGTTCAAAAACAACAACAACAACATGAACAATAAGAACATAAACAATAACAACAACATGAACAACAAGAACAATAACCACGACAATGGCAAATGGGTTTAATGTAGATGCATGAGTAAAAATTTTACATACCATGAACGTGAAGACTAGGTAAACGATGTTGGTGTTGGTGGTGTTGTTGTCTTCCTTCCTTACGACAACGACAATGTTGTTGTTATCTTCCTGATCGACGGTTACAACTTGGTTGGTGTGTAATCTTCCTTCTGTAACGATCGTGACGATGATGACAAAAATGACAAGAACACGGTGAATAATGGATACTGATGATGCAATTTTTCATTGAAATCGTGTATTATTTCACAGTATTGAACGTTAGGGTTTAACGTTGAAATCGTATAACGTTTCGTCTAGTTTCTATTTTCAATGGAAAAATGATACTGAAGAGACAAGAAAAATAGGAGCTAGTAAATAATATTGTAAAGCTTATACAACGATCTATAACATCAACCGTTATGATACGAAAAATATTGTAAAGCTACTACGACGGTCAATACTTATATCGTTGTGATAGTAAAAATATTGTAAATCTACTACGACGGTCAATACTATAAACCGTTGTGATATATACCTTTCATAATGAAGCGCCATAGTTATATTTAGAATTAAAAATTGAAAAAAAAGAACAAATTATATCACAATGGTGGACAAAACAACCGTAGTCATAACTTTTAAGTTTTTTATTTAAAAGTAAATAAAATTGAAAAGGCGCGCCTTAACATAAAAGTAATAATATATATGATGGTGCTGAGGTTTGAACCCATGAAAGCTTGAAGGTATTGATATGGTTGGATTAATAACCGTTGTTATATACAAATAATTTTTAATCAAAAAGTAAATATAATACAACCGTGCCATAGTTTCGATATGTCACAATGGTGTAGGGATGTACCTTGGTGAACATGGCGTCATTGTTTACACGTTTTGTATTAGTGCATATATATATATATATAGATCTTCTCTAAACCCCATAAAAAACTTGAATCATGTGATAGCTCATAATGACTAAGGTTTTTCATGTATTATAATTTTAGAAAGTACGATTGACGTCCATCATAGGCCTGGTAAAACTCACATGGGTCATACTCATCATTATCCAACATTTGTTTTCACCATTTTCCCACGAGGATGTTTAAGCAAAGCCCTAATACCTCCATCAACACCATCGTCAAAGGTTTTGTCAGCGGTGGTAAATCTTCTTCCTCTTGAGGAAAGTATGCCAGAAAGTTTTTGACGGCAAACTTCACATTTAATAACATCACCAAAACCTTGGAGAAAGAACAATAATCCAAAATCACCTTTTCAAATAAAGACGCCCTTGATGTTCTCCCACACAACAATGATCTCATGGTCATCATGGTGCTATATAATGACTGGGATATAAAGAGAGTGTGAAGTGATCATGGAAGTTCAATTGATTCCTTATTGCAAAGAGCCTACCAAAGGCTCCAACATAACCATGACAACATCAAAGCGTTCCAAGGTTCTCTAACTAGTATGTCTGGAGGACAGGTACAAGTAAAGGGTCACATAACACTTGAAACACTGATTGGCTCAAAGGTTAAGGCGAAAACAATTAAATTAAAGTTCCCCATAGTGGATGCCTTGTCTACCAGCAACACCATCACGGGGAATCCCGACCTCAACCTACTATGGGTGGTATTATCCACCCTTCATTTGATCCTAAAATACTCGTTACTTGAGGGGCGAGTTGGATTAGTTTGTGGGGAATATGAGGTATCCTAATAATGATATGATTATATCTTATAATAAGGGAGCATGTCGCCCAAACCACTGCCCTCCATCCAGAAGCACGAGATGCATGTGTGGCAAGTTGGTGCCCTTATATATGCTAGACATATATACAATAATGGTATGTCATCAGATTTCCATTGATCCCACCATGAAACCAGTATCTTATAAGAAATGCAAGCGGGAAAGGATAAGATAACAACCATTTATGAAGAAATACATAAGCTGGCAAGCGTCAATTTTATAGCGAATGTAAAACACTTATCTTGTCTGGTTAACATAGTGATGGTAAGGAAGTCATCAAACAAATGACACATGTGAGTCGACTTCACTGACCTTAATGCTACATGTCTCAAATATCCATATGCATTATCCAATATAGATCGTCTGATTGACGAATCTTCAGGCTATAAAATGTTGAGTTTCATGGATGTCAATTTCGGCTACTACCAGATCAAGATGGATCCCATGGACGTGCCGAAGTTAACATTCATATCTAATTATGACAAATATGATTATGACGTCATGCCTTTTGGGCTAAATAATACAGGTGGCACCTATCAGAGACTCATGGACGTGGTATTCTCAAAACATATTGGGTACAAGCTTGAAATCTACATTGATGACGTGATAATGAAGACCTCAAAGAAATACATTGATGACATATTTAGTTGCCCTATCTTGTTTCCTTTCTTATACAGGTGATAAGGTTTTTCACTTTCTCGACACTTTAAAGAAAAAGGAAAATTTTGAGTGAACAAGGGAATGCAGTGAGACGTTCTCAAACTTCTAGGTCTTTCTAGAGTTGCACCCATTTTGACATGCCCGATAGCAGGATCTCCCATATACAATTATTTGTATGCTATTAATTAGACGACAAGCTCAATATTCGTCTAGGAAATAGATAAGGTGGAACGACTTGTCTATTTTGTGATAAATATGTTTAAGGGCGTTGAGGTCAGACATTATCAGACCGAGAAACTTGCTCTAAAGGTCATGGTAACCACAGGGAAATTCATACCCTACTTTTAGACCATGGGAAGATTGATAGAGATGATGCATTGGGGATGATGATGGAATATTTGGGGAGTTGACCCAAAGGATGCCATGAAGGAGTTAAAAGCCACCGAGGGTGACATGTAACACCCTATTTTTTATAATTTATTCTCCGGGTACTTTTTGTGCATTGTTGGCCTTGTTAAAGGTGTATGTCTTGTTGTTTTGGTGTCGTGTCCTAGTAGGACGAGTAGAATTATGGTGCGTTTATTAATAGCGGGTGTGTGAATAATAATAAAACCAGTTAATATCATTATTTATTATTTGTATTATTATTATGAAAATAATATTAGTGATATTAGAATTATAATTATTATTATTATTGGGTTTAAATAAAATAAGGGTGATTTGGTAAACTATTATGGTGGGGGTTTTAAGGGAAAATTAGATTAATCAGAAAATTAAGAAACAGATGAATCGTAACATTGTGGGAGAAACCAAAGGGAATCTAGGAGGAGGAAGAACAACTAGGGAATTCTCCTTAGACGGAATTCACAGGAATTCTTCAAGGATTCGAGGTAAGGGGGAGAATGGTTTCGTAATTGGTGATGATAACATGATGGGTAGTGAGGGTCCTTTCCCCCGTAGGTTTTATGTATATGATATTGTATGATGAATTTTGTTGCTTGAATAACTGCTGTTGTGAAATAAATATGATATCGATGAATTGTATCTGAATATTGTTGTTGTTAATTTTGTGTATTGCGTTGCATGAACAAATTTTGTGTGGTTGCAGTAGGATAGTTACAAATCCAGATCTAGAAAATGTATAACTGAATCTAGTAATATTAGATGAAAGAAGAGTACGAATAGTAGTGTAAAACTGGTGTAGAAACATTCTTAGAATTGATATGGAGTGTGAAAATGAGAATTGTAGTGAACAAATTCAGAATGAGGATGAAACATGAGATTTTGGTGTATTTCTGCTATTACGCGTACTTGGCATGCAATACGCATACGATGTGGTGAGAAAACTAGGCAATACGCATAACAAGAGGCAAATACGCGTCTAGATGTGCGCAAAAAGGGGTCAATATGCGTATTGAGGTGTGATTACGCATATGGAAGTGGGATTTTTGGGCAATACGCGTGAGAATTATGCGTAAGGATGGTGTGTGGCACGCGTATGAGTGGCGTAGATGTTGGTCCATACGCGTATGGCCTAGCCAATACGCGTATGACCAGTGAGGTAGGGCAAAATGTTTTGCTTTGCAATTTCTATCCCGATATCGCGTGCGTTGCCGATTTTTCTTGATCTGAGGCATTAATGTGGACCTTAAGACTTAATTAGTCAAAGTTTGATGATGAAAGGAATCTAATAACGAAATTCAGGTAGAATAATCAGACAACTAATTAAGTAATTTGCGTGAAGTACATTGGTGATTGTAATTCTTACAATTGGAGGTGAACGAATTAATGATTGAGATTTAGGTGATGAATTGGGCAATTAACTTATTAGGGTAAGGATGTATTTCATTAGTAAGGTTTAGAATGACTTGATAGAATAAGTATGGTGAACTATGATGTGGTATGACGAGTACGTATTACTTAGGTGTTGGGAGAACTCGTGTATTTGTGTGATTATTGGTGTAGTTGTGTCGTATGTCATTTTGTATGCTCAAGAGGAATGTTGCTATGATTGGCTGTTATTGTATGTACGTTGTTTGTATTTTTGGTGTGTTCCATAGGATCGTGTTAATGTATAATATTTATTATACACATGTTGTAGGCAAGATTGCCATGTTTTATATTTTATGTGATCAGATGGATAATGAAGAGGTATACTGATTATTATACCTATGTTGTGTGTGTATTCATTATCATGCATTCTTGAGATTGTTGTTGATTATTGGTGGGATGATTCTTTGTCGGATGGACGTATGTGAATTATCCGTATGTTGGAGATAAATCATTGTCGAATGAGTGTATGTGATTTATCCGGATTCCTAGGAATCAGGTTCGATTGAATGAACCATGGTGAGTTGTACTACATGCATTGTGTTTTTGTTGGGTCACATTACACTTTGATGTTGTTGAATCATATTATTATGTTGATCATTATTGTTGTGGATATGTGTTGTTTATGTTGATTTTGTGAGATACTACACTTTAACATGTATTATACACTGTAAAATTATTGAATGTAGTTCTCACCCCTTTGTTGTTTGTTGCATCTGTGCTTCGTTGGAAGTACAAATGATTCATGTACTTAAGTATGCTTGGAGTTCAAGTTGCTTGATCGAGTCATAGGAGTCGCTCTGATACGTAACACCAGACTTGGGATTTTTGTTGTTTACTTAATCTTATTATTTTTTACGCATCACATTTTTGTTGAAAACTCTTATACATCATGTATTGTTGTGAAATATTGTGGATTTTTGGAAAATTGCCGTAAGATGAATAAAATAATATTTTTTCGCTGTTTTAGTAAAAGGAGTTTTTGTTGGTTATTATTGTTGATGTGGCATTCCACTTTGTCTAAAACTCTGATTTTACTTATTTAATTGTTATTTTCTAAAATGGGAAAAGTGTGGTGTTACAATTGGTATTAGAGCAGGTCGGTCCGTCCGGCCAGGTTGTAGTGTGTCGTTGGTTCCTGAGTACGCGATATATGTGTGATGCACTGTCGATACTTGCTTGTTTTCTAACTATTTGTCTGCAGGTGTTGGTTGGAAACAAGTGGGGGAGAATTTATTGCTTCTCTGGAGTGTTGGTTGTAGATTGTTGGCTTATTTTGCATTGGAATTGCAGAGGTGCAAAGGTAGTTGTGGCTTGTGTTAACTAAGGAATTGTCCGTGAAGTAACTTAGTCTACAAGATGCAGGGAATGCTATTGGGGTTAGGAGATATGGTTTATGCACGTCACGATTGTCGGCTAACTATTGACAAATTGAGGAACTGATCACCCTTAATCTCTTGTTAATAGTAGAGTAAATCGTGTTGGATGAAATAAACATATTTTTTAGCTGAGATAGTATGTTCAGTAGGTTGTTTGGGGTTAAGCTAAAGGTTATTAGCTATTTTGGGGGAATTGATGTGGATTTCTGTATCCGGAAATGACATGGATTTGTGGCTTTGGTGTGTTGATCAGATATTACTAATGGTTACTCCTCGGGAGTGGAGAGTGAACTTGAATTCGACGAATGTGAAAAGTCGGAGGTTGTATCTACTAAGTACGTAGAGGGACTTTTTGAGGAGAGACTCTGGTGTATGCTTTGGTTGCATAGATGTTATTGGTGGGAAGTAAGGTCACAACGATGGACCGCATGTGGTGTGCGAATTACAATTATGTTTTTGAAGAATATATTAGAGGTTTTGTTATAAAGAGAGATAAGACTCTCCATTGATCGGTCCCTGATATTAAAAGGAGCTATTGGGGGATTTGTCGATAAAAGGAATTATGGGAGCAAAGGTGCCTCCGGGGAAGACTTCGGTGTTTTGGATATAAAAGATGAGGGAACGGAGTTGCATGTTGATTGGTGAATATTATGAGAAATCATTGGTGGTATTACTTTTGTTATGAGTTGGAATATCGTGTCAACAAAAACCTTGGATTAGTTGGAACATCATAAGAAGGGTAAACATGTAATGTGGTAATCAAAATCAGAGGTTGATAAGTTATTTTGGATAAATTTCTTGTGTTGATAGATGTGAAATAATGAGATTTATGATGTTAGTATTAAGTTATGTTTTGGCATAGTATAATAAGAGGTGGACGAGTTTTTGAAAGTATAAGGAGGTGATTCTTTGTCAAAGATTAATTAGAACAATATGTCTTCGCAGTGTGGTGATGTTGGGTCGTTACCACAGGAGTGTTGTATGGTTGACGCGGGGAATGAATGGTTTCGTGGATGTTTTCGAGATGTTGGACCGCAAGATGAAGAATTGTTTGCAAACTACTTATTGTTGTTGTAGAGTGAAAGAGATAGTAAAGGTATCATTATATGCATTGGATCGATAAGACAATAGTAAATTAGTAAGTGTGCAGTATTTTCCTTTCTAGAATTTATGAATCAAGGGTTTGGTTAATATGGATTTGAAACATTGGAAGGATGATCCAATGAGGAAGTAAATGTAATGTGAGACCTGAATTGATCACGAATGTTGTATAACGGATAATGGTGACTGGTATGTATTAAGGTGTGTATATGGAGCATGAATTGTGCCTTTCATAGTTACTTGAATAAGTTGAAATAGTTTTCTTCGAGGATGTCTTGACCTATGATAAAAGCAAAAGAAGACTGTGTGGAATGTTTAAGAATTGAAATATAGATATTCGAAAAGATATAATTATATATTAAGTTATCGAGTGTGATTTTGATGGACAAATATGTATCTGCTTGTTTGTGTTGTTAAAAGGAGGGTATTGTTATGAGCTTGTCTGAAGTAGATGTGGATATACAATGAAGAAACCCGAACTAGGTTAAAGAGATTAGAATGCATTTGGATTTATTTGGTTATTACTATGGTTTACAAGAAGTTTTTCCAAGTTAGTATTTTGTTGTCTCAGTTAACTTGTGAAAGATAAGTTGTTTGTTGGGAAGATTTGTTGTGATAGAGAGTGTTGGAGAGCCGAAGTAGCACTTGACTATGGTTACAATTTTATTTTACCTGATGTTAACAAACTATGGGTGGAGTGTTGGGATATGATTGTGATGAGTTAGCAGGGTGTTAGTACTTGACGGTGAAGTCGTATTTTATGATTTACAATAATCGATGAATTATGGAAGTATCTATCATATTCATGGATTGAGAGTAGATGTGAGTGAAATTATGTTGGGTATCAGGTAGTATTGTTGTTATGATTTGAGATCAAAGGGTTGATAATCGCATGAGTATAAAATTTCGGTTGGTCAGAAAGAGTGGAGTGTGAGACGACAAATAGTCGGAATTCCTGATGAGGTGAGTCGGGAACCTTTTTCTATGTTTGCTCTTTTAGTGGAGAAGTTGGAATTAAGTTAGCAGTCACGAGACTTGCGTCTGGTGTAATGAGGTATATCAAGTTAACAATGATAATTCGATGATTGTAAGAAAGAATTAAAGTTGGATGTGAACTTAATGGAGTAGATAACCGCGAGTAATCAGGGTGCACAGTAGAATAACGAAGTGGTATAATTGTTTATACGTAAATGGTTAGTAAAGGCTCAAGATGTTGAGCGATGAAACCTGTTGGGATATCAAGACTATTGAACGTTCCAGAATGGAAGTGTAATGGTAAGAGGTTAACTATTAATCGTGTATTACTGGGTATACATAAGTATTAGTATATATATATGTGCTTTATTGGTGGGTTGTGAATATGTTGTTTGGATGGTGAGAACAATAAGATTAGTTCGTTAGTTATGTTGTTGTAACTGGAACGATGTATATCGTGAAAGTTTGGTTCTTGTCATTGTTGTCGCCTCGATACCTATGGTGATAGTTCGAGTGCGAGTAACTAATTCCTATGATGGGGAGTTAGGGAAGTGTTACATATGGTGATGGTAACGATTTTTGTTGTGTTTTTGTTCAGGTGTAAACCTGTATGTTGTAACTTGATGATTTGTTGTGTTTTGTTGTTATTGTAGTTGTCTTGGTGTTATTATTGTTGTTGTTTTGGGTTAATCATAGTGTTGTCGGCTATGGCAGGGGAGTGATTAGTTTGATGCGAGAGCGTGTCTGGGTAGATTCCACTGAGTACATTTTTCGAGGACAAAAATATTTTAAGTGGGGGAGAGTTGTAACACCCAATTTTTAATAATTTATTTGTCGGGTAATTTTGGTGCATTGTTGGCCTTGTTAAAGGCGTATGTCTTGTTGTTTTGGTGTCGTGTTCTAGTAGGACGAGTAGAATTGTGGTGTGTTTATTAATAGCGGATGTGCAAATAATAATAAGACCAATTAATATCATATTTTATTATTTGTATTATTATTATGAAAATAATATTAGTGATATTTGTGAGTAACCTTAGTTTTTGATTGATTATAATTTTTAAGTGTTTGTGTTTGCTTTACATTAAGAAAAATGCTTGCTTTAGTTTTGCTTCTTTTGTTTTCATTGTTTTTGAACTTTTGGAAAAATACGCAAAATGAATCGATACATCCTAGCATGAATCGATTCATGCTGTTTGAAGGACTCTGAAAATTCGCAAAATGAATCGATTCATCTTATGATGTATCGATTCATGCTGTTTAAATGGTTCTGTTTTTACTAATATGTTCAGTATGTATCGATTCATCAAGGCTTGAATCGATTCATTAATCTGTTTTTTTTCTCTAACAGAATCTGCATACATATATGTGTTTTGTTTCATTTAGTCACAAGAGATCACAGAAAATCAGAGACGGATTTTACAGTGATAGATCATTGAAGAACACATCAAGAAAGGGATTTTGGAGTGTTGAAACTTCAATGTTGAGCAAGTTTGAAACCTAGAATCAAATTCATCTTCATCATCTTCTCAAAGATCTTAATTCAAGAACATCAACAAGGAAGTGTTTGTTGTCCTGTGAATTGAAGGCTTTCGAGATAACGTTCAGTGGTACGATCGGAGATCCATCTGAGTTGAAGATTGATAGAAGGTTTCAAGGAAAAACCAGCTGGGTTTTCCTTCAAGAAAGGGCGTGTTCTTGAGGGTTTGTTAGTCACGTTTACAAGTCAGATTCAGCCGCAGCGAAAGTTTTGGAAATCGGGGGATTTCGCAAATAGGTCGTGGAACCGGTGAATTGATTGTATTACTTGCAGGGAATCTTGATTGGGCTCAGATCAAGTGAAGGTTGATACAATAGGAAGTTCTAGGTGTTTAGAATTCTGGTGTTTGTATTGCAATCTTGTAATCGACGGATTCATCAATTTTGATATAAGAGTTCTCAATTTCGATTTGAAATTGAGAGGGAGACGTACCCACACGCGAGGACGAACGTGGGGAACTTCCTTACCAAATCTCGGCGTATTGTATCTCTTCTCTATCTCTATTTACGTTTTCATTTGTTTTTCGATTCATTGGAAATAGCTTTAGTGATAGGTGCATTCAACTGTTTTACATATTGTGTGTTTAATCCTTTATCATCGTAATCGTAAATCCAGCACGTTATCACATGTCTGGTCTTCTAGTGGCCGGTTTAGAATAGACGCTTGTATATTCGGGGCCTTCGTTTCCGTAATTCTTTGAAAACTCTGAAAAACTTTTTAAATCCTTGAAAACAAGGAGGTGATCCATTCACCCCCCCTCTAGATCACTCGCCACAGCGTCTAACAAGTGGTATCAGAGCACCGGTTCGCTGGTGCTTTGTGGCTGCCTGTAACGTTATGGATTCTGAACCAAAGGGGGCTTACAATAGAGCTCCTGTTTTCAATGGTGAAAATTATGGCTACTGGAAAGACTGCATGCGAGTTCACATAAATTCTGTTGATAGGCGCGTATGGGCTGCCATTCAAAATGGTCCTTTTCGAATTACCATGATGAATGAGGCAGGTGCCATAGTACCTAAACCAGAAGATGATTGGGATGAAAAAGATGAGAAAAAGTGGTCAAGTGATTGGAGAGCTCGAAATATGCTAATTTCAGCACTTAGTGCGGATGAGTATTATCGAGTTTCCCATTGCTCGACAGCTAAAGAAATGTGGGATGCTTTAGAAATTGCACATGAAGGTACAACTGAAGTAAAACAGTCCCGCATTAACACACTTAATCAAGAGTTCGAACTCTTTCGCATGAAACAAGGAGAATCTATTCCCGACATGCAAAAGAGATTTGTTCATCTCATTAATCGTTTGAATGCACTTGGAAAACCTGTTTCCAATGATATTGCTACTAATAAAATTCTGAGATGTCTTAGCAGGGAATGGTAACCTAAAGTGACAGCTATCAAGGAAGCCAATGATCTAACGACACTCACAATGACTACTTTGTTTGGAAAGCTGGAGGAACATCAACAAGAACTAGAAAGTCTAGAAAAGTTTGAAAACAAAAGTAAAAAGGGAAAGGAGAAGAATAAAGACAAAGAGGGTGAGAAGAGGCCTATAGCTCTTATGGCTTCTAACTCAAAGTCCTCACAAAAAGAGCTAAGCAACAATGAGTCAAGTAGTGACGAAGACTCCGGTGACGAAGAAATGGGACTTTTTGTTAGAATATATAATAGATTCATTCGAAACAATGGAATCAAGCATTCCGACAAAAATCTCATAAATTTTAGAAGACAATCTATGGATTCAAAACAGGAAGAGATTAAGAAGAATAGAGAAAGAGGGTCTTGCTTTAATTTTGGCAAGTCCGGACATTATAAAACAGATTGTCCTTTAAAGAAAAAGGATAAAGGAAAAGCTCCACCAAGAAGGTATAATAAGCAAAGAAGAGCGTACATTGCTTGGGAGAGTGATAGTGATTCATCAAGTACACAATGCACAAGTGATAGCGATGAAACCGCAAATTTGTGTCTTATGGCTCACACCAAAAATCAGTCCCACCATAAGAAGAAAAGTGATGATAAAAAGGATGAGTGTCTTGCATCCATGGAAAGAAGATGGTTTCTGGACAGCGGGTGTTCAAGGCACATGACGGGTGACATATCACTTTTTATTGACTTCAAAGCAAAGAAGAAGGGGTATGTTACTTATGGAGACAATAACAAAGGAGCTATACTTAGTAAAGGTAGTGTAGGTGATCCCTCTACCACTACTATTTCTGATGTACATCTTGTAGAGGGACTTAAACACAATTTGTTAAGTATAAGTCAACTATGCGACAAAGGTTATAAAGTTTCTTTCACAAAAACATGTTGCAAAATTGAACATACCGAACAAAATGTTGTGTTTAAGGGTGTAAGAGTAAACAACATATATATGCTTGATCTTTTGAGTGTATCCTTAACAAGCTCTAAATGTCTAGTAGCCTTAAATGATGATTCATGGCTATGGCATAGACACTTAGCGCATGTTAATTTCGATTTGCTTAATAAGGTTGTATCCAAGGATCTAGTAATAGGTCTTCCAAAAATAAAATTTTCAAAAGACCACCTATGTGATGCTTGCCAAATGGGAAAACAAACAAGGGTCTCTTTTAAATCTAAAAATATAATTTCAACTTCAAGACCCCTTGAGCTTCTCCATATGGATCTCTTTGGACCATCTAGGACAAAGAGCTTAGGTGGAAACTATTATGGTTTCGTAATAGTAGATGACTACTCTAGATTCACTTGGACTATATTCCTTCATAGCAAAGATGAAACTTTTTCTGCTTTTAAAAGTTTTGCAAAGTTGTCCCAAAATAAAATGAATTCTAAAATAGTTACAATCCGAAGCGATCATGGAGGTGAATTTCAAAACCATCTCTTTGATAAGTTTTGTGACAAGTATGGCATTGAGCACAACTTTTCAGCTCCTCGAACTCCACAACAAAACGGTGTTGTGGAATGCAAAAATCGAGTTTTAGAGGAATTGGCAAGAACAATGCTCAATGAGGGTGGATTACCAAAATATTTTTGGGCCGATGCAATTAGTATGGCTTGTTATGTTCTAAATAGGATTTTAATTCGTCCTATTTTGAATAAAACCCCTTATGAAATTTTAAAAGGTAGAAAGCCCAACTTGTCTCATCTTCATGTATTCGGTTGTAAATGTTTTGTTTTGAATAACGGTAAGGAAAATCTTGGGAAGTTTGATGCCAAAGCTGATGAAGGTATTTTTCTTGGTTACTCTCAATCAAGCAAAGCATATAGAGTGTATAATAGGCGTTTACTTTCTGTTGAAGAATCTGTCCATGTTTCTTTTGATGAGTCTTACCCAAAAATTGTCGGAAAAGGTATCTCTTTTAATGACGCAGGTGTATCTACAGAAGACATACTCAAAGAAGCTGGTTCGGAAATTGATCAATCTGAAGCGGTTGTTATTGAGAAGGAGGAAGATACATGTCATGAAAAAGATAAAGAGGAAGGAACGTCTGAAGTGAAGGACCTTCCACCAGCTTGGAAATCCTCTAAAGACCATCCCATAGACAATATATTGGGAGATATTTCAAAGGGAGTGTTGACTCGTTCTAAGATAAGTAATTTTTGTTCTCACTTCGCTTTTGTATCACAAGTGGAACCTAAAAATTCTAAAGAGGCCTTGGTTGATGAATTTTGGCTAATGGCCATGCAAGAAGAGCTAAATCAATTTAAAAGAAATGACGTTTGGGAACTTTTCCCGCGTCCGCGAGATCATCACATCATAGGTACTAAATGGGTTTTTAGGATTAAACTTGATGAAAGCGGAGTGATAACTAGAAACAAGGCACGCTTGGTAGCACAAGGGTATAACCAAGAGGAGGGCATAGATTATGAGGAGACTTATGCTCCGGTTGCTCGCCTTGAAGCTATACGTCTTTTGCTTGCCTATGCGTGTTCCATGAATTTCAAGCTTTACCAAATGGACGTAAAGAGTGCGTTTTTAAATGGTGTTATAAATGAAGAAGTATATGTTTCGCAACCTCCCGGTTTTGAAAATTCTGAATATCTAGATCATGTTTACAAATTAAAGCGTGCTTTATATGGTCTTAAGCAAGCACCCCGTGTGTGGTACGAAAGACTTAACAAATTTCTACTTGATCATGGATATTCTAGAGGTAAAGTGGATAATACACTCTTCATTAAACACAAAGGAAAGCACATTCTTTTAGTTCAATTTTATGTAGACGATATAATTTTTTGTTCAACTAACATACACTTGGTCGAAGAATTTTCTAATGTTATGCAGGGTGAGTTTGAGATGGGTCTCATGGGGGAGTTGAACTACTTCTTAGGCCTCCAAATAAAGCAACTTGATGAAGGTACAACAGTATGTCAAACAAAATACTGTAGAGAGCTGCTCAAGCGTTTTGGAATGAATAATTCTAAATCAATTGACACTCCTATGCCTACCAATGGAAACTTGGACAAAGATGAACATGGTAAGTGTGTTGATGTCAAAAGGTATAGAGGTATGATTGGGTCTCTCTTGTATCTTACTGCTTCTAGACCGGACATCATGTTTAGTGTGTGTATGTGTGCAAGATATCAATCAAATCCTAAGGAATCTCACTTAAAATCAGTCAAGCGTATATTTAGGTATCTTAATGGAACACCTAAATATGGACTTTGGTATTCCAAAGGAAGCGATTGTAGCTTAGTAGGTTATTCTGATTCTGATTTTGCTGGCTGCAAATCAGATAGGAAAAGCACTAGTGGCACATGTCATCTGTTTTCAAATTCTTTAATAAGTTGGCATAGTAAAAAGCAAGTATCCGTAGCTTTGTCTACTACAGAGGCTGAGTATGTTGCAGCCGGTAGCTGCTGTGCTCAAATTTTGTGGCTAAGACAACAACTACAAGACTTTGACATTGAACTTAAACGTATTCCAATTAAATGTGACAACACTACTGCCATCAATCTCACTAAGAATCTTGTTTTACACTCACGCACCAAACATATTGAGATTAGACATCACTTCCTTCGCGATCATGTTGAAAAAGGAGATGTTGTGTTTGAGCATGTTGATACTAAAAATCAACTTGCTGACATTTTCACTAAACCTTTAGCAACTGAACCATTCTTCAACATTCGACGTGAATTAGAGATTCTTGATCTCTCCGCGTTGGTGTCTTAAGTTTGATTGATGTTGTTTCTATTTATCTCATCGTATTTGCTAAGATTGTAGCCTTCACTCGTACCTCATGAGAATACTACGACGGAGGTAATATTGTTCCTCTCTTCACTTTGTTGATAGTGTATGATCAATGTATGTTTGAGAATTGATTACTTGTTTACATGAACTTCTTTTCAAATGTATGTTTGACCATTGATGTTTTTATTTGTAAAGTATTCTTAAGCATGTATACAATGTTGTGATTCATTCTGTTGCATATTGGTTGTTTTGCATATTCATTGGTGTGTCAATTCCTGCAATAACCACTGAAATTTCACATTTTCGCATAATGAATCGATCCCAACCTTCTTGAATCGATTCATGTTGATTTTATTTTAATTTCTATCAAACCAGTTACAGTATGTATTGATTCATAGTGTCTTGAATCGATACATAGCATTCTGTAAATTCAAAAATTCGCATAATGAATCGATCCCAACCTTCTTGAATCGATTCATGTTGATTTTATTTTAAATTTCTTTCAAACCAGTTACAATATGTATTGATTCATAGTGTCTTGAATCGATACATAGCATTCTGACTTTTAAAATTTTTTCGTGAAATGAATCGATACATACAGGCATGAATCTATTCATCCTGGCGTAAAATCAGTTTATTTTTTAATGAATCGACACATCAACAACTGCCATGACATTTGTATCAATTACAAAACCCCATTATGTCTCTCTCATTATCTCATTTGCATCATTTTCTTCATTTGCATCAAACCCTAACTGTCACAAAAACCCCTCTTCTCTCAAACCATAATCTTCCACCATGCCTCCAGGAGTTTTGATTCCAAGAGAAAGAGGAAAACGAAAAGGCAAGGAACCCGTTGGGTTTTCTCATCAGGCTCCTTCTATTCCTGAAATTCCTCCATCCGGGACTGCAATTCTTCATCCTGCCATTATTGAAGAATTTGAAGCTTCTTTTAAAATAAGGTTAGTAATGAAACCACATGTTTTCGATCCTAGTGATGTACGTACTCTCTGTTTAGAAGAAGTTGCGGATTTAATCGACGCACAAAGTCTTGGATCCTTTTTATCTGTTAAAGATGAGTATCATGAAGACTTTATTCGTGCTTTCTATGCTGGTGTGCAAACTGGAAAAGGCTACCTGTTTAAGTGTTCGATTGGTACCAGAACTTACCGTTTTGAGGCTGGTGACTGGTCCACTGTGTTCAGTTTGCCATCTCTGCAGCCTGAATTACAGATGTGGCATGACCATAATTTTGAACCACAGTTCAAGTTGAAGGAATATTGTGCATCCATCTCTAAATTGGAGAGACCTCTTGCTGATGATGAGCCTCTGACTTCAGGTATGATCAAAAGTGTTCCACGAATTCTGCACTGGATCCTTTCGCATATCTTACGTCCAAGGTCCGGTGGGCATTCTCGATTGGACAAGCCGGATATCCATTTGTTGTACATTTTGCAGAAGAAGATACCCTTAAACTGGGAAAATTACTTTGTCAAGCGTATCTTTCTTACGCGGAACAGCTCCAAAAACATCACTCTTGCATATGCTGCTCAGATCATGCGGATTCTCAAGTTTTGGAAAGTGACTTTTCCTCCTGTGCCTCTCGTATCAGCCTCTAGTGTGCAAGAATTCAACAATGCCACACTCTCTCATATGGGTTATCGATGGGACATCGAGCGTCGCTGCTACTACTTATTTGAACGCAGCACTCGAACCCGCATCTACAACTTTGACATTCCGGCTGAACACATCTATGTTGAAGAACAAAGGGATGAAGATATGGAAGAAGCTGAAAACCCTCCTGATGCGAATGCCAACACCGGTTGGGGTGAGTGGGTACCACAAAGGTGGTCTCTTACAAACTATGATCCCGCTCCCTCATCGGCTCCACCGACTTCATCTACTGTTGCTCCAGCCTATCTCACTGATATGTTTGCACAATTGGAAGTTGCAAACAATGCCCGTCATGAGGAAGCTCGTGCGTGGCATGTCCAGCAAACGGAATGGCATAAGGAGCATCGTGAATGGCATGATGAGCATACTCGAATGTACCATAATCAACATTCATGGCATACTGAACTGGTTAAGTGGCATCAAGTGTTCTATAATGAGATGTCTGGATTTATGGATGATTGCCGTTTGCACCCGGGGATTATGGAACAGTTTCAAAGCACAGAAGTTCAGAGGCGTTTCAGGCGTTATGCTTTCATGGGGCAGAATCCAGATGAAATTCCTCCTCCACCTCCTCCTCCAAGCTTCCGTGACCCTGATCGAGATGATGCGGAGTCGTGTGGTGGCCATTTCCCTCATTGAAGCTGCATTTCATTTTGCATTTCATCATTGTGTTTTGCTTAAGTTTCTTTGTTTTTCTTGTTTGAACAATTTATGGTTTGGTTTGGTTATGTAATTCGCAACTTTATTTGACAATTTCACTGCCTATGATTATGTAATTTTCTTTTGTTTAAATTGTTTGCGCTTTATGCTTCATTCTTTGTGAGTGAACTTTGCTTCTGTATCTTAGTTCTGCTGATTCTGTTTCTTCACCTATGATTCTTTCTTGCTGTTGACAAAGGGGGAGAAAAAGGCAAGTGTGAAAAGACAATGACAGGCACAAACTCAGGGGGAGTACTCTCTCACACTTCAAAAATTTTGTCATCATCAAAAAGGGGGAGTTTGTGAGCAACCTTAGTTTTTGATTGATTATAATATTTAAGTGTTTGTGTTTGCTTTACATTAAGAAAAATGCTTGCTTTAGTTTTGCTTCTTTTGTTTTCATTGTTTTTGAACTTTTGGAAAAATACGCAAAATGAATCGATACATCCTAGCATGAATCGATTCATGCTGTTTGAAGGACTCTGAAAATTCGCAAAATGAATCGATTCATCTTATGATGTATCGATTCATGTTGTTTAAATGGTTCTGTTTTTACAAATATGTTCAGTATGTATCGATTCATCAAGGCTTGAATCGATTCATTAATCTGTTTTTTTTTCTCTAACAGAATCTGCATACATATATGTGTTTTGTTTCATTTAGTCACAAGAGATCACAGAAAATCAGAGACGAATTTTACAGTGATAGATCATTGAAGAACACATCAAGAAAGGGATTTTGGAGTGTTGAAACTTCAATGTTGAGCAAGTTTGAAACCTAGAATCAAATTCATCTTCATCATCTTCTCAAAGATCTTAATTCAAGAACATCAACAAGGAAGTGTTTGCTGTCCTGTGAATTGAAGGCTTTCGAGATAACATTCAGTGGTACGATCGGAGATCCAGCTGAGTTGAAGATTGATAGAAGGTTTCAAGGAAAAACCAGCTGGGTTTTCCTTCAAGAACGGGCGTGTTCTTGAGGGTTTGTTAGTCACGTTTACAAGTCAGATTCAGCCGCAGCGAAAGTTTTGGAAATTGGGGGATTTCGCAAATTGGTCGTGGAACCGGTGAATTGATTGTATTACTTGCAGGGAATCTTGATTGGGCTCAGATCAAGTGAAGGTTGATACAATAGGAAGTTCTAGGTGTTTAGAATTCTGGTGTTTGTATTGCAACCTTGTAATCGACGGATTCAGCAATTTTGATATAAGATTTCTCAATTTCGATTTGAAATTGAGAGGGAGACGTACCCACACGCGAGGACGAACGTGGGGAACTTCCTTACCAAATCTCGGCGTATTGTATCTCTTCTCTATCTCTATTTACGTTTTCATTTGTTTTTCGATTCATTGGAAATAACTTTAGTGATAGGTGCATTCAACTATTTTACATATTGTGTGTTTAATCCTTTATCATCGCAATCGTAAATCCAGCACGTTATCACATGTCTGGTCTTCTAGTGGCCGGTTCAGAATAGACGCTTGTATATTCGGGACCTTCGTTTCCGTAATTCTTTGAAAACTCTGAAAAATGTTTTAAATCCTTGAAAACAAGGAGGTGATCCATTCACCCCCCTCTAGATCACTCGCCACAACGTCTAACAATATTAGAATTATAATTACTATTATTATTATTGGGTTTTAAGGGAAAATTAGATTAATCAGAAAATTAAGAAACAAATGAATTGTAACATTGTGGGAGAAACCAAAGGGAAACTAAAAGGAGGAAGAACAACTAGGGCATTCTCCATAGACAAAATTCGCAGGAATTCTTCAAGGATTCGAGGTAATGGGGAGAATGGGTTCATAATTGGTGATGATAACATGATGGGTAGTGGAGGATCATTTCCCCCGTAGGTTTTATGTATATGATGTTGTGTGATGAATTTCATTGCTTGAATAACTGCAAATGTGAATTCGATCTGATATCGATGAATTCGTATATGAATATTGTTGTTTTTAATTATATGTATTGCGTTGCGTGAACATATTGTGTGTGGTTGCAGTAAGATAATTACGAATACAGATCTAGAAAACGTATAATTGAATCTAGTAATATTAGATGAAAGAAGAGTACGAATAATAGTGTAAAACTAGTGTAGAAACATTCTTAGAATTGGTATGGAGTGTGAAAATTAGAATTGTAGTGAACAAATTCAGAATGAGGATGAAACATGAAATTTTTGTGTATTTCTGCTGTTACGTGTACTTGGCATGCAATACGCGTATGATGTGGTGAGAAAACTAGGCAATACGTGTAACAAGAGGTGAATACGCGTCTGGATGTGCGTAAAAAGGGGTCAATACGTGTATTGCGACATGATTACGTGTATGGAAGTGGGATTTTTGGGCAATACGCGTGAGAGAATTAAGGCAATACACGTATGGTGGTTCAATACGCGTATTGGGCAACGTAAAAACATCATTACTCGTAAGGATGGTGTGTGGCATGCATATGAGTGGCGTAGAGGCTAGTCCGTACGCATATGGTCTAGCCAATATGCGTATGATAAATGAGGTAGAGCAAAATGAGTTGTTTTGTGATTTTTGTCTCGATTTCGTGTGCATTGCTGATTTTTCTTGATCTGAGGCATTAGTGTGGACCTTAAGACTTAATTAGTCAAAGTTTGATGATGAAAGGAATCTAATAACGAAATTCAGGTAGAATAATCAGATGGCTAATTAAGTAAGTCGCGTGAAGTACTTTGGTGATTGTAATTCTTACAATTGGAGGTGAATGGATTAATGATTGAGATTTAGGTGATGAATCTGACGATTAACTAATTAGGGTTAGGGATGTATTTCCTTGGTAAGGTTTAGAATGCCTTGATGGAATAAGTATGGTGAACTATGATGTGGTATGACGAGTACATATTAATTAGGTGTTGTAAGAACTCGTGTATTTGTGTGATTATTGGTGTAGTCGTGTCGTAGGTGATTATGTATGCTCAAGAGGAATGTTGTTATGATTGGTTGTTGTTGTATGTACGTTGTTTGTATTTTTGGTGTGATCTGTAGGATCATGTTGATGTATAATATTTATTATACACATGTTGTAGGCATATATTGCCATGTTGTATATTTTATGTGATAAGATGGATCGTGAAGAGGTATACTGATTATTATACCTGTGTTGTGTGCATATTCATTATCATGCATTCATGAGTTCATTGTTGATTATTGGTGGGATGATTCGTTGTCAGATGGACGTATGTGAATTATCCGTATGTTGGAGATAAATCATTGTCGAATGGGTGTATGTGATTTATCCGAATTCCTTTAGGAATCGAGTTCGATTGAATATACCATGGTGAGTTGGTACCACATGCATCGTGTCTTTGTTGGGCCACATTACACATTGATGTTGTTGAATCATGTTATTATGTTGATTATTATTGTTGTGGATATGTGTTGTTTATGTCTATTTTGTGAGATACTACCCTTTAACATGTATTATACATTGTTAAATGATTGAATGTAGTTCTCACCCCTTTGTTGTTTGTTGCATATGTGCTTCATTGGAAGTATATATGATTCAGGTACTTGAGTATGTTTGGAGTTCAAGTTGCCTGCTTGAATCATAGGAGTCGCTCTGATATGTAACACAGGACTCGAGGATTTTTGTAGTTTACTTAATCTTATTATTTATTACGTATCACATTTTTGTTGAAAAATCTTATACAACATGTAATGTTGTGAAATATTGTGCATGTTTGGCAAATTTCCGTAAGATGAATAAAATAGTATTTTTCCGTTGTTTTAATAAAAGGAGTTTTTGTTGGTTATTATTGTTGATGTGACATTTTACTTTGTCTAAAACTCTGATTTTACTTATTAAATTGTTATTTTCTAAAATGGGAAAAGTGGGGTGTTACATGTCATGCTAGGTTTCGATTTGTGTGAAGGGTGCATACACAGGAGTTGCATAAAGAAAATTAGACTGCTGGTGATGACACGAAGGTTGCACATCATAAAACATACACTATAGGAGCATACCTATTGTATTTGGTTGACACGTCCATTTTTCTGGACATGAGTGCCATTTATGTAAATGTCATTTACCTACGATACTCTGATGATTTCAAGCGGGTCCATGTGTATAACTTGGGGGCCGCTTATTTGGTATACTTGGACTTCAAGATATCTGAAGGTTGTATGTGGAAGACTAAATAGATGACAAACATCATTACACTATTGACAATAATTTTTCTTGGTCTTTTAGTGTTTGTTTGTCATTTTCATAACACTTTTGCAACGTCATTAATAATGATTTATCTGCTCCATTTTCAGGCTTGGATCCTCTAGCACTTCCCACGCATATTCGATTGGTCATATGTTCCGACATACAATAAGGATATTCCATGTGCTTCTGCATTCATCATGCTCTGAGGGAATCAGACAACGAAGCCATGTTGAGTGTATATTGTCCGCTTTGTGTCCTAGGACATACACTTCCATTCTTACGTCACTGAATTTGAGACGCATCACTCGGAGGATATTTCTTTCTACTCTTGATGGTTGGCTTGAGCTTCACGTCTGACGTTTCTTCATCTTCCTGAGCGCGTCATACGACAGTACACCTACATGTATTATATTCCCAGAGACCCTTTTGTGTCTGCTTCTTCCGCCATGACACATATAGATATGGATGTTATGTTTGATGATTACCTTAATCATCTGGTACCAGAGAAGGCATGAAATACCATAACTCCTAGCGACTGGAGTTGCATAGATGGTTACATCTGATGGTTCTTCATGATGTCACATCCTTATATATAAGATACTCCAGGAAATCCACTAAGGTCAACTCATCAGAAGATACTAGAGGAAGATCAAACTAGGGCATATCATGCTATTGATGTGTTGGCTTAATTCATTGTAGTTTATAGTATTTGTACCATGGATTTACCATCTGTTGTATTTTATTTTGACTTCATTGTATACTCTAGATTTATTACTTTATATATGTCATTTTTTTTTATATCGGTTGAATAGCTTAATTCATCGTAGTATAGTCATAATATATCGTCAATTTCATATGAGCATCACTAAAACAAACTTAAAATTTACTGTCTAGTGTGGTTATAGAGATGTATCTCCGAAATAATTTATAGCAAAAAATGGTATTCCAGTAAGAGATGCATAACGTGTATATTGAATTATTTTGAAGATACATCTCCGAAATAAATTTTTAAAAATATATGGGATATGACTTAGTTTTAACATTTTAAAATATATATCATTTCAAAATTTAAAAAACAATTTAAAATTTTTATAGGGTATTTTTCCAGCATTTAAGATGGAATTAGTCATTCTCTTTCTTTATAATCATACAAATGAACCTAAACTTTGGACCAAGCCCATGGCCTATAATGTGAAGAAAAAAACTTCAAAAAAAAAATGTAGTTTTTTCGTTATACTCGTGGAATATCCTAATCCACTCTCGTCGTTCTCGTCGTGTCACACTCATAACAGAGATGCACAATAATTAAGAAATAGACATAGTCATAAAAATATTATCAATTTCATTTTTCACATTTTAGCTGGAAAAAAAATTTGAAACGAAAAAGGAAATACCATGGATCCCAAAATTCTCATTGTGTTCGTTCTTTTTCTGAATCTCGCCTCAAAATCATTCCAAAACCCTAACCCTAATCCCAAAATCCCCAAATCGATTCCATCACCGGCACACGTTGAGCTCGCCAGTTATGGTTTCCCCGTTGGTCTTCTTCCCGACACCACCGTCTTATCCCACGTCATTAACCAAACTACCGGCGACTTCTCCGTCAAGCTCGGTGGCGCCTGTAAAATCACGCTACCTCCCGATAACTATGTTGCTACCTATTCCGATACCATCACCGGGAAAATTGTGAAGGGTAAGATCGCTGAGCTTGACGGAATTAGGGTTCGTGCTTTCTTTAAGTGGTGGTCTATCACCGGAATTCGCTCTTCCGGTGACGATATTGTTTTTGAGGTTGGTGTGGTCAGCGCGAAGTATGCTTCGAAGAATTTTGATGATAGCCTTGCTTGCGAGGGTCAGCACTCTTCTTCATGATGAAAAGGTTAGAGTTTTGATTTTAGTATACATTGGTGCTTAATTCAGTTCAAAATCCATGCAAGCAAATCCCTTTATGTTGATTCTATAAGATTGGAGTTAATGTTTTGATTTTTAATATAGTTTTAATTGAGAATCTTCACATTTGATTGCGAATCCACTTTTGGTGTAAAGATATATTTTTATACTTTGTCATCACTAATATTTGATTTTAGTCCTAGCTATTTTAAAAGTTATACATAAGATGGGTTGTGATTGGTTTTTTTAGTGTACTTTTTAAAAAATTGATAGTGTATTAAAAGTTGACTCCTTTATTGCTTTGGATTTATGTTACAAATTAGGATATAAAGATTTAGATATGGATAGAATGACAAAAGAGATTTCTACTACTAGATAGTGCTTTCGTTTTTTCTTTATCCCGTCTCTTCGGTTCTTGAGGAAAGGGTCCCTTGAAAATTAGAGTTTGATCAAAAGATAGGTGAAGTCTGAGGAGTGATTGTTTCGATAAGATGTCAAAGTTGGATATTCCGATCGGTTCGATCTTAAATGAAATCCATTGATCGTTTGAACCATACCCAACGAATTGGTGGATAGTGTTTCATTTTCATGCCATGTGAGCTAATCCACTATGTCTTGTTAGTTTTTACATTTTGCAAAAGGCAAGAAATGACATGGGCCCCTGAAAGTAATAGATATCTAATCTTTTGGGGACCTTTGTGTTTTTCACTTTCAGAGATTTTTATATCTGCCTGCTTTATGGTTTATACATGTCTCTTATCTAGGCATTATTTTTTTGAGACATCATCATGGAGTTATAGATTTGTATTTTAAAATGATTGTAAAGATATCAATCAATTTTGATGATTTTGCTTGCTATATAAGCTTTTGACAAAGTTTTCTGTTGGTTGTTTGTTTCCTGCCCACATGTTTTTCTCTTTTCTTCAACATGAAGATCCATGTTGAGCATTTTGTTTAAGCTGCTAAAACTTGTGGTGCTTTAAAATTTTCTTTCCTCTCTTTTTTTTTTTTTTTTTTTGATATTAGACTTTGAAATGGTTCTACCTTTCTTCTGTTGTCAATTTGTCATTAATCATTATACCATTGTTTCCCTCAATCTTTTTAGTATCTCTTTTGAAGTTTTTTCACAGCTGTATCAAATGTACGATAATGTGAATTAGACTAACATTTTTACTGTATTTAACTATGTTTTACATTGTCAATGTTTTTTACATAATTAATCATGTCCTATCTTAGTTGTCCCTTTTTATTATTTGGCTGAGATGATTCATATGGATTTGTGGAACTTAATGTGTGGAATGATCATTTCTATTGCCTTAAACAAGCGACTAAGTGGTTGTTTTGGCCCAATTTAACCACTCTTTCTATTTGCTCATAGATACTATAAAAGTCTGTAACTGTATTTTTTTTTTTTCCTTTTCTACATACCATTAATCTATTATTACTATTTAGAAGTTAAGTAGCTTAAATTTCTATTCGCCGACTAGTTTATTTGATTAGGTACTTATGTTCATTTTGGTTCTTACCAGTTACTGGTGCTGCAGACTGCATGTGGCATTTTACATATATTTCTCATATTCTTGACATTTTTGTCCTCTCCTTTATAAAGGATATCAGGTGCTTATTCTCAGCCTATGTAAAATCCAGCTCCACCAAGTGAAGATAATTTAGTAGCAGCTAGTATTGTGTGAAATATTTCTAGGCTAGTAGTGCTTTTTATGTAATGGAATCTATGCTACCACTTTGAACGTATCTTATTTGATATTCTATGTTGTCATTTGTATATGATGCAAAAGTAGTGTGACTTGCCTTTCCTAAGTTAAAATGTCATGCAAATTAAATATTCCTCACTTTTTATGAGAGAAGGTGGAAATAAATAATAAAAGTGAGGGATGTAATGTGTATGATACTATGATCCAATACTTTTTATTTATGTTGCTTTAAGGTATGAAAGTTAGTTTTGTTGCCTTTTCTTTTTCCATTATTATAAGGAGACTAGTTTAACTTTATAAATCACTCTAGGTATATATTATTTTTCGTTTCAATTCAACCTCTAGTCTAATTAGGATTTTACTTTCTACACTTCTCAATTATGTAACTCTCCCAAGGTCTTGTAATAGTCAAGGGTTTTTATTTTTCGTATTTTAATTTCTGTGCTCCCCCAGTTTAAATCATATACCCCCTTCCCATGATGTAATAGCTTAAGATTTATTTTTCGCTTTTAAATTCTGCAAAACAATTAACTGTATGGTTAATAACAATAAGGTGTGGTTAGTAACAATAGGATGTGAAAAGAATGTATGTGAATCAAATTGGATTTAGCCCACTAATCCAAAAGATAAAATAACGAAAACGGTCAAATCCCTCGAACGTAGGGGTGTCTTAGCAACGTTGCCTACATAAAAATCATTAAGTCCCTTCGATATAAAGATCATAGTCCCTCGATGACCCTTCGAGTTGTTTACGAATAAATGATCTCGTCATCTTGATGACCCTACGAAAAATGATGATAGTCTATTCGAATTGCTAATATACCTTTACAAGGTTGTCTTCTATGACCATACGATGACCCTACGTCCGTCCCTTACATCCAATTATAAGATTACTTACTAACTAATAGTAATGACAGTCGTATCTCAAAGGAACGAAAAATAACATGAACGACCTTGAGTAGGTAGGAAACCCTTAACTGCTTGCTCACCATTTCAAAAACAAAAATTACTCTTTACACCTCACATTTTCAAAAACTTTCCAAGAAAACCACTTTTGTATACATTCATACAAATCATTACAAATGTGGACTTTTTTTATATACACCACCATTATTTTTCAAACAAAAGTAAAGTGAGTTAAGCAGTTAAGAGCTCATGGATAATCATGGATACAAAGGATGCTAACACCTTCCCTTTGTATAACCTACCCCCGAACTCAAAATCTAAATCAAGGCCTTTCTTGTTCTTTTCCACCTTTCCTACATGGATAAAAGAAAAATCGGTGGCGACTCTTGCTATCCGCAACATAGTTTTTGTGAAAACAAAAACGACAAAGTCAGTTCTCCCACCGTGTTACATCATACTACATTACTTCGTTTGGATCAAATGTGGTCCTCCGTTTTAAAGGAGCTTAATATGGTTGATGAAGATGGACGTGGACCATCTCAAGCAGTGAGTTTGATAGAAAAAATGGAGTGTCGTACCTCGAAAAATACGATCCTCGCGATGGACGCGGAAAGAAACAACAGAGTCGCCACATAATTATATTTATTCTAACTAAAGAAAAGGGAGGTGTAGATACAACCTAATAAGGATAAGAAATGGTCAACGAAACCAAATTCTAAGTTCGGGAGTCGGTTACGCAAGGGGAAGATATTAGCACCTCTCACGTCCGTTGTACTCAACGGGAACCTCTTAGTCTAACTATGCGATTAAATGTTGATTTAAGTCTTTGTCTTCTAAATGGTTTGCTAAAATGTTTGTTTTAAGGGAAATGAATATTATTATTATTGTTAAGGGGAAAATGGTTAATTTTTTATTATTGTGCTCGCAAGGGATTAAAATCCCTGTGCCTACTGTCGCTCCCGATAAATGAAACAGGGTCAAATAAAGGTACAGACGCGAACGGTCGGCGAAGGGACAATGAGAACACACAGCCGTGAACTCACTGGAGATGAATAGAGTCGCCAGCTAGGCATTTTTATCCCGGAGGAAAGGCAATGCTGCATAAACCTAGAAAGAGATGGATAAGACGGTTTGCGAACCAGAGAGACTGAGAAAGGGGGTTGGTTACAACCTGGGAAGGTATTAGCACCCAGATTGTCCGTCGTACTCGACGGGATCCACGCTTAAAAGATTTGCGTTTAAAGGGGTAGTGTCAGTGCAATTTGTGTGTAAAAGGGCTGGAAAACAAAATGTACAGGTGTCAGTGTAAAGGAAGTGTGAAGTGTATAAATGATGTGTCAGTGTAAGGAAAAGAGTATGCTCAAGATCATGAGGCTAAAAGAATAAAGCTGGAAGGAGGGGGGAATATACAGAGACTTTTGTTCGATAACTGTTAAGTTATGCCTACGTATCCTCTCGTGCAATGAGGAAGTCAGAACACCGTAGTTCGACCCAAAGAGACTGAAAGATGAATTGACTTGTGAACTGCTTGCTTGTCTATGCTCAAGTGTATGACCTGTCTGGCTCAGGTGCAAACTGTCTTGCATTAGACGGAAGAAGCGAGCTCTCGTTTATGAATGAATGAGATGAGAAAAGAATCCCGAAGGAGACGATTATTGTTTGTTTTTTGTGTTTTCAGTCTTTTATTGCTTTTGGAAGTTTGTCATAGGATAATGAGCTTAAGCCTAAACCAATGGGTTAGCAAATTCATCACATCTTCCCTCTGTTTAGGGGTAATGAGATTACTTTAAATGTGAAGTCAGATTCTCACACTTAATCACCTTTGGTGTAGGATTAAGATCATTAACCTACTTGTGATTATTTAGATGTTTTTGTGGTTTTGTTTAGTGTTAAGTAATGAGGTTAAGCCATAATCAAGGATTAAACAGACTCATTACACCATCCTAATAGAAGGATAATAGATGAGAATGTTTAAGCTGAGGAAAGCTCCTCAACTTAATCCATGATTAGGGATTAAACTCATGACAAAACAAGCCTTTGATTAAGTGGATTTTATTTAATGGTATGATGATGAAGTGAATTTTATGATTTGTAAGACAACTTGAGGGGGACTTGTCCATTAACACTAGGGTTAGTCCTTCTTAACCAATTAAGGAAGAATTAGAACCCTAATGCAAGGCCCAAGTTACAAGTGTGATGTCTTGATGATTATTAGGTGAATTAATTAGAGGATTTAAACACATTAAGGGTTTAACACTTAGGATTAAAGTTATACACTCCATCCTAAGAGAAGGATGCAGGCATAAGCTTAATCACAAAGCCTTAAAGCCTTTAGGGTTTAGTCCCTGATTATGAGATGAGAAGAGAAGACTCAAAAGAGACACAAAGGTAAAACTAAGATGGGAGACTAATCAAAACCCTAATCATTGTCATGCTTGGTTGTTCCTAAGGTTTGTGAGGTTTCACCAAGAACAATCTTCAAAGGAGCCACCAGGAAGCAGATGAAAGGATCAAGAGAAGCAAAGTGACTTGCTTCATTCAAGAAGTCAAGTCACTTGAAGAAAGAAAGTGGGAGGAACAAGAATGAGTAAGCTCAATCTCAAACACATATGAAATGCAGCAATGGATGCAAGAGGGATGAAAAGAAAAGTTATGAGAAGTGAAGGCAAATTCACTTCTCAAGTTTACTTACCACCTGAAATGTTAGAAAGAAATGCAATGCAATGCAAAATGGGATGAAATGGTATGATGCTAAACAAAACCAGAAGCATGTTGATGATGATAATGATGCTATGGAGTGCTACAAACATGAGGCAAGGCATGGAGATGTTCATACAAGTTCATGGATGCAAATGGTGCAAGCTTAGAAGCATGGATATACATGAAAAGTTTATGAAGCATACATGGCATACAAGATGGAAAATATGTGATGCAATGATCAAACATGCTTTCTACATGTCTCATGATGTCAAATGAATCAAATGGATGCTTGGAATGTCATGGCAAGTCATGTTATGCAAGAGAATGCAAGGAGGATACAAATGGAAGCCCAAATTAGGGTTTATGGATCAAACAACAAACAAAAACCAAAAACAGAAGCAAACCCTAAGATAAAAAATGGAAAATGCCACTCAAAGAAACCCTAATCCTATACTAAACCACTGTCCAAAGGGGAGGTCTCAACTCTCAACCAATCTCAAGTTATGAATTTTACAAGTTATTAGGGTTTTTAGGGTGCCTAAACAAAAGAAATACCAAACAAATTGAAAATGAGGAATCAAATCAAGGCCATTTAATCCTAGAAACTACATGCTAAACACAATGCAATGCAAGAAGAATCAATGTCCAACTCCTCTTAGATAGGCAGAAATGAATTTTTGAACTTTGGATCAAATTAATGCACAAAAAATGATTTAATTCAATGGAAAATTCTCAAAATTCATCAAGATCAAAAAAGAAATTTGGTTTGAAGGTTGGACAATGTTTCTAAATGTCTTAGAACATTTCATGAATTTTTTGGTGATTTTTAAATACCTAAAAGTATTTTTAATAAATTAATTTTCATTAATCAATTAAAAATAATCTTTTAAATATTTAAAAATACTTTTTTAATGATAAAAATAAAAATAAAAATATTTTTGTGTTTACAAAATTAATAAAACTCAGGAGAAAAAGTTTCATAATTTTTTAAGACTTTTTACTATTTTAAAATAAATATGCAAATAAAATGAAAAGAAAAGAAATTAAATAAAGAAAAAGGAAAAGTCAAACGAAAGGAAGGCTGAGATTGCATCTGGGTTTGGGAGCATTGACCACGCGCCAGATCTTGTGGCTCACATTCAAACTTCTTAAATTCAATTAATTAAATTAATTAAACCTGATTATGAGTTAATGACACGATCTGGACCACACACATGCACGCGGGAAGCCAGATCCAAGGGTCCATATTTGAATTTTGCCCTAACCCTAATTAAACTCACTAATTACTTTCAGGCTGCCGGAGAAGACTTCCGGTCGTCTTCTCCGGCCAGCATCTCCCCTGAAAATCCTCAAAACTCCAAAAACCTAACTAAAATGAAATCTAAGAACTGGGAAATGATCTCCAACCACTCACGAACCAGAACCCCTAATCAAAACTAATTTATAGTTCCTAACAAGGCTGAATCGAAGCAAGAAAGAATTAGGGCACGCAAGTTCAGAGAGCAATTAAACTCTCATTTCATCACCATTTGCAAAACCAAAGGCATATTCATGATCAGGAAGACACAAAGAACAAGTTTAGAACAAAAGAAATGATTTCTGGAAAAATATTTCTTGGGCTACCTGAGATTCGAAGCTTTCACTCTGATGACTTTCTGGCCACTTCCTTCAGTGCAATCCACTCCTTAGGACCTCTTGATGATGTTTGAATGCTTTGTAGCAATTTATGTTGGCTGGTTGATGAGTTTAGACAGCTTCTGCTCCAACTCAGTTGAAAATGGCTATGGTGAAATGGGCAGCTTCAGGCCAGTGTGAGTGGTTCTATGTGGTCCAGATGATGAGTGGAGAAGGTCTATGGAGTTTGTTTTGATGTTTGTGAGCTGTGGAGAGAGTTTCGAATGAAACTGCAAGTTGAGGTGGAAATGGTGAAGTGGTGTTATGGCTTGCTTCAGGCCTGGTTCTTGGTTGCTTTGAGCTCAATGAAGCATGGTGAGTTGAGGTGTGAAAATAGTTTGGATGTTTGATGGCTGGGCAGAGAGATTCGAAGCAAAATGCAGCTGGGGTGTGTTTTGTGTATGTGATGGTATGAAGTGTTTCAGGCTGGCCTCTTCATATGTTTGGCTTGCCAAAGGATATTGTATTTTAATCCCATAGGTCAGATGATTTGACATGGCCTATAGTGATTGGTAAGTTTGCTTTTGCTCAAAGTCCACCTTTTGTGTAAGAGAAGTATGGCTTGGTTCTAGGCTTAGTACAAGGCATGGGCTGCGTAGCAGGGGTGAGGGGAAAGGCTAGCCAAAGTCAGCATCCAAGGTTGCAAGTTGTAGGAAGTGTGATCATGAGTTTTTGCAAGTTGTTGCTTTATGGTTCATATGGAAAGATTTTGTCCCAAAAGCCATGAAACATGAGCAATGCCTAGTCCATTCTGAATTTTAGGACTTACATGATGTTTATGTGATGGTTTGATGCCAATTAGAAGTTGCAATTTGCCTTGGTACATGATTTTGCAATTTTCACACTTGGTGCATATCTTGAAAATAAGTGATTTTTGGCAACTTTGTCACACCATAACTTTTGATCCAAGAAGAGTTTGATCATGTTCTTGTACTTTTTGAAAAGGGAAAGATGTAATCTACAACTTTCATGACCAAAGTTTTTCCATTTGAAGCATTTTTGGATCAAGAATCAAGGCTTGAAAAATGACCTAAAATGAAGCATTCTTGAAAAGTCAACTATGCCCAAAAAGTCAACATTTGCAAAAAAACCCTAAATTCTTGATTTTTTGTGAACCTCAACCTTCTTCCATGATCAAATAAAGATCATATACACTCAAAATGATGAAGATCACCCATTGGTTGGGTCATTGGGGGCCTCAGATGCCCTGATTTTACACTGACTTGTCCAGAAAGTCAAACCTTGATCAGATGACTTCCCCATGGAATTTCTTCATGAAAATTGATATGCATACTCCCTATACCATATAGAGACCAATGGAAACAAGAATGACCAAAAAATTTGGGGTTATGGCCTCTGAAACCAAAACCCTAATTTTAGGTCAACTGTGCAGTCAAACCTGGCTCTGCATCCACTCAAACCCTAGTTCTTGTGATTCTTTTGAAATCTTGACTTTGAAAGGATGGAATATGATACTTGAACACATATGGATCCCTTTGAAGTGATTGGTAGCCTTTGGAGTGGCTCAAGATGCCCTTGGATTGCTCAGATCACAAACCCTAGGTGCAGATGACTTTGAATCTATGCAGTGAATCAAAAATGAGATATGAGATGATATGATTGTGTCTATGCATATGAAATGATCACAAGCCATGGTGAAATGGGTGAGGGCAAATTTGGGGTGTTTACAGCTGCCCCTATTCAAACATGAGTTAGCTGTGCAGGATGTAAGCAACGGCTTAACAGACAAACAAGATAACTTGTGGTTGAATACCAAAGACAGTCCAAAATTTGCACTCACAGAATGAAGAAGAAAATGGATATAGATTGTAAAGGAAAATAAAGTATATTGTAAAGTGTGGGCAATAAAGCGATGACGGGGACGGCCGACATGCTGGGGATAAAAGGTAAAGCTGAGACGGGGACGACCGACTAGCTGGGAAAATAAGATTATGATGGGGACGGCCATCAAGATAAAGTAAAATTCTCTGGGAATTAATGAAACATGACGGGGACGGCCATCAAGTTCACAAAGGTAAAGTAACCAACGATGGGGACGGCCATCGGGCTAAAAAGGAAAAGGGACCATGACGGGGACGGCCATCGGGTTAAAGAATAAATGAAATAAACAGATGATGGGGTACGACCATCAAAGGTGAAGGACGATCACCTAGCAGGGGACGGCTGCTCTGTTGGGAATAAAAGAAATATGATGGGGACGGCCATCAAAGGTGGAGGACGACCACCTGGCAGGGTACGACTGCCGAAAATATCGCGACATAGGACGAATGCCGGATAAAAGGTCAACGATGGGGACGGCCATCGGATGAGCATGATGGAGGACGACCATCAAGAAGTGGAGGACGACCACTCAGCAGGGGACGGCTTCTCTCAAGGTCTACCATGACATAGGACGAATTTCAGATAACCAAAATCAACAATGGGGACGGCCATTGGATAAAATGATGAAGGACGATCATCAAAAGGTGGAGGACGACCACCTAGCAGGGGACGGCTGCTAAAAGGATCAACGATGGGGACGGCCATCGGATGAGCATGATGGAGGACGACCATCAAGAGGTGGAGGACGACCACCTAGCAGGGTACGGCTGCTCTCAAGGTTATCATAACACAGGACGAGTGTTAGATAAAAGAAAAAGCTTTGTTGGTGATCTACTGGGGATATAGCGAACACGGACGAGTGTTCACAACCAAGAAAGGAAAGTATAAGTGTTTGGTATTGTGTATAGATCAAAGATGCGGACGAGCATCCCTATGATTATGATACAGACGAGTATCATGTAGAAACAAATACTGACACGTGTTCAGAGATGATGATACGGACGCGTACCATCTGGTTAACAAAGAACACGAACGAGTGTTGCATCTGAAGGGACTCTTCTAGGGAATAGTAGACACGGACGAGTGTCTATATTCAAGAAGACATAAGTGTTTGACACAGTGTATGGATTAAAGATGCGGACGAGCATCCTTAAGGCTATGATACGGACGAGTATCATGTAGAAACAAACATTAGACGTAATGTTCTGAGATGATGATAAGGACGAGTACCAACTGGTTAACAAAGAACAAGGACTATTGTCGAATCTGTGGGGAGATAAGTGTTGTGTATAAGATACGGACGAGTATCTGTATAGGTATGAGTTAGCATGAGTATATATAGATGAGTGTTTATCTGCTGGGGAAGGTGACACGGACGAGTGTCAAAAGGGGAAAAGTATAATATCAACAAGTATACGGGTTGTAAAAGTGTAAGCGACTGCGCTGGGGAAATGACACGGACGGGTGTCAAGAAAGTGTATATATAGGTATATGTGAGTGCAAAGAGGATGTCTTTGGCTTTCTGCTGGTGATATGACACGGACGGGTGTCGTGAAGTATCCGTGATACGGGTGATTTGTTTGCACAGAGTGTTCGGGCGACTTTACTGGGGAATGATGATACGGACGGGTATCAAAAGGAAATATATACTGGTGTTTGTGATTTGTGAGGCAACTGCTTTTGCTGGGACTCTGGTGGGGATTTCTGTACAATGATAATGAACGGTTATTATTCACAAGTGTTAATTCAGAACATGGCTTATGATTATGCTATGCATTTGATTTTTGCCGTAATGCTCCGTATTAGACGGAATGCTACGCTCTGAGGGGATAATATGATGCAAATGCCATGATTATGCAAAGATATCAAACCGGGATTCGGATCCCGTTGCCGCGAAGATCTCTGGCTGATCTGTTTAAAATGGACCTCCCAGCTGGGGATGAGACCATTGATAGACCTGGAGATATGTATCCACTTGGGGATATAGGTCACTGATTGACATATCCTTGTAATATGGGACCCAGATGGGGTTTGCGGAAGCCTTCTGTACTCTGTTGTGACTTCTTCGCGCGTTGCTCTTCTGGATAGAGGCCGAGGATCTCGTGGGGAGATGATTCCCTGATTCCTGTATTCTGCTGAGGAAGAATGATTGGTACTACAGCTGGGGATGCTGTTGGTAACTCAGCTAGGAAGAGTAACAAGAGGCAACTCAGCTGGGGATAGAGCATTTCAGATGCTGAGATCTTTTGTTGATTTGCCAGCTTGCTGAGATGTAGCTTGCATGCCCCAAGTTGCGTCCTGTATACCTGCAATCCTGCAAAGATAAGGGAACGCACAAAAGGTCCCGAGGTACCCTTTACTGGATTCCGTCATAGGAGTTAAGTACCTTCGAGAGTAAGTATATTCCCTGTGTTTTATTATTATATATTTTTTTGGAGAAAAGCATCTGTACTTATGCAATTGATTTTTTAGAGACATCAGACATCCTTTGCAAATAAAAATATACAAAACGAAACATGACTGAAAAATCTGATTTTATTAATTCATGTGCCCTGAACTGGCAAGATACAGTCAAAGAAACATGTCTCCTGAAATGAAGAGACTTGTTACAAATTGAGAAACAAATTGCTGGCAGTGTTGATGACGCTTTAAGGAGCTTCCTCTTCTGCTATGACTCGTATGACTTTTGACTTTCTTCTCGTCTTGCTTTCTGGAGAAAGTTGATTCTGATTGAAGCTTGATCCTTTGGAGTCTTAACCAAGTTGCTGACAATACAGACGAATTCAGAATGCAGTTGTTCGCTTATTCCCTTATTTTGCATGGATCGCCCTTTCGGGTTTTCAATCCATCGGGATACCCCTTTTTGCCTGAGTTGTCCAATGCGGCTTTTCAACTCAGCGGGTGTACATTTTTCATTTATTTTCCCTTATTTTTGCCCGAGTCTTTTATTCTGTTTTTGACTCGCCGGGATGCCCTATTTTTGCCTGGACTTACATTCTGTTTTTGTGTCCAGCGGGTCATTTTTATGCGAAGTATTTTTTAACTGCATCTGAATTCACAGGAGACGGGAAATCTTCACCATCCATGGTGCTGAGCATCAGTGCTCCACCAGAGAAAACTTTCTTTACCACAAATGGTCCTTCGTAATTTGGAGTCCATTTGCCCCTGTGGTCTGTATGAGGAGGGAGGATTCTTTTCAGCACAAGATCTCCTACTTGGTACCCTCGGTGCCTGACTTTCTGATCGAAGGCTTTCTTCATTCTCTTCTGATACAACTGCCCATGACAGATTGCAGCCAATCTTTTCTCTTCAATCAGACTCAGTTGCTCATATCGGGACCTAACCCATTCTGCTTCACTCAGCTTGACATCCATCAAGACTCGCAAGGAAGGTAATTCAACTTCAACTGGTAGGACTGCCTCCATACCATACACAAGCTGATACGGTGTTGCCCCAGTGGACGTCCTGATTGACGTGCGGTACCCATGCAAGGCAAACGGTAGCATCTCGTGCCAGTCTTTGTAGGTGACTACCATCTTCTGCACAATCTTCTTGATATTCTTATTTGCCGCCTCAACAGCGCCATTCATCTTTGGCCTGTAAGGAGAAGAATTGTGATGTTGGATCTTGAAGTCCCGGCACAGCTCTGCCATCATTTTGTTGTTTAGATTGGAACCATTATCAGTAATGATTCGCTCGGGAACTCCATACCGACAGATGATGTCTCTTTTCAGAAATCTGGCTACCACTTGCCTGGTGACGTTTGCATATGAGGCTGCTTCAACCCACTTGGTGAAATAATCAATGGCGACCAGGATGAATCTGTGGCCATTTGAAGCAGTCGGCTCGATCTTGCCAATCATGTCAATGCCACACATAGCAAAGGGCCATGGTGAAGACATTATGTTCAAAGGATTGGGGGGCACATGCACCTTATCTGCGTAGATCTGGCATTTATGACATTTTCTGGCGTAAGCACAACAGTCTGCATCCATCGTGATCCAGTAATAGCCTGATCTTAGCAACTTCTTGGCCATTGCATGTCCTCCGGCATGGGTACCAAAAGACCCTTCATGCACTTCATGCATCAATAAATCTGCTTCCGTCTTGTCAACACATCTGAGGAGTACCATGTCAAAGTTCCTTTTGTATAAAGACCCATCAGTGTTCAGAAAGAAACTCCCAGCGAGCCTTCTTAAAGTCTTCTTATCATTGGAAGATGCCCCAGGTGGGTATGTTTGATCCTCCAAGAAGCACTTAATGTCGTGGAACCAAGGCTTATCATCCTTGACAACGTCTGCTGCGAATACATATGCTGGTCTATCAAGTCTCGATACTGAAATCTGAGGTACAAAGTTAGCAGCTTGAACTTTGATCATGGATGCAATGGTAGCAAGAGCATCTGCGAACTGATTCTCGTCCCGAGGGATATACTCAAGCTTGACTGTTGTGAAGAACGTCAATAACCTTCTTGTATAATCCCTGTAAGGTATCAGATGATCTTGGTGTGTGTACCATTTTCCGTTGGTCTGATTGATTACCAAAGCTGAATCTCCGAATACTGTCAATGTCTTGATCCTGAGGTCAATGGCTTCCTCAAGACCCATAATGCAAGCTTCGTATTCAGCTTCGTTGTTAGTGCAGTTGAAAGTGAGTTTTGCCGAGAAAGGCATGTGGACTCCTTTGGGTGTAATGAGTACTGCACCAACACCACGGCCATTCATGTTAACAGCCCCGTCAAACATCATAATCCATTCTTCTTCCGGGTCAGGCCCTTCAGTGTGAACAGGCTCTTCATGATCTTTTGCTTTTATGAACATGATGTCTTCATCAGGGAAGTCAAACCTCATAGGCTGGTAGTCATCAATAGGTTGCTCAGCAAGATATTCAGATAGTACACTGCCCTTGATGGCTTTCTGAGATGTGTACTGTATGTCATACTCTGTGAGAATCATCTGCCATCTTGTAACCCGTCCGGTAAGCGCTGGCTTCTCAAATATGTACTTGACTGGGTCCATCTTTGAGATCAGTAAGGTAGTGTGGGTCAACATATACTGCCTTAGTCGGCGAGCAGCCCACGCTAAAGCACAACAAGTTTTCTCGAGCAGTGAATAACGTTGTTCACAGTCGGTAAACTTTTTGCTTAGGTAGTATATTGCATACTCTTTTCGACCAGACTCGTCATGCTGGCCCAACACACACCCCATTGACTCTTCTAAAACTGTCAGGTACATGATTAGAGGTCTTCCTTCAACTGGAGGCATAAGGATTGGAGGTTCTTGCAGGTATTCCTTGATCTTGTCAAATGCCCTCTGGCAGTCTTCATTCCACCTGACCGTCTGTTCTTTTCTTAGCAGCTTGAACAAGGGTTCACAGGTTGCTGTGAGGTGAGATATGAACCGTGAGATATAGTTCAATCGACCTAAGAACCCTCGAACTTCCTTCTCTGTTTTCGGTGCAGGCATCTCTTGGATGGCTTTGACTTTATCAGGGTCAACTTCAATCCCTTTCTCGCTTACAATAAATCCCAGCAGCTTACCGGATCGCACCCCGAATGTGCATTTGTTGGGGTTCAGCTTTAGTTGGTATTTCCTCAGACGCTTGAACAACTTCAGCAGATTCACCAGGTGATCTTCTTCAGTGAGGGACTTGGCAATCATGTCATCCACATAACACTCTATTTCTTTATGGATCATGTCGTGGAATAATGTTACCATAGCCCGTTGATATGTGGCACCAGCATTCTTCAGTCCGAATGGCATCACTTTGTAACAGAACGTGCCCCAGGGTGTAATGAATGTTGTCTTCTCCATGTCTTCAGGTGACATCTTGATCTGATTGTATCCTGAAAATCCATCCATGAAGGAGAATACCGAGAACTGAGCCGTGTTATCCACCAATACATCAATGTGAGGTAATGGGAAGTCATCTTTCGGGCTGGCTCTGTTCAGGTCCCGGTAATCAACACACATCCTTACCTTACCGTCCTTCTTAGGCACAGGTACTATATTAGCAACCCACGGCGGGTAGCTGGTCACAACAAGGAACCCGGCGTCCCATTGCTTTTGTACCTCTTCTTTGATTTTCATTGCCATATCCGGGCGAGTGCGGCGCAGCTTCTGTTTGACCGGTGGGCATTCTTCTCTCAAAGGCAGCTTGTGCACAACAATGTCGGTATCCAACCCTGGCATGTCTTGATACGACCAAGCAAACACATCCACATACTCTTGAAGCAGATCTACCAGTTGCTTCTTCACTGAGTCTTGCAGGCAGGCCCCGATTTTAACCTCTTTCACGTCTTCCTCTGTGCCAAGATTAATCACTTCAACCTCCTCCTGGTGAGGAGTAATAACCTTTTCCTCTTGTCTTAACAACCTGGCTAGCTCTTCAGGAAGCTCATATTCTTCTTCAACCCCTTCATCAGCTTGATTGATCGGATTGTCAAAGTCATACGATGTCATAGCCGTGCTGTTGTCGGTGCTGTCAGGAAGGCACTCTCTGCAAGGGTTAAGTTTGTTCGTTTTAGTGATTGATTTTAATCTTGCTTTAGAAAAGTGAAATAAAGTGATCATTTTGAAAACACCGCCATTTATTTTTTGTACAAAAAAGAAAAATGGAAAAACAGTGAGCAGAAAAGAAAAAGACTCGTTTGCAAAAAGGTGTCTGATATTTCATTAATTGATCTTGTTTGCACAAAAAAGTACAGATGGCCCGATTACAAAATGAGTTTTGTCATCTTGGGCAAGATGCAAGACTTTGATGCATGCTATAAAAAATACAGGAAATAATAATTACTCTGCTTGAGTAACTCTTATAATTTCCTGGGAAGACCAGTTCGAGACACTGCTCCCCGGGATCTTTGGACGAATCCAGCTTTCCAGGTTGCGTTCTTCTTCCAGCTCGTCTTCCAGACAGTTGATAGCATCGGGGGTAAGCATCCCCCCACTGACAAAACCGGGCTTCTCAGCAGCCTTTGCTTGATGTTGAGTTGGTCTGTAACCCAACCCAAACTTGTCTTTCTTCTCCTCCACAGCTAAAACCTTGCCCCAGCCTAGGGCAGTTCCTTCCTCAACAACCTTCCGGGCTTGTTGATAAGATGACATGGAGATCCCAGATACAGCAGATGCTTCATTGACATTCAAGGCTTCAAATCCTTGGCTCATTGTTTCATGGATCTCCCCATCCATCTCAATGTACTTATACGTAGCCAGATGGCTAACAAATATATCCTCCTCCCCACAGATTGTAACAACTTGGCCTTCCCACTCAAATTTTAACTTTTGGTGAAGGGTATACGTTACTGCGCCGGCGGCGTGAATCCAAGGTCTACCCAACAAACAGCTGTAGGCGGGCTGAATGTCCATCACATAAAAGATAGTTTTAAAGGTCTGTGGGCCAATTGTCACAGGTATCTCAATCTCTCCCAGAACCGATCTCTTAGAACCATCGAAGGCCCTTACTACCAGGTTGCTGGGTCTCAACGCCAATCCATCATATTCTAACTTCACCAGAGCCTTCTTTGGTAAGACATTAAGGGATGAACCCGTGTCTACCAGCACATGGGAAAGGACTACTCCTTTGCATTCCATGGTTATGTGCAAGGCTTTGTTGTGGTTGCGGCCATCCGCTGTCAAGTCAGTATTGGTGAACCCTAGCCCATTGCTAGCAGTAACATTTCCAACCACGGTTTCCAACTGGTTGACAGTAATCTCTTCAGGCACGTAAGCTGCGTGCAAGACTTTGAGTAGTGCATTCCGATGAGCTTCGGAGCACATAAGCAGTGAGAGGATAGAGATTTTGGATGGCGTCTGGTGAAGTTGATCCACAATTTTGTAATCACTCTTTTTGATGATTCTCATAAACTCATCAACTTCTTGATCGAACGGTGTCTTCAAGGCTTCTTTAACAGCTTGATCTTCCTGCACCGGGCTCTTTCCTTTTGCCTTGGCAGCAGCTTCTGCTTCGGCAGTAGGTCTTTGAATTGGTGGAGCAAAGAGACGTCCGCTTCGAGTGAAGCCTCCGCCTCCCCCCAAATTATCTACTTGTGGTGCAGGTGTTGATGTTTCAAGAGTGATTCTTTTTCCTTCGCAGTACACGTCAGAGCCATAGTGCCAAGGGATGGCCCTATTGCTTTCATATGGTACTGGTCCAGGCACCGTGACAGTGACTGGACTGATTGCTGCTGCTGAAGGGACTGTAATTGTTTGTGGATCATAAAATATTGTAACTGGTGCTCTGATGGGAGCAGCACCTTCTGAATGGTAGGCAGAGTTGTTTTCAGGATCATAAAATATTGTGACAGTAGAGACATCTTCATGATTTGTTGCTGGAGTTGTAGGAGATATTGGCGGAAGAATGGATGTTGTCGTTGTAGGAGGTTCGAAATGGAGTGAAGCTGAAGTTGTAGAAGAAAAATTTGTTGATAACTGATCAGTTGAGCTGATTGATGGAGTACTTGTTGATGAAGCCGAAGAATTGTCAGGAACAATAGTTGCTGCAGTTGTAGGAGGTTCTGAAACCGTTGCTGATGAGATTGCTGGATTTGTTGGAAATGATGTGGTGATCTGAAGTTGGCCACTCTGAATAAGGCCATCTATGCCATTCCTCAGATTATCGCACCCGTTTACTGAAATATTACAGTAAGCACAACCCAACTCACACCCCGGGAACATCTGACATTCCAAGAGCTGAGCCTTGATTTCTACCAATGGTGTCCTGATCTGTCCCACACTGGTTATTAAATAAGACGGCTTGTCTTCTTCAATAGCGTTAATTCGGGGACCACCATGGTTCGGCATGGGATTTTTATTAACATTGGGCGGCGGTGCGAAATTCAGAGCCTTGGAGTCTACCAGGTCTTGTACCTTCATATGCAGAGCCCTGCATTTTTCTGTACTGTGGCCAGGTGCGTTTGAATGAAAAGCACACCTAGCATTGGGGTCATAGTTCCTTGGTAGACTGTTGGGATCCGGAGGTGCCAACGTTCTTAGCTCAACCAGGTTGAGTTTCAGAAGTTGTGGCAGCAAGGTAGCATATGGCATTGGGATCGGATCGATCACTCTGTTAGCTTGAGATGGCCTCTGTTGGAATGGCCTTTGCTGGTTATTGTTGTTGCTGTTGCCGTTGTTGTAATTTCTTGGAGGATACTGATTTTGCTGATGGTACTGAGGTTGTGGCTGATAGTTTTGTTGAGGAGGTTGATAGACTGGCTGAGGATGAGCTGGAGCAGGAATGGTGACTGCTGCTATTGACCTTTGAACATATTGGGGCCTGCCCCTGTTGGTGTGGATGGCATTGGTCTCGCCAGTTCTTCTCGGGCCTGCAAAAGGCTTTCTCGCATTACTGGACGAGCTGGCACCATTATCAGAGATCTTACCCATTTTCAACAGGCTTTCAATTCTCTCCCCAGCTATGACAACATCTGCGAAGCTAGTGGAAGAGAAAGCAGCCAGCCTGTCAATATAGGTTCCCTGAAGGGTGTTCATAAACATGTCTGCCATTTCCCTTTCAGACATAGGTGGCTGAACAACAGCAGCCAATTGCCTCCATCTCTGGGCATATTCTCGGAAACTCTCCCTTGAAGACTGTGACATTCCCATTAGGAGGGTCCTGTTGGGTGCCATGTCTAAATTGTACTGATACTGTCTAATGAAGGCCTCTGCCAGGTCCTTCCAGCATCTAATAGTTGCCCTTGTTAGGTGAGAGTACCATTCTCTTGAGGCCCCTGTCAAGCTGTCTTTGAAATAGAACATCCAGAGCTTCTCATCCATAGTATAGGCCTTCAGCCTTCCCAGAAATGATTGTAAATGAGTCCGGGGGCATGAAGTCCCGTTGTATTTTTCAAAACAAGGAGGCTTGAACTTATGGGGAATCCTGACCCCGTCTACCAAGCCCATGTCCATGACGTCGAAGCCCAAAGAGTTTTGAGATTCTAAAGACCTCAGCTTCTCAGCTATCTCATCCAACCTCCTATCATAAGCTTCTTCTCCAGCACCCATTACTGTGAATTGGTCTTCTTGAGGGTCTTCCTGAAGTACCCTAGCTGCAGTGGCAGTCCCTTGAACATTTGCAGGAATATTGATCTCGGGATGCAGATGTGGGCCAAACACAGGGGGGTTAACATGAGGTTGTACCCTTTCATTGTTACTGGTGCCGGCAGTCCCTATGTGTGGATCCTCTTGATTTTGCCTTTCCACCATGGCCCTCAGTCTTTCCTGGCTCTGAGCCATGTTGTTCATAACTTCCATAAACTGAGTCATCTGCGTTCTCATCTCCAATCTTTCGTTTGCCATCTGATTTCTGACCTCTGCAAGGTCCTGCTGTACCTGATCCATTTGAATTCCCGGAAGGTTATTTCGGGTTGGATAACGGTGCGGACGGTTGAGGGGAAATACCCGGCGCCTAGCAATAGTTCCTGAACATCACAACAGAGGTTAGCAACAACAAAACAAAAACCTGCAAAACAAACAAAGGGTTAGCATGCAATGCAGTTATGCTTATTTGTTCTCAAGGTATCCGGTTTGGCCTTCAGTTTTGACCCTTCCAGACCCTTGAAGATTCTGCTGATGTTGCTTCCGAAGTAAACTTGGATGGAACAAACTAACACAAATATATTACAGAAGGTGAAATAATACAACTTGTTCATTTTACAACACAAGCCCCCTAAGGGGTCAAAATACATCACAAAAAAGTAAAAGTACATGGAATAGAAACAACAACAAGCAAATGGTCAAACACCGAGGCCAAACTCATCCTCACAAACTTCCTTGAGAAGTGCTTCGGTCACAGGATCAGCCGGACGCTCCGTGAGATTCCGGATAAGGAGGTTCCGGGTTGCAACAGCTGCTGTTAGCCTCTTGTGCTGAGCTTGGTCCTTTGACCTTTTCACCCCTGCTTTGATCTTCAATTCTGATATCTCCCTCTGGGCTGCTGCCAGGGCTTCTTGCTGTTCTTTTTCACTAGCCTCCAGCTGCTCCATCTTGTCTTGAACTCTCTTGTCTTCCAGGGTACGAGCCTCAGTGATCCTGACCCACCGGGCTTGACTTTCCTTCAGATACAAGTCTGTCCTTGCTCTCTGGAACTGGGCTTCCTTGCAAGCATTCTTCAGAATTTGTTCTCCAGCCTTAGACTTTTTGATATAATCCCCAGACTTTTCAATCTTAGTCAAATGCTCCACTCTCAACTTCTCCAATCTCTCAATCTCCCTCATACCTTCACTCCTCTCACGGAGGGTCTTCTGCAAAGCCTGGGTTAGCTTCTCATTTCTTTCCTTCAGGCTCTCAAACTCCTCCAAACTGATAGTGGCAGGGGGTGGTGCTGAAGATGACTCAGGCATGTCTTCTATGGTAAAGGGCATTCCAGAGAATTGAGCCCTGGCACGGGACCACTCATAGTATTGTGCTGATGCCACATTATTGCACTTCCCCAGAATGGTGACTCCCTTGGTTTGAACATTATCCCAGGCCCAGGCAGCCTGCCTAACAACAGCCAAATTGATCTTGTTCTCACAATAGAGAGTCTCCACCAAGTCCTGTGCCCTAGGAGTATGGACTAAGGCATAGCCCAGTTGCCTCCTGAACAGCAGGGGATTGTAATTGATACTACCCTTAACTCCTATTAGGGGTACATTAGGAAAATGCCCACAGCTGGTGATGATATCCCTGCCCTTGGTGCTCTGAGTGCACCATCTGATGTCAGCTGAAGTTAGAACAGTGAGTCTCTTAGCCCAGTTGCTCTGCTGATGAGGGTTCAAAAATGCATCTGTCCTGGGTAGATGCTTAAGAAGCCAAGTATGGAATAATGGAGCACAACACCTTACTAATCTCCCCCTCTGCTTTTCATTCCTCTGATGCACTGAATAGTAGAGATCCCCCAATAAAGTGGGCACTGGGTTCTTCAGGATGAAAAGATGGATTGCATTCTTGCTAATGAATCGAGGCTCATCTGCAAACAATACAATTCCATATATACTCAAGGCCAATAAAGCACAAACAGCTTTCCACTCTCCTAAAGAAGCTTTCAGGGTAGCTTGGGAGATCAAGAAATCTAGATGGAAGCCAGGGATTCCAGCTTTAGAAGTCATATGCTGATCAATCAGAACAGGTTCCAGATGCAAAGCCTTTGCTACTTCTCCATTAGCAGGAAAGACCATCTCAGGGTTGAAAGGGATTTCACCCCTGATAGGCATACCAACTAATGAAGAGTACTCTTCCAATAAGGGGCCCAACTGAAAGTCTTGAAAGGTGAAACATCTCAGTGGGGGATCATAAAACTGAATGCAAGTGTGGATCAGGCTTCTTTGTGATGGGTCCAGATCCATAACCAAATCAAGTATATCTCCATAGTTCTCCCTGAACAAGGATATGTGATCTGGAGTGATCAGGGTTTGAATCCTCCTGATGTCTGATAACTCTGGTTGGAAGAAGTGATAGGTGATGTTGCTCTTTTTAGGAGCCATGATGCTGAGACTGAGTAGAGACAGGTGTTGATGACAGTGCTGAAGAAGTGGGCCACTGATTGGCTGGTGCAGGTGATAGCAGATAGCTGATGAAGACAAGTCAATACTGAAGATGGGGTCAAAACCAAAACCAGATGAATGATGGATACCCTGAAACACAAATAAGCAAATGTCAATATGATGCAATGATTATGTATGCAAATGATATGCAAGGGTTTGTGACTGAGCTGGATCTGATCAAAACGTCCTGATATAGGTCCAAGTGTGTTCAAGAATTCCAGATGAGGTCTATAAATCCAGTAACCAAGGTGGGGGACTCAAATAAAGAGCCACATGTCCAGGGTTTTAGAATCACAAGAACTGTCCCAAATGGAGTACTCTTAAACAATCAAAGTAACAGGGTATTCTGAGGTCAAGGTACCTGCAAACCTGCAAACAGCCCAACCCCCTCACAGGTGGTGTTCTAGAACAAGGATCCTCAGACTTGGATCAGTTATGAGAAGTGTAAACACTTCTAACCCGGAGGTACAGTGTTTACAATAACCATAACAATTCCTCCTCTAATTCACCTCAGTTTCTGAAGGTCAATACTAAAGGTCATCCAGACTTAGCAGGCTTCCCAGATAGCCCTAGCATTGCAGGAAATCTGCAACACAGAGTTCTCAAGAAGAAACCCATATCTGAACCGTGTTTCATATTCCCGCACCAGACCGAAATGGAATGGGAAAGAATATGATTCACTCTAGCCTAGGTGTCACTCAGGTCCCAGGTATAGGACCTTAACTCTCAATGAATCACCCACCCACCAAAGCAAACAACAGATCCAGCCAGCAACATGACAGTATGATATATACAAATGCAATAAAGAAAGCAGTAAAGCAAACTGTACATAAAGCAAAATAAATACAAGCACAAATAAGCACATAACACCCCAGTAAACACAAATCAATCAAGCGCTAGGAGGAACCCACAAAAAGAACCAGAAGCCCTGGTTGCAGTATAAGGATTCCCCAGCAGAGTCGCCAAGCTGTCGCTCCCGATAAATGAAACAGGGTCAAATAAAGGTACAGACGCGAACGGTCGGCGAAGGGACAATGAGAACACACAGCCGTGAACTCACTGGAGATGAATAGAGTCGCCAGCTAGGCATTTTTATCCCGGAGGAAAGGCAATGCTGCATAAACCTAGAAAGAGATGGATAAGACGGTTTGCGAACCAGAGAGACTGAGAAAGGGGGTTGGTTACAACCTGGGAAGGTATTAGCACCCAGATTGTCCGTCGTACTCGACGGGATCCACGCTTAAAAGATTTGCGTTTAAAGGGGTAGTGTCAGTGCAATTTGTGTGTAAAAGGGCTGGAAAACAAAATGTACAGGTGTCAGTGTAAAGGAAGTGTGAAGTGTATAAATGATGTGTCAGTGTAAGGAAAAGAGTATGCTCAAGATCATGAGGCTAAAAGAATAAAGCTGGAAGGAGGGGGGAATATACAGAGACTTTTGTTCGATAACTGTTAAGTTATGCCTACGTATCCTCTCGTGCAATGAGGAAGTCAGAACACCGTAGTTCGACCCAAAGAGACTAAAAGATAAATTGACTTGTGAACTGCTTGCTTGTCTATGCTCAAGTGTATGACCTGTCTGGCTCAGGTGCAAACTGTCTTGCATTAGACGGAAGAAGCAAGCTCTCGTTTATGAATGAATGAGATGAGAAAAGAATCCCGAAGGAGACGATTATTGTTTGTTTTTTGTGTTTTCAGTCTTTTATTGCTTTTGGAAGTTTGTCATAGGATAATGAGCTTAAGCCTAAACCAATGGGTTAGCAAATTCATCACATCTTCCCTCTGTTTAGGGGTAATGAGATTACTTTAAGTGTGAAGTCAGATTCTCACACTTAATCACCTTTGGTGTAGGATTAAGATCATTAACCTACTTGTGATTATTTAGATGTTTTTGTGGTTTTGTTTAGTGTTAAGTAATGAGGTTAAGCCATAATCAAGGATTAAACAGACTCATTACACCATCCTAATAGAAGGATAATAGATGAGAATGTTTAAGCTGAGGAAAGCTCCTCAACTTAATCCATGATTAGGGATTAAACTCATGACAAAACAAGCCTTTGATTAAGTGGATTTTATTTAATGGTATGATGATGAAGTGAATTTTATGATTTGTAAGACAACTTGAGGGGGACTTGTCCATTAACACTAGGGTTAGTCCTTCTTAACCAATTAAGGAAGAATTAGAACCCTAATGCAAGGCCCAAGTTACAAGTGTGATGTCTTGATGATTATTAGGTGAATTAATTAGAGGATTTAAACACATTAAGGGTTTAACACTTAGGATTAAAGTTATACACTCCATCCTAAGAGAAGGATGCAGGCATAAGCTTAATCACAAAGCCTTAAAGCCTTTAGGGTTTAGTCCCTGATTATGAGATGAGAAGAGAAGACTCAAAAGAGACACAAAGGTAAAACTAAGATGGGAGACTAATCAAAACCCTAATCATTGTCATGCTTGGTTGTTCCTAAGGTTTGTGAGGTTTCACCAAGAACAATCTTCAAAGGAGCCACCAGGAAGCAGATGAAAGGATCAAGAGAAGCAAAGTGACTTGCTTCATTCAAGAAGTCAAGTCACTTGAAGAAAGAAAGTGGGAGGAACAAGAATGAGTAAGCTCAATCTCAAACACATATGAAATGCAGCAATGGATGCAAGAGGGATGAAAAGAAAAGTTATGAGAAGTGAAGGCAAATTCACTTCTCAAGTTTACTTACCACCTGAAATGTTAGAAAGAAATGCAATGCAATGCAAAATGGGATGAAATGGTATGATGCTAAACAAAACCAGAAGCATGTTGATGATGATAATGATGCTATGGAGTGCTACAAACATGAGGCAAGGCATGTAGATGTTCATACAAGTTCATGGATGCAAATGGTGCAAGCTTAGAAGCATGGATATACATGAAAAGTTTATGAAGCATACATGGCATACAAGATGGCAAATATGTGATGCAATGATCAAACATGCTTTCTACATGTCTCATGATGTCAAATGAATCAAATGGATGCTTGGAATGTCATGGCAAGTCATGTTATGCAAGAGAATGCAAGGAGGATACAAATGGAAGCCCAAATTAGGGTTTATGGATCAAACAACAAACAAAAACCAAAAAAAGAAGCAAACCCTAAGATAAAAAATGGAAAATGCCACTCAAAGAAACCCTAATCCTATACTAAACCACTGTCCAAAGGGGAGGTCTCAACTCTCAACCAATCTCAAGTTATGAATTTTACAAGTTATTAGGGTTTTTAGGGTGCCTAAACAAAAGAAATACCAAACAAATTGAAAATGAGGAATCAAATCAAGGCCATTTAATCCTAGAAACTACATGCTAAACACAATGCAATGCAAGAAGAATCAATGTCCAACTCCTCTTAGATAGGCAGAAATGAATTTTTGAACTTTGGATCAAATTAATGCACAAAAAATGATTTAATTCAATGGAAAATTCTCAAAATGCATCAAGATCAAAAAAGAAATTTGGTTTGAAGGTTGGACAATGTTTCTAAATGTCTTAGAACATTTCATGAATTTTTTGGTGATTTTTAAATACCTAAAAGTATTTTTAATAAATTAATTTTCATTAATCAATTAAAAATAATCTTTTAAATATTTAAAAATACTTTTTTAATGATAAAAATAAAAATAAAAATATTTTTGTGTTTACAAAATTAATAAAACTCAGGAGAAAAAGTTTCATAATTTTTTAAGACTTTTTACTATTTTAAAATAAATATGCAAATAAAATGAAAAGAAAAGAAATTAAATAAAGAAAAAGGAAAAGTCAAACGAAAGGAAGGCTGAGATTGCATCTGGGTTTGGGAGCATTGACCACGCGCCAGATCTTGTGGCTCACATTCAAACTTCTTAAATTCAATTAATTAAATTAATTAAACCTGATTATGAGTTAATGACACGATCTGGACCACACACATGCGCGCGGGAAGCCAGATCCAAGGGTCCATATTTGAATTTTGCCCTAACCCTAATTAAACTCACTAATTACTTTCAGGCTGCCGGAGAAGACTTCCGGTCGTCTTCTCCGGCCAGCATCTCCCCTGAAAATCCTCAAAACTCCAAAAACCTAACTAAAATGAAATCTAAGAACTGGGAAATGATCTCCAACCACTCACGAACCAGAACCCCTAATCAAAACTAATTTATAGTTCCTAACAAGGCTGAATCGAAGCAAGAAAGAATTAGGGCACGCAAGTTCAGAGAGCAATTAAACTCTCATTTCATCACCATTTGCAAAACCAAAGGCATATTCATGATCAGGAAGACACAAAGAACAAGTTTAGAACAAAAGAAATGATTTCTGGAAAAATATTTCTTGGGCTACCTGAGATTCGAAGCTTTCACTCTGATGACTTTCTGGCCACTTCCTTCAGTGCAATCCACTCCTTAGGACCTCTTGATGATGTTTGAATGCTTTGTAGCAATTTATGTTGGCTGGTTGATGAGTTTAGACAGCTTCTGCTCCAACTCAGTTGAAAATGGCTATGGTGAAATGGGCAGCTTCAGGCCAGTGTGAGTGGTTCTATGTGGTCCAGATGATGAGTGGAGAAGGTCTATGGAGTTTGTTTTGATGTTTGTGAGCTGTGGAGAGAGTTTCGAATGAAACTGCAAGTTGAGGTGGAAATGGTGAAGTGGTGTTATGGCTTGCTTCAGGCCTGGTTCTTGGTTGCTTTGAGCTCAATGAAGCATGGTGAGTTGAGGTGTGAAAATAGTTTGGATGTTTGATGGCTGGGCAGAGAGATTCGAAGCAAAATGCAGCTGGGGTGTGTTTTGTGTATGTGATGGTATGAAGTGTTTCAGGATGGCCTCTTCATATGTTTGGCTTGCCAAAGGATATTGTATTTTAATCCCATAGGTCAGATGATTTGACATGGCATATAGTGATTGGTAAGTTTGCTTTTGCTCAAAGTCCACCTTTTGTGTAAGAGAAGTATGGCTTGGTTCTAGGCTTAGTACAAGGCATGGGCTGCGCAGCAGGGGTGAGGGGAAAGGCTAGCCAAAGTCAGCATCCAAGGTTGCAAGTTGTAGGAAGTGTGATCATGAGTTTTTGCAAGTTGTTGCTTTATGGTTCATATGGAAAGATCTTGTCCCAAAAGCCATGAAACATGAGCAATGCCTAGTCCATTCTGAATTTTAGGACTTACATGATGTTTATGTGATGGTTTGATGCCAATTAGAAGTTGCAATTTGCCTTGGTACATGATTTTGCAATTTTCACACTTGGTGCATATCTTGAAAATAAGTGATTTTTGGCAACTTTGTCACACCATAACTTTTGATCCAAGAAGAGTTTGATCATGTTCTTGTACTTTTTGAAAAGGGAAAGATGTAATCTACAACTTTCATGACCAAAGTTTTTCCATTTGAAGCATTTTTGGATCAAGAATCAAGGCTTGAAAAATGACCTAAAATGAAGCATTCTTGAAAAGTCAACTATGCCCAAAAAGTCAACATTTGCAAAAAACCCTAAATTCTTGATTTTTTGTGAACCTCAACCTTCTTCCATGATCAAATAAAGATCATATACACTCAAAATGATGAAGATCACCCATTGGTTGGGTCATTGGGGGCCTCAAATGCCCTGATTTTACACTGACTTGTCCAGAAAGTCAAACCTTGATCAGATGACTTCCCCATGGAATTTCTTCATGAAAATTGATATGCATACTCCCTATACCATATAGAGACCAATGGAAACAAGAATGACCAAAAAATTTGGGGTTATGGCCTCTGAAACCAAAACCCTAATTTTAGGTCAACTGTGCAGTCAAACCTGGCTCTGCATCCACTCAAACCCTAGTTCTTGTGATTCTTTTGAAATCTTGACTTTGAAAGGATGGAATATGATACTTGAACACATATGGATCCCTTTGAAGTGATTGGTAGCCTTTGGAGTGGCTCAAGATGCCCTTGGATTGCTCAGATCACAAACCCTAGGTGCAGATGACTTTGAATCTATGCAGTGAATCAAAAATGAGATATGAAATGATATGATTGTGTCTATGCATATGAAATGATCACAAGCCATGGTGAAATGGGTGAGGGCAAATTTGGGGTGTTTACACCTACGTATTCCCTTGTGCAATGGGAAAATCAGAGCTTTGTAGTTCGTGCAACTACGGTTGGTTGGTGTTTTTTTAAAGAACGATTTTTTAAACCGCTTTCTAACTGTTAAACGTTGGCTTATTCAATCGCAATAGGAGGCTGAAGCGCTAGCTTGTCTACGAGATAGAAAGAGCTTAAACAATGTTCGCTTAGAAAATGAGTTTGATCTTTATTTAAGGTGTTTTAAGAATGAAAGGGAGAATGAATCACGTCCCGTGGGGATGGCCTCAGGAATGATGCACTCAAGAACCCTTGAAATGCTAGACTCCAGAATTCAGTTCTTTCATTATTTGATATGTAATTAAGTGTCTTGAAAAACGAGAGGGCGAATGAATCACGTCCCGTGGGGCTGGCCTCGGGAATGATCCATTCAAGAACTATGTGGAATGCTAGACTCCAGAATTCAGTTCCTCCGTCTAATTAATATGGAAAATGATTTGAGTATTTGTTGGGTATGTTTTAAGTTGAATTTGAAAGAAAGAGACAAGTCGTCATCTTTGATGGATATATATCACATATTCCACCACAAACAGTTAATGGAGAAAATAGAAGACGGAAGAAGCTTCAAACTTGGATATATGATCAACAAGTGATTGTCACATTCTTCCTTAAGAGAAATTGTTTGAGAAAATTGATTTGTTTGTGTTTGTGGGAATATGAGAAATATTTTTCCTATGGAGATGAATCATGTCTCATTTTTTTGAAGGAAGTTTAATGTTTTAAGTGTTTTGAGTATTTTAAGTACGAAAGAGTGAATGAATCACGTCCCGTGGGGTTGGCCTCAGGAATGATCCCTTCAAGAACTATGTGGAATGTTAGACTACAGAGTTCAGTTTCTTCGTATTTAAATTCGTAATATTTGATAAATTGTACTTGCTTTATAATGCGGCGCGTAAAAGTCGTGCAGATGGCGATCATAAAAATGATCGACTTACGTGTGTGCGAAGTGTATATGTAAAAAGAATTACTTGGCGTTGGACCAAGAATTTAAATTATCTTTGAAATAAATTATTTAAATATGCGCATATTTGTTTTTTTACTTGACAAGTATATGGCCATAACACGAAAAATAAATCGTACAAGTATATCGTATCACAAACATTCAATCAAATAATGAGTAAGGATCAAACGATTGTCTAACACATCCGAAGAAACCAAGCATGACGCAACAAACGTAAAAAAGATAATCAAACCTAATTCTAATGTGAATTTTTATGTGAATATAGTATAAATGTGTAAACCCTAATATGTTTTATTTCTAAATCTAACCTTGAAATTTCAACGATAAAAAGAAAATTATATATAAAAGGTTCATATAAAAAACATAATTAAAAGACTTGATGAGAAAATTTTATATAAAGTTCAAAGAATTAACAAAATAATATTTGGTACCACGAGGCCCATCTACAGCCTGCTCAAAATAGCTGGGCTCGGGTAACAACCCATTTGGTTGATTTCGCTCCCCCAAAAAACCTAGAGAACATCAAAAGGGGAGCTAGCCGTTGTCGGTCAAATCCAAAGGGAATAACTCATTGATTAAGTTTTTTTGCATGACAGCAGGATAAGCATAGGATAAAGCGAGATCCCTTTTTTGAAAAACAACAATATTAATTTAATATTAAAAAAAACATCATAAATAAGAGTGAATAGAAAACCAGGTGCATCCTTTTTTTTATATAAAAAAACTAAACAATGCTCTCACTGTGTAATTTCATTACACAAACCCCTCATATTCCACTTGTTCTTCTCCCTCAAACCGAATGAGTTTCTCTCTACTTTGAATCAATTCAACTCAGTCGGTTCTTTTTACCAACATTATAATATCATCATCCTCATCACGAAGCAGTTTTCACCAAAATAAGCCACCGCATGAAGCCCCTTTCAAAACCCTTATCTATCAATTCAAACCTCAATAACCAAATCAATGCTCAGTTCAACAAAAGGAAATCACAGAGGTAACAACAACAAATCAATTTAAGAGTAACTTTAAACAACAAACATGCAAAAAAATGAGAAATACTACCTCAATCGGAGAAAGCGACGGTTTATGCTACCGTAAGGTGTGTTGCACGATTTCCTTCTGTTTCCTTTGAATTTCTCTTTCGGTTGCTCTTCTTCTACTCCTTTCTTCTTTTGTGCGTTCTGCTTTTCGTTGTTATTGCTAGGGTTTTTTGAGTTTTGGGTCGCTTACTACTGATATGCGGCTAGGTCTTGTGTATGGTTCTCTTCTGTGTGTGTATGAAATGTGGCTAGGGTTTGATTGTTAATGTCTTTAGTTCATGAATTTTCCCCTTTTTATAGTGTAAAATTAAGGTTTGTGCATTTTGAAACTTTGCTGAGAAATCAATTTTTGGTTATGTCTGCTACACTTTTTTGCATCAAAAAGTTTTTGCCAATTTTGTGAAAATCTCGGTTTTGTATCTCTGCTACATTTTTAGTGTTTGTACCTTGGTTGGTGCACTATTTTTGACTTAGTTTTCTTAAATTCTGCACTATCTCAGTTTTCCTTTGGTTTTCCTTTTATTTTTTTCTGTTGGTAGAATAGAATAATGGTGGTCCCTCTGCTTGAAATTTGACTTTTTTCACTGTGGTAAAACATTAATCATTTGATACAAAACCTTTATTTTTACTAATGCACGACATTGACTTTTCATAGTTTGTTTGTTTATGGCTCTGAACATGCTTGTTTGTGAATATCCATGACAGGTTGACAAGGATATTCGATGGAGTTATATTGGGAGAAAAAATGGAACAAGACTTGAAGGGTAAGTAGCTTCGAAGCAAATCAAATTTCTGGGTTTGCCTTCACTTCGAATTTAAGTGCCTTATAATTCCTTGTTTTGCATTTGCTTGAATTTCTTCTGAATACTCACTCTTTTGGTATGAATCCATGTAACATCTCATTCAAACATTGCTTTGACATTCTTGTAACTGTGGCCTTGTCATACGCAGCCTGAGCTTCAGCACGACAACGTAGCCTCTCACGCCCAACTTTTTTCTCATTTCTTTCCTTACGCAACCTATCATACTTCCGACGATGTTCCTCAATCTTGTAGGCGTTTGATTCAACCTTCTTAAGCACTGCACTTATTTCTTCATCATAATCTACATTTGAGGCCACATGGAGATCCTTTGCAGCTTCTTTCCACTGACCTAACATTGATTGTGCTATACCTCATGACTTGTATCCTTTAGCAGAATCATGATTAATCTCCAAAGCCGCATTTACGTCACAGATTGCTGCATTAGGTTTCTTCATTTTGATGTAAGCACTGGCTCGGTTTGCATACATTATGGAAGAGGTAGGATTGAGTTTAATTGCCTCAGTCAACTTCTCAATTGCCTCCTCTAACTTACCTTCTAAAATTGCTTCCATGGCTGAAGCTTTAGCCAATTGTGAAGCCTCGAGATTCTCTTCAGTAACCTCAACAAAAGAATCTCCCATCTTTTGTTGAGGATCATCATCAGGCCCCACTGTTACATTTTGGAATAAGCAGATTCGGGAAGATTGACACCGAGACTTTCAAGGTAGTCACGAAAGAAAGAGACTGAAGGATCAGAGAGAGTTGAAGGATTGGACTTGCACTGTTTGATGAAATTCTTCAGTTCTCTCAGCTTCGATGGATATATTGTTAGAGATTGTGACTGTATGCAATTGTGTGGTTTTGCTTGTTGTACTGACTTCATGATGATTTTCTCCTATGCAGGGTTCCATGCTAAAATTTATTTAGGAAACCAAGACACAAAAGTGAATCTTGCTATTTTAAACAAACTTTTTTTGGAATTGGAGTAGTATCATTTGAAAAAAGGTGAATAATTTTCATTTAGTTTTTTTCATGAATTTCAACTTTAGAGGTTCTGCTTATTGTCCTTCTTCTTGTATTATGTCTGTTTGTTAACTTGGATAATTCATGTGCAGTAGAAACAAAGGCCAAGTTTTAACACTTTAAATCAACATCCATAAGAATATGGCGCATATTCATAACAAGTAGCTTTTGTGGCCTTGTTTCCCTTGATCAACACCTGTATGAAGTCGGCCTTGACAAAGTTGCAAGTCCGGTTCACTCCAATTTAGCAATTTAATTCCTTGATGTTTTGGAGCTCTTGATTTGTGTCGTACCTCGAAAAATACGATCCTAAAATAAACAATAGAGTTGCCACCTAATTCTATTTATTCTAACTAAAGAAAAGGGAGATATAGACACAACCTAAATTGAATAAGAAATGGTCAACTAAACCACTAATCTAAGTTCGAGAGTCAGTTACGCAAAGGGAAGGTGTTAAGCACCCCTCACGTCCGTTGTACTCAACGGGAACCTCTTAGTCTAATTTGCGCTTTAAATGTTAACTTATATTATTGTCTTCTTTTAATGATTAAAGTTACTAAGATTGCTTATTAAAAGGGAAAAGAAAGCTATTATTTATTACGGAGAAAAGTTAAGTTTTTTATTATTGTGCTCGCGAAGGATTAAAATCCCCGTGCCTACGTATTCCCTTGTGCAATGGGAAAGTCAGAGCTTCGTAGTTCATGCAACTACGATTGGTGTTTTTTAATTAAATGATTGTCTAAAAATGATTTTTAATCTGCTAAGCATTGGCTTAACTGCTAGCGATAGGAGGCTGAAGCGCTAGCTTGTTTGCGAGATCGAAAGATTCAAACAATGTTCGCTTAGAGGAAAAATGTTTGACCTTTGTTAAGGTGTTTTAAACGAGAGGGAAATGAACCACAACGCGTGGGGCTAGCCCAGGAGTGATTGCATTCAAGAACGTGCGGAGTGCAAGACTCCGGAGTTCAGTTACTCGCTGATTAATTAAGGAAAATAGTTTGGATTGGTTGGTAATTTTTAGATTGTATTTAAGTATGAAAGAGTGAATGAGTCACGTCGCGTGGGGATAGCCCAGGAATGATTACATTCAAGAACATTCGGAGTGCTAGACTCCGGAGTTCCATTTTTTCGTATTTAAGCTTATATGATTAAGATATTTTGAGGTACAAGAAGGTGAACGAATCACATCGCGTGGGGCTAGCCCAGGAGTGATTCATTCCAGAACGTGCGGAATGCTAGATTTTGGAGCTCCATTCTTTTGTATTTAAACTTATATGATCAATATTGTGCAGATGGCGGTCATATAAGTGACCGACTTACGTGTGTGTGCGTGTATATATTTGAAAAAAAAGTTTATTTGGCGTTGGGCCAAACCATTAACTTGTCTTTTTGAAATGATTATTCTAGCGCGAGCGCGTCACTTATTATTTTTGACAAAATTATAATCGAGATAAGGAAATAACAATCAGAAACAAATGCGAATCATTTGTCCTCAACATTACCAAAAGATAAGTAAAACGAAAACGGACAGCATAAGCATAAATAAGTAAAGGAATCATAAGATAAACAATTAACTATAAAATATAATATTTTGAAGAAATAATTGTTAAACTAATTAAATTAACTAAATTAATATTAATAATAATAAATAAATAAAAGACTTAGAAAATTTTTAGAATTTTGGTTAAAAGATTATGAAAAGGAAATAAAGTTAATAAATAAATTAAGAAAAAAGAAGTGGTCCAAGTCAAAAGGGAAAGAAGGGGGTGCTGGGAGCAAAACCCGTAGGCCCATGAAGCAAAAACCGGTCGGGTCAGGCCTGACCCGGATCCGGTCCGGTGTCTTTTCTTTCCTAAAAAGGATTAATCGCGCCCTAGGGTTTCAGCGGCCAACACCAATCTAAAAGAGGAAAACGAAACTCAGATTTTAACCTTCTAACATTTTCGTCTTCCCCAAACACAACCTCTTATCATCATCTCTCAAATCAAAACTCCATCCGTCCCTCTCTCCAAACATACCTCACAAACACTCCTCACCACCAACAACCTCTCGCACGAATCTTAAAACAAAGACGAACCAAGTTTCGTCCTCAACACTCTCCAATTCTCGGCAAAACTAACTAATCTCTTCATCAACCGATTAAATAACAACGACAATACGTGCGGAAAAAAAAGGGGAAGACTTACAAATGGCGAGCAGTTCCAAGGTTAGCTTTCTGGATCTCCGTCACGCATTCGTTCTCTCCGTTCTTCAAGCTGTGGCCAACGTCCGAACAAAACGGTGAAGTGAAAGTTGTTGAAGGGTCAAAAGTGAACGGAAAAAAATGGGCGAGTGTTTTCGGAAAAAGGGTGGTTCACTATTATGGTCAGGTAAAAACCATTTCTCACAAACGTTTTGTGAATTGTATTAACTCTTCTTCTCAATTTCTGGTTTCTGTTTTCTCTTGGAAATAAATTTTAGGGTTTTCGTTTTTTTTATGCCCCTGAATTGTGAAATTTGTCCTCCTTTTATAGTGTATAAATTAGGGTTTTTTGAATCCCCAAATCAACTGAAGGATTTTTACATTTGATGTGTCTACTGCAACCTTTTTCATGTCAAAAAGTTTTTTTGCCAAATTTGTGACAATCTCGATTATGCTGCCCTGCTGACATCTTTGTTTTGCTTTTGCTCCTATGACTGCACTATCCTTTGACTTGGTTATCTCTTAATTCGAAACAAACTGAATCAGTTCGATTTGGGATGAACTGAATTTCTCTAATTTTCCTATGTTTTTTGTCTGTTTGCGAGGTTTAAAAAATTACACTTTTTACTGCGGTGAAACATCTATGACTCATGGCAATGAGAATGTTGGCAGAAGGAAACACAAGTTCCTTTCAAAATTGTTCTGGGAGAAACACTTGAGCTTCTTTCAATTCAGGTCCAGCTCCAAGATCAATGATGTCAATGGATTTTCTATGAACAAGTTGTTTCTGTCCAAGCTTAGCAGCACCTCCTTGAATGGAACAGAAGACAACTCTTCAACATCAGCAACAGATGTCGCCTCAGATGGCTGATAATCTTTATTTTGGTATAAAGATATGTTGAACCGCAACTCATGGTTTTCTTCAATATCTTTCAAGAACTGTTATTCTGAGGCCATCTTATCTTCATTAACCTTCTCATCAACTTCCATAACAAGTGACTTAAGCTTTCATGCACGAGGCTTCAGGCATCTCTTCTGTTGTTTCTCTTCATAACTCTTCTTTATCAAAACCACTTCAGGAACATAACCTCTTAACTTTCACCCTCTTTGAATGTGGCTCAGTCCAAATAAACTCAACATTTACCAACTTTGCTTTGTTGATATTCATATTCTTCTGCAACCTTTTCAAGCCAAATGTCAAAAGCTCCTTTGACTCTAATTGGAGTTTGACCCATGTTCTTGGTGGCTGCAAGTAACTTTCGCAATCAGGGCAATGAACAAGCACGAGACGCTTGAGTAACCCTTCGGTGATATCGACTTCAGAGCGCAAATGCTTGACACACATATTGGCTGCGTTTGGTTGCATTGTAATCCCACATTTGCAACACAAAACATTGCCAATTGTTCGTTGAACAGTGAACATGCCAGTTTCTCCGGCTATCTCTAATAAACCCTGAAGAATCGCAGTGGGAAGAGTGTTGGAAACTGAAGAAGTTTGGGTATGTTTGACCTTGATTTCTCATCATAAGCTGTTTGTCTCTAAATGCAGAATTTAGAGCTGCCAGATTTCTAGTAATCTCAGCAGGTGTGTTCAGGATTTTGGAAACTAAAATTTGATGCAACATGATGGGTTGTCTCTACATTGGATACCTGTAGTCCACCCTTTTCACCGCCAACAATAAACGAGAGCAGGTCATTTGGCTTTGCTGGTGAGTATTTTGTTGAGATTGTAAAAGCGTGATCGAGTATATCCATCTCTGTATTGAACTGCGTAAAACTCACTGATTTCTGGAAATTTTGCAGGTTGGAATTGAGGGTGTGTCGTCGTGATTGCTGGTTTGACATGATTTGCTTTGCGGTGAGATTCGAGATCCTCATGATTGTTGTGGATTGATTTCAAACTTATGATTCTTGTCTCAATTTTCATGTTTACCATGTTTGGAGCCTGAGATTGGGATTGGCGAAGGCTCGGATGGATGAATTGATACGAAGTCGTCGTTTGCAAGTTGCTTGGGAAGAGACGAGCCATGGATATTAGTGATACACCACTGCACTAGAAGACTAAATATTTGGAGCGTCGCATGTCAATGATCTTGTAATAATGTAGATGTAACAACTTCAAATTTGTTGGTCATCCTGTTTTTTATTTCTCTTGTAGCATTAGACTTAAATTTTTTTTGAGATTGGAAGTGAGGATACAAATCTTAGATTTGGACAAATTCCCTTACTGACTTGTAAAATTAAATCCCATTACCTTGATAACCTTTGAATTCAGACAGTGTTAAATTGTAAACACTTTGGGAGTAACAATACAAATTTCATACAAAATAATCTTGCCTTGGACTTGAAAAAAATAATCACTCTAGACTTGAATATTCTTGTTTATTCCAAAATCATATCTCTAAGAAAACGTATCTTGGAGGCAACAACATCAATCTTGCCAATGACCAAAACAGAATTTGGTACCAAACGCGTTCCAAAAAAACAAAAAGAATTCATGAATCGAGCCATTAAATTCAACCTCATGCCAACTTGAAATAACATTATCTCTATGACTTGAAAGACTTAAATGGGGAGACGAAATCTGGGTTTCTTAAGACCTTTAAATAAATTCTCAAATTAAAATACCCCGACCATCGTTCATTCTTCTTGGTCTGATCATGAACTTTCACTAAGTAACCAGAGGAGTGATAGTCTCGGTCACAATGCGTCTTCAAACCATTTCTTCTATTACAGATCAACCTTACCATAATTCCAGGTTACACAACCTCAACCTGACGATTTGGGTGAACTATATCCCGATGTTTGAAAAGTAAGGACCATTCTGACCATTTGATGAAACATGATACGAATATCTACGATAAAGCTCTTTAAAGCCCACCTCCAAACTTCTGAGTGGAATAAGATCCCCGAAATTCAGTAAAGCCTAACCAAGAGGAATCCCTGATCCCAAACTTTGAGGAAAACAAAAAGTGAAATCATGGATATGACTTAATATAAATGCGAATGTAATGTATGAATGCAAAAGATCGAAACAACAAAAGGAGGGCACATTTTGGGGTGCAACAACTGCCCCTATTCAAACGGCTTAAATTTGAAAGGTGGAAGGGGTTTGAATACTAAAAGAACCGAAACATTTGCACTCAACAGAGTATGGAAAATGTGGTGGAAACACTTGATAAAACAAAAACTACTGGGATGCAAAAGGTGACTCTACTGAGAATTAGACACACATGTCTGGAACAAAACCCATATAGGATTTCTTTCGAACGTAACCAGAACGGCAGTAGCCTTCTCAACGTGTATTGAAGAGATGCCATTTGATAGAACTTTCACCATACTTCCCTTCTTCTGAAAGAGACAGCCATATGATGAAAAACAACTTCACACTCAAACTTCTCAACTTGTCTGGAAGAGATAGCCATTTGACGGAAATTGGAAAATTCTCAACAAACCTCTCACCTTGTCTGGATGAGATAGCCATTTGTTGGAAAAAATAAAAGAGATTCATATCAAACTTCTCAACGTGTCTAGAAGAGATAGCCATTTGATCGATCTTTCACCATACTTCCCTTCTTCTGAAAGAGATAGCCATATGAAGGGGAAAACAACTTCACGCTCAAACTTCTCAACTTGTCTGGAAGAGATAGCCATTTGACGGAAATTGGAAAATTCTCAACAAACTTCTCACCTTGTCTGGATGAGATAGCCATTTGTTGGAAAAAATAAAAGAGATTCATATCAAACTTCTCAACGTGTACTGGAGAGACGCCATTTGATAGAACTGAAACCTTGCTGAGGATAAACAAACTGCTTGAAAAGATAATGCCATCTGTTGATTTACTAGGAAATCCATGGATAAGAAACAAGCTTCGCAAATAAGGAGACGACCACTTGTTGATTCCACTTAGAAGTTCAAGGACGAAACAAGCTTCTCGAATAAAGAGACTGCCACTTGTTGTCAGGTGTAAGTATTCCAAGAGAATGTTGCAATAACACTGCCGGAGAGCAAAATTTGTCTTCAATGGAAGCCTCCAATAAATTCCTTCTGGGAGACAAAGCATTCAAAGGTGCAAAATAAATGCACTTTCCATTTGGAAATTCAATCATCAAAATTGTCAAAGACCAAAATTCAATCCAGGAACGAGCTGGAAAGAAACTGTCAAGCAAGAGACTAACCCATGAGGAATGAAATCAATTGGGGATTAATCCTATCCAAGTGTGGAAAGGAGAACTAAAGCAAAAATCTTCCACGAGGGTAAGAACTCAGTGGGGATTAGAAAGATCGTATATTTTCTGCCTAAAGCCGACAACTCTATTTGGAGAGAGACACATTACTTGGGGATAAACACGACCAAGGTGAAGGAGGTATGCATTAATGAATGCAAAATGAGTATGAATGTGAATTCAAAAATGATGTACATGTATGTTTATGCATTATGTTTATGCTGACAAACAAACAAAACCGACACGTAAGATAGATTGGTGAGAACAAACAACAACCGGATACCCGACCAGTCTCAACAAGACGTGAGCGACTAACAGGGTAAAGAGCCAACCAAGGAGTAAAAGTCCTGCTACAAAGCTCACATTTCTTCAAGGAGAGAGAAAACCTCAAATTGGGAAATATACCCAAATAATTTTTTTACCCATAGCACAGTTGGCTTTGACAAGGATGAAATAACTTGTTCTCTGCCGGGGAAGAAAAGCAACAGTCTACCAGAGCGATTTTAATCAGGCTCAACTGGGTACACCAGGCTTAGCATCTCACCAAAGGCGCTGAGTAACAAAAATACTTTAGCGCAGAAAAACGAGTCACACACGTAACACTTCAACGAACCATATTAGAGAATCCTTAGTATGTCGCACTCAACGAGACAATTATTTCATATCTTGCAGTTTAAACATTCTTGGAACAACCATTAACACCCATCTTTCGGTTTGCCAATTCACTAAGCACACGCACACTGTTGCACCCCAAAATATGCCCTCCACAAGACAAGAATTTGTGTACTAAGAGGTTCACAAGGTTCACAACACTCACAAGACATCTCATGAGGTTCACAAGGTTCACAATTAGTCAGAAAGTTTGACAATTCCCTCAAACAATGCATCCTCCTAAGCAATGCATCTTAAACTAGGGTTTTGACTTTTGTCAGGCTAAATGGATTTCCAAGACTTAAAGTGAGCTTCATAGCATCCTATATGTGTTCAAGAATCCCCATGTCAAGTTTCAAGACTTTCCCAAAAGATTTGCTCAGTCAGATGATCAGAAAGGTTAAAATCAGTCAAAGCAGTTAAAAAGTCAAACTGAGGTCAACTGTGGTCAAACCAAAGTCAAACTTCATGATTTTTTGCCAACATCAAGTATATGAATTAAAATTCATCATTTGATCAAGGGTTGATCATGATTCATCAAGGACATTTCAGATCATCAAGAATCAGGAGTTTCTAAATTAGGGTTTTCACAGGAAAAGTCAACTGAACTTTGACCAGCCATAACTTTCACATGCTTCATCAAAAATTTTCCACACAAAGCTCATTTTGAAAGAAATTGAATTCTATACAACTTTGTGTCTCACAAGGCAAGCCCAAAAATGCTTCATTTGGAAGGTATGAGCTAAGACATTATAGGTCCTTTTAAAAGTCAACAATATGTCAACAACTTCCAAAGAGCATAACTTGAGAATGGTAAAAGATATGGACATAATTTTATTCATTTTATTTTTATTTATTATGATTTTTTATGTTAAAAATCATTTTAAATTAAAATAAAATATGAAATAATGGATATTTGATTTGATTTGGTTTCTAGAAAGTCTTAAATCATATTTAGACTTGATTGATACAAAAATAATGAGGATCATACCAAAATAGCAAGGCTAGATCAAGGATATTCAAGTTTTAAGATCAAATATTTTTCAATCTCTCAAAGTCCAAAAGTCCATAGTTTTGTGCAAATTTTTGACCTAATTTCATTGTATCATATATATACAACATGAAGACAATCTAAGCACACGAATTCACAGCCTCTTACACCATATTCAAACATCACAAAATCATTCAAAAAATCAAATTCGGTTTTACCATTACAAGGCATTTAAAGGTATTTTAAGAACATAGGAAGGATCCTTGGACATCACTGAATCGATCTCAACCTTCAAAAGCACCTGAAACTTGCTCATATGCCATAACCGAATGCATCTTCATACTCATATAACTTGTTTTCGATTTCATATATTTAAGCATTATAAATTGAAACTAACCATTGATTTGTGTTTATTATGAAGTTTTGAAGCTTTCTGGATGATTTGATTGGAGTTTCATGGACTGAATCGAAATACACCATTGTTAGGGTTTTCGGCCACTTTTAGGGTTTACTGATTTAGCCAATATAAATTATTTCTAAAGACATAGAATGATTGCAAATGACATTAGGAACTCAATGGTGTTATTAATTTTGTGAAATTTTACTGTTTGTGTGAAGTTTGAAAATTCGCAGGTTTTGAAATCGCAGGAAAGTTCGTAGTAGAATTCGCAGCAAAATACGCAGGTTCAGAGGTAGAAGAAGACCATCAGCGCGCGAAAATATAATTTGAAAACTGGGCTTATTTTATTATGAATTTGTTTGCGTTATACTTCACAAACGAGCACGTAGCTCAGATGGTTTTGGTGTGTGTATGTGCTAGTGAAAGGCTTGGTTTTTGTCTCCTTGTACAAACTTGACCATGTATAGGTCACTTTGTGATATAAATAAAATTTCATATTTGAATCCATATTTACTTTTACCCTATTTACATAAGCGAAACATTGCTTCTGAATATGATTGATGTTTACCAGAAATGCATAAATTACTTGAATATGATTGATGTTTACCAGAAATGCATAAAAATGCAGTAATAGTATTTACTAAGGACGAACGAGGGAAGGAATTCAACGAAGCTTCGTCGGTTCATCCCCACAAGACAACTACAAATCTCCAGCAGAGCAAATCTATCTTTATAGATACTTCGAGTTACATCTCCCCTTGAATTTATGTCCATCTCTTTTATCCTCAGTCAGGATACTCAGGAACTTATTCCTTCAATAGAAGTACGACGAACGAAGACGGGAGGTTATGAATACTATATTATCAAACAAGACAGGAACGAGTTCCTCATATTCTTCAGCAACAAATCGGGATTTATTTTCCCTAGCCAGTAGTGGTTATACAAAGATATCCAGGCGCTTCAGGCTGCATGATTCATACATACATCATTTATATCATACCATAGCATATACATAATGCATAATACATTTACTTAGGTGCATCATACTATGCACGCATACATATTGCATGAACTAACATTTTCCTTGCAGGATAGTTATATCAACAATTCACAACAGGTCAGAAATGATCCATACATTACTCAAGATGTCCTCGGAGAGTAGGCAAACAATCTGTACAAAGATCCATTCCCTAATCCAGGATACTTCCAGAAGATTTCATCTATCTGGCCTTGAATAGCAGGCAAACGGTCTGTACAAAGATCCATTCCCTGGTTCAAGATATTTTCAGAAGATGTAATCTATTGGCCCTTGAATAGCAGGCAAACGGTCTGTACAAAGATCCATTCCCTGGTTCAAGATATTTTTCAGAAGAATTAATCCTGACGTTCTTTTGACCTTGGAGAGTAGGCAAACGATTTGTACAAAGATCCATTCCCTAATCCAGGATACCTCCAGAAGATTTCATCTATCTGGCCTTGAATAGCAGGCAAACGGTCTGTACAAAGATCCATTCCCTGGTTCAAGATATTTTCAGAAGATGTAATCTATTGGCCCTTGAATAGCAGGCAAATGGCCTGTACAAAGATCCATTCCCTGGTTCAAGATATTTTTTAGAAGAATTAATCCTGACATTCTTTTGATCTTGGAGAGTAGGCAAACGGTCTGTATAAAGATCCATTCCCTAATCCAAGATACTTCCAGAAGAGATAATCGTCACAAAGATTTATTTCTACTGGTCCATTCAACAATTCAAATCATGTTGCACAAACGATTCAGAGACGGCCTATACGAAGACCTATTACTGATATCCAGTATCAACATAAAAGACATCATCACATCCTGATATTTTAGATGGCATCTCTAAGCCCATCTCCAGTCATTCCAAGTGGCATCTTCAAGCCCACTTAAGCATATACAACTAATCATCAGTGTTACTTTACACACTGGTGAGTGCAAATTTTTGGGCTTTTGTGTTCAATCCCCTTCAACCTTCCAGGTCACGACTGGCACATATACCAATCTAACCCCTCAGGTTTCAGAAAATTGAACAGGGGCAGTTGTTGCACCCCAAAATTTGCCCTCCACAAGACAATACTTTGTGTAATAAGAGGTTCACAAGGTTCACAAGACTCACAAGACATCTCATGAGGTTCACAAGGTTCACAATTAGTCAGAAAGTTTGACAATTCCCTCAAACAATGCATCCTCCTAAGCAATGCATCTTAAACTGACTTTTGTCAGGCTAAATGGATTTTCAAGACTTCAAGTTAGCTTCATAGCATCCTATATGTGTTCAAGAATCCCCATGTCAAGTTTCAAGACTTTCCCAAAAGATTTGCTCAGTCAGATGATCAGAAAGGTTAAAATCAGTCAAAGCAGTTAAAAAGTCAAACTGAGGTCAACTGTGGTCAAACCAAAGTCAAACTTCATGATTTTTTGCCAACATCAAGTATATGAAGTAAAATTCATCATTTGATAAAGGGTTGATCATGATTCATCAAGGAGATTTCAGATCATCAAGAATCAGGAGTTTCTAAATTAGGGTTTTCATAGGAAAAGTCAACTGAACTTTGACCAGCCAGAACTTTCACATGCTTCATCAAATTTTTTCCATACAAAGCTCATTTTGAAAGAAATTTAATTCTCTACAACTTTGTGTCTCACAAGCCAAGCCCAAAAATGCTTCATTTGGAAGGTATGAGCTAAGACATTATAGGTCCTTTTAAAAGTCAACAAAAAGTCAACAACTTCCAAAGAGCATAACTTGAGAATGGTAAATGATATGGACATTAAACCAAAGAGGTTGGTTAGAGGACTTTTTAAGCTTTCCAAAATGTCCAAGAACACCTTCATAGCATTAAAATTGAAGGATTTGTGCCCTTGCAAAGTTGGGAAATTTTTGAGAGGTTTATGAAGCAAATGGGGTCTTAAAACCATAATTCACCAAATGGGCTTGCTTTTTTATGACCCAAACACTTCCATGACATCATGCACGAAATAAAATTTATTTATTCATAATTTTATTCATTTTATTTTTATTTATTATGATTTTTTATGTTAAAAATCATTTTAAATTAAAATAAAATATGAAATAATGGATATTTGATTTGATTTGGTTTCTAGAAAGTCTTAAATCATATTTAGACTTGATTGATACAAAAATAATGAGGATCATACCAAAATAGCAAGGCTAGATCAAGGATATTCAAGTTTTAAGATCAAATATTTTTCAATCTCTCAAAGTCCAAAAGTCCATAGTTTTGTGCAAATTTTTGACCTAATTTCATTGTATCATATATATACAACATGAAGACAAGCTAAGCACACGAATTCACAGCCTCTTACACCATATTCAAACTTCACAAAATCATTCAAAAACTCAAATTCGGTTTTACCATTACAAGGCATTTAAAGGTATTTTAAGAACATAGGAAGGATCCTTGGACATCACTGAATCGATCTCAACCTTCAAAAGCACCTGGAACTTGCTCATATGCCATAACCGAATGCATCTTCATACTCATATAACTTGTTTTCGATTTCATATATTTAAGCATTATAAATTGAAACTAACCATTGATTTGTGTTTATTATGAAGTTTTGAAGCTTTCTGGATGATTTGTTTGGAGTTTCATGGACTGAATCGAAATACACCATTGTTAGGGTTTTCGGCCACTTTTAGGGTTTAATGATTTAGCCAATATAAATTATTTCTAAAGACATAGAATGATTGCAAATGACATTAGGAACTCAATGGTGTTATTAATTTTGTGAAATTTTACTGTTTGTGTGAAGTTTGAAAATTCGCAGGTTTTGAAATCGCAGGAAAGTTCGTAGTAGAATTCGCAGCAAAATACACAGGTTCAGAGGTAGAAGAAGACCATCAGCGCGCGAAAATATAATTTGAAAACTGGGCTTATTTTATTATGAATTTGTTTGCGTTATACTTCACAAACGAGCGCGTAGCTCAGATGGTTTTGGTGTGTGTATGTGCTAGTGAAAGGCTTGGGTTCGAAACCAGCCAAATGAATTTTTTTTTGCTTTGCTTTATTTGTTTTTCCAGGATAACAACAAAACAACTTGGAGTGGGTTGCTATCACAGGCGCGCAAGTGGCCCAGCTGGTTTTGAGAGGTCTTCATCCAGGTAAAGGACCTGGGTTCAAATCCCAGGTCCTGTTTTTTTATTTATTTATTTATTATATTGTCCATTTATTTTTTATTTACATTTATTTTCTTATTCTTGTAACTTTTATTCAATTTAAATAATTTCTGAAATAAATAATTAACATTTTCTTAAAAACTCATATTTTTAAAAATATAATAATTTATTTTCTCAAACTCTTTTTTATATTTATATTTATTAATATGTATATTTATATATTTTGTATATAATTTCATTAATTATATTTAAATTAATTTCTAACCGTAATATTTTTATATATATATAATTAAAACCCTAATTTTCTCTAACCCTAGTCCTAACCCTAATTTTTATTTTATTTAAATCTTAAAATTAATTAAATTTTCCTAATATCCAATTAAATAATTAATCATAGTTTATTTTGTAAATAAATTAGCATATGGTTTATTTTTATTTCAAAAAAATCTTAAAAAATGTTTATTTAATTTTAAAATATTTGGTATATATTTTTGTGCTAACCTCCTTTCTCTTATAATTATTTTTATTACTAATCCTTTCATTATTTATTTATATGCTTATTATTTAAATCGTTTCTATTATTATGTAACTGTAAAAGTCGTAGGTTTTATTTTTGTTTTTATTTTATTGCTTGTAAATATTATTGCTATGGTTAGTAAAATAGGGAGTGATAACATGTTTGTATTTTAAAATTAATTTAGAATCACTAATTTAATAAGATAAATATATGAACCTATACACGCACACACGTAAGTCGATCTTTGATCGCCATCTCACTTCCTAAGGTTATCCCTCATGTTGCCTAAACCAAAAGGTCAAGTAAGGTGTCTAAAAGCAAAGTCCCTTCTTCTAAAATATCATCAAGTCCCTTTACGATTATAAGATCAAGTCCCTTTGATGTTGCCTTCGTAAATGATCTTGTCCCTTTCGAATAAAAGATGATAAGTCCCTTTGTATTGCTAAGACACCTTACAGTTGCCTAAACACAGATGACCCTTCACATGTCCCTTACATCATCCAAGGTAATGACTACCTATTCCTTAATAATAGGGATAGTCTTACCATTGAAAGAACATTTAAGAACAAAAAAGATTTAATCATAGGGTAGGTTCCTCTTAAGTACTTGCTCACTCCTTCAAAAACATTTCATAACACTTCACATTTTCAAACAATTTTCAAAACAAAGTCTTTATATATATCCGTACAAGGATCATTATAAAATACTTAAGAAAATTTTTAATCACACACTACACTTCTCAAAACAGTTTAAAGTGAGCTAAGTAACTAAGAGCCCATGGATAACCATGGATGTAAAGGGTGCTAACACCTTCCCTTTACATAACCTACCCCCCGAACCCAAAAATATTTTAAGGTCTTTCCTGTTCTTTTATGCCCTTTCCTTTGGATAAAATAAAAGTCGGTGGCGACTCTTGCTATCCGTAACATTTAACTAAAGTCAGTTCTCCCACCGTGTTACAGAACTGGCGACTCTGCTGGGGATTTAATAAAAGAGGTGTACCCTTAGGAATTAGATCATTTTAAAATTGTTTGCCTTGTTTGCTTTATATTACTTGTTGGGATTTATGTGTGAAAGATCCTAACCCGGATCTAGTGTACCTTAGGTAAATGACAATAAACCTAGGAAACTGTACGACGTAAACCGATATGGTTGATCTGGTGGCCATAGTTAGTGTGACTTCTTGGTTGGTGCTTATGTTCCTTAAGTCAAGTTGAGGATAATATGAGGCTGCCATATGTTGTCAATACACTAACTAACTTTTAGAACCTTAGTTATCCCATCTTGGCCTTTAGAAAAGTAGTGAGATAACCGGCTTTGGTGCAGACTGAAGTTGGTTGATACTCGATACTACACTCATTGAGATTCTAAACTTAGAGGGTTTTGGTTGGCAAGTAAGTTGCCTACTGAGCAACCACCCTTGTGAAGGATCAATTATATTGAGATCCCTTAGAACCTGGTTACTTTATAGGATAGGATGAACCAACTAAACTTCAGGGGAGGGTACTTACCTTTAAACCTCATGCAAGCCTTCAAACCTAGGGCTATTGTGTGACTTGTTTGTGTGTGCCACATGTTTGTGATTGAGCATAACATCATGACATCATGACATCATAAGCATAGCATTTTCACTAACCATTTCAAGGACCAAAGGATTTATCTTTGTTCTTTGTTGCAGGTCATGGCTTCTGCTCATAGGAATACTATCAGGATCAACTTTGTAGGAATACCTTCTAAGCTTAAGGAATTGGTCTCTCAAGTTTCTGAAAACTCTCAGTTCATCAAGAGGCATGGTCACCTATTGGATCTAGTCACTTCAGGGTTCAATGAAGACATGATGAGTGTTCTGTTTCAGTTCTTTGATCCTAAACATCACTGTTTCACATTCCCCGACTATCAATTGGTTCCTAAAATGGAAGAGTTCTCCAAACTTTTGGGTATACCTATCCTTGATCAGAATCCCTTCACAGGCTTGGAAAAAGAGCCTAAACATGAAGTCATTGCTGCATCCCTACATTTGAAGAAATCAGACATTGTCCTAGAAACGAGGAGTGGAGTTAAGGGTATTCTTGTTAAGGTGTTGATAGAGAAGGATCAAGTGTTCTTGAAGGCTATGAGCTATGATTCTTTTGAGGAGATCTTAGCCTTGTTGATTTATGGCTTAGTGTTGTTCCCCAATCCAGATCAGTTCATAGACGTTCACGCCATCAACATATTTCTGACTCATAATCCAGTGCCTACATTACTTGGAGACATCTTACACTCTCTTCCTACCCGTACTACGAAGGCACGAGGAACTCTGATGTGCTGCATACCTTTATTGTCTAGGTGGTTTATTTCTCACCTTCCTCGATCAGTGATGAAGAATGAACAAGGGTTCAGGTGGTCTAAGAGGATCATGTCACTTTCTCATTCAGATATTCATTGGTGCTCTAGATCTATGGAGAATGTCACTATCATTGACCATTGTGGGGAGTTCCCTAATGTGCCACTTCTAGGCATAAGAGGGGGCATTACTTACAACCCTTCCTTAGCGTTACGTCAATTTGGTTACGCTCGGAGTGATGGTCCTCATGACATGTTGATTCAGGGTATTGCGTTTGACTACGACAACGATCTTCAAGGTTACCGTCAAAGGTTCATACGAGCATGGGGGAAAGTGAACAAGGTTGACAGCAAAACTCTGGAGCCCAAGTACACTATTCCTATGGTTGCTTATCTCAGATGGGTACGATCTCGTGCTCAGACTCTTATGATGCCATATCTGACCATCTTGCCAGTTACTATGGAGCCTGTTGCTGAAGGAGATACTTCTTATACCATCCTTCACCCGGACATGCCCACTGACATGGAAGACTTACAGAGGTCCTAGATCCAGTTGAAGGAGCAAAGGGATACTTTTGAGACTCATTACAAAGCAAGTCAAGAAAGAATCCTGGAGCTAACAAAGCAACTTCACGAGGAGCGGAATCTCAACTCATACCTCAACACAAAGAGGAAACGTCCATGGGAGACTTAAAACCCCATTTTTTGTATTCATTTCATTTTTATTGTAAGCCCAAGGGGCAAACAAATTTATTACTAATAAAAGTTTACTTTTTGGTTGTTTAAACAAATTTAAATCCTGCGGTCCTTGAAAACATTGCATACGCATTTATACACCATATCATTGCATCACAGGTTTCTTATGTACATGTATCTTATCTTCTCGTTGTTTATTTCAGCAGCAATGGCTCTTGAACAAACAGTCAAAGATCTCCAGGCACAGAATGCACAATTCCAAGAGCTGATCCTGAACTTGTCCAAAGGACAGGATGAATTGAAGACACTGCTGGCTAAGAAGACTAGAAGATCAGGAGGTCTTATTAATCTGGGAAGAAGGTTCAAAGGTCCTGTCAAGACCAAGGAACAGGTTGAAGATTATGAGTCTGAAGAGTCTGATAAAGAGGGAGGCAGTCTCCACAATACTATGGGGGATTATGATTCTGAAGCAAATTACTATCATGATCCTAATGAAGATAAGTTCAAGATGCTGGTGGATAGAATGAATGCTATGGAGTTACAAAAGTCTTCTGGGCTGGATTTTGAAGATCTGAGTTTGATATCTGGAGTGGTTATACCCATTGGTTTCAAGGTCCCTGCTTTTGTAGTATATGATGGTGTCTCGTGTCCCAAGCTGCATCTAAGGTCCTATGTCTGGAGAATTCAACCCCATACTGCTGACAAGAAGTTATGGATCCATTTCTTCCAAGAGAGCTTGTCTGGAGCTCAATTGGAATGGTACTATCAATTGGAGAGTGTCAACATCCGTGATTGGAATGATCTTGCTGAGGCCTTCTATAGGTAATACCAATACAATGCTGATTTAGCACCTACTCGCATGCAACTCCAAAGCATGTCTATGGTTGCTAAGGAGAATTTCAAGGAGTATGCCCAGAAGTGGAGAGACTTGGCTGGTAGAGTTCAACCTCCTCTAACTGACAGGGAGTTAGTGGATATGTTTATGAGTACGTTGAATGGTCCTTTTTATAGTCATTTCATTGGAAGCTCATCATCTGGCTTCACTGAGCTGATAATGACTGGAGAGCGTGTAGAAAGTGGCATAAGAAGTGGCAAAATACAGGTGGGTGCCTCTTCATCAAGTACTGCAAAGAAGCCCCCTAATAAGAAGAAGGAGTCAAATGCTATTTATGGTCAACCTGGTCATAATAGGAGGCACCAATCTGTGAGTACAGTTCACATCTCCAATCCTACTCCTGCAACACCAGAGCCACCACAGAGCAATCAACAAAATCCTAGAAGACAGTTCACCAAGATCAACATGTCACTGGCCCAAGCCTTGCAACACTTGTTGAAAGGGGAACTCATTACTTTGAAGGACCCTCCTCAGAATCCTAATGTTACCTCTCCTAGGTACAATCCTAATGCACGATGTGCATATCATTCTAATTGTCAGGGACATGATACCAACAACTGCTGGATTTTGAAGAACAAGATTCAGGATATGATTGATGCTGGAGAGATTGAGTTTGACCCTCCTGGTACCCCAAATGTGATTACTGCTCCCATGCCAAATCATGAAAAGACTGTTATTGCCATTGATGAAGTTTCACGTATTTCCTCAGTTGCAGATGTGACTACTACCTTGTCTGTTATCAAGAAGAAGTTAGTACAAGCTGGATTCTTTCCAGGTTTTAATGAAGATTGTTTTTATTGTGCTTATAAACCTGATAGCTGCTGGAAGTTGAAGGATGGTATCCAACGCCTCATGGACAATTACACCATATTGTTTGAGAGAACACCTTCTGTGGAGAGTATGGTTGAACATATAACTCAAGGTGCGAAGGTTGAAGATGTGGATATGGTTGATAAGGTACCAGTGAGGATTACTTCCAAAGGCCCTGTCAAGATCACTCATAAGGGTCCTATCAGGATTACTGCTGAAGGCCCTGTGAAGACTGTTGCTGAAGCTAGAGTTGCACCTAGGATTATTACCACTCCTGGTCCTATTCCGTATACTTCTGATAAAGCTATACCTTGGAATTCCGATTCCGATGTTTATATCCATGGTGTTAAACATGAACCCTTAGCTGATACACCTGTTGTTGATGAAAACCTTGATGTTGATAATATTGCTGGATCTAGTAAGATCACAAGAAGTGGAAGAATTTTCTCTCCTCCGGCTACCTCCAAGAATACAATTACTCCAACTACTACCTCTACTTCTGAGACAAATGCTAATGCTCGGGGCAAAGGTCCTGTTATTGAACCTGTACAAACTGATGCACCAACTGCTGAAAATCTTTCTAAGTAGATGGAAGAAGTGTTGAAGATCATTCGCAAGAGTGATTATGATATTGTTGACCAATTGGGGCATACTCCCTCCAAAATTTCCATGTTGTCTTTGTTGCTGTGTTCTGAGGCTCATGCTAAAGCCTTGATTAAGTTCTTGAAGACTGCTCATGTACCAAATGAGATTTCTGTGGATCAGTTTGGAAATTGTGTTGCACACCTGACCTATGATAATAGGTTAGGCTTTTCCGATGCTGATTTGACTCCGGTCAAGAGAAATCATAACAGAGCTTTAAATATCTCTATTGAATGTAGGGGCACTACCCTGTCACATGTGTTGATAGACAATGGTTCTTCACTGAATGTACTTCCTAAAGAGGTTTTGAACAAGCTTAGTCCTGAAGATGCTGTGTTGAGACCAAGTAATATAGTGGTGAGGGCCTTTGATGGTTCAAGAAGGGTGGTGCATGGAGAAATAGATCTCCCAATCAAAGTAGGCTCTCAAGTCTTCAATGCTACCTTTTATGTAATGGATATTCGTCCTTCGTACTCTTGTTTGCTTGGGCGCCCCTGGATCCATGGGGCAGGTGCTGTAACCTCTACCTTACATCAGAAGCTGAGATATCCAGTAAAGGGAAAGGTTGTCACTGTTTACGGAGAAGAAGAATATATGATCAGTCATGTGAATACATTTAAGTACCTTGAAGTGGAAGGTGAATATGTTGAGACTCCTTGCCAGACGTTTGAAGTGGTTCCTTGGGTTGTTCCTGCTGCTGAAGCTCCTCCTATTGTCAAAAGAGTTCCTGTGGTTACTAGAGTACCTCATACAATGGCCTCCCTCAAAGATGCTAGATATGTGGTTGAAGAAGGTGGTTGTACTATTTGGGGCCAACTCCCTGACATTCCTTACAAGTCTGACAAGTTTGGTTTGGGTTTCAATGCAGAGTCCCAGAAGGCTGTTCGCCGTGCTCGTGCTGTTCGTATCACCAATCAAGGGATCATGAAAGATCAGATCAATGATGTGGGTGACTATAATGAAGACTACAACCTGGATGACTGGATCTTTCCTACTGTGGGTGATGGGCTCAATAATTGGAAAGCTGAAGACGTTATTCCTATCTCCTTTAGTCAGGAGTAAATACTATTACTGTGTTGTTACTTTTAAGTTTGTAATTTTGAACAATTAAACTTTTAAGCCTTGTGCCTTACCCGGGGCACAATGGTATGCTTGTTTCGGGATGTCATTTCATTTGCATACTTCATTCAATAAAAATCAGTGGACGTTTCGTTTTCGTAAATATTGTGTTCATTGTCTTTCTTTTATTTCATTCTTCTTTTATCAGCTATGTGTTCTTACACACACCCACATCACTAAAATGCAGATCCTCATCCACCATGGATCCTATTGATAACAGTTCTAATGTTGCCAATTATAATTTCGAGAATCCGATCTATCAAGCTGAAGATGGAAAGGAGGACGATTGTGAAGTACCTGTAGAGCTTGCTAGGTTGTTACAACAAGAAGAGAAAGCTATACAGCCACATGAAGAGCCAATTGAAGTTGTGAATCTGGGGACTGAAGAAAACAGGAAAGAGGTCAAGATAGGGGCTGAATTAGAGGATGGTATTAAGAGCAGATTAATTCAGATGTTACATGATTATGTGGAGATCTTTGCTTGGTCCTATGAAGATATGCCAGGGTTGGATACGGATATTGTGGTTCACCATTTACCAGTAAAAGAAGATTGTCGTCCAAAGAAACAGAAGGTTTGTCGCATGCGTCCTGAAATTTCAGAGAAGATTAAGGCAGAGGTGATGAAACAGTTTGATGCAGGGTTCTTAGCTGTGACTTCTTATCCTCAATGGGTTGCAAATGTGGTACCGGTACCTAAGAAAGATGGTAAGGTACGTATGTGTGTAGATTACAGGGATTTGAACAAGGCCAACCCCAAAGATGACTTTCCACTTCCTCATATTGATGTTCTGGTAGACAACACTGCTCAGCATACGATATTCTCTTTTATGGATGGTTTCTCTGGTTACAATCAAATCAAGATGGAACCTGAAGATATGGAGAAGACTACATTTGTTACACAATGGGGCACTTTCTGTTGTAAAGTGATGCCATTTGGTTTGAAGAATGCCGGGGCAACATATCAGCGTGCTATGGTGGCTTTGTTTCACAATATGATTCATCATGAGATAGAGGTATATGTGGATGATATGATAGCCAGGTCCCAGAATGAAGAGCAACACCTTGATCATCTGCATAAGCTGTTTGAAAGGTTGAAGAAATACAAGTTGAGATTGAACCCAAACAAGTGTACTTTTGGAGTAAGGTATGGTAAACTCCTGGGTTTCATCGTCAGTGGAAAAGGTATTGAAGTGGATCCTGCAAAAGTGAAAGCTATACAAGAGATGTCAGCTCCCCGTACTGAGAAGGAACTTAGAGGTTTCTTGGGACGATTGAATTACATTGCAAGATTTATTTCCCAATTAACTACTACATGTGAGCCAATCTTCAAGTTGTTGAAGAAAGATCAGGTAATGGAATGGAATGATGAGTGCCAGACAGCCTTTGATGAAATCAAGAGATATCTTCTAGAACCTCCAATCTTGATGCCACCAGTTGATGGAAGACCCTTGAATATGTACTTAACAGTATTAGACAACTCAATAGGGTGTGTATTGGGGCAACATGACGAGTCTGGTCGAAAAGAGCAGGCAATCTACTACCTTAGCAAAAAGTTTACCGACTGTGAAACAAGATACTCACTGCTCGAGAAAACTTGCTGCGCTTTGGCATAGGCTGCTCGCCGACTAAGAAAGTATATGTTGACTCATACTACCTTGTTGATTTCAAAGATGGATCCAATCAAGTACATATTCGAGAAACTTGCTCTCTCCGGACGAATAGCAAGATGGCAAATGATCTTAACAGAATATGATATACAGTACACTACTCAGAAGGCCATTAAAGGAAGTGTTGTAGCTGATCATTTGACTCATCAAGCAGTGGATGATTATCAGTCAATGAGTTTTTAGTTCCCCGATGAAGACATTATGATTATTACCAAAGAACCTGGACAATATGACGGACCCGAACAAGGATCCCGATGGACTATGATTTTTGATGGAGCTTCTAATGCACTTGGTAATGGTGTTGGTGTTGTGATCATGTCCCCTGAAGGTTGTCATACCCCGATTACTGCCAGACTTTGTTTCTATTGTACCAATAACATGGATGAGTATGAGGCATGTATCCTGGGTATCAAAGCTGCCATTGATATGAAGATTCAGTTCCTGGACGTATATGGAGATTCAGCCCTGGTAGTAAGTCAGATTAAAGGAGATTGGGATACCAAGCATGATAATCTCATTCCCTACAGAGAGTATGTGTTGTCTTTGATCCCATATTTTGAAGAGATTACCTTTGGACATATTCCACGAAGAGAAAATCAGTTGGCAGATGCATTAGCCACCATGGCATCTATGTTTGAGATCAGTTGGGACGATGAAGCTCCCAAGATTACTATTAATAGATTTGAGAAGCCTGCATACTGCAATGAGATTGACACTGAAGAAGCAGAGGAGAAGCCTTGGTTCTATGAAGTGAAAAGATATCTTGAAGCTCGGGAGTTCCCTGAAGGGGCATTTGTCAAAGATAAAGAGTTTCTGAGGAGGTTTTCTGCTAAATTCTTTTTGAGTAATGGAATTTTGTACAAACGCAATCATGATTCAACTTTGCTTCGTTGTGTGGATAAGAAGGAAGCAACATAGATTATGGAAGATATGCATGATGGGATCTTTGGCACTCATTCTAGTGGTCATACCATGGCAAAGAAGATATTGAGAGCAGGTTACTATTGGTCCACCATGGAAGCTGACTGCTATCAACATTCTAGAACATGTCACAAGTGTCAAATTTATGCTGATAAAGTACATATACCTCCATCACCATTGAATGTGTTGACTGCTCCTTGGCCTTTTGCCATGTGGGGCATTGATATGATTGGTGAGATCAAACCTACTGCTTCTAATGGACATCGTTTCATCCTGGTTGCTATTGATTACTTTACAAAGTGGGTGGAGGCAGCTTCATTTGCATCTGTTACTAAGAATGTGGTGGCTCGATTCATTAAGAATAATATCATATGTAGGTATGGCATCCCTGAAAGGATTATTACTAACAATGGCTCTAATCTAAACAACACTATGATTACTGATCTCTGCATGCAGTTCAAGATTAAGCATCACAACTCTTCTCCGTATCGTCCGAAGATGAATGGGGCAGTAGAAGCTGCTAATAAGAACATTAAGAAGATTATATAGAAGATGTCTGTCACTTATAAAGATTGGCATGAGATGTTACCATTTGCTCTTCATGGTTATCGTACTACAATACGTACTTCAACAGGGGCAACCCCATTCTCCTTAGTCTATAGTATGGAAGCAGTTCTGCCCATTGAAGTTCAGATACCCTCTTTAAAAATCATGAAGGATGCAGGCTTGGATGAAGATGAGTGGATTCACACTCGACTTGACTAGATAAATTTTATTGATGAGAAAAGGTTGGCAGTTGTTTGTCATGGCCAGATGTACCAGAAACGGATGATCAAAGCTTTTAATAAGAAGGTTAAGCCAAAGGTATATCAGGCTGGTGACTTGGTAATCAAACGTATCATATTACCACAGGGTGATCCTAGGGGCAAGTGGACTCCTACATATGAAGGGCCATTTGTGGTCAAAACAGTATTCTCAGGAGGTGCCATGATGCTTACTACTATGGATGGTGAAGACTTCCCACAACGCAGACATAGTTAAAAAATACTACGCATAAAAAGAGACCCGCTAGGTTGACTGGCCTAGGCAAAAATAAGGGCATCCCGGCGAACCAAAAGGGTTCGGGCAAAAATTAGGGATATATATATAAAAAAATGTACACCCGGCAAGTCGAAAACCTGAAAAGGCGGCTTGGGCAAAAAAGGGTATCCCGGTGGATTGAAAACCTGAAAGGGCAATCCAGGCAAAAGTTAGGGATTAAAGCGTATGCTATGTCTCGTTTGGATCACCCATGTAAACTCCAACCAGTTGTGCTACTTAATTCAAGCTCGAACAGATAAAGCTCAATCCAATCGTTTCCGTCTCAACAGCATAAGATGAGATACTTGAAGATAATGGCAATAGTAGAATTGAAACTCAATAGGATTATTTCCCACATAGCTGATTTTCTTTGTTTTGAAAAAAAATTTACGACGAATTCCTCTTACTAGGATTTTTGTCTCCTTGTACAAACTTGACCATGTATAGGTCACTTTGTGATATAAATAAAATTTCATATTTGAGTCCATATTTACTTTTACCCTATTTACATAAGCGAAACATTGCTTCTGAATATGATTGATGTTTACCAGAAATGCATAAATTACTTGAATATGATTGATGTTTACCAGAAATGCATAAAAATGCAGTAATAGTATTTACTAAGGACGAACGAGGGAAGGAATTCAACGAAGCTTCGCCGGTTCATCCCCACAAGACAACTACAAATCTCCAGCAGAGCAAATCTATCTTTATAGATACTTCGAGTTACATCTCCCCTTGAATTTATGTCCATCTCTTTTATCCTCAGTCAGGATACTCAGGAACTTATTCCTTCAATAGAAGTACGACGAACGAAGACGGGAGGTTATGAATACTATATTATCAAACAAGACAGGAACGAGTTCCTCATATTCTTCAGCAACAAATCGTGATTTATTTTCCCTAGCCAGTAGTGGTTATACAAAGATATCCAGGCGCTTCAGGCTGCATGATTCATACATACATCATTTATATCATACCATAGCATATACATAATGCATAATACATTTACTTAGGTGCATCATACTATGCACACATACATATTGCATGAACTAACATTTTCCTTGCAGGATAGTTATATCAACAATTCACAACAGGTCAGAAATGATCCATACATTACTCAAGATGTCCTCGGAGAGTAGGCAAACAATCTGTACAAAGATCCATTCCCTAATCCAGGATACTTCCAGAAGATTTCATCTATCTGGCCTTGAATAGCAGGCAAACGGTCTGTACAAAGATCCATTCCCTGGTTCAAGATATTTTCAGAAGATGTAATCTATTGGCCCTTGAATAGCAGGCAAACGGTCTGTACAAAGATCCATTCCCTGGTTCAAGATATTTTTCAGAAGAATTAATCCTGACGTTCTTTTGACCTTGGAGAGTAGGCAAACGATTTGTACAAAGATCCATTCCCTAATCCAGGATACCTCCAGAAGATTTCATCTATCTGGCCTTGAATAGCAGGCAAACGGTCTGTACAAAGATCCATTCCCTGGTTCAAGATATTTTCAGAAGATGTAATCTATTGGCCCTTGAATAGCAGGCAAATGGTCTGTACAAAGATCCATTCCCTGGTTCAAGATATTTTTTAGAAGAATTAATCCTGACATTCTTTTGACCTTGGAGAGTAGGCAAACGGTCTGTATAAAGATCCATTCCCTAATCCAAGATACTTCCAGAAGAGATAATCGTCACAAAGATTTATTTCTACTGGTCCATTCAACAATTCAAATCATGTTGCACAAACGATTCAGAGACGGCCTATACGAAGACCTATTACTGATATCCAGTATCAACATAAAAGCCATCATCACATCCTGATATTTTAGATGGCATCTCTAAGCCCATCTCCAGTCATTCCAAGTGGAATCTTCAAGCCCACTTAAGCATATACAACTAATCATCAGTGTTACTTTACGCACTGGTGAGTGCAAATTTTTGGGCTTTTGTGTTCAATCCCCTTCAACCTTCCAGGTCACGACTGGCACATATACCAATCTAACCCCTCAGGTTTCAGATAATTGAACAGGGGCAGCTGTTGCACCCAAAAATTTGCCCTCCACAAGACAATACTTTGTGTAATAAGAGGTTCACAAGGTTCACAAGACTCACAAGACATCTCATGAGGTTCACAAGGTTCACAATTAGTCAGAAAGTTTGACAATTCCCTCAAACAATGCATCCTCCTAAGCAATGCATCTTAAACTGACTTTTGTCAGGCTAAATGGATTTTCAAGAATTCAAGTGAGCTTCATAGCATCCTATATGTGTTCAAGAATCCCCATGTCAAGTTTCAAGACTTTCTCAAAAGATTTGCTCAGTCAGATGATCAGAAAGGTTAAAATCAGTCAAAGCAGTTAAAAAGTCAAACTGAGGTCAACTGTGGTCAAACCAAAGTCAAACTTCATGATTTTTTGCCAACATCAAGTATATGAAGTAAAATTCATCATTTGATAAAGGGTTGATCATGATTCATCAAGGAGATTTCAGATCATCAAGAATCAGGAGTTTCTAAATTAGGGTTTTCATAGGAAAAGTCAACTGAACTTTGACCAGCCAGAACTTTCACATGCTTCATCAAATTTTTTCCATACAAAGCTCATTTTGAAAGAAATTTAATTCTCTACAACTTTGTGTCTCACAAGCCAAGCCCAAAAATGCTTCATTTGGAAGGTATGAGCTAAGACATTATAGGTCCTTTTAAAAGTCAACAAAAAGTCAACAACTTCCAAAGAGCATAACTTGAGAATGGTAAATGATATGGACATTAAAACTAAGAGGTTGGTTAGAGGACTTTTTAAGCTTTCCAAAATGTCCAAGAACACCTTCATAGCATTAAAATTGAAGGATTTGTGCCCTTGCAAAGTTGGGAAATTTTTGAGAGGTTTATGAAGCAAATGGGGTCTTAAAACCATAATTCACCAAATGGGCTTGCTTTTTTATGACCCAAACACTTCCATGACATCATGCACGAAATAAAATTTATTTATTCATAATTTTATTCATTTTATTTTTATTTATTATGATTTTTTATGTTAAAAATCATTTTAAATTAAAATAAAATATGAAATAATGGATATTTGATTTGATTTGGTTTCTAGAAAGTCTTAAATCATATTTAGACTTGATTGATACAAAAATAATGAGGATCATACCAAAATAGCAAGGCTAGATCAAAGATATTCAAGTTTTAAGATCAAATATTTTTCAATCTCTCAAAGTCCAAAAGTCCATAGTTTTGTGCAAATTTTTGACCTAATTTCATTGTATCATATATATACAACATGAAGACAAGCTAAGCACACGAATTCACAGCCTCTTACACCATATTCAAACTTCACAAAATCATTCAAAAACTCAAATTCGGTTTTACCATTACAAGGCATTTAAAGGTATTTTAAGAACATAGGAAGGATCCTTGGACATCACTGAATCGATCTCAACCTTCAAAAGCACCTGGAACTTGCTCATATGCCATAACCGAATGCATCTTCATACTCATATAACTTGTTTTCGATTTCATATATTTAAGCATTATAAATTGAAACTAACCATTGATTTGTGTTTATTATGAAGTTTTGAAGCTTTCTGGATGATTTGTTTGGAGTTTCATGGACTGAATCGAAATACACCATTGTTAGGGTTTTCGGCCACTTTTAGGGTTTAATGATTTAGCCAATATAAATTATTTCTAAAGACATAGAATGATTGCAAATGACATTAGGAACTCAATGGTGTTATTAATTTTGTGAAATTTTACTGTTTGTGTGAAGTTTGAAAATTCGCAGGTTTTGAAATCGCAGGAAAGTTCGTAGTAGAATTCGCAGCAAAATACACAGGTTCAGAGGTAGAAGAAGACCATCAGCGCGCGAAAATTTAATTTGAAAACTGGGCTTATTTTATTATGAATTTGTTTGCGTTATACTTCACAAACGAGCGCGTAGCTCAGATGGTTTTGGTGTGTGTATGTGCTAGTGAAAGGCTTGGGTTTGAAACCAGCCAAATGAATTTTTTTTTGCTTTGATTTATTTGTTTTTCCAGGATAACAACAAAACAACTTGGAGTGGGTTGCTATCACAGGCGCGCAAGTGGCCCCAGCTGGTTTTGAGAGGTCTTCATCCAGGTAAAGGACCTGAGTTCAAATCCCAGGTCCTTTTTTTTATTTATTTATTTATTATATTGTCCATTTATTTTTTATTTACATTTGTTTTCTTATTCTTTTAACTTTTATTCAATTTAAATAATTTCTGAAATAAATAATTAACATTTTCTTTAAAACTCATATTTTTTAAAAATATAATAATTTATTTTCTCAAACTCTTTTTTTATATTTATATTTATTAATATGTATATTTATATATTTTGTATATAATTTCATTAATTATATTTAAATTAATTTCTAACCCTAATATTTTTATATATATAATTAAAACCCTAATTTTCTCTAACCCTAGTTCTAACCCTAATTTTTATTTTATTTAAATCTTAAAATTAATTAAATTTTCCTAATATCCAATTAAATAATTAATCATAGTTTATTTTGTAAATAAATTAGCATATGGTTTATTTTTATTTCAAAAAAATCTTTAAAAATGTTTATTTAATTTTAAAATATTTGGTATATATTTTTGTGCTAACCTCCTTTCTCTTATAATTATTTTTATTACTAATCCTTTCATTATTTATTTATATGCTTATTATTTAAATCGTTTCTATTATTATGTAACTGTAAAAGCCGTGTAATAGTCGTAGGTTTTATTTTTGTTTTTATTTTATTGCTTGTAAATATTATTGCTATGGTTAGTAAAATAGGGAGTGATAACATGTTTGTATTTTAAAATTAATTTAGAATCACTAATTTAATAAGATAAATATATGAACCTATACACGCACACACGTAAGTCGATCTTTGATCGCCATCTCACTTCCTAAGGTTATCCCTCATGTTGCCTAAACCAAAAGGTCAAGTAATGTGTCTAAAAGCAAAGTCCCTTCTTCTAAAATATCATCAAGTCCCTTTACGATTATAAGATCAAGTCCCTTTGATGTTGCCTTCGTAAATGATCTTGTCCCTTTCAAATAAAAGATGATAAGTCCCTTCATATTGCTAAGACACCTTACAGTTGCCTAAACACAGATGACCCTTCACATGTCCCTTACAACATCCAAGGTAATGACTACCTATTCCTTAATAATAGGGATAGTCTTACCATTGAAAGAACATTTAAGAACAGAAAAGATTTAATCATAGGGTAGGTTCCTCTTAAGTACTTGCTCACTCCTTCAAAAACATTTCATAACACTTCACATTTTCAAACAATTTTCAAAACAAAGTCTTTATATATATCCGTACAAGGATCATTATAAAGTACTTAAGAAAATTTTTAATCACACACTACACTTCTCAAAATAGTTTAAAGTGAGCTGAGTAACTAAGAGCCCATGGATAACCATGGATGTAAAGGGTTCTAACACCTTCCCTTTACATAACCTACCCCCCGAACCCAAAAATCTTTTAAGGTCTTTCCTGTTCTTTTATGCCCTTACCTTTGGATAAAATAAAAGTCGGTGGCGACTCTTGCTATCCGCAACATTTAACTAAAGTCAGTTTTCCCACCGTGTTACACACACATTAAAAACAAATATAGTAAAAGGTTTTTTGTTTCGAAAATCATTATCATTAATAACAGTGTCATTTTTGAAATGAAAATAGAATAAGAATTGCAAGCAAAGGCAAAGGCTCAAATTTTCATTAATGGAATGGTAATCTGCCAATAGCGGGATTCCATGGATCTTTACAAAAATTGGAATAAATGGTAATTAAATGGAAGAGGCTACATTAAAATTACAATGATCATTTCTTTCTCTAACAACTTTGAATCCCCAGTATTCTTGAGCTCGAATCAGATTTGAGGAAAATTTGGCACCCGACGTTGTCTTCATAGTCCAATACAGTTACTTGCCGTTATCCCTAACTTTTGCCTAGATTGCCCTTTTAGGTTTTCAATCCAGCGGGATAATTACTTTCTGTTTATGTCTCTAACTTTTGCCTGAGTCGCCCTTTCAGGTTTTCGACCCACCGAGACGCTCTTTTTTGCCTAAGTCGCCCTTTCGGGTTTTCAACTTACCGAGCTGTTCTTTTATTTTTTATTAGGCGAAGTATTTCTTGACTGTATCTGCATTTGTAGGACGGGTGAATTCCTCGCCATCCATCATTGCGAGGATTAATGTGTCGCCCGCAAAAACTCTCTTGACAACATACGGGCCATCATAATTAGGAGCCTGTAACACCCCAAATTTGCCCTCTTCATTTTGAGCATCATGTCGCATCATATTCATCATAACATATCATATCTTTAGCATTTTGCATAGAAAAATGAGGCATAACACTCACATGTTCTAGCATAAGGCATATGATCGGTCATCTGGGAAAATCTGAACCTGCAAGTCAAGATCAAGAGCATGGTGACCTAACAAGAATCTCACAGGATCATTTTGCACAAGCTCTGTGTCATGTTCAGAGCCCTAGAAAGAGAAGGGGGATCAGAATTTGCTTGAAACGGTTGATGCAGGTCTATTCTGGAGGGTTCCCACCAAAGGGCGGGAAATTCAAATTTTCCTTGCGTTAACCGGTTAACGCATATGGTTAACCGGTTAACAGCTGCGAAATTTGAATTTCCAGCAGCATTTTCAGCATGTGTGTTTTGGCTCCATTTTCCAATTTTCTGATTTTTATTCATTTGAATTAAATTTGAATTTGAGAGAAGGATCTAGAGCATTTATCCAAGCCTCATTCCAACCCTAAATCCAAATCACTTTCTAAGCTAATGCCAAGCCATATTTTTGGATCCCAAACCAAAATTTTGGGCCCCAAACCTAAACCATATTTATTCCATTTCCCTCCAAACCAAGAGAGGATCCCCATCATTTTTCACTCTCATTTTTCTGAATTTTCATTCCTCTCACTCACAATTCTCTCACTTTTCTCTCCCAATTTTCCAAATCACTAAGAGTTCCTCTTTGAAGATCACATAACCTTGCCTTGAGGTGTGTAGATCTTGGAACTAGACCTCCATTCACATCTTCTTTGCATCTTTTTGCTGGTTTTATTGGAGATTCAGATCTGGTTTGAGATCTAGAAGTGCATTTGGATCCAAAATTCTGCATCAAGAGCTTGTTCTTGCATTTATTTTGCATGGAGAGTGGAGCTTAGCATCGGATCTTCAAAGTTTCGCGCGAGATCTCTCATTTTCAGCATAATCAACAATTACCAAAGCATACCTCAGCTTTGTAGGTTGGTTAATTTCAGATCTAACTCTGTTTTTAGCTTATTTGCATGCTTGTGCTTTGAACCTACCATGTGTTTGTGTATTTGATTGTGTTGCATGAATTGATTGTTTGATTTGTATCCGGATCCGATTGTTATTGTTCATGAGCATAATGTTATGGATTAATGTGAATTGATCTATTTTTCCATGTATAATTGAGTGCTGGTCTGGTGCGAGCTTATTTGAATAAGTTGTTTGAGTTGCTGTTTTCTGCAGGATTTATTGCTGTTTTGACAGTGTTAACCGGTTAACGCATAGGGTTAACCGGTTAACGCCCCTGTTTCATGCGTATTTTGTGCAGGTTTGAACTGGTTAACCGGTTAACGCATAGGGTTAACCGGTTAACACTGAAGCAGAATGGTTTTTCAGTGTTGTTTTGAGCTTGTTTGATCCCTTTGCTTGTTTTAATTGCCATGAATCATTGCATGATCATTAGATATGATGTTTTAAGGTGACTTGCTTGCTGGTTGATGTATGCTTTCATGTTGTCGACGCGTAAGTCGTGTATTTGCAATGTTTGGCATGATGTTTGATTTTTGGTTACAAGAACCTTTGAGCATGTTTAATTCCATGATTGTGTTGGTTAATTTGCTGAACTTTTGCTAACATTTCAGGGGCTATGGTAAGTGTGAGATGTGGGAATTGAGTTCCACATTTCCAATTCTCATCTTCCTCTTATGTTTATGCTACTAACCCTTTGTTGTTGGGCCTAGGCCTTTCTCATCTCTTCTTCTATCTTCTTCTTTCTTCTTCATTAGGATAGAAACCTCACTCACCCCTAGGACATCCATGCATGTGAATACTTAGGATTGTTTTAGTTCCCCTTTAGAATTTTTCCTTTGAGATCCTTTGGTGCTCTCTCTCTTCTCATCTTCAAACTTAATTCTAACTCATTTAATAAAGGTTGAGTACTTTCATGTGACATGAGACTTTGCTATGAGATGTTCACATGCGTTCCATTTCGGGGCGAGGTGTGAGTCATCACTCGTGGTGGATAGGTCTTAACATGAGTACCTCACAAAGAAAAGCTAAAAAACACTTCTTAACCAAAAAAAACCAAAAAAACAATTAATAATGATAATAGGTTAGTGTGCTTAAGCCTTCACTTGTGGGACTAGCTTTGGGGATTTCCTCCATAAGATAGGTGTGCCTCTTGCGCATTCCATTTCGGGATGATGTGAGATGTACACGTCCCATTGAGTAAGACTTAGGTACACTCACCTATGCAAAATTTCACTCATAAAAGCTTCTAAAAAACACCAAACAAACAATAAGCGTCTTTCCTTCGGGAATTCTTTTCTCATCTCCTTCGCTCCGTCCGCGAACTTGCTCCTACTTGTCATCTTGCAAGACGGTTACGCACTCGTCGTCCGAGCCTGCAACACCTGAGCATTGACATAAGCAGTTCAAGCCTTTAATTCACAAGCAATTTTCTTTTCTACCCCTAGTTAGGGGAACTACGGCGTCTCTGATCCTCATTATCCTGATGAGGTACGTAGGCAGCGGGGTAGGGCCCGTTCGAGCACAATCTTTATTTTCCCTACGTTTTTTCCTTCGTTTCTTATCTCATTTCTTTTCTCAGTTTATTTTCCAGTCCATTTCTTTTCTTTTGCTGCAGCTTTCATACCCTCACCTTTGAAACAGTTTCTTTTGCAAGCGTGGATCCCGTCAGGTACGGCGGATGATCTGGGGTGCTAATACCTTCCCAGGTCATAACCGACTCCCGAGCTCAGTCTCTTTGGTTCGCAGGACCTGTGTCCTTCCTTTTCTTTTCTTCTGGTTTGTGCAGCATTACCATTCCCTTTCTTCGGGATAAAAATGCCTGGCTGGCGACTCTAACCTTTCCGCGCCACTTTCGCGTTTGTACTAGGATGAAAATCCCGGGGAGCGACAGCTGGCGACTCTGCTGGGGACTGCACACCAGATGATCTCTGGTTCCCCCGTGAGTCTCTCCTAGCGCTTGTTTGTTGCTGTTTCATTGGGTGATGTTTGTTTGATGTGGCTTGTTGTATTGTATTGTTGTTTGTTTACAGCTTTATTTACAGCTTTATTTACAGTTTTCAGTATTTATTTTCCGCATCATATATATCATACTGGACTGTCTGGACTGGTTTTCTGTTTGGTGGGATGGGTGATACCGGTTCTGAGAGATAAGCCAAGTACCCGGCTTGAGTGCACCCTAGGATTAGAGTGGACATATTGTACTCGCATGTGGCATGATGAGTGGCGATGTGTTTCACGCCCAGATTGCGACTGTCGTGGAAATATCTTGTGTGGGGATTTCCTCCACTTCGGGATAGGACCTTGATAGTTATGTGCATCTGGGGACCGATCATTGAGAACCTTTGTGGAAACAACCCTCTCCAGTGGTGACAGTGGCAGACCACATTTTGTGGCAAACCCATTCGCACCCGAGGGTCCACTGGGGGACTCGCATAGGATGGCCTGGTTCTCTTATAGGAACTCAGTCAAAGCATCTGGTCGTATGACATTAGTACTGTATCCTACGGGCTGAATGTACTATTGTTTCTCGATTTCAGCACTTGAAGCTGGGAACCTATAAGGGATGCTTGTTTTTCCCGGACTCAGCTGAGGCCTCCCTGCGTAGTACATAATGCCTAACCGATTCCCTGATTTGGTCATGAGCCATTTCTCGGAGATGGTGAAAGTATTATTGCTATTCGGCTTTGAGAGTCCGTGATGTTTGACCCGGAGCACACCCGTGAGATTGGGGATGGGCTTACAGGTTTGCAGGAACCCTTGACCTCATCATACCCTTGTTATCAGTGCAGTTCATGTTATGATACAGTTACTTTGGTTCCGGAGTTCTGGTTTTCTGGTTCTGGTATTCTTGATATTGTGGTCCTGAGATTTTCTTCAGAGGGTTGTGATTATCAGAGAGTGTGACTCAGTGGACTTTTGGTTTGTCAGTTATTCAAAGGGACTTTGTCAGTGGCCAGACTCCAGATGGTCTCAGATGATCATATGTCTTTGCATTTGCATCTGCATTGCATCATTGCATCATTAATCATTGTTTTTGTTTTCATTCACAGGTTCATATCTCTGCTTCCGGTTCCGGTATTCTCTTCAAAGATGGAAGATCCTCGCAAGCAGAATATTCATTTCAAGTTCTTTGATATCAAGGTTGGTTTGTTGAAAAAGATGGTAAAGCTGATTACACCCAACCAGGTAGAAAGGTGCAGAAAAGCTTACGGGAATATTCTTGATGTGGTGATAGAGTTAGATCCTTCAGAAAGGAGTGCCATTCATACATTGCTTCAGTATTATGATCCTCAGCTCCGTTGCTTCACTTTTCCTGATTTCCAATTGGGCCCTATGCTGGAGGAGTATGCTTTGATCTTGGGTATGCCGGTTCAAGATCAGATCCCTTTCAATTCTGAGATGAGTAGACCAGCACCTGAAGCTATTGCTGAGGCTCTTTATTTGAGCCCTACTACTGTGAAGTCTTTGACCATTATTAAAGGAGGTGTGTCTGGGTTTTCTTTGGAGGTTCTGGTAAAGAAGGCGGAAGAATTGGCTGTTGAAGAGGAATGGGATGCTGTCTGTGCTATCTTGGCTCTTTCTATCTATGGCATCATTTTGTTTGCTGATATGGAGAAGTTCATAGATGTAAACGCCATACATCTCTTTTTGCTGAAGAATCCTGTGCCTACCTTACTCGGGGATTTGTATTACTCGGTTCATTACAAGACTGAGAAGAAGAGGGGAGGTTTGGTTCGTTGCTGTGCTCCATTGTTTCACATGTGGTTCATGAGGCATTTGCCTAGTACGGGAGTATTTAGTGATCATAGTCTGATATGGGCTCAGAAGCTGGAAAAGTTGTTGGCCAAAGATGTTAGATGGTTCACTCAAAGGCTGCAAGGTGCACGTTTTATCACCAGCTGCGGAAGTTATCATAGTGTGCCTTTGTTGGGAATAACTGGAGGGATTAATTACAATCCAATCTTGTTAAGAAGACAGTTAGGATACGCTTTGAGAGATGTGCCTGAAGATTTGAAGCTGACCCCTATTTTCTACTTCTCCGTGAAAGATAATATGCCCTTAGTAAGGAAAGTTGCTGGAGCTTGGAAGAGTATCAAAGGAGAAGGAATAGCTAGTTTCGGGAAGTGTAACAATCAGACATTCCCAGAGTACGAAGCTTGGTTGAAGGATAGAGCTAGAAGAGTTTTGCTACCATTTTCAGCACCAGTTGCTGAGTCCATTGATACTGTGCCTTTAGAGGAATTCAAGAAGTTAGAAGCTCAGTTACATGCAGTTAGAGTTGAAAATACCGAAATGGTAAGCTTGTATCACCAAGCTAGCAGAGCCAAGAAGGAAGCTGAGGAGAAGTTGCTGAAGGTACAGATGACTTTGGAGGCTAAGGAGAAGGACTTTGCAGGAAAAGAAGCACATTTCCACAGATTGGGGATGATGGAAGCCCAAAGAGAAGTAGAGCGCAAGAAGAAGTCAAAGACCCTTAGAGATGCTCGTCAGTCTATTGTCTGGTTGAAGGGACAAAGAGAGCAAGATTTGAAGCGATATAAAGAAAAAGAAGAATTCTTTGAGACTCAGATGGCTTACAAGAAGGAAGAGGTGGAGCAGGCCCACAGGATTCGCAGAGAGAAGACTCAACAGCTCGCAGACAGTCAACAAGCCCTCGAAGCAGCACTCAAAGAGATTGAAGACCTCAAGTTGTTGGCAGGAGTCAAGAAGGTCAGGTCTGATGATGGATTTTCAGGATCCTCAGGCGATGGTTGTGCTTCTTAGTTTGTTTTCTTTGTATTTGGATTACCTACAGGCATGTTGTAGGAGTCCTAGCTGTTTGTTTATCCTTTGTAAGAGCTCGTACTCTATGAGGAATTCTGTATTATTGTGCCTAATGAGCTGATCTATGTTATGATGCGTCTCACTATTTCTTGGTTTGCTTGCTATTATGGTTTGAATGTGGTTTCCCGCAAAGGTTTCTGAAAGTCGAGGATCAGTGCCCATCTGGTTTTCTTTGCTAAATACCGGAACCGGGGCATAAAATGACCTGTGATTGGAAACATAAACAACTGCATTGCATCCATATAACTTGTTTGTTGTTTTGCAGGTGTCGCATCAGATACTAATGTGTTTTGTGATAACAGGCACTATAGCTCCTCGAAAAGTCCGAGAACAACCAGCAGTGCACAGAGACCCAACCAAGATTAACCGAGAGCGAGCCATGGATCAAATGCAGGCAGATTTGGCAGATCTAAGGCAGAGAATGGACAACTTCATGACGTTAATGGCCGGAATGGGGCAGAATCAAGAACGTTTGCGAGAGATGGTGGAGAATCAGAATCGGAACGCTGCTGCTGCTGCTAATGCTGATAATCATACCGGTGCGGGCGCACGTCAGGGTGGACCTCAGGTTATACAACCAGGGGCGACTGTAGTCAATGACGGGATGCATAACATTCATGTGGACCACCAGGAGGACCAGTTTACTTTACTTGATGAGACTGAGGGTCAAGGGGTTGAAATGAACAAGAGATTTGAAGAGATGGCCGAGCAAATTAAGGCTATTCAGTCCCAGAGTTCTTTGGGATTCGATATAACAGACTTGGGTTTGGTTCCGGGAGTCAGGATTCCGTATAAGTTCAAGGTTCCAACTTTCGAGAAGTATAATGGCACTGCTTGCCCAAAAACCCATCTGCAATCATATGTGGGGAGAATTGCTGCGCATACGGACGATGAAAAATTATGGATGTATTACTTTCAGGACAGCTTGGTGGGAGCTTCCCTTGAGTGGTACATGAAGCTCAGCAGGGTCAATGTCAAGAGCTGGAAAGATCTCGCTGAGGCTTTCGTGAAGCAATACCAATATAACATGGATATGGCTCCAAATCGCACCCAGTTGCAACATATGGCTCAAACAGCAAAAGAAGGCTTCAAAGAATACGCCCAGAGGTGGCGTCAGCTAGCTGCCAGGGTGCAACCGCCACTGTTAGAGAATGAGATGGCCGATATGTTTATGGGTACCCTCCAAGGGGTATTTCTTGAAAGACTGGCGTCGAGTTCTGCTACAAAGTTCAACGATATTGTCATTGCGGGAGAAAGGGTTGAAACGCTGTTGAAAATGGGGAAGATACAAGACCCAGGTGCTAGTAGCTCAAATGGAGCGAGGAAAGCTTTTAGTGGACCTCCGAGAAGGCGAGAAGGTGAAACCAATGCTGTGTTCGGCCGAAGTCAGGGTCGTGGCTACCGAAGACCTTATGAGCATGCGGCTGCTGTCACCATTCCTGCATCTCCTGGACAACAAATGCTACCTCCACCACAACCACAGCAACAACAACAACAACCTAGAGCCAACTACCAGCAAAGGTCGTATCAGCCAAGGCAGGCTCGCTCAGCTAACAGGGTGATTGAAGCCATTCCAATGACATATGCTGCCTTGTTACCGAGACTACTAGACTTGAACCTTATTCAATTGAGGACTTTGGCACCACCACCTCCTGGAGAGCTTCCAGCTGGTTATGATGTCAACGCGCGATGCGCTTTTCATTCAGGGGCACCCGGGCACTCAACCGAGAAGTGCAGGGCGCTGCATCACAAAGTTCAAGATCTCGTAGATTCCAAGGCAATCAACTTTGCGCCACCACCGAATATCAACTCGAACCCCATACCTAATCATGGAGGGGCAAGAGTAAACGCTGTTGAGAGTGATGATAAGTTGAGTTTGGTGCTGAGAATTGATGAAGTCAAGACGCCGTTGAGGGTGGTGAAAGAGAGACTGTTGAAAGGTCAAGTATTTCCTGGTTGTTCTCTCGACTGCGAAGACTGCGCAAGTGCTGTGAATGGCTGCGAGAAATTGAAGATGGGCCTGCAAGGGTTGATTGATGAGGGGTCTCTGCAATTTAGCAAGATTAGTAGTGAAGAGGCTGATGATGTGTCAACCATTACTATCTTCTATGATGAAGCTGACATGCCCGTCAGACAAGGGCCAGTTACCGTTTACGCTCCTCGGATTAGTCCTGTGACTATAACTGTACCTGGGCCAGTGCCGTATAATGATGATAGAGCCATTCCGTGGCATTATGGTTCTGATGTCTATGTGGCGGGACAGAAGATGGAAAGTAGGCCTGTTGCTGACTTGACTATTGAAAATGTGGGAGGTGTTGGAGGTTTTACTCGAAGTGGCCGTTTATTTGCTCCCCCTGCACTGAGAAAGGATTCTGAGGTCGAAGCTTCATCCAAAGACAAAGGAAAGCAGACTGTGAATGATGAGCCGAATACTTCTGTGGCTGGGCAGGGGACGTTTGAGAAAGAGGTAGAGGAGTTCATGAAGATCATCAAAAGGAGTGATTATAAGGTGATTGACCAACTGAATCAGACGCCTTCAAAGATTTCTATCTTGTCACTGTTGATGTGCTCTCCCGCGCATAGAGAAGCCTTGCTGAAAGTACTTCAAATGGCTTACGTTCCTCAAGAGATTACGGTCAATCAACTCGAAGCTGTTGTTGGAAGTGTCAATGCTAGCCATGGCTTGGGCTTCACTGACAGAGATCTCACTTTGGAGGGAAGAAATCACAATAAAGCACTGCATATCACGATGGAATGTAAGGGTGCTGTGTTATCTCATGTTCTGGTGGACACAGGCTCTTCTTTGAATGTGCTCCCGAAAAAGGCGTTGATGAAGCTTGACATTGATGGGATTGTCCTGACGCCGAGTGATCTGGTGGTTAAGGCTTTCGATGGTTCAAGAAGATCAGTTTTCGGGGAGGTTGAGTTGCCTGTTAAGATAGGCTCTCAAGTCTTTAAGAGTGTCTTCTATGTCATGGATATCCAGCCTGCGTATAGTTGCTTGTTGGGCAGACCGTGGATACATGCAGCTGGAGCTGTCACTTCAACTCTACACCAGAAGCTTAAGTATGTGGTGGACGGCCAAGTCATCACAGTTTGCGGGGAAGAAGATATATTTGTCAGTCACCTGTCGACATTCAAATATGTAGAAATGGACGGAGAAATTCACGAGACTTTGTGCCAAGCTTTCGAGGCAGATGTCAGTATCTTGACTCCGGTGAAGAAAAACAACGAAGGCACGTCAATTCATTCTTACCAGGAAGCAAAAGAGGACGTCCAATCAGGAAATGCCCAGGGCTGGGGCAAGCTATTGGAGGTGGAAAAGAAGGATGACAAATTTGGCTTAGGGTATCAACCTGGAGGGTCTACTCAGAGTGGTAAAGCTATCTCATTCACAAGTGCTGGGTTGCTCGATCGCGATCAAATCTGTATGGCAAGTCAAGACGGAGATAGTGACCGAGACTGGGACAACAATTGGATCCGCCCGTGTGCACCCGGCGAGGAGCTAGGAAATTGGTCCGCTGAAGACATTGTTCAAGTCACCTGGCTCTCAAAGTAATTGTTTTGTTTCCTTTTATTAGCATACTGCATTGTCAAGTCCAGCATTCTGCCCAAGATGCTTGGATCCATTGTATTGGGCCACCATGTTTTGTATCGCATTGTTATTTTGCCATGAAATAAAAGGACATTTTCAGACAAACTGTGTTCCCTGTTTTTGTTTTTAAACTTTTTCACAAAAAACAATATAAAAATGGCAATGTGTTTTTTCATTTTTTGCTTTGTGTTAGCGTCTCTTTTCAAAATAAGCAGATTCTGAATAGGCACATCATTTGTGCAGTGCTGATCATCCGGATTCCACGGATAACGTTCCTGCTATGACTATGCATGACTTTGATAATCCAGTCTACCAAGCTGATGAAGGGGTTGAGGAAGACTGTGACCTCCCTGAAGAGTTGGTCAGATTGTTGAAGCAAGAGGAACGAGTTATTCAGCCTCATCAAGAAGAGATTGAGACCATCAACATTGGCAGTGAAGATGCAAAGAAAGAAATCAAGATAGGGGCCAATCTGCAGGCCGACGTCAAACAAGAGCTGATCAGGATGCTGAGAGAGTATGTAGATATCTTTGCTTGGTCATATCAAGATATGCCAGGATTGGATACTGACATCGTGATGCATAAGCTACCCCTGAGAGAAGATTGTCCTCCTGTAAAGCAAAAGTTGAGAAGAACTCGCCCGGATATGGCGATGAAGATCAAAGAGGAGGTACAAAAGTAGTGGGATGCCGGGTTCCTTGCCGTGACTAGTTACCCGCCTTGGGTAGCTAATATTGTACCAGTACCTAAGAAGGACGGCAAGGTCCGAATGTGCGTTGACTATAGAGATTTGAACAGAGCAAGCCCAAAGGATGATTTTCCGTTGCCACACATCGACGTGTTGGTCGACAATACTGCTCAATTCTCAGTATTCTCCTTCATGGATGGATTCTCCGGTTATAACCAGATAAAAATGGCGCCGGAAGACATGGAGAAGACAACGTTCATTACCCCGTGGGGAACATTCTGCTATAAGGTCATGCCCTTCGGTTTGAAGAACGCTGGGGCAACTTATCAACGGGCGATGGTCACATTGTTCCATGACATGATCCACAAGGAGATCGAATGTTATGTGGATGATATGATTGCAAAGTCCAAAGACGAAGAGGAGCATTTGGTTAATTTGAAGAAGTTGTTCGACAGATTGATCAAGTACAAGCTGAGGTTGAATCCGAACAAGTGCACTTTCGGGGTGCGTTCCGGAAAACTGCTGGGTTTCATTGTAAGTCAAAGAGGAATTGAGGTAGATCCTGCTAAAGTGAAAGCCATTCAAGATATGCCTGCACCAAAGACAGAAAAAGAAGTGCGCGGGTTCTTAGGTAGATTGAACTACATTTCCCGGTTCATATCTCACCTAACTGCCACGTGCGAACCGATATTCAAGTTGCTAAGAAAAGAGCAAACGGTCAGGTGGAACGATGATTGCCAAAGAGCTTTCGACAAAATAAAGGAATACTTACAGGAGCCTCCAATTCTGATGCCTCCAGTGGAGGGGAGACCATTAATCATGTACTTGACCGTGCTAGAAGGGTCGATGGGGTGTGTGCTCGGCCAACATGACGAGTCTGGTCGAAAAGAGTACGCCATTTATTACCTTAGCAAAAAGTTTACCGACTGTGAATCCCGATACTCACTGCTCGAGAAAACTTGCTGCGCTTTGGTATGGGCTGCTCGCCGACTGAGGCAGTACATGTTGACCCATACCACACTTCTCATTTCCAAGATGGATCCCGTCAAGTACATCTTTGAGAAACCAGCATTGACCGGAAGGGTTGCTAGGTGGCAGATGATTTTAACTGAATACGACATCCAGTACACTTCTCAGAAAGCCATCAAAGGAAGTGTATTGTCGGAATATCTTGCTCAGCAACCTCTTGAGGATGACTATCAGCCGATGAGATTTGATTTCCCTGATGAGGACATCATGTACCTCAAAACAAACGATTATGAGGAACCACTTCCGGAGGAGGGGCCTGACCCTGAATCCAAATGGAAGCTGATGTTTGATGGGGCCGTCAATATCAATGGTCGTGGAGTTGGTGCCGTACTCATTAATCCTGAAGGGGTTCACTTACCCTTCGCTGCCAGAATTACTTTTGGCTGCACCAACAATGAAGCGGAATACGAGGCGTGTATAATGGGAATAGAGGAGGCAATTGATCTTCGGATTAAGAACCTCGATATATTCGGAGATTCAGCCCTCGTCATTAACCAAATTACCGGCAAGTGGTATACACATCAAGAGCATCTAGTTCCGTACAGGGATTATGCTAGAAAACTGTTGACATTCTTCACGACAGTTGAACTCAAATACATACCACGTGACGAAAATCAATTTGCCGATGCTTTGGCTACTCTCTCTTCGTCAATTAAAGTCATGTGTTGGAACTTTGTGCCCAGAATTGACATCTCTAGACTTGATTCTCCAGCTTATGCTTTCTCTGTAGACGCCGTGTCTGACGAGAAACCTTGGTATTTTGATATCAAGTTATTCCTGGAGAAGCAAGAATACCCAACAGGGGCATCTTCCAAAGACAAAAAGACCTTGAGGCGACTTGCTGCTAGTTTCTTCTTGAACGCAGACGGGGTTTTGTACAAGAGGAACTTCGACATGGTTTTGCTCAGATGCGTGGATAGACACGAAGCAAGCCTGTTGATGCAGGAAGTCCATGAAGGATCTTTTGGTACCCATGCAGGAGGGCATGCCATGGCAAAGAAACTGCTGAGATCAGGGTATTACTGGATGACAATGGATGCAGACTGTTGTTCATTCGCTCGTAAATGCCACAAGTGCCAAATATATGCAGATAAAGTGCATGTTCCTCCTAACCCACTCAATGTCATGTCATCTCCTTGGCCTTTCTCTATGTGGGGCATTGACATGATCGGGAAGATTGAGCCAACTGCTTCGAACGGTCATCGCTTCATTTTGGTCGCGATTGATTACTTTACCAAGTGGGTAGAAGCAGCGTCTTATGCCAACGTCACTCGTCAAGTGGTGGCAAGATTTCTGAAAAGGGATATCATATGCAGATATGGAGTGCCCGAAAGGATCATTACTGATAATGGTTCTAATCTCAACAACAAGATGATGGCAGACTTATGTCGGGACTTCAAAATACAGCATCACAATTCTTCTCCTTACCGACCAAAGATGAATGGTGCGGTAGAGGCAGCTAACAAGAATATCAAGAAGATTGTGCAGAAAATGGTTGTCACCTACAAGGATTGGCATGAGATGTTACCGTTTGCTTTGCATGGGTACCGAACGTCGGTCAGGACATCGACAAGGGCAACTCCCTTCTCTCTGGTCTATGGCATGGAAGCAGTCCTGCCTGTTGAGGTAGAGATTCCTTCACTGCGCGTGATGATGGACGTCAAACTGGATGAGGCTGAATGGGTGCGTGCTCGTTACAACCAGCTATGTCTAATTGAGGAAAAGAGATTAGCGGCTATCTGTCATGGTCAGCTTTATCAGAGGAGAATGAAGCGGGCATTCGATCAACGAGTACGTACTCGAGAGTATCAAGTGGGAGAGCTTGTGTTGAAGAGAATCGTTCCTCCAGGTTCAGATAACAGGGGCAAGTGGACCCCAAACTACGAAGGACCATTCATAGTGAAGAAAGTCTTCTCAGGAGGAGCGCTGATGCTCACCACTATGGATGGAGAAGACTTCCCATCTCCTGTTAACTCGGACGCAGTTAAAAAATACTTCGCATAAAGAGACCCGCTGGACACAAAAACAGAATGTAAGTCCAGGCAAGAAAAGGGCATCCCGGCGAGCTAAAAAACAGAATAAAAAGCTCGGGCAAAAATTAGGGAAATAAATAAAAAATGTGTACACCCGCTGAGTTGAAAAGCCGCATTGGACAGCTCAGGCAAAAAAGGGTATCCCGGTGGATTGAAAACCCGAGAGGGCGATCCACGCAAAATAAGGGAATAAGCGAACAACTGTGATCCGAGTTATCTGAACCACGTCATCGTTTCGTATAGTTTGACAATGTTGGAAGGATAGGAAACAGTTCCCTCGTCCTCTCAGAAAGCCAAAACAGAATGGAGAGTCTTGAAGACATGCAGGTCATAGCAGAAATGGAACTCCTTGGAATGCCGTGTACATTGCCCTTAGGATAGTTTCTTTTCTCAATTTTATAGTGGCTACCTCTTTCCAGGTGGTTGCTTCCTGATGTAAATCTTTGCCTATTCAGAGGCCATCCAATAAAAATAATATTCAGTCAAAAAGCTGTGTGTGTTTATTTTTGTTTGCAAAATATCCTGAATTTTTGGCAAAAATAGCATTGCATCTAAACACGGTGATAATTTTGAAAAGAAAACTGACATGCAGGGAAACTGTAACCCTCTTTGAGTGTCGGGTGACGACGGATGAACCGATCATTCCATGCAAATCCTCGGGACACACGTGTGTTTTCTGTTGTTGCAGGTTGCAGGATGGCGTCACATTCTCTCAAGCAATTTACTCTTCCCCAGTAGAGTATCTCCCCAAGCAGAGATTTTTTTTCTCCAGCAGGTAGCTGAAAGCCTGACTCGTCTAAATAGAGATTTTCCTCCAACTAAGCCTTGGCAGCATCCCAAGCAAGTTCTGCCGCCCCAGTGAATTAGCAGTGTGTTCTTCCCCAGCGGAGTATATCCAGCAGGTGCCCGAAAGCCTGACATCATCGGAGGTGGAATTGACAGTATTCTATCCCCAGCAAGAGTCCTTGCCTGTCAGGTACCTGAAAGCCTGATATCCCCTCAGAGTCTTGAATCATCAGATGCTCTCCCCAGTCAGGGTATTTGTCCAAGAAGCTTTCCCAGCCAAGTCTGAAGATGTTCCTGTCCCCACAGAGTTCATATTTGATTTTCACCTCTGTCCGTGAAATATTTCTCCAGCAAGTTGCCATACTTTGGGTATTTGATGATACAGCCAGGTATTCATCACCTCAGTCAGAATGTGTATCCAGACCTCTTGACTTGTCTTCCCCTGCAGAGTTGTATCTCTTGTTGCCGATCGGGTATTCGTCTGTTGCTCGTCTGCAATCTTCAACACTCGTATGTGTTATCCCCAAGCAAAGTTTTCCCCAGCAGGGACATATTACTGCTTTATCGCTGCTCGTCTGCATCTTTCAACACTCATCTATGTTAGCTCTGCGGTATTGCTCGTTTGCTTTCCCCAGTGGAGTCTATATCAGCTAGCACTCGTGAGTGCTCGCATCTTTATTTGAGGCTCATCCCCTTTCAGCACTCGTCCGTGCCTTTTCCTCAGCAGATTCCTCTTTATTTGAGGTACTCCCCAGCAATCGTCCATGCTTGCATCTTTATTTGATGCTCGACCGCATCTATTAGCACTCGTATGTGCTTGTTACTCCTTTGAAGATTGCTCGTCCGTGCCTGTTGCTTATCTGGTGCTCATCTGCACGCCTCAGCACTCGTCTGTGTTCTGATATGTTATTTGTTGTTGCTCGTCTGCAACCTCCCCAGCACTCGTCTGTGTTTGGTATTGGATCCTTTGCTGCACTTGTCTGTGCCTTGACATGTATTCTCTACTGTTGCTCGTCTGCAACTGTCCAGCACTCGTCTGTGTTTGGTTATAATAGTTGCTCGTCTGCAACTCTTAAGCGCTCGTCTGTGCCCTGATATGTGTTCTCTATTGTTGCTCGTCTGCAACAGTCCAGCACTCGTCTGTGTTTGTTTGAAGCTCGTCTGCTTTTATTCCCCAGAAGTCGTTTGTGTTTTGAAGCTCGTCTGCTTTGCCTGGATACTCGTCCGTATCATCCTCAGCACTCGTCTGTGCTAGCTTGCACCTGAATGTGAAGATTTGCTGTTTACTCTGTTATTTCTGTGACTATTTCAAATGCTCGTCTGTGTTTGAATTCCTGGTATTCGTCTATACCAGCGACTGATACTCGTCTGTATCATTGTCTGAAACGCTCGTCTGTGTTTCTCAGATCATCGTCTGATACTCGTCTGTATCATTGACCTATAGCACTCGTCTGTGTTATCTTGATGATCATCCAATACTCGTCTGTATTGAAGAGGTTTAGAATCCTGACAGTGGGAATTGAATGTCGAAATGATTACCGGTCCTGGCGTAACAGGTAAATCCGAAGGAGGCTCGTCTGTCTCAAGCACCAATTATGGTTGCTGCACCTGGCGTAACAGGTTTGCTCAGAAGACTCGTCTGTCTTGTACCATATACCCGCGGATAATATATGAAGAAGGTTTGTCTACCTTGATTGCATGTCTATCCCACAGACTTATATGCATTCCCGGAGCCTGCGTAAGGGTTATCCGAAGAAGACTCGTCCGTCTTATTCCACTTATCTGCGTGGGGATTGGTGAAGGAGATTCGTCCATCTCAGGCTAATTTGAAGTTCCTTAAGGGCTCGTCCGCTCTCTGCTCCTGGCGTCACAGGATCGTTCGAAGACTCGTCTGTCAACATGATAGTGTTCCAGATATCAGTTTCAACGTGGAAGAAGCTCGTCTGCTTTTTCTCCACTGCCATCCCCAGAGCGTCATCTGGTCGGGTTTATTTCCCGGTGTTGCATTCTTCGTCAGAGTGCAAATTTCTGGTCTTCTTGGTATTCAATCACAGTTTATCTCGAATGTCTGATAGTCGTTGCTCTCATCCTTTTCAGATTAACAGTTGATTGAATAGGGGCAGCTGTAACACCCCAAATTTGCCCTCTTCATTTTGAGCATCATGTCGCATCATATTCATCATAACATATCATATCTTTAGCATTTTGCATAGAAAAATGAGGCATAACACTCACATGTTCTAGCATAAGGCATATGATCGGTCATCTGGGAAAATCTGAACCTGCAAGTCAAGATCAAGAGCATGGTGACCTAACAAGAATCTCACAGGATCATTTTGCACAAGCTCTGTGTCATGTTCAGAGCCCTAGAAAGAGAAGGGGGATCAGAATTTGCTTGAAACGGTTGATGCAGGTCTATTCTGGAGGGTTCCCACCAAAGGGCGGGAAATTCAAATTTTCCTTGCGTTAACCGGTTAACGCATATGGTTAACCGGTTAACAGCTGCGAAATTTGAATTTCCAGCAGCATTTTCAGCATGTGTGTTTTGGCTCCATTTTCCAATTTTCTGATTTTTATTCATTTGAATTAAATTTGAATTTGAGAGAAGGATCTAGAGCATTTATCCAAGCCTCATTCCAACCCTAAATCCAAATCACTTTCTAAGCTAATGCCAAGCCATATTTTTGGATCCCAAACCAAAATTTTGGGCCCCAAACCTAAACCATATTTATTCCATTTCCCTCCAAACCAAGAGAGGATCCCCATCATTTTTCACTCTCATTTTTCTGAATTTTCATTCCTCTCACTCACAATTCTCTCACTTTTCTCTCCCAATTTTCCAAATCACTAAGAGTTCCTCTTTGAAGATCACATAACCTTGCCTTGAGGTGTGTAGATCTTGGAACTAGACCTCCATTCACATCTTCTTTGCATCTTTTTGCTGGTTTTATTGGAGATTCAGATCTGGTTTGAGATCTAGAAGTGCATTTGGATCCAAAATTCTGCATCAAGAGCTTGTTCTTGCATTTATTTTGCATGGAGAGTGGAGCTTAGCATCGGATCTTCAAAGTTTCGCGCGAGATCTCTCATTTTCAGCATAATCAACAATTACCAAAGCATACCTCAGCTTTGTAGGTTGGTTAATTTCAGATCTAACTCTGTTTTTAGCTTATTTGCATGCTTGTGCTTTGAACCTACCATGTGTTTGTGTATTTGATTGTGTTGCATGAATTGATTGTTTGATTTGTATCCGGATCCGATTGTTATTGTTCATGAGCATAATGTTATGGATTAATGTGAATTGATCTATTTTTCCATGTATAATTGAGTGCTGGTCTGGTGCGAGCTTATTTGAATAAGTTGTTTGAGTTGCTGTTTTCTGCAGGATTTATTGCTGTTTTGACAGTGTTAACCGGTTAACGCATAGGGTTAACCGGTTAACGCCCCTGTTTCATGCGTATTTTGTGCAGGTTTGAACTGGTTAACCGGTTAACGCATAGGGTTAACCGGTTAACACTGAAGCAGAATGGTTTTTCAGTGTTGTTTTGAGCTTGTTTGATCCCTTTGCTTGTTTTAATTGCCATGAATCATTGCATGATCATTAGATATGATGTTTTAAGGTGACTTGCTTGCTGGTTGATGTATGCTTTCATGTTGTCGACGCGTAAGTCGTGTATTTGCAATGTTTGGCATGATGTTTGATTTTTGGTTACAAGAACCTTTGAGCATGTTTAATTCCATGATTGTGTTGGTTAATTTGCTGAACTTTTGCTAACATTTCAGGGGCTATGGTAAGTGTGAGATGTGGGAATTGAGTTCCACATTTCCAATTCTCATCTTCCTCTTATGTTTATGCTACTAACCCTTTGTTGTTGGGCCTAGGCCTTTCTCATCTCTTCTTCTATCTTCTTCTTTCTTCTTCATTAGGATAGAAACCTCACTCACCCCTAGGACATCCATGCATGTGAATACTTAGGATTGTTTTAGTTCCCCTTTAGAATTTTTCCTTTGAGATCCTTTGGTGCTCTCTCTCTTCTCATCTTCAAACTTAATTCTAACTCATTTAATAAAGGTTGAGTACTTTCATGTGACATGAGACTTTGCTATGAGATGTTCACATGCGTTCCATTTCGGGGCGAGGTGTGAGTCATCACTCGTGGTGGATAGGTCTTAACATGAGTACCTCACAAAGAAAAGCTAAAAAACACTTCTTAACCAAAAAAAACCAAAAAAACAATTAATAATGATAATAGGTTAGTGTGCTTAAGCCTTCACTTGTGGGACTAGCTTTGGGGATTTCCTCCATAAGATAGGTGTGCCTCTTGCGCATTCCATTTCGGGATGATGTGAGATGTACACGTCCCATTGAGTAAGACTTAGGTACACTCACCTATGCAAAATTTCACTCATAAAAGCTTCTAAAAAACACCAAACAAACAATAAGCGTCTTTCCTTCGGGAATTCTTTTCTCATCTCCTTCGCTCCGTCCGCGAACTTGCTCCTACTTGTCATCTTGCAAGACGGTTACGCACTCGTCGTCCGAGCCTGCAACACCTGAGCATTGACATAAGCAGTTCAAGCCTTTAATTCACAAGCAATTTTCTTTTCTACCCCTAGTTAGGGGAACTACGGCGTCTCTGATCCTCATTATCCTGATGAGGTACGTAGGCAGCGGGATAGGGCCCGTTCGAGCACAATCTTTATTTTCCCTACGTTTTTTCCTTCGTTTCTTATCTCATTTCTTTTCTCAGTTTATTTTCCAGTCCATTTCTTTTCTTTTGCTGCAGCTTTCATACCCTCACCTTTGAAACATTTTCTTTTGCAAGCGTGGATCCCGTCGGGTACGGCGGATGATCTGGGGTGCTAATACCTTCCCAGGTCATAACCGACTCCCGAGCTCAGTCTCTTTGGTTCGCAGGACCTGTGTCCTTCCTTTTCTTTTCTTCTGGTTTGTGCAGCATTACCATTCCCTTTCTTCGGGATAAAAATGCCTGGCTGGCGACTCTAACCTTTCCGCGCCACTTTCGCGTTTGTACTAGGATGAAAATCCCGGGGAGCGACAGAGCCCACTTGCCCCTAGAATCTGATATAAAAGGCTGGAGTTTCTTAATCACGAGGTCGCCTTCCCTGAACACACGAGGATGAACCTTCTTATCAAAAGCCTTCTTCATTCTTTGTTGATATAACTGCCCATGGCATAAAGCTGTCATCCTCTTCTCTTCGATCAAATTCAAATCATTATATCTGCTCTGACACCATTCAGCCTCTGTTAACTTGGCTTCCATCAAAACCCTTATTGACGGGATTTCGACCTCCACAAGGAGTACTACCTCCATACCATATACGAGTGAGAAAGGAGTTGCCCCAGTCGATGTACGAACCGAAGTGCGATACCCGTGCAAGGCAAAGGGAAGCACTTCGTGCCAATCCTTATAAATAACAACCATCTTATGAATGATCTTCTTGATATTTTTGTTAGCGGCTTCCACTGCACCATTCATCTTGGGCCTGTAAGGAGAAGAGTTATGGTGTTCAATCTTGAATTCTGCGCACATTTCCTTCATCATTTTATTGTTCCGGTTTGATCCGTTATCAGTGATGATCCTATTTGGGATACCGTACCGGAAAATGAGATTGTTCTTGATGAATCAGACTACCACCTGTCTAGTCACATTGGCGTAGGAGGCTACCTCTACCCATTTTGTGAAGTAGTCAATGGCCACTAGGATGAAACGATGTCCATTGGAAGCTTTCGGCTCAATCATACCAATCATATCGATGCCCCAATGGAAAAAGGCCACGGAGAAGAAAGAACATTGAGAAGAGTCGGAGGGATATGGACCTTATCAGCGTAAACCTGACATTTATGACATTCTTCACATACTTGCAGCAATCGGATTCCATCGTCAACCAATAATAACCTGCTCTCAGCATCCTTCTAGCCATAGCATGTCCATTAGCGTGAGTGCCGAATGAACCTTCATGAATTTCCCTCATTAGCATTTCTGCTTCATGCTTATCTACGCACCTGAGTAAAATCATATCGAAATTTCTTTTGTACAGTACATCCTGATTCAGAAAGAAGTTACCGGCCAACCTCCTTAAAGTCTTCCTGTCCTTGTTGGATGCCCCAGGCGGATATTCCTGGTGTCGTAAGAAACACTCGATATCGTAGTACCATGGTTTATCGTCAACAGCTTCTTCCAAGGTGAACACATAAGCGGGTCTATTAAGGCGCATAATTTCAATCTTCAGCACATCGTTCTGTCGATTTACAACAATCATGGAGGATATGGTAGCCAAAGCATCGGTCATTCTGTTCTCGCTGCGGGGTACTTGGTGAAACTCAATTTAATCAAAGAACGTCGAGATCCTTCTTGCATAATCCATGTACGGAATCAAGTGAGGTTGTAGAACTTCCCACTTCCCTTTGATCTGATTGATTACCAGGGCCGAGTCACCATATACATCTAGGTTCTTGATTCTTAAATCAACTGCTTCTTCCAGGCCCATGATGCAAGCTTCGTACTCGGCTTCATTATTGGTATAGTTGAATGTCACTCTCGTGGTGAAAGGGATATGAGAACCTTGGGGAGTTATAATCATTGCCCCAATTCCTTTTCCATACAAATTTACAGCTCCATCAAAAATTAATCCCCATCGGGACCCTGGTTCTGGCCCTTCGCCAAGCGGAGGCTCGTCACAATCCTTCATCTTCAAATACATGACATCTTCGTCTGGAAAATCGAACTTTACGGGTTCATAATCGTCAATGGGTTGGTGGGCCAGATGGTCGGCTAAGACACTTCCTTTAATAGCCTTCTGAGTGTGATACTCAATATCATATTCTAATAGTAACATCTGCCAACAAGCAATTCTTCCTGTCAGGGCCGTCTTTTCAAAGATATACTTAATCATATCGGGCTGCCCAAGCTAAAGCATAACAGGTCTTCTCGAGCATGGAGTATCGGGACTCACAATCTGTAAATTTCTTGCTTAGGTAATAAATGGCATGCTCCTTCCGTCCTGTTTCGTCTTGTTGCCCGAGCACACAACCCATAAAATCTTCTAGTATTGTCAAGTACATGATCAGAGGTCTTCCTTCAACTGGAGGGACTAAGATAGGTGTCTCCAGTAAGTAATCTTTGATGTTATAAAAAGCTCTTTGGCAATCTTCAGTCCACTTGCAGCTTTGATTCTTTCGCAGAAGTTTGAAGATCGGCCCACAGGTCGCAGTCATATTAGAAATAAATCTAGAGATGTAATTCAAACGACCTATAAATCCCCTTACTTGTTTTTCTGTCTTTGGCGCAGGCATCTCTCGGATGGCCTTGACTTTGTCGGGATCTACTTCGATACCTTTCTGGCTAACAATGAAACCCAATAACTTCCCTGAACAAACACCGAATGTTCATTTGTTGGGGTTCAGGCGAAGTTTGTACCTCCTTAAACGTTGGAACAACTTCAAAAGATATTCCACATGTTCTTCCTCAGTTCTGGATTTAGCAATCATGTCATCGACGTATACTTCGATTTCTTTGTGCATCATGTCGTGGAACAGTGTTGTCATTGCTCTCTGGTAAGTTGCATCTGCATTCTTCAAGCCGAAAGGCATTACCTGGTAGCAAAATGTTCCCCAAGGTGTAATGAACGAGGTCTTCTCCATATTCTCTGGAGCCATTCGAATCTGGTTATATCCAGAGAAACCATCCATGAAGGAGAAAACTTTGAACTTAGTTGTACTGTCTACCAACATGTCGATGTGGGGTAATGGGAAATCGTCCTTAGGACTGGCTTTGTTCAAATCTCTATAATCGACACACATTATGACTTTCCCATCTTTCTTCAGCACTGGTACTACATTGGCTAACCATTGTGGGTACTCGGAGGTGACAAGGAAACCTGCGTCAATTTGCTTCTGAACTTCCTCCTTAATCTTGATAGCCATGTCGGGGCGTGATCTCCTCAACTTCTGTTTGACCGGCGGACATTCTAGTTTCAAAGGAAGGCGATGTTCCACGATACGGGTATCCAATCCCGACATATCCCGGTAAGACCAAGCGAACCATCTACATATTCTTTCAAAAGTTCTATCATTCTTTTCTTGACATCGGGAATGAGTAGTGCACCGATTTTGACTTCCTTCCTATCCTCTTCTGTCCCCAGATTAATTACCTCCACCGTTTCTTTATATGGCTGGATGGTCTCTTCCTCATTCTCCAGTAGCCGCGAAATCTCATCAGGGACCTCTTCTCATTATCTTCTTCGGCCTCAAATACCGGGAACTCAAAGTTGGGAGTAGGCAATGGGTCATGCTTTTCAATGGGGTTTTTTATGATTAATCTGCACATGTGATTGATGTTTTATTTTAGAAATAGACAAATGGAAGCGTATGCAGATATTTGAAAATAAATCTTTTTTATTATTTTTATTTATGCAAATATGTAGATGTTGTGTTTTTTTTAGGATTACCATTTTTTCCGAAAAGCAAAAAGTAAAAATAACAAAAGATAAAGGAAATCGAAAAATAACACTTTCATTAACGATTGTTTAATTTTCGAAACAAAATGGCCCAAAAAAATAACTCTCTTGCTTTGGGCAGAGCAAAGAGGAGACAAAAATTCTTAAACTCTATAAAGAGAAAACCCTACAAAATACTCTCTCGCCTTGGGCAGAGCGAGAGGCTAACACAAAATCATTACTTAGAAAGACGAACAACAGATGGGACGTCAACAACAGTCCAATTCTGGCATAAAGCTCCACGTACAACAAAGTCTGGTAAATCCTCTTCAGGATCATCTTCAGTAATTGCGTCGACTTCTGGTGGAGTTGGACTCATGAATCCTCCACTGCGGAAACTTTCCTGTATTGGGCAAATGACCCCTTCATCCCTTGTAAATCTTGCAGATTCGGGCGAAAAAACCAACTCCTTCACGGGCCTTATTCTCACTTAAAACCACGACCTTCCCCCACCCTTCGGACAAACCACTCTCAGCAACTTGCCGAGCATCCTTGAAAGAAGAAATGGATGCCCCTCTCTTCTTTATTTCTTTATCAGCAATGGTTAGGGCCTGGAAACGAGTTCCAATAGCATCTTCCGGTTCCACATACGAGAAAGAGGAAAGATGGCTTACAATCATAGCCTGTTCCCCAAACATTGTCACCAGCTTTCCTTGTTTTACAAACTTGATTTTTTGATGGAGAGTTGAAGTTACGGCCCCCGCTTCGTGGATACAAGGGCGAACCAATAAGCAAATATATGTGGCCTTGATATCCATCACTTGAAACGTGATCTGAAAGGTATGAGGTCCAATCGTTATAGGCAAATCCACTTCCCCAATAACAGTTTTCCGGGACCCATCAAAAGCTTTGACGATAACCCCACTGACTCTCATAGGAGTGCCCTGAAAAGCTAACATCGAGAGAATTGACTTTGGCATGACATTTAGTGAGGAGCCGGTGTCTATCAGCACACTGGACAAAGCATCGGTCTTGAAATTGACAAAGATATTCAGTGCCATGTTATGGTTCCTTCCCTGCTCTGGGAGCTCTTCGTCACAGAAGCTAAGATTGTTACAAACAGTTATGTTTACAAAGCTTCCCGATGCTCCTCAGAGCTCATCAGAAGAGACAAGATTGAAATTCTTGAAGGCGTGCTTAAAAGTTGATCCACTACGTTGTACTCACTTTTCCTGATCAGCTTTAGCACTTCATCATCTCCCTTGCTTTGATTTGCATTACTTGACTGGCCTGTTTGCTTAGAAGTATTCTCCAATGGGGTTTCTTTATGCATCACAGTTTCTCTAGCTTTGTTAGGGAATACCCTCCTACTTCTAGTAACTCGGCTGACATCAGCAATGTTGAGAATGGATGGTAATGGAACCTCCTTTCCATTTTCAATCATGGATGCGCTATATTTGTATGGTATGGCCCTTTCAGACTTGTATGGCATTGGTCCTGGTACAGTAATGACCAATGGAGTTGTAGAGGTCCTTCTACTGTCGTAGGTGATCTCTATGGGTCCTGGTTCATTAAATTGTGGTATTATGACAAATGCCTCTTCATCAATTTCAACATCATTAGAGTTTCTGGGATACATTATTCTAATAGACCTCTGATCCAACATCTTCTGGAGATCTTCTCGTACCACGCGACACCCCCGCGGATTAACGGAACAGATTCTACATGCATCATAATCATGTATCCCGTTATGGAAGTAGATAAGCTCTTCCAGTTCTGCATGCTTTTGTACTAAGGAACCTCTAATTAATCTGACATCGTAAACAGCATAGTCTCCCGGACAACCATGCACCATATTCACTGAGGCTCCCCCATGCGGAGGCAAAGGATTCATTTGAATATTCAGATTAGTATCTTTAAAAGTCAAAACACCATTTTTAATCAATCTCTGGACATCAACCTTAAAGCCATAACAGTTTTCAATATTGTGGCCGGGCCCACCTTGGTGATAAGCGTATAACTGGTCAGCTTTGAACCCATAAGTAGGATTCCTAGGAGGAGGGAGGGGAGGTCTTGTTTGAATATGCCCCTTCTGTAGCAGAGCTGGAAACAATTCTGCATAGGTCATTGGTATGGGATCATAAACGTATGTTCTCGGAATACGATCGTTGTTGTACTGGGGGCGAGCCTGTTGTGGAGGTTGTTGCTGCCGTTGCTGTTGGAATTGCTAGGGTTGATATTGATGTTGTGTAGTGGTTTGTTGATTTTGAGGAAAATGTGGTCGGTAAGTGGGGCCTGAAGCTGGATTAACAACCGGGGTAATTGCAGCCACCTGTTGCTGATAATTTTTTCTCTGATAAATGGCACTGCCGTCTTGCTCTTTCTTCTTGTGGAAACCGTTTCCGAACTTCCTGATGCCGCTGGATGACCCCGCTTCCTTTACTAAGCATCCTTCTCTAACAGCCTCTTCAAGCCGCATTCCCATATTTACCATTTCAGTAAAATCACTGGGTGCACTTGCGATCATGTGGTCATAATAGAATGTGCTCAACGTCTTCAAATAAATCTTGGTCATTTCTTTTTCTTCCAGAGGGGGGTATATTTGAGCCGCAACCTCACCCTACCTTTAAGCATACTCTTTGAAACTTTCCTTGTCCTTATGGGACATGCTCCGGAGTTTATCTCTGTCCGGGGCCATGTCAAGGTTGTACTTATATTGTCGGACGAAAGCCTCTCCTATGTCATTGAAAGTTCGGATCTTTGCACTGTCTAAACTCATGTACCACTTTAGGGCGGCACCTTTCAGGCTGTCCTGGAAATAATGAATCAATAACGGGTCATTGTCCTGCTGGGTGGACATCTTCCGGGCGTACATGATTAATTGGCTTTGAGGGCATGAGTTCTCTTTATACTTTTCAAATTCAGGCACTCTGAACTTGTGCGGGACCCTAACATTAGGGACCAAGCAAAGATTAGAAGCCTTTCTTCCAAACAAATTCTGGCCTCGAAGAGCCCTAATCTCGTTTTGCATCTCCAAAAAACGATCTTGGAACTCATCCAATCTCTCGTCTACTCCTACGTTTTCGCTCGGTACTGTATGGAAAGGGGGGTCCTCATTGTAATGGGCGGTGTGTACTACAGGCTGAGGAGTAGTCATCACAGTAGTGACGTTTGAGACGTGTGGTTGATGAATCTCTGGTATGAAATCACGAGGGATGCCCCAAGGGAAACCAGTGGTCGCGACATGTTGGGAATCGTTGCTAGGGGTTGCAGTCTTTGGGATAGCCATGGCCTCGGTCCTCTGTCCAGTCTCCAGAGAATTTTGAGATGTCTGATTCTGTGTAGCGGCCATCGTCTCTGTCATATTGGTAAGCCTATCTAAACTATCCTTTAAAGCGGTCACTTCTCCTCTAAGCTCTTGATTCTCCTGCTCGAGTCTCTCCATCCTCCTTCGACGGTCGGCTCCGGTTTTGTACGGACGAAACAGTTTGACGACTGGGTAAAAAGACACGTATGAACCTCATGTTTTAACAAATGCAGCAAATGATGGAAATGTATGAATGCAATGCCACAAAATATCAACTTCAGGAAAAACAATCACAAATACCAGAATTTTAATGTGCAGCATTCAAAACATCATAGGAGTCAAGGACTAAAGGAAAACTCCAAGCTTCATTCATTCTCAAACATTAAGACTTAAAACATAAAGTACAAAGATTCTGGTTCGTTAACTATTACAAAAATAATGCCAATTCTCCTCCTAAATAAACAAAATAAATAAAGGAAAATTACAACAGTAGAACTAATTCTTTGATCTTCGTGCACTACACTCTTTCACCTCTTCTTTGAAAGTCTTCAGCATGGTCTGGCAAATCGAGAGAAAGTAACTCACATCCGGGTAGGATCCATCATCTTCGAATTCTCTTCTTGCCATAGAAAGCCGGAAGGGTAATTCCTCCATCTGCAAGTTGCACCATTCAATAAGCCGATTAAGCCTATCACGATACATATCTCTTTCTTCAATCCGAACCTGTATAGCTTGCTCATATCCTTGGAAATGACCTTGCACCTCATCTCTCACTGACTCCCAGATATTGCAATCTTTAAGCAAAGCCTCATACTGTTCCTTCCAATACCGGGCATTTCCTTTAGCACGATTCACCTCTTGACATTTGTAATCTTTGTAATCCCAGTCTTCCATGGTGAACTTCAAGACACTCATGGCCTGAATTCTAAGTTCATATTTCTGATTCGAGCTTCTCACTTCCCCATCAAGGGCTGGAGTGAGCTCTGCAATTTTTCTTTCAAATTCAGCTCTTTCAATCTTTGCTTTTTTAGTCGCCCTTGTGTACTAATCTTCATTGTTCACACTCTTTCTGCAAACTATGTTTAAATCTTCTTTTAAGTAAACCACCCTACCATAAGTCTGGTCCAGACAACCTTTGACATTGTTTTTCTTTCGTTCTTCTTCATCAGCTTTTTCTTGAATTGCTTCGAACTGGGCAGTTTTACGAGTCATGTCATATTTTAATTCATTCCTCTCGTAGGTGACCCGGTGCAATTTTGAACTGAGTTCTTCATTTTCTTTCCCAAGATTAGCTATTTTAATTCGAAGTTCCTCTACTTCCTCCAAGGATATTGGTTCATGCGCAGGAGGTTTGGGGAGTGCTTCTCCGGAGAATGGTAACTTGACGATCTGGACCCTTTCGAGAACCCACTGTCGGTATAGTGTCCTGACCACTCCATCTCTTTTCCTTAATTCAGAGCCCTTGGTGTGAACTTTCTCCCAAGAACGACATATTCTGTAAAATAAAGCTGGATCGTCCATGCCTCTGTTGTGGAGGATCATTTCTTCTAACTCGGCATCCTCTAGCTTTCCCAGCATAGGGTACTCGTGTTGCCGTATGGCCAGGATGGGGTTGTAACTAATGCACCCCTTTGATCCCATCAATGGCACATTTCGGAAATTCCCACAACTCATAATGATTCGGTCAACATCCAACTTATTGGGGTACCAGGTGATGTCCCTTTCAGTGAGGGAAGCCAACATTTGAAACCATTCCACGCCTGTCATCTTGGGAATCAAAGCATGGCGTTTGAAGATGTGAGATATGAGCCATTTATATAGAAAAGGGAAGCAAAAGGTCAAAACAGCGCCCTTCTTCTCGTGACGGAGGTGGAGATTATAGAACACGTCTGCCAATAGCGGATACACCGGGCTTTGACCTTCTTTCCAAAATTCCCAGAATACGTTGATTGCCGCCATGTCAATGAAATCTTCGAAGGTTGGGAATAAAACTAAACAGTAAATGAGGAGGGCTAACACATTGACCGAAGCAGCCCATTGGCGTTCCCTTATTAACCTCCTGCCTTCTTGTTCTAAATATAGCCTCTGGAAACCCCAAAACTCTCTCTTTTATTTCCAGTTAGCTTTAGCTGTAGCAGTAGGAATCTGAAGAGCCTCTGCTAATTCTTCTACCTTAAGATCCTGGCTAACGAGGGTGTAAGGCGCCTTTCCCTTCATAGAAAAACCCAAGAATCCTTCGAATTCTCCTAGAGACGGTGTTAGTTGAAAATCCTGGAACAAAAAACTTCGCATCGGGGGATCATAGAATTGTGCCAAAGTTGTGAGGGCTGGAATTTGCACATCGACTTCCAGGAGATGAAGCACTTGGCCAAACCTTACTTCAATAGCTCTCTTGTAAGAAGCTGGCATTTTCTCCAAGCAATCCATAAGAACAGCGGTATTTGGTGAGAAAGATTTCAACTGTAGAGTCTTCCTTTTTCCTGAACTCATGACTGTTTTGAATGCGAGAAAACAAATGGATGTGTTTCCCTGAAATAACAAGATGTGTAAGTTATGATGCATATGCTACATGATCATGAATGCACAAAACTGGATCCGGGATAACATTGGGAGCTCGGAACTCCAAAAATGTAGGCTCTAGAGGGTTGGTTTATATCTTTCTACCCATAATACCCACTCACATGATATCTTTCTACAGCGATGGTATAAGGAAACTCAAGGTCATGGACGTTTATCGTACTAACGCCCCGCCGCAGGCTAGCTGCATTGTAACAATAATAACGATAAGGTCTACCTTGAGTGGAGTCTTCATGCTAGGCTGATAAAGGGGCGAGCCCTCGAGCCTAACATTACACAAATACCAAAAATTGAAACAGGTCCTAGGGGGTCCCAGAATCACAGCCCTTTCGTGAATCGGGTCACGCGACAGGCTAGCTGCGTTGCGACAAGATCTACGAAAAGTCTAACTATCTGGGGGAGCTTTCATGCTAGGCGTGCAAGGAGCGAGTCCTTGGAGACTAACACTAATAACATCCAATTCTAAACTTAGGTGTTCCCTTTTCTTTTTCAAAATTCAAATACACATTCATACCCGTGACGTAATCCCAAGATCCAACAGGAGAATATAATAATGAACAATATAATGAAAAGGGAAAGCAATAAACAAGCATATAAAATATTGATAGTAAATAAGGAAGACAATCAAGACAAAACAGCAAACAAGCACAAACTATCCTAAGCTAGGCTTGACTCTCTTATGCTTAACGCATTGTTATCCCCAGCAGAGTCGCCAGCTGTCGTACCTCGAAAAATACAATCCTAAAATAAACAACAGAGTCACCACCTAATTCTATTTATTCTAACTAAAGAAAAGGGAGATATAGAAACAACCTAAATCGAATAAGAAATGGTCAACTAAACCACTAATCTAAGTTCGGGAGTCAGTTACGCAAAGGGAAGGTGTTAAGCACCCCTCACGTCCGTTGTACTCAACGAGAACCTCTTAGTCTAATTTGCGCTTTAAATGTTAACTTATATTATTGTCTTCTTTTAATGATTAAAGTTACTAAGATTGCTTATTAAAAGGGAAAAGAAAGCTATTATTTATTACAGAGAAAAGTTAAGTTTTTTATTATTGTGCTCGTGAAGGATTAAAATCCCCGTGCCTACGTATTCCCTTGTGCAATGGGAAAGTCAGAGCTTCGTAGTTTGTGCAACTACGATTGGTGTTTTTTAATTGAACAATTGTCTGAAAATGCTTTCTAATCTGCTAAGCGTTGGCTTAACTGCTCGCGATAGGAGGCTGAAGCGCTAGCTTGTTTGCGAGATCGAAAGATTCAAACAATGTTCGCTTAGAGGAAAAATGTTTGACCTTTGTTAAGGTGTTTTAAACGAGAGGGAAAATGAACCACAATGCGTGGGGCTAGCCCATGAGTGATTGCATTCAAGAACGTGCGGAGTGCTAGACTCGGAGTTCAGTTACTCGCTGATTAATTAAGGAAAATAGTTTGTATTGGTTGGTAATTTTTAGATTGTATTTAAGTATGAAAGAGTGAATGAGTCACGTCGTGTGGGGCTAGCCCAAGAATGATTACATTCAAGAACGTGCGGAGTGCTAGACTCCGGAGTTCCATTCTTTCGTATTTAAGCTTATATGATTAAGATATTTTGATGTACAAGAAGGTGAACGAATCGCATCGCGTGGGGCTAGCCCAGGAGTGATTCATTCCAGAACGTGCGGAATGCTAGATTCCGAAGCTCCATTCTTTTGTATTTAAACTTATATGATCAATATTATGCAGATGGCGGTCATATAAGTGACCGACTTACGTGTGTGTGCGTGTATATATTTGAAAAAAAAGTTTATTTGGCGTTGGGCCAAACCCTTAACTTGTCTTTTTGAAATGATTATTCTAGCGCGAGCACATCACTTATTATTTTTGACAAAATTATAATCGAGATAAGGAAATAACAATCAGAAACAAATGCGAATCATCTGTCCTCAACATTACCAAAAGATAAGTAAAACGAAAACGGACAACATAAGCATAAATAAGTAAAGGAATCATAAGATAAATAATTAACTATAAAATATAATATTTTGAAGAAATAATTGTTAAACTAATTAAATTAACTAAATTAATATTAATAATAATAAATATAAAAAAGACTTAGAAAATTTTTAGAATTTTGGTTAAAAGATTATGAAAAGGAAATAAAGTTAATAAATAAATTAAGAAAAAAGAAGTGGGCCAAGTCAAAAGGGAAAGAAGGGGGCGCTGGGAGCAAAACCCGTAGGCCCATGAAGCAAAAATCGGTCGGGTCAGGCCTGACCCGGATCCAGTCCGGTGTTTTTTCTTTCCTAAAAAGGATTAATCACGCCCTAGGGTTTCAGCGGCCAACACCAATCTAAAAGAGGATAACGAAACTCAGATTTTAACCTTCTAACATTTTCGTCTTCCCCAAACACAACCTCTTATCATCATCTCTTAAATCAAAACTCCATCCGGCCCTCTCTCCAAACATACCTCACAAACACTCCTCACCACCACCAACCTCTCGCACGAATCTTAAAATAGTGAAGAACTAAGTTTCGTCCTCAACACTCTCCAATTCTCGGCGAAACTAACTAATCTCTTCATCAACCGATCAAATAACAACGACAATACATGCGAAAAATAGGGAAGACTTACAAATGGAGAGCAGTTCCAAGGTTAGCTTTCCGGATCTCCGTCACGCCTTCGTTCTCTCCGTTCTTCAAGCTGTGGCCAACGTCCGAACAAAACGGTGAAGTGAAAGTTGTTGAAGGGTCAAAAGTGAACGGAAAAAAATGGGCGAGTGTTTTCGGAAAAAGGGTGGTTCACTATTATGGTCAGGTAAAAACCATTTCTCACAAACATTCTGTGAATTGTATTAACTCTTCTTCTAAATTTCGGGTTTCTGTTTTCTCTTGGAAAGAAATTTTAGGGTTTTTGTTTTTTTTTATGCCCCTGAACTGTGAAATTTGTCCTCCTTTTATAGGGTATAAATTAGGGTTTTTTGAATCCCCAAATCAACTGAAGGATTTTTACATTTGATGTGTCTACTGCAACATTTTTCATGTCAAAAAGTTTTTTTGCCAAATTTGTGAAGATCTCGATTATGTTGCCCTACTGACATCTCTGTTTTGCTTTTGCTCCTATGACTGCACTATCCTTTGACTTGGTTATCTCTTAATTCGAAACAAACTGAATCAGTTCGATTTGGGCTGAACTGAATTTCTCTAATTTTCCTATGTTTTTTGTCTGTTTGCGAGGTTTAAAAAATTACACTCTTTACTGCGGTGAAACATCTATGACTCATGGCAATGAGAACGTTGGCAGAAGGAAACACAAGTTCCTTTCAAAATTGTTCTGGGAGAAACACTTGAGCTTCTTTAAATTCAGGTCCAGCTCCAAGATCAATGATGTCAATGGATTTTCTATGAACAGGTTGTTTTTGTCCAAGCTTAGCAGCACCTCCATGAATGGAACAGAAGGCAGCTCTTCAACATCAGCAACAGATGTCGCCTCAGATGGCTGATAATCTTTATTTTGGTATAAAGATATGTTGAACCGCAACTCAGGGTTTTCTTCAATATCTTTCAAGAACTGTTATTCTGAGGCCATTTTATCTTCATTAACCTTCTCATCAACTTCCATAACAAGTGAATTAAGCTTCCATGCACGAGGCTTTGGGCGTCTCTTATGTCGTTTCTCTTCATAACTCTTCTTTATCAAAACCACTTCAGGAACATAACCTCTTAACTTTCACCCTCTTGGAATGTGGCTCAGTCTAAATAAACCCAGCATTTACCAACTTTGCTTTATTGATATTCATATTCTTCTACAACCTTTTCAAGCCAAATGTCAAAAGCTCCTTTGATTCTAATTGGAGTTTGACCCATGTTCTTGGTGGCTGCAAGTAACTTTCACAATCAGGGCAATGAACAAGCACGAGACGCTTGAGTAACCCTTCGGTGATATCGACTTCAGAGCGCAAACGCTTGACACACATATTGGTTGCGTTTGGTTGCATTGTAATCCCACATTTGCAACACAAAACATTGCCAATTGTTCATTGAACAGTGAACATGCCAGTTTCTCCGACCATCTCTAATAAACCCTGAAGAATCGCAGTGGGAAGAGTGTTGGAAACTGAAGAAGTTTGGGTATGTTTGACCTTGATTTCTCATCATAAGCCGTTTGTCTCTAAATGCAGAATTTAGAGCTTCCAGTTTTCTAGTAATCTCAGCCGGTGTGTTCAGGATTTTGGAAACTAAAATTTGATGCAACATGATGGGTTGTCTCTACATTGGATACCTGTAGTCCACCCTTTTCACCGCCAACAATAAACGAGAGCAGGTCATTTGGCTTTGCTGGTGAGTATTTTGTTGAGATTGTAAAAGCGTGATCGAGTATATCCATCTCTCTATTGAACTGCGTAAAACTCACTGATTTCTAGAAATTTTGCAGGTTGGAATTGAGGGTGCGTCGTCGTGATCGAGTATATCCATCCTGTTTTTTATTTCTCTTGTAGCATTAGACTTAAATTTTTTTTGAGATTGGAAGTGAGGATACAAATCTTGGATTTGGACAAATTCCCTTACTGACTTGTAAAGTTAAATGCCATTACCTTGATAACCTTTGAATTCAGACAGTGTTAAATTGTAAACACTTTGGGAGTAACAATACGAATTTCATACGAAATAATCTTACCTTGGACTTGAAAAAAATAATCACTCTAGACTTGAATATTCTTGTTTATTCCAAAATCATATCTCTAAAAAAACGTGTCTTGGAGGTAACAACATCAATCTTGCCAATGACCAAAACAGAATTTGGTACCAAACGCGTTCCAAAAAACAAAAAGAATTCATGAATCGAGCCGTTAAATTCAACCTCATGCCAACTTGAAATAACATTATCTCTATGACTTGAAAGACTTAAATGGGGAGACGAAATCTGGGTTTCTTAAGACCTTTAAATAAATTCTCAAATTAAAATACCCCGACCATCGTTCATTCTTCTTGGTCTGATCATGAACTTTCACTAAGTAACCAGAGGAGTGATAGTCTCGGTCACAATGCATCTTCAAACCATTTCTTCTATTACAGATCAACCTTCCCATAATTCCAGGTTACACAACCTCAACCTGACGATTTGGGTGAGCTATATCCTGATGTTTGAAAAGTAAGGACCATTCTGACCATTTGATGAAACATGATACGAATATCTATGATAAAGCTCTTTAAAGCCCACCTCCAAACTTCTGAGTGGAATAAGATCCCCGAAATTCAGTAAAGCCTAACCAAGAGGAATCCCTGATCCCAAACTTTGAGGAAAACAAAAAGTGAAATCATGGATATGACTTAATATAAATGCGAATGTAATGTATGAATGCAAAAGATCGAAACAACAAAAGGAGGGCAAATTTTGGGGTGCAACAATTTGTAGCCTAGGTTGTAGGATTAGAATGAACTTGTAAAGTTTGTATCAAACACTTGCATTTCGTGTAATTTGTTGTCACCCTTTTATATCTTGTAATGAACTTGCTCCCTAAATTTAACTTGTACACTTTGTCATGGCTTTAAAAAAACTTCTAACTTGACATGAGAAATTTATTTTGACAAGAAATGACACTTGAAACAAAGATGCATGGAAATTGAAATTTGAAACAAGTTGGAATTTTGTGGTTTAAAACAAACCCTTTTCTTACGAATTTGGAATGATTTTTGGAATTGACATTGAATTTGGAAATAGTTTTAATAGTGATTGATAATTAGAAACTTGAATGTAAATTAAAGATTTGAAATTGAATTTGGAAGGACTTTGGAATAGAATATTTTTTTTTGAAAATGGAACTTGGAATAGAATATTAACTCAAATTTGAAGTGAAAAAGAACATTAGGAATTGAAAATTGAATTTGGAAAAGAAATTGAAAACTATGGAATTAAGCTTGGAACAAAACTTGAAAAAAAATCGAAATGGAAATTGAAAACTTGAAATGGAATTGCAACTTGAAAAGAAGTTGAAATGGAGATAGACTTATGGTAGAAACTTTGAGCATGCCATGAAGGTTGAAGTGGAATTTGGAAATTGACTCGAAATGAACTAGAACCAAAAAATAAAACTTGGAATTTGAAATGGAACTTTGAAGTAGTTTTGGCACTTGAGAATTGACAAGAATAGATACTACCAACTCTAGTTGAAAACAAAAACTCATCTTGATAAAACAAAAACTCGGAGTCCACATCTAAGTTGAAAACCAAACTTCGGAATTCATTTTTCCTTCCAATCCAAGTAAAAAAAGAAACTTGCTTCACAAGAAATCATCCAAACTTCAAATCAACATTTCTCACTGAGTCACCGCACCAAATAAAAACCACAAGTGTCCTGGGTTTTGAACACGTCCATGATCCAACCTTGGAAACCCTAACCACAACTTAGGAGATCAATCCACCAATCTAAACTTCCAAGCATAAAACCCTAGTTTCTTGAGCCAAACACCCAAATTTCCAATACTTGTTACAAAACCAGTAAATCTTTCCAGACACCTCCTCTTATAAGTCCATCATGACTGATATGCGCAATGGTATGCAAATAGTGAGATGCATCAATGTTAGGGGTAAATTTGGGGTGCGATAGAGAGCTTTAAATTTGATTTCATTTTGAAGTTAATGTTAAAGTTGTTTGGTATCACAAACGAGCTTTCAAATGTCTTGCAAATAAAAGATCTTAATATTATGATTGCCATGGAATTAGTTGATGATGTCAAAGCTCGATTGGCCATAATGAGAGATAGTGGTTAGGATAATTTATTTGCCAATGTCCAATATTTTTGTGTTGCTAAAGGTATTCTAGTGCCAAATATGGATGAAAAAAATACCGGTTCGGGGTCGTTCAAGGGTAGAAGGGAGGACTATCACTAATCTTCATCATTACCGTACAGATATTTTTTATGTTGCTATTGACAAAATATGCATTGAGATGGATCATCGCTTTAGTGAAGAAAGTAATATTATCCTTGATTTCTTCTCATGTCTTGACCCTAAGAACTCTTTCTCCAAGTTTGATGTTGATAAGCTTGCTCGTCTTGCTGATATTTATCATGCAGACTTTTCTGATGATGACCAAGGAACAATTAGGGATCAACTTGACACTTATATTCTTCAAGTGAGAAGAAATGCTTCATTTTCCGCTTGTGAAGATATTCAAAGTTTGGCTGTGAAGATGGTTCAAACTGAGAAACATTTGATATTTTCATTGGTTTATAAACTTATTGAGTTAGCTTTGATATTGTCGATATCGACAACATCCGTTAAAGATATTTTCAGCCATGAAGATTATCAAGTCTAAATTGCGCAATAAGATCAACGATGTGTGGTTCAATGACTTAATGGTATGTTACACTGAGCAGGAGATATTTAAGTCACTTGATGATATTGATATTATTCGAACATTCACTGTAAAGAAATTTCGGAAAAGACATTTTCCTCGTAATTTTATTTAACTCGCTATTGTAAGGTTATGTTTATCTCTTCTATTTTAAACTATATTTTTGCTGACAAAATGACGAGTCTCTTTTATTTTGATTGATGATTATTTATATATTATATACAATATAAATTTGTGATCCTTAAATTTTTGCCTAGGCTTTATAACTTTCTTGGCTCCGCCACTGAGCACACATAAGCTAAAATGCAACAAGCACAAGAATTTCATGACATTGCAAAACGCATCACAAATCAACGAGAAAAGGTAACAAATTGATTCTCCATTCTTCTATAAATTCAGCACACCTTTCATTCAATTGCAAGCTTAAACAAGCTCTCCTCACTCTACCAAAATCAAAACTCAAGTGTCTTCGTTAATCCATTCATCCTCACCATAAATCTTCAAATTCACAAACTCACAATAGATCTTTCTCAATACTACAAATCAATAACCACAATACTTTTCCAAGGAAACGAAGAAGAGAAGAAGAATTGAAGAGTTTACTCACTTGGTTTTGGAAGGTAGAATTGAATTTCGACGATATTTTGCGGTTCCGATTTAAGCTTGTTGTTGAATGTTTTCCTAGATTGATAGCATATCCTTGTTCTACTCTGCATTCCGATCGCAATGATGCTTTAACGGAGCTCCGTCGTTCCAATTTGACGGAGCTCCGATTTGATGAATAATGTCGGCGTCGCGGTTTCTCACGGAGAAGAAGATGATGCTTCCTTTTCTATATAACTTTTTTTTTTATTTTGTTTAATTAATGAGACTCTAATTTTGGCTTTCATAATTGGACTTACTACCTGCACACATAGATGTCGCACTGACTTCCTCCTTCTTTCCTTTTATTTATTTTTATTTCTTTTCATTTAGTATTTCTTTTATTGTTTTACAAATTCATTATGAAAATTATTCCAAAAATATTTTAGATTTTACTTAGTTTTATTTGATATTTTCTTTTGAATTTGGATTGTTATGTTGGATCTTATTTTTTTGATAAAATCTCATCAATATCAATGGATTTTGGTTGTTGATTTTATCCACCAAGAAAGATGATTGATATTGATAATGGTTTAATCGATTTGAGATTCACAATATTAGATCCATTTTCCTCTTCATCTTATTTTTTCTTTTGGTCGATGAGATCTCTGATTCGACGATTATTGATTTTCAAAGATGTTTAATCTTCATTATTTCAAATTTATGGATGAATGATCATTTGGATCATTCTCCATACTATGGAATTGTGATAAGTTGCCTTTGATAAATCATGTTGAAATCTCGATTTAGATTAGACCATCACCACTTTTTCTTTCCGTGTGACATGTTTTCAAAGGATGATCCATTATATCATCTCTCTAACATGTATTAACACTAATATCGTTAACCTTAATTGGTTTTGGCCGACCTCATTTGTAGGGCAATTACTTTGTAAATTACTCGGAGATTTCTTAACATAGACCTAAATGTGTCCCTATTTCAGAATAAAAATCCAATTGGATACTTGAACTTTCGTGGACCGGACCTCGTATTAGTCACGTAATCCTAAAGTGGTTAGTCATTTGCGTTAGATCAACAAATTTTGAAGCTTGATGCATAGTTGCTTTGGGTATCCAAATCTTCTTTCAAGTTTCATCGAATTTGGGTCTAATCGCATCGATTAATCACTATAGTGTAAGATACAAAGCGAAATTGATTACTCTTTTTGTTGTGAATAAGATACCTTAGAAACAAAGTATAATAGGTTTTTTATGATCAAGAAACCCACAAGGGTTAGGGTTTAGGGTTACCAAAGATAACAACAAGGATTGGTTATAAACTGATATTCTTTCCTTTCTCTTAGAACAAGATTACAAGTATACAAGAATACCAAATAACCTCTCTCACTTTTGAATTAGGGTTTTATCTTCCTATTTTCCCTTGTAAAAAATATGAGAGACTAATATGCTATTTATAATAAAACTAACATATTAACCTAATGGGCTTTTTAAGAATTACCTATTACAAGATAACTTAGGGTACAAGCTAACTTAAACAATTGGATCCATAACACAAGACCCAATTAAATAATAACATGTGAGAGAACTTTGACAACATGTTATTCGTACTAGGGTTTGTTATAATATTCCACAAGTCTCCACCTTGGAACCTACCCTATACTAACAAGAAACAAACTAGATTTCTTCATGCAGCTTTGTCAACTGCATACAGTGGAAAAACTTACAACTAGGCAACGTCTTGGTGATTATATCAGCAGCATTATGATCTGTCGAAACCTTCAGCACTTGGAATTCTCCATGCTCGATCACCCCTCTGACGAAATGTATCCTCACATCAATGTGCTTGGTTCGCTCATGATAGACTGAGTTCTTTGACATGTCTATTGCACTTTGACTATCACATTTAATAGTGATACTTCGACCTTGAAGTTTCAGCTCCTTTTCAAAACCTTCAAGCCACAATGCCTCATTTACAACTTCAGTTAGGGAAATATATTCTGCTTCAGTGGTTGATAAGGCAACAACCTTATGAAGTGTTTTTTTCCAACTAATTGTTGTGCCAAACATAGTGAAAACATATCCAGAAATAGATTTTCTAGAATCCATACAACCTGCATAATCAAATTCGACATATCCTTCGATTGCTGCTTTACTATCTTCACCTAAGACTCCACCATAAATTAGGACTCTATTTAGAGACCCATTTATGTACCTCAAAATCCAATTCAATGCTTTCCAGTGAACCTTTCCAGGATTCGACATGTACCTGCTTACAAGACTTACTGCATATGTTATGTCGGGTCTAGTAAAGACTATAACATACATCAAAGAACCTACTATATTAGCATATGGAATGCTATTCATATAAGCTCTTTCGACGTCAGTACTGGGACACTGATCTATACTCAACTTGAATTAAGGGTTTGTTTGAGTCACAACAAGCTTTGAATTCGACATACCAAACTTATCAAGAATCTTCTTCAAATATGCCTCTTGAGATAAGCATAATCTCGATTGCTTTCTATCTCTCCAGATGTCAATCCCAAGAATCCTGGACATAGCTCCCAGATCCTTCATATCGAACTCCTTATTGAGTTCAACCTTTACCCTCATTACATCTTCGACGTTGTTGCTTTCTATCAGAATATCATCCACATAAAGCAACAAAATAACAAATGAATTACCAGGTAGAAATTTGAAGTAAACACAGTGGTCAAACTGACTTTTGATGAAACTTATGTGTGCCATGAACTTGTCGAATCTCCTATTCCACTACCGAGGGGATTATTTCAGCCCATATAAAGATCTCTTTAGTTTGCACACACACACTTTTCTTTTCCCCTCTTCGACATACCCTTCAGGTTGCCTCATCATGATTATTTCATCAAGATCACCATACAAGAACGCAGTCTTCGCATCCATTTGTTCCAGTTCAAGGTCGAACTGTGCCACCATGGCAACAAACATTCGAATGGACCTGTGCTTCACAACAGGAGAGAACACATCATTGAAGTCGACACCTTCTTTCTTAGTGAACCCCCTTGCAACCAACATTGCCTTGTATCTCTTCAACACCACCCCTTTGATTCCTTCCTTAACTTTGAAAATCCATTTACAACTGACTAGCCTGGCTCCAGCAGGTTTCTTGATCAGTTCCCAAGTATTTTTATCATGAAAAGATTTCATATCATCATCCATGGCCTTCAGTCATTCAATTTTATTTTGAGTCCTCATAACTTCCTTATAGCCTATAGGTTCTTTGTCTAGAACCTCACTTGTAGAGATTAAGGAATAAGCTATAAGATCTGCATGCCTAAGTCTCTGAGGTGGATTTATGACTCTTCTCGACTTGTCTCTTGCCAGCAGGTAGTCATTATCAGTCTCCTAATCTTCGACAACAGTTTCTGCTTCTCCTTCGACTTCATCTGGGTCATGCAATTCAATATCACTATGCTCCACCTCAACAGGAATTTCTCCCTATTCCAGCTCTTCGACAACATCGTCAATTTTCTTGAAAGCCATTTCAGCTTCATTGAAAACTACATCTCGATTGGTGATACACCTCCTATGACCTAGCTCTAGGCACCATAACTGTCGCTCCCACTAAATGAGACCAAGTCAGATAGGGTACAGACGCGAACGGTCGGCGAGAGGGAACAATGAGAACACACAGCCGTGAACTCACTGGAGGTGAATAGATTCGCCAGCTAGGCATTTTTATCCCGGGGGAAAGGCAATGCTGCATAGACCTAGAAAGAGATGGATAAGACGGTTGCGAACCAGAGAGACTGAGAAAGGGGGTTGGTTACAACCTGGGAAGGTATTAGCACCCATATTGTCCGCCGTACTCGACGGGATCCACGCTTAAAAGATTTGTGTTTTAAAGGGGTAGTGTCAGTGCAATCTGTGTGTAAAATAGCTGGAAAAGGATGTACAGGTGTCAGTGCAAAAGAAGTGCAAAGTGTGATATATACAGTGTCAGTGTAAGGAATAAGAATGAATTGCTCAAGATCATGAGGCTAAAGAATGAAGCTGGAAAGAGGGGGATTGTACAGAGACTTTTGTTCGATAACTGTTAAGTTATGCCTACGTATCCTCTTGTGCAATGAGGAAGTCAGAACACCGTAGTTCGACCCAAAGAGACTGAAAGATGAATTGACTGTGAACTGCTTGCTTATCTATGCTCAAGTGTATGATCTGTCTGGCACAGATGCAAACTGTCTTGCATTAGACGGAAGAAGCGAGCTCTCGTTTGTGAGTGAAGGTGATGAGAAAAGAATCCCGGAGGAGACGATTATTGTTTGTTTTTGTATTTTTAGTCTTTTATTGCTTTTGAAGGTTTGTTATAATTTAATGAGCTTAAGCCTAAACCAATGGGTTAGTAAACTCATCACATCTTCCCTCTGATTAGGGGTAATGAGGATACCTTAAGTGTGAAGTCAGATTCTCACACTTAATCACCTTTGGTGTAGGATTAAGATCATTAACCTACTTGTGATTATTTAGATGTTTTTGTGGTTTTTGTTTAGTGTTAAGTAATGAGATTAAGCCATAATCAGGGATTTAACAGACTCATTACACCATCCTAATAGAAGGATAATAGATGAGAATGTTTAAGATGAGGAAGGCTCCTCAACTTAATCCATGATTAGGGATTAAACTCATGACAAAACAAGCCCTTGATTAAGTGGATTTTATTTAATGATATGATGATGAAGTGAGTTTTATGATTTGTAAGACAACTTGAGGGGGACTTGTCCATTAACACTAGGGTTAGTCCTTCTTAACCAATTAAGGAAGAATTAGAACCCTAATGCAAGGCCCAAGTTACAAGTGTGATGTCTTGGTGATTATTAAGTGGATTGATTAAGGAGTTAAACACATTAAGGGTTTAACACTTAGGATTAAAGTTATACACTCCATCCTAAGAGAAGGATGCAGGCATAAGCTTAATCACAAAGCCTTAAAGCCTTTAGGGTTTAGTCCCTGATTATGAGGTGAGAAGAGAAGACTCAAAGAGACACAAAGGTGAAAACTAAGAGGGGAGACTAATCAAAACCCTAATCATTGTCATGCTTGGTTGTTCCTAAGGTTTGTGAGGTTTTCAGGAGGAGTCTTCAAAGGAAACCACCAGGAAGCAGATGAAAGGATCAGGAGAAGCAAAGTGACTTGCTTCACTTAAGAAGTCAAGTCACTTAAAGAAAGAAAGTGGGAAGAGGATGAATGAGCAAGCTCAAACTCAAACACAAACAAAAATGCAGCAATGGATGCAAGAGAGATGAAAAGAAAAGTTATGAGAAGTGAAGGCAAATTCACTTCCCAAAATTACTTACCACCTGAAAGGTTAGAAATGAAATGCAATGCAATGCAAAATGGGATGAGGTGACATGATGAGAAACAAAACCAGAAGCATATACATGATGCTAATGATGCTATGAGATGCTACAAACATGAGGCAGCACATGGAAATGATCATACAAGTTCATGAATGCAAATGAAGCAGGTTAGGAACCATGAACATACATGAAAAGTTATGAAGTGCACATGACATAGAACATGGCAAATACATGATGCAATGATCAAACATGCTTTCAATATGTCTTATGATGTCAAATGAATCAAATGGATGCTTGAAATGTCATGGCAAGTCATGTTATGCAAGAGAATGCAAGATGGATGCATATGGAAGCCCAAATTAGGGTTTATGAACCATACATCAAACAAAAATCAAAATCAGAAGCAAACCCTAAGATAAAAAATTGAAAATTCCACTCAAAGCAACCCTAAACCTATACTAACTCACTGCCCAAAGGAGAGGTTTCAACTCTTAACCAATTTCAAGTTATGATTTTTCTAAGATTTCTAGGGTTTTAGGGTTTCCAAACAAGAAAATTATCAAACAAATGGAAAATGAAAGATCAAATCATGGCCATTTAATCTCACAAACTACATGCTAAACACAATGCAATGCAAAAAGAATCAATGTCCAACTCCTCATGGATAGGCAGAAATGATTTTTGGAACTTTGGATCAAAATAATGCACAAAAATGATTTTTATTCAATGAAAAATTCTCAAAATGCATCAAGATCAAAAAATAAATTTGGTTTGAAGGTTGGACAATGTTTCTAAATGTCTTAGAACATTTCATGAATTTTTTGATGATTTTTAAATACCTAAAAGTATTTTTAATAAATTAATTTTCATTAATCAATTAAAAATAAACTCTTAAATATTTAAAAATACTTTTTTTAATGCAAGAAATGAAAATAAAAATATTTTTGTGTTTTAAAAATTAATGGAACTCTTGACAAAAAGTTTCATAATTTTTAAAACATTTTTGCTATTTTAAATAAATTATGCAAATTAAAAGAAAAGAAAATGAAATAAAACAAAGAAAATGGGAAAGTCAACTGAATGGAGGGCTGGGATGGCTTCTGGGTTTGAATGGGTTGACCGCGCGCGTTAGTGGAGGGCCTGGATTGCTTCTGAGTTAATTAATTTAATCAAGATTAATTAAACTAATTAAAGGGATTAGGGCTAAACAAATGGATCCGGGCCATTCAAGCAAGCGGGAAGTCAACAAAGTCAAATGATCTAACGCCTGAGATTCAAATAGAATTAATGACTGGGATTAGGGCATAACAACATTCAGGTGACCGGAGGGAAGCTCCGGTCATCTTCTCCGGCGACAACACAACCCTAATTCATGATTCAGGCCTCTAAACAACAAATTAAACACAACCAAATGATCCTCTAACAACCTAGGTCACGAATCCAACTTCAAACATCATTTAAACCACCAGAATCAAGCAAATCGAAAGCAACAAAATTTACGGGTGAAATTTCAGAACAGCAATACAAACTCATTTCTCATCTATTTTCGATTCTAAGAGTATCCCCATGACCAGCAAAGCATAAGCAATTGATTTATAACTTAAAATGCAAGCTTTGGGAGAAAATGTTCATGTTCATACCTGAGCTGGAAAGCTTCAATACTGAGCTTCCAGAGCTTCCTTTGCGTGCAAATGAACTTCTTTGACTCCCTTGAACTCAAAGAGAAGCTCCAAAGTCCTTGTGGATGGCTGATTTGAGAGGAAGAGTTCTGATGTAGCAGATTGCACAGTCAAGATTTGTGAGGTTTTAAGCTACTCCCATGGTGGATTCTTGCTCCTTTGAATGTTTCTGACTTGTTGGTGAAGAGAAATGGGGTGTTTGATGGCTGGATAATGAGATTCGAAGAGAGAAGAGTTTTTGCAGGTTTTGTGGTATGCTGTGTTCTAGTGTGCTTCTGGCTTGTTTCTTTGTTGGTTTAGGTTCAGTGAGACAAGGTGAGGAGGTTGGTGAGACTTGCTTGAATGTTTGTAGCTTGTGGAACCAGATTCGAAGGAAAATGCAGATTGGGGAGAGTTTGTGTATGTGTGTTGTGGTGAGTTTTCAGGCTGGCTCCTCTTGTGTAATGGCTATCAAATGGATAGTATAAACTAATCTCATAGGTCAGATGATGTGACCTGGCCTTTATTGATTGGTAAGTTCACTTTTGCAAAAATGTCAACTTTGGTGTAAGGAAAGCATGGGCTTGGTTCTAGGCTAGTACAAGCATGGGAGCTGGCGCAGCATGGTGTGTGAGTGAAGCTAGAAAGGTTCAATAGCCAATGCAGCAAGTTGGTGAAAGTGTGATGATGGTTTTGCAAGTTGGTTCCTTTTGGTTCATATGAAACTATCTTGCCATACAAGCCATGAAACATGAGAAGTCTTGGTTCAAATCTGATTTTTAGGTCACATAGAATGTTTGTGCATTGGTTTGATTTGAACTAGAAGTCACAAATGGCCTTGATACATGATTTTGCAAATTTTCCAATTGGTGCATATCTTGAAAATTAGTGATTTTTGCCAACTTTGTCACACCATAACTTTTGATCCAAAATGAATTAGGTCATGTTCTTGTACTTTTTGAAAAGGGAAAAATGTATTCTACAACTTTCATGACCAAAGTTTTTTCATTTGAAGCATTTTTGGATCAAAAAGTAAGGTTTGAAAAGTGACCTAAAATGACATATTCTTTAAAAGTCAACTATGCCCAAAAAAGTCAACTTTGCAAAAACTTCCAATTCTTGAATTTTGTGAACTTCAACCTTCTTCCATGATCAAATAAAGATCATATACACTCAAAATGATGAAGATCACCCCTTGGTTGGGTCATTGGGGGCCTCAGATGCCCTGATTTTGCACTGACTTGTCTGAAAAGTCAACTCTTGATCAGATGACTTCCCCATGGAATTTCTTCATGAAACTTGATACGCATACTCCCTATACCACATAGAGACCAATAGAAACAAGAATGACCAAAAAATTTGAAGTTATGGCCTCTGAAACCAAAACCCTAATTTCAGGTCATCTGTGCAGTCAAGCCTGGCTCTGCTTCCATACCAATCCCTGTTCTTGTGATTCTTTGGCATTCTTGACTTTGAGAAGATGTAATATGATGATTGAACACATATAGACCCCTTTGAAGTGATTGATGACTTTTGGAATGGCTCAAGAAGCTCTTGGATTGCTCAGATCACAAACCATAGATGCAGATGACTTTGAATCTATGCAGTGAATCAAAAATGTGATATGAGATGCTATGATTGAGTTTATGCATATGAAATGATCACAAGCCATGATGTGAATGGGTGAGGGCAAATTTGGGGTGTTTACAGCTGCCCCTATTCAAACATGAGTTAGCTGTGCAGGTTGTAAGCGACGGCTTAACAGGCAAACAAGATAACTTGTGGTTGAATACCAAAGACAGTCCAAAATTTGCACTCACAGAATGAAGAAGAAAAGGGATATAGATTGTAAAAGAAAATAAAGTATATTGTAAAGTGTGGGAAATAAGGCAATGACGGGGACGGCCGACATGCTGGGGATAAAAGGTAAAGCCAAGACGGGGACGGCCGACTAGCTGGGAAAAGTAAGAAAATATGATGGGGACGGCCATCAAGATAAAGTTGTAAAATTCTCTGAGGATTAATGAAACATGACGGGGACGGCCATCAAGTTCATAAAGCAAAGTAACCAACGATGGGGACGGCCATCGGGCTAAAGGAAAAGGGACCACGACGGGGACGGCCATCGGGTTAAAGAATAAATGAAATAAACAGATGATGAGGTACGGTCATCAAAGGTGAAGGACGATCACCTAGCAGGGGACGGCTGCTCTGTTGGGTATAAGATGAGGGACGGTCATCTAATGGTGGAGGACGACCACCTGGCAGGGTACGGCTGCCGAAAATATCGCGACATAGGACGAATGTCGGATAAAAGGTCAACGATGGAGACGGCCATCGGATGAGCATGATGGAGGACGACCATCAAGAGGTGGAGGACGACCACCTAGCAGGGGACGGCTGCTCTCAGGGTTTATCATGACATAGGACGAATGCCAGATAACCAAAATCAACAATGGGGACGACCATTGGATAAAATGATGAAGGACGATCATCAAAAGGTGGAGGACGACCACCTAGCAGGGGACGGCTGCTAAATATCAACGATGGGGACGGCCATCGGATGAGCATGATGGAGGACGACCATCAAGAGGTGGAGGACGACCACCTAGCAGGGGACGGCTGCTCTCAGGGTTTATCATAACACAGGACGAGTGTCAGATAAAAAAGAAAATTTGTTTGTTGGCGATCTACTGGGGAGTAGTAAACACGGACGAGTGCTTACATCCAAGAAACAAAAGGTATAAGTGTTTGGTATTTGTGTATAGATTAAAGATGCGGACGAACACCCTTAAGACTACGATACGGACGAGTATCGGATAGAAACAAAAACTGACGCGTGTTCAAAGATGATGATACGGACGAGTATCAACTGGTTAACAGAGAACACGAACGAGTGTTGACTCTGAGAGGATTCTTATGGGGAATAGTAGACACAGGCGAGTATCTATATTCAAGAAGATAGAAGTTTTGGACACAGTGTATGGATTAAAGATGCGGACGAGCATCCTTAGGATTATGATACGGACGAGTATCATGTAGAAACAAACGCTTGACGCATGTTCTGAGATGATGGTACGGACGAGTACCAACGAGTTAACAAAGAACAAGGACTAGTGCCGAATCTGCGGGGATATGAATGGTATATACAAGATACGGACGAGTATCTGTATGAGTGTAACATGAGTAGTGAGTAAGAGTATTGTATAGATGAGTGTTTATCTGCTGGGGAGGGTGACACGGACGAGTGTCAAAAGGAGAGGGTGTAATATAAACAGGTATATGGGTTGTAAAAGTGTAGGCGACCGTGCTGGGGATATGACACGGACGGGTGTCAAGAAAGTGTATATAAGAGTGTTTGTGAGTGCAAAGAGGATGTCTTTGGCTTTCTGCTGGGGTATGACACGGACGGGTGTCAGGATTAGTATATACTGGTGTTTGGACTGTGAGGCAGCTGCTTTTGCTGGGGAATCTGGTGGGGATTTTTATGTACGTTGATGAACTGTCATTATTCACAAGTGTTGGTTTAAAACATGGCTTATGATTATGCTATGTGTTGGATTTTTGCCGTAATGCTCCGTGCTAAAACAGAATGCTACGCTTTGTGGGTAAATATGATGCGAATGCTATGATTGTGCTAAGATACCAAAACGGGATCCGGGTCCCGCTGCTACGAAGATCTTCGATCGATCTGTTGAAGTAGACATCCCAGCTGGGGATGAGATCATTGGTAGATCTGATGACATGATATCTGCTTGGGGATTCGGGTCACTGAGAGACCTATTCCAATAAACGAGAGACCCAGCTGGGGTTTGTAGAAGCTTTCTTCCTTCTGTTGTGAACTTCTATGCGCTGCTCTTCTGGATAGAGGCTGGAGCTCCGTGGGGAGATAGCTTTCTGAATTTTGTACTCGGCTGAGGACGAGACGGCAACTCGGCTGGGGAGAAAGAGAGATCATTGAGAGACCTCCCTAGGGATTCTGTTGAGGTAGATCCTTGACTCAGCCGGGGATATAGGTGCCTGGCAACTCTGATGGGGATAAGTAATAAGTGGCAACTCAGCTGGGGGAAGTCAGGAGAGGCAACTCAGCTGGGGAGAGAGCACTTCGGGTGCTAAAATTGAGTGTTGGTTTGCCAGCTTGCCGGGATGAAGCTTTTATGCCCCAAGTTGCGCTCTGGATACCTGCAATCCTGAAAAAGATAGAGAAACGCACAAAATAATCCCGAGGTATCCCTTACTGGATTCCGTCATAGGAGTTTAGATACTTCTAAGAGTAAGCATATTTCCCGCAAGCATGTTTTTATTTGAAGATAAACATCTGTATTCTTATGCAATCGTTTTTCTTTAAGACATCAGACATTTTTTGCAAAATAAAAATGTACAAGACGAGACATGACTGAAAATCTGATTTTATTAATTCATATGCCCTGAATTGGCGAGGTACAGTCAAAGAAACAAATCTCCTGGAATGAGGAGATTGTTACAAATTAAGAAACAAAATGCTGGCAATGTTGATGACGCTTTAAGGAGCTTCCTCTTTACTATGACTCGTATGACTTTTGACGTTCTTCTCATCTTGCTTCCTGAAGAATGTTGATTCTGAATGAAGTTTGATCCTTTCGGAGCTTAACAAGTTGTAGGCGATACAGACGAATTCAGAATGCAGTTGTTCGCTTGTTCCCTTATTTTGCATGGATCGCCCTTTCGGGTTTTCAATCCATCGGGATACCCATTTTTGCCTGAGCTGTCCAATGCGGCTTTTCAACTCAGCGGGTGCACATCTTTTTGCTTATTTTCCCTTATTTTTGCCCGAGTCTTTTATTCTGTTTTTGACTCGCCGGGATGCCCTATTTTTGCCTGGACTTACATTCTGTTTTTATGTCCAGCGGGTCATTTTTATGCGAAGTATTTTTTAACTGCATCTGAATTCACAGGGGAAGGGAAGTCTTCACCATCCATGGTGCTGAGCATCAGTGCTCCACCAGAAAAAACTTTCTTTACCACAAATGGTCCTTCATAGTTCGGAGTCCACTTGCCCCTGTGGTCTGTATGAGGAGGGAGGATTCTTTTCAGCACAAGATCTCCCACTTGGTATTCTCGGTGCCTGACTTTCTGATCGAAGGCTTTCTTCATTCTTTTCTGATACAACTGCCCATGACAGATTGCAGCCAGCCTTTTCTCTTCGATCAGACTCAGTTGCTCGTATCGAGCCCTAACCCATTCTGCTTCGTTCAGCTTAACATCCATCAGTACCCGTAGAGAGGGTAGTTCAACTTCAACCGGTAGGACTGCTTCCATACCATACACAAGTTGATACGGTGTTGCCCCAGTGGATGTTCTGATTGACGTGCGGTACCCATGCAAGGCAAACGGTAGCATTTCATGCCAGTCTTTGTAGGTGACTACCATCTTCTGCACAATCTTCTTAATATTCTTGTTTGCTGCCTCAACAGCGCCATTCATCTTTGGCCTGTAAGGAGAAGAATTGTGATGTTGGATCTTGAAGTCCCGGCACAGCTCTGCCATCATCTTGTTGTTTAGATTGGAACCATTATCAGTAATGATTCGCTCGGGAACTCCGTACCGACAGATGATATCTCTCTTTAGAAATCTGGCTACCACTTGTCTTGTAACATTGGCATAGGAGGCTGCTTCAACCCACTTGGTGAAATAATCAATGGCGACCAGGATGAATCTGTGGCCATTTGAAGCAGTTGGCTCGATCTTGCCAATCATGTCAATGCCCCACATAGCAAAGGGCCAGGGTGAAGACATTATGTTCAAAGGATTGGGAGGCACATGCACCTTATCCGCATAAATCTGGCATTTATGGCATCTCCTGGCGTAGGCACAACAATCAGCATCCATTGTGATCCAGTAATAGCCTGACCTTAGCAATTTTTTAGCCATGGCATGTCCTCCAGCATGGGTACCAAAGGATCCTTCGTGCACTTCATGCATCAACAAATCTGCTTCCGTCTTGTCAACATATCTGAGGAGTACCATATCAAAGTTCCTTTTGTATAAAGACCCATCAGTGTTTAGAAAGAAACTACCAGCAAGCCTTCTCAAAGTCTTCTTATCATTGGAAGATGCCCCAGGTGGGTATGTTTGATCCTCCAAGAAGCACTTAATGTCGTGGAACCAAGGCTTATTATCTCTAACAACATCTGCTGCGAACACATATGCTGGTCTGTCAAGTCTGGACACTGAAATCTGAGGTACAAAGTTGGCAGCTTGAACTTTGATCATGGATGAAATGGTAGCCAGAGCATCTGCAAACTGATTCTCGTCCCGAGGGATATACTCAAGTTTGACTGTTGTAAAGAAAGTCAATAACCTTCTTGTATAATCCCTGTAAGGTATCAGATGATCCTGGTGGGTGTACCATTTGCCGTTGGTTTGATTGATTACCAAAGCTGAATCTCCGAATACAGTCAATGTCTTGATCCTGAGGTCAATGGCTTCCTCAAGACCCATAATGCAAGCTTCGTATTCAGCTTCGTTGTTAGTGCAGTTGAAAGTGAGTTTTGCCGAGAAAGGCATGTGAACTCCTTTAGGCGTAATGAGTACTGCACCAACACCACGACCATTCATGTTAACAGCCCCATCGAACATCATAGTCCATTCTTCTTTCGGGTCAGGCCCTTCAGTGTGAATAGGCTCTTCATGATCTTTTGCTTTTATGAACATGATGTCTTCATCAGGGAAGTCAAATCTCATAGGCTGGTAATCATCAATTGGTTGCTCAGCAAGATATTCAGACAATACACTGCCCTTGATGGCTTTCTGAGATGTGTATTGGATGTCATATTCTGTAAGAATCATTTGCCATCTTGCAACTCGTCCGGTAAGTGCTGGCTTCTCAAATATGTACTTGACTGGGTCCATCTTTGAGATCAACAAAGTAGTGTGAGTCAACATATACTGTCTCAGTCGGCGAGCAGCCCACGCTAAAGCACAACAAGTTTTCTCGAGCAGTGAATAACGTTGTTCACAGTCGGTAAACTTTTTGCTTAGGTAGTATATTGCATACTCTTTTCGACCAGACTCGTCATGCTGGCCCAACACACACCCCATTGACTCTTCTAATACTGTCAAGTACATTATCAGAGGTCTTCCTTCAACTGAAGGCATAAGGATTGGTGGTTCTTGCAAGTATTCTTTGATCTTGTCAAAAGCCCTTTGGCAGTCTTCGTTCCACCTGACCGTCTGTTCTTTTCTTAACAATTTGAACAAAGGCTCACAGGTTGCTGTAAGGTGAGATATGAACCTTGAGATGTAGTTCAATCGACCTAAGAAACCTCGAACTTCTTTCTCTGTCTTCGGTGCAGGCATCTCTTGAATAGCTTTGACTTTATCAGGGTCAACTTCAATCCCTTTCTCGCTCACAATAAAACCCAGCAGCTTACCAGATCGCACCCCGAATGTGCATTTGTTGGGGTTTAACTTCAGTTGGTACTTCCTCAGATGCTTGAACAACTTTAGCAGATTTACCAGATGATCTTCTTCAGTAAGGGACTTGGCGATCATGTCATCCACATAACATTCTATTTCTTTATGGATCATGTCGTGGAATAATGTCACCATAGCCCGTTGATACGTCGCACCGGCATTCTTGAGCCCAAATGGAATTACCTTGTAGCAAAACGTGCCCCAGGGTGTGATGAAGGTTGTCTTCTCCATGTCTTCAGGTGACATCTTAATCTGGTTGTATCCTGAAAATCCGTCCATGAAGGAGAATACCGAGAACTGAGCTGTGTTATCAACCAATACATCAATGTGAGGTAATGGGAAGTCATCTTTCGGGCTAGCTCTGTTCAGATCCCGGTAGTCAACACACATTCTTACCTTGCCGTCTTTCTTAGGCACGGGTACTATGTTAGCGACCCACGGTGGATAGCTAGTCACAGCAAGGAACCCGGCGTCCCATTGCTTTTGTACCTCTTCCTTGATCTTCATTGCCATGTCTGGGCGAGTACGGCGCAGTTTCTGTTTAACTGGTGGGCATTCTTCTCTCAAAGGCAGCTTGTGCACAACAATATCGGTGTCCAACCCTGGCATATCTTGATAAGACCAAGCGAACACGTCCACATACTCCTGAAGCAGGTCTATCAACTGTCTCTTCACTGAGTCTTGCAGGCAGGCCCCGATTTTAACTTCTTTCACGTCTTCAGCTGTACCAAGATTGATCGTTTCAACCTCCTCCTGGTGAGGAGTAATAACCTTCTCCTCTTGTCTCAACAACCTGGCTAGCTCTTCAGGAAGCTCATAATCTTCTTCAACCCCTTCGTCAGCTTGATTGATTGGATTGTCAAAGTTATACGAAGTCATAGCCGTGCTGTTGTCGGTGCTGTCTGGAAGGCACTCTCTGCAAGGGTTCAGTTTGTTCATTTTAGTGATTTGATTTTAATCTTGTTTTAGAAAAGTGAAATAAAGTCGTCATTTTGAAAACATTGCCATTTATTTTTTGTACAAAAAGAAAAATGGAAAAACAGTGAACGGAAAAGAAAAAGACTCATTTGCAAAAAGATGTATGATATTTCATTGATTAATCTTGTTGCACAAAAAGTACAGATGGCCCGATTACAAAATGAGTCTTGTCATCTTGGGCAAGATGCAAGACTTTGATGCATGCTATAAAGATACAGGAAATAATAATTACTCTGCATGAGTAACTCTTATAATTTCCTGGGAAGACCAGTTCGAGATACTGCTCCCCGGGATCTTTGGACGAATCCAGCTTTCCAGGTTGCGTTCTTCTTCCAGCTCGTCTTCCAGACAGTTGACAGCATCAAGGGTGAGCATCCCCCCACTCACAAAGTTGGGCTCTTTTGCAGCCTCTGCTTGATCTTGTTGAGTTGGTTTGTAACCCAACCCAAATCTGTCCTCTTTCTTTTCTACCGGTAGCAGTTTGCCCCATCCTTGGGTAGTTCCTTCTTCAACAACCTTCCGGGCTTGTTGGTATGATGATATTGAAGTACCAGGTACAGCAGATGTTTCATTGACATTCAAAGCTTCGAAACCTTGGCTCATTGTCTCACGGATCTCCCCATCCATCTCAATGTACTTATAAGTTGCCAGGTGGCTGACAAATATATCCTCCTCTCCACAGATTGTAACGATTTGACCTTCCCACTCATATTTTAACTTCTGGTGAAGGGTAGAGGTCACGGCGCCAGCGGCGTGAATCCATGGCCTACCCAATAAACAGCTGTAGGCGAGCTGTATATCCATCACGTAGAAGGTCGTTTTGAAGGTCTGCGGGCCAATCGTTACGGGCAACTCAATCTCCCCCAGAACCGATCTCTTAGAACCATCAAAGGCTCTCACCACCAGGTTGCTGGGTCGTAATGCCAATCCGTCATACTCTAGCTTCACAAGGGCCTTTTTAGGTAAGACATTGAGGGATGACCCTATGTCTACCAGCACATGGGAAAGGACAGCACCTTTACATTCCATGGTTATGTGCAAGGCTTTGTTATGGTTGCGGCCTTCCGTTGTCAAATCAGTATTAGTGAACCCTAGTCCATGACTAGCATTAACATTTCCAACTACAGCTTCCAGCTGATTGACAGTGATCTCTTCAGGCATGTAAGCTGCGTGCAAAACTTTGAGTAGTGCGTTCCGATGGGCTTCGGAGCACATAAGCAATGATAGGATTGAGATCTTGGAAGGCGTCTGATGAAGCTGATCCACTACTTTATAATCACTCTTCTTGATGATTCGCATGAACTCATCAACCTCTTGATCAAAGGGCGTTTTCAAAGCTTCTTTAACAGCTTGATCTTCCTGCACCGGGCTTTTTCCTTTTGCCTTGGCAGCAGTTTCTGCTTCGGCTGTGGGTCTCTGAATTTGTGGAGCGAAAAGACGTCCGCTTCGAGTGAAGCCTCCGCCTCCTCCCACATTGTCTACTTGTGGTGCAGGGGTTGATGATTCAAAAGTGATTCTTTGTCCTTCGCAATACAAATCAGATCCGTAATGCCATGGGATGGCATTGCTGCTTTCATAAGGTACTGGTCCAGGCACCGTGATAGTGACTGGACTAATTGCAGCTGCGGAAGGAATTGTGATAGTCTGTGGATCGTAATATATCGTGACCGGTGCTCTGATGGGAGCAGCACTTTCTGAGTGGTAGGAAGAGTTGTTTTCAGGATCATAAAATATTGTGACAGTCGAGACATCTTCATGATTTGTTGCTGATGTTGTAGGAGACATTGCTGGGAGGATGGATGTTGTTGTTGTGGGAGTTTCAAAATGGAGTGGTGCTGGAGTTGTAGAAGGAACATTTGTTGACATCTGGTCAGTTGAAATGACAGATGAAGTACTTGTTGATGAAGCCGAAGAATTGTCAGGAACAATGGTTGTTGCAGTTGTAGGAGGTTCTGGAGTTGTTGCTGATGAGATTGCTGGATTTGTTGGAAATGATGTGGTGATCTGGAGTTGGCCACTCTGAATGAGACCATCTATGCCATTCCTCAGGTTATCGCACCCATTTACCGAGATATTGCAGTAAGCACAACCCAACTCACACCCCGGGAACATTTGACATTCGAGGAGTTGAGCCTTAATTTCCACCAACGGTGTCCGGATCTGACCCACACTGGTTATTAAATAAGACGGCTTGTCTTCTTCAATAGCGTTATTTATGGGACCTCCGTGGTTTGGCATCGGGTTCTTATTGACATTGGGTGGTGGTGCGAAATTCAGAGCTTTTGAGTCTACCAGGTCTTGTACCTTCATGTGCAAGGCTCTGCACTTTTCTGTACTGTGGCCAGGTGCGTTTGAATGAAAGGAACATCTGGCGTTGGAGTCATAATTCCTGGGTAGACTGTTGGGATCTGGAGGTGCCAACGTCCTTAGCTCAACCAGGTTGAGTTTCAGGAGTTGTGGCAGCAATGTAGCATATGGCATAGGGATCGGATCGATCACCCTATTAGCTTGAGATGGCCTCTGCTGAAATGGCCTTTGTTGGTTGTTGTTGTTGGTGTTGTTGTAATTCCTTGGAGGATACTGAGCTTGTTGATGGTACTGAGGTTGTTGCTGATAGTTTTGCTGCGGAGGTTGATAAACAGGTTGAGGATGAGCCGGAGCGGGAATGGTGACTGCTGCCACAGATCTATGGACATATTGGGGCCTGCCCCTGTTGGTGTGGATGGCATTGGTCTCGCCAGTTCTTCTTGGGCCTGCAAAAGGCTTCCTTGTACTACTGGACGAGCTGGCACCATTGTCAGAAATCTTGCCCATTTTTAACAGGCTCTCAATTCTCTCCCCGGCTATGACAACATCTGCAAAGCTAGTGGAAGAGAAAGCGGCCAGCCTGTCAATATATGTTCCCTGGAGGGTGTTCATAAACATATCCGCCATTTCCCTCTCAGACATAGGTGGCTGAACAGCAGCAGCCAATTGCCTCCATCTCTGGGTGTATTCTCGGAAACTTTCTCTTGACGACTGTGACATCCCCATTAGGAGGGTCCTGTTGGGTGCCATGTCTAAGTTGTACTGATATTGTCTAATAAAAGCTTCTGCCAAATCCTTCCAACACCTGATGGTTGCCCTTGTCAGGTGAGAGTACCATTCTCTTGAGGCTCCCGTCAAGCTGTCTTCAAAATAGAACATCCAGAGCTTCTCATCCATAGTATAGGCCTTCAGCCTTCCCAGAAATGATTGTAAATGAGTCCGGGGGCATGAAGTCCCGTTGTATTTTTCAAAACAAGGAGGCTTGAACTTATGGGGAATCCTGACCCCGTCTACCAAGCCCATGTCCATGACGTCGAAACCCAAAGAGTTTTGAGACTCTAAGGACCTCAACTTCTCAGCTATCTCGTCCAGCCTTCTATCATAAGCTTCCTCCCCAGCACCCATTACTGTAAACTGATCCTCTTGGGGGTCTTCTTGCAGTACCCTGCCTGCAGTGGCAGTCCCTTGAACATTTGTAGGAATATTGACCTCCGGATGAAGATGGGGGCCAAATACAGGGGGGTTAACATGAGGTTGTACCCTTTCATTGTTGTTGGTGCCGGCAGTCCCTATATGTGGATCTTCTTGATTTTGCCTTTCCACCATGGCCCTCAATCTTTCCTGGCTCTGAGCCATGTTGTTCATCACTTCCATAAACTGAGTCATCTGCGTTCTCATTTCCAATCTTTCGTTTGCCATTTGATTTCTAACCTCTGCAAGGTCCTGCTGTACCTGATCCATTTGGATGCCCAGAAGATTGTTACGGGTTGGATAACGGTGCGGACGGTTGAGGGGAAATACCCGGCGTCGAGCAATAATTCCTGAACATCACAACAGAGTTAGCAATGACAAAACAAAAACCTACAAAACAAACAAAGGGTTAGCATGCAATGCAGTATGCTTATTTGTTTTCAAGGTATCCGGCTTGGCATTCAGTTTTGACCCTTCCAGACCCTTGAAGATGCTGTTGATGTTGCTTTCGAAGTAAACTCGGATGGAACAAACTAATACATGTATTACAAAAGCAAAATGGTACATAGTTCGTTTACAAATACAAGCCCTCTGAGGGGTCAAAATATATTACAAGAAAATAAAAAGTACATGGAATGAAAGCAACAACAAACAAATGGTCAAACACCAAGACCAAACTCATCCTCACGAACTTCCTTGAGAAGTGCTTCGGTCACAGGATCAGCTGGACGCTCCGTGAGATTCCTGATGAGGAGATTCCGGGTAGTGACAGCTGCTGTTAGCTTCTTGTGCTGACTTTGGTCTTTTGACCTCTTCACTCCAGCTTTGATCTTCAGCTCTGATATCTCCCTCTGGGCTGCTGCCAGGGCTTCTTGCTGTTCTTTTGCACTGGCTTCCAGTTGTTCTATCTTGTCTTGAACTCTCTTGTCCTCCAGGGTACGAGCCTCGGTGATCCTGACCCACCGGGCTTGACTCTCTTTCAGATACAAGTCTGTCCTTGCTCTCTGGAACTGGGCTTCCTTGCAAGCATTCTTCAGAATTTGCTCTCCAGCCTTAGACTTTTTGATATAATCCCCAGACTTCTCAATCTTAGTCAGATGCTCCACTCTCAACTTCTCTAGCCTCTCAATGTCCAACCTGCCCTCACTCCTCTCCCGGAGGGTCTTCTGCAAAGCCTGGGTTAACTTCTCATTTCTCTCTTTCAAGCTCTCAAACTCCTCCAAACTGACAGTGGCAGGGGGTGATGCTGAGGATGGTCCAGGCATATCCTCCATGGTAAAGGGCATTCCAGAGAATTGAGCCCTGGCATGGGACCACTCATAATATTGTGCTGATGCCACATTGTTGCACTTCCCCAGAATGGTTACTCCCTTGGTTTGAACATTATCCCAAGCCCAGGCAGCCTGCCTAACAATAGCCAGATTAGGCTTGTTCTCACAATAAAGAGTCTCAACCAAGTCCTGTGCCTTAGGAGTGTGGACCAGTGCATAGCCCAGTTGTCTTTTGAACAGCAGAGGGTTGTAATTAATACTACCCTTAACTCCTATTAGGGGCACATTGGGAAAATGCCCACAGCTGGTGATGATATCCCTGCCTTTGGTGCTTTGAGTGCACCACCTGATATCGGCTGAAGTTAGAGCAGTGAGTCTCTTAGCCCAGTTTCTTTGCTGATGAGGGTTCAAAAATGCATCTGTCCTGGGTAGATGCCTTAGAAGCCAAGTATGGAACAATGGAGCACAACACCTCACTAATCTTCCCCTCTGCTTTTCATTCCTCTGATGCACTGAATAGTAAAGATCCCCCAATAGAGTGGGCACTGGGTTCTTCAAGATGAAAAGATGGATTGCATTCTTGCTAATGAATCGAGGCTCATCTGCAAACAATACAATTCCATATATACTCAAGGCCAATAAAGCACAGACAGCTTTCCACTCTCCTAAAGAAGCTTTCAGGGTAGCTTGAGAGATCAAGAAATCTAGATGGAAGTCAAGGATTCCAGCTTTGGAAGTCATATGCTGATCAATCAGAACAGGTTCCAGATGCAAAGCCTTTGCTACTTCTCCATTACTAGGAAAGACCATCTCAGGGTTGAAAGGGATTCCACCCCTGATAGGTATACCAACTAATGATGAGTATTCTTCCAATAAAGGGCCCAACTGAAAGTCTTGGAAAGTGAAACACCTCAGTGGGGGATCATAAAACTGAAGGCAAGTGTGGATCAGGCTTCTCTGTGAAGGGTCCAGATCCATAACCATATCAAGTATATCTCCATAGTGTTCCTTGAACAGTGGTATGTGATCTGGAGTGATCAGGGTCTGAATCCTCCTGATGTCAGATAGCTCTGGCTGGAAAAAATGGTAGGTGATGTTACTCTTTTTAGGAGCCATGATGCTGAGACTGAGTAGAGACAAGTGCTGATGATGATACTGAAGAATGGGCCACTGCTTGGCTGGTGCTGGTGACTGAAAATGATAGCTGATAGCTGAAGCAGATGCTGATGAAGATAGGTCAGTACTGATGATAGGGTCAAAACCTGAGCCAAAATGAAGGTAGATACCCTGAAACACAAATAAGCAAATGTCAATATGATGCAATGGTTATGTATGCCAATGATATGCAAGGGTTTGTGACTGAGCTGGATCTGATCAAATGCCCTGATGTAGGTCCAAGTATGTTCAAGAAATCCAGATGGAGGTTTATAAATCCAGTAACCAAGGTGGGGGGCTCAAATAAAGAACCACATGTCCAGGGTTTAGAATCACAAGAACTGTTCCAACATGGAGTACTCTTAAACAAACAAAGTAACAGGGTATTCTGAGGTCAAGGTACCTGCAAACCTGTAAACAGCCCAACCCCCTCACAGGTGGTGTTCTAGAACAAGGATCCTCAGACTTGGATCAGTTATGAGAAGTGTAAACACTTCTAACCCGGAGGTACAGTGTTTACAATAACCATAAAAGTTCCTCCTCTAATTCACCTCAGTTTCTGAAGGTCAATACTAAAAGGTCATCCAGACTTAGCAGGCTTCCCAGATAGCCCTAGCATTGCAGGAAATCTGCAACACAGAGTTCTCAAGAAGAAACCCACATCTGAACCGTGTTTCATATTCCCGCACCAGACCGAGATGGAATGGGAAAGAATATGATTCACTCTAGCCTAGGTGTCACTCAGGTCCCAGGTATAGGACCTTAACTCTCAATGAATCACCCACCCACCAAAGCAAACAACAGATCCAGCCAGCAGCACAGTATGACAATATGATATAATGCAAAGCTATAAAGAAAGCAGTAAACAACTATACATAAAGCAAGAATAAACACAAATATACAAACACAAATAAACACATAACACCCCAGTAAACACAAATCAATCAAGCGCTAGGAGGAACCCACAAAAAGAACCAGAAGCCCTGGTTGCAGTATAAGGTTCCCCAGCAGAGTCGCCAAGCTGTCGCTCCCACTAAATGAGACCAAGTCAGATAGGGTACAGACGCGAACGGTCGGCGAGAGGGAACAATGAGAACACACAGCCGTGAACTCACTGGAGGTGAATAGAGTCGCTAGCTAGGCATTTTTATCCCGGGGGAAAGGCAATGCTGCATAGACCTAGAAAGAGATGGATAAGATGGTTGCGAACCAGAGAGACTGAGAAAGGGGGTTGGTTACAACCTGGGAAGGTATTAGCACCCAGATTGTCCGCCGTACTCGACGGGATCCACGCTTAAAAGATTTGTGTTTTAAAGGGGTAGTGTCAGTGCAATCTGTGTGTAAAATAGCTAGAAAAGGATGTACAGGTGTCAGTGCAAAAGAAGTGCAAAGTGTGATATATACAGTGTCAGTGTAAGGAATAAGAATGAATTGCTCAAGATCATGAGGCTAAAGAATGAAGCTGGAAAGAGGGGGAATGTACAGAGACTTTTGTTCGATAACTGTTAAGTTATGCCTACGTATCCTCTCGTGCAATGAGGAAGTCAGAACACCGTAGTTCGACCCAAAGAGACTGAAAGATGAATTGACTGTGAACTGCTTGCTTATCTATGCTCAAGTGTATGATCTGTCTGGCACAGATGCAAACTGTCTTGCATTAGACGGAAGAAGCGAGCTCTCGTTTGTGAGTGAAGGTGATGAGAAAAGAATCCCGGAGGAGACGATTATTGTTTGTTTTTGTATTTTCAGTCTTTTATTGCTTTTGAAGGTTTGTTATAAGTTAATGAGCTTAAGCCTAAACCAATGGGTTAGTAAACTCATCACATCTTCCCTCTGATTAGGGGTAATGAGGATACCTTAAGTGTGAAGTCAGATTCTCACACTTAATCACCTTTGGTGTAGGATTAAGATCATTAACCTACTTGTGATTATTTAGATGTTTTTGTGGTTTTTGTTTAGTGTTAAGTAATGAGATTAAGCCATAATCAGGGATTTAACAGACTCATTACACCATCCTAATAGAAGGATAATAGATGAGAATGTTTAAGCTGAGGAAGGCTCCTCAACTTAATCCATGATTAGGGATTAAACTCATGACAAAACAAGCCCTTGATTAAGTGGATTTTATTTAATGATATGATGATGAAGTGAGTTTTATGATTTGTAAGACAACTTGAGGGGGACTTGTCCATTAACACTAGGGTTAGTCCTTCTTAACCAATTAAGGAAGAATTAGAACCCTAATGCAAGGCCCAAGTTACAAGTGTGATGTCTTGGTGATTATTAAGTGGATTGATTAAGGAGTTAAACACATTAAGGGTTTAACACTTAGGATTAAAGTTATACACTCCATCCTAAGAGAAGGATGCAGGCATAAGCTTAATCACAAAGCCTTAAAGCCTTTAGGGTTTAGTCCCTGATTATGAGGTGAGAAGAGAAGACTCAAAGAGACACAAAGGTGAAAACTAAGAGGGGAGACTAATCAAAACCCTAATCATTGTCATGCTTGGTTGTTCCTAAGGTTTGTGAGGTTTTCAGGAGGAGTCTTCAAAGGAAACCACCAGGAAGCAGATGAAAGGATCAGGAGAAGCAAAGTGACTTGCTTCACTTAAGAAGTCAAGTCACTTAAAGAAAGAAAGTGGGAAGAGGAAGAATGAGCAAGCTCAAACTCAAACACAAACAAAAATGTAGCAATGGATGCAAGAGAGATGAAAAGAAAAGTTATGAGAAGTGAAGGCAAATTCACTTCCCAAAATTACTTACCACCTGAAAGGTTAGAAATGAAATGCAATGCAATGCAAAATGGGATGAGGTGACATGATGAGAAACAAAACCAGAAGCATATACATGATGCTAATGATGCTATGAGATGCTACAAACATGAGGCAGCACATGGAAATGATCATACAAGTTCATGAATGCAAATGAAGCAGGTTAGGAACCATGAACATACATGAAAAGTTATGAAGTGCACATGACATAGAACATGGCAAATACATGATGCAATGATCAAACATGATTTCAATATGTCTTATGATGTCAAATGAATCAAATGGATGCTTGAAATGTCATGGCAAGTCATGTTATGCAAGAGAATGCAAGATGGATGCATATGGAAGCCCAAATTAGGGTTTATGAACCATACATCAAACAAAAATCAAAATCAGAAGCAAACCCTAAGATAAAAAATTGAAAATGCCACTCAAAGCAACCCTAAACCTATACTAACTCACTGCCCAAAGGAGAGGTTTCAACTCTTAACCAATTTCAAGTTATGATTTTTCTAAGATTTCTAGGGTTTTAGGGTTTCCAAACAAGAAAATTATCAAACAAATGGAAAATGAAAGATCAAATCATGGCCATTTAATCTCACAAACTACATGCTAAACACAATGCAATGCAAAAAGAATCAATGTCCAACTCCTCATGGATAGGCAGAAATGATTTTTGGAACTTTGGATCAAAATAATGCACAAAAATGATTTTATTCAATGAAAAATTCTCAAAATGCATCAAGATCAAAAAATAAATTTGGTTTGAAGGTTGGACAATGTTTCTAAATGTCTTAGAACATTTCATGAATTTTTTGATGATTTTTAAATACATAAAAGTATTTTTAATAAATTAATTTTCATTAATCAATTAAAAATAAACTCTTAAATATTTAAAAATACTTTTTTTAATGCAAGAAATGAAAATAAAAATATTTTTGTGTTTTAAAAATTAATGGAACTCTTGACAAAAAGTTTCATAATTTTTAAAACATTTTTGCTATTTTAAATAAATTATGCAAATTAAAAGAAAAGAAAATGAAATAAAACAAAGAAAATGGGAAAGTCAACTGAATGGAGGGCTGGGATGGCTTCTGGGTTTGAATGGGTTGACCGCGCGCGTTAGTGGAGGGCCTGGATTGCTTCTGAGTTAATTAATTTAATCAAGATTAATTAAACTAATTAAAGGGATTAGGGCTAAACAAATGGATTCGGGCCATTCAAGCAAGCGGGAAGTCAACAAAGTCAAATGATCTAACGCCTGAGATTCAAATAGAATTAATGACTGGGATTAGGGCATAACAACATTCAGGTGACCGGAGGGAAGCTCCGGTCATCTTCTCCGGCGACAACACAACCCTAATTCATGATTCAGGCCTCTAAACAACAAATTAAACACAACCAAATGATCCTCTAACAACCTAGGTCACGAATCCAACTTCAAACATCATTTAAACCACCAGAATCAAGCAAATCGAAAGCAACAAAATTTACGGGTGAAATTTCAGAACAGCAATACAAACTCATTTCTCATCTATTTTCGATTCTAAGAGTATCCCCATGACCAGCAAAGCATAAGCAATTGATTTATAACTTAAAATGCAAGCTTTGGGAGAAAATGTTCATGTTCATACCTGAGCTGGAAAGCTTCAATACTGAGCTTCCAGAGCTTCCTTTGCGTGCAAATGAACTTCTTTGACTCCCTTGAACTCAAAGAGAAGCTCCAAAGTCCTTGTGGATGGCTGATTTGAGAGGAAGAGTTCTGATGTAGCAGATTGCACAGTCAGGATTTGTGAGGTTTTAAGCTACTCCCATGGTGGATTCTTGCTCCTTTGAATGTTTCTGACTTGTTGGTGAAGAGAAATGGGGTGTTTGATGGCTGGATAATAAGATTCGAAGAGAGAAGAGTTTTTGCAGGTTTTGTGGTATGCTGTGTTCTAGTGTGCTTATGGCTTGTTTCTTTGTTGGTTTAGGTTCAGTGAGACAAGGTGAGGAGGTTGGTGAGACTTGCTTGAATGTTTGTAGCTTGTGGAACCAGATTCGAAGGAAAATGCAGATTGGGGAGAGTTTGTGTATGTGTGTTGTGGTGAGTTTTCAGGCTGGCTCCTCTTGTGTAATGGCTATCAAATGGATAGTATAAACTAATCTCATAGGTCAGATGATGTGACCTGGCCTTTATTGATTGGTAAGTTCACTTTTGCAAAAATGTCAACTTTGGTGTAAGGAAAGCATGGGCTTGGTTCTAGGCTAGTACAAGCATGGGAGCTGGCGCAGCATGGTGTGTGAGTGAAGCTAGAAAGGTTCAATAGCCAATGCAGCAAGTTGGTGAAAGTGTGATGATGGTTTTGCAAGTTGGTTCCTTTTGGTTCATATGAAACTATCTTGCCATACAAGCCATGAAACATGAGAAGTCTTGGTTCAAATCTGATTTTTAGGTCACATAGAATGTTTGTGCATTGGTTTGATGTGAACTAGAAGTCACAAATGGCCTTGATACATGATTTTGCAAATTTTCCAATTGGTGCATATCTTGAAAATTAGTGATTTTTGCCAACTTTGTCACACCATAACTTTTGATCCAAAATGAATTAGGTCATGTTCTTGTACTTTTTGAAAAGTGAAAAATGTATTCTACAACTTTCATGACCAAATTTTTTTCATTTGAAGCATTTTTGGATCAAAAAGTAAGGTTTGAAAAGTGACCTAAAATGACATATTCTTTAAAAGTCAACTATGCCCAAAAAAGTCAACTTTGCAAAAACTTCCAATTCTTGAATTTTGTGAACTTCAACCTTCTTACATGATCAAATAAAGATCATATACACTCAAAATGATGAAGATCACCCCTTGGTTGGGTCATTGGGGGCCTCAGATGCCCTGATTTTGCACTGACTTGTCTGAAAAGTCAACTCTTGATCAGATGACTTCCCCATGGAATTTATTCATGAAACTTGATACGCATACTCCCTATACCACATAGAGACCAATAGAAACAAGAATGACCAAAAAATTTGAAGTTATGGCCTCTGAAACCAAAACCCTAATTTCAGGTCATCTGTGCAGTCAAGCCTGGCTCTGCTTCCATACCAATCCCTGTTCTTGTGATTCTTTGGCATTCTTGACTTTGAGAAGATGTAATATGATGATTGAACACATATAGACCCCTTTGAAGTGATTGATGACTTTTGGAATGGCTCAAGAAGCTCTTGGATTGCTCAGATCACAAACCCTAGATGCAGATGACTTTGAATCTATGCAGTGAATCAAAAATGTGATATGAGATGCTATGATTGAGTTTATGCATATGAAATGATCACAAGCCATGATGTGAATGGGTGAGGGCAAATTTGGGGTGTTTACAATAACCTATAAGCTTTGACGCCTTCAGGATGTCCCATAAACATGCATTTCAGAGCTCTAGTTTCGACCTTGTCTTGCCTACTATGAGCATAGGCTACACAACCAAATACTCTCAGTTTGTCGAGATCTAGTGGATGTCCCGACCAAACTTCTTTAGGTGTCTTCATATCTAACGCAGTCGAAGGACATCTGTTTATCAGATACGTTGTTGTCGAAACAACCTCCGCCCAAAACACCTTCTTCAATCCAACACTAACCAACATACATCTAACCCTTTAGAGGATTGTTCGATTGAATATCTCAGCTAGACCATTTTGTTCAGAAGTACCTGCTACAGTCTTATGCCTTACAATCCCAGACTCGACATAGTAACTGCCGAAAGCTTCATTGCAGAATTCAAGGCCATTATCAGTTCTTAACCTCTTGACCTTTTTGCCAGTTTGAGTTTCGACCAGAACCTTCCAACTCTTGAAATTCTCAAAAGTTTCATCCTTCATCTTCTGAGTGAATACCCATAACTTTCTGGAATAGTTATCAACTATGGATAGAAAACATCTTGCACCTGAATGTGAAGGATTCCTTGCAAGCCCCCAACGATCAACATTGTCTTAATAAAGGGATCCATGTGTTCTTTTTTTACCTTTGTTAAACTTCACCCTACAGGATTTACCAAATACATAAGGTTCACAAAACTCCAACTTCTCGACTTTGTCACCACCTAATAGGTTCTTTTTCCCCAATTTGACCTGGTCTCTCTTGCTGATATGGCCTAATCTCATGTGCCATAATTTTGTCTTTGATAACAGTTTCGTGGATGCAACATTTGTCGAACCATTTACAACTTCAGCCTCAAGGGTATACAAGCCTTGTTTATTCACGCCTCTCAAGACTTCCTTCGACCCTTTCATGACTCTTAGGATACTTTTATCTCATTGAAATACATATCCCTTCTTGTCTAATTCACCAAGAGAAATCAAATTTCTCTTCAAGTCAAGTACATACCTAACTTCAGTCAATAGTCTTATTGACTCATCATGGAGCTTGAATCTCACAGATCCAATACCTGCAATTTTGAAAGCTTTGTTGTTTCCCAGCAGCACTGGTCCACCATCTTGATCACATAATCCCTGGAACAAATCTTTATTTGGAGTCATGTGCCAAGTACAACTTGAATCCATAATCCACTCTTTTCTTGAGTCGCTGCTCGAAACCACAAGAACATCAGATGAGTCGAAATCATCCTTCTTACAATGATAGCATCAAACACCAGATTCTTCACCACTATAAGACTTTTGCTGACTTTTACCCTTCTTCTTGTTGAAATTACCATCCGTTCGTTTGTTCAAGTCTTTAGAGTACAAGGAAGATTGAACATCTTCAAAGGTCAGGGACTCTCTTCCATACAAGAGGGTTTCTTTGAAGTGATCATGTGTTTTGGGCAAAACGCATAACAACAACAACGCTTGAGCTTCATAATCAATCTTCACATCAATATTTTCAAGATCAAGAATCAGCTTGTTGAACATATCCAACTTCTAAGCTAACACTTTATTTTCACTCATCTTGAATGAATACAAGGCTTGCTTCAGGTAGAAACGATTCACCAACGATTTGTCATGTACAAACCTTCAAGTTTCAACCATAAACCTGACGCCGTCATCTCCTTTGATACCTGTCGAAGAACCTTATCACCAAGGCTCAACAATATTGCGTTGTGTGCTTTCTCAATCATGGTCGTCTTTTCAGCTGCCATCAACGTAGCATTCATGGCCATCTCTCCCTTCAACGCTTCCAAACAACCCTGCTGAACAAGTAGGGCTTTCATCTTCAAGCGCCACATACCGAAATCATTCACTCCAGTGAACTTTCCAATCTCATACTTTGTTTAAGGCATCTTCTCCATGCTCACCACACCAATTTTTTGTGAATAGGATACCTTAGAAACAAAGTATAATAGGTTTCTTTTATGATCAAAAAACCCACAAGGGTTAGGGTTTAGGGTTACCAAAGACAGCAACAAGGATTGATTATAAACTACTATTCTTTCCTTTCTCTTAGAACAAGGTTACAAGTATAAAAGAATAACAAATAACCTCTCTCACTTTTGAATTAGGGTTTTATCTTCCTATTTTCCTGTGTACAAAATATGAGAGACTAGTATGCTATTTAATAAAACTAACATACTAACCTAATGAGATTTTTAACAATTACCCATTACAAGCTAACTTAGGGTACAAGCTAACTTAAACAATTGGATCTATAACACAAGACCCAATTAAATAATAACATGTGATCGAACTTCGACGACATGCTATTCGTACTAGGGTTTGTTCCAATATTCCACACTTTTGGTTGTGGATGATTAAGTTCACCATACATTATTATGTACATATTATTATTACTATTACTATATTACTATTTTAATTTTTCTCTTGCATTTTATTTCGCTTTTATTTCCTTCTTGCTCCTTTATCTCTTTTACTTTTATTATGCTTTTATTATAATTTATCATCCATTATCATGTTTATGTTCATGTCATTATATCCTTGTGTTTCTTTTTCCTTTGTCCATTTGGATACAAAAATATTAATAAAGGATTAAACCTCTAAAAAACTTGTGATCTTGATCTTGGTATTGGACTATGGTTACTATCATTAGCATTGGAAATAGAGTTTTGGACTTAGATTCTAGAATACCTTCCCATTACTTTGATCATCATGGAGTTAGTACCTTAGCCTTTATTTGGCCACTTTCTAGCTTATACTTATTGTCACTCCCCGGATTTTCATCTCGGTGCAAACGCGAACTGTCAGCGATGTTGGAGGTTGAGGTTGAATAGAGTCGCCAGCTAGGCATTTTTATCCTGAGGGAAAGGTAATGCTGCATAAACCTTGAAAGATATGGATAAGACGGTTGTGAACCAAAGAGACTGAGTAAGGGGGTAGGTTACGACCTGGGAAGGTATTAGCACCCAGATCGTCCGTCTTACTCGACGGGATCCACGCTTACAAGATTGTGTTTAAAAGGGGATAATGTATGTGCTAAACTGTGTAAGAAAAAAAGCTTAGGAAGGAATGGATGTATAGAGTGTCAGTGCAAGGAGAAAGTGAGTGCTCAAAATTGAGGCTAAGAGAAGAAATCTAGAAAGAGGAGAGGGGGGAGACAAAGAGACTTTTGTTTGATAACTATTAAGTTATGCCTACGTATCCTCTCGTGTAATGAGGAAGTCAGAACACCATAGTTCGACTCAAAGAGACTGGGATATTTTTATGGTGAACTTCTTGCTTGTCTATGCTCAAGTGTGTGACTCATCTGGATCGAGTGCTAACTGTCTTGCATTAGACGGAAGAAGCGAGTTCTCGTTTTCAGAGTGAATATAATGAGAAAAGAATCCCGAAGGAGACGTTTATTGTTTGTTTTTTGTATTTTCAGTTTTTATTGTTTTTTTGGGTGTTTTGCATAAGATAATGAGGTTAAGCCTTAATCAAGGGTAGTAAACTCATTATATCACCCCTGATTAGGGATAATGAGTCTACTTAAGTATGAGATGGAAATCTCAACTTAATTACCCTACTGATGCAGGATTAAGATCATTAACCTACTTGTGGTTATTAAGTGTTTTTAGATTTTTGTTTTGTGTTAAGTAATGAGTTTAATCTCTAATCAGGGATCAATGAACTCATTACACCATCCTAAGAGAAGGATAATAGATGAGAACACTTAGGATGAAGAAGACTCCTCAACTTAATCCATGGTTAGGGATTAAAATCATTATATAACAAGCCTTTATTAAAGTGGATTTTAATTAAAAGTGAGATTAAAAAGTGGATTTTATGTTTGTAAGACTAAACCTGAGGGGGACTTGTCCATTGAACACTAGGGTTAGTCCCTCTGAACCAACAGGCAGAGATGTAACCCTAATATAAGGCCCAAGTTACAAGCTTAAGTCTTAATGATTATTAGGTGTTTTGATTAGGAGGTGTAAACAACTTAAAGGTTTAACACTAAGTATTAAAGTTATACACTCCATCCTAAGATAAGGATACATGCATAACCCTAATTCAGAGTCTTAAAACTTTAACTGTTTAACCTTGATTATGAGATGAGAAGCAGAGACTCAAGGAGAATCAAAGATAAAAAAACTATGGGAGAATATGTAAAACCCTAAAGTTATCATGCTTGGATATTCCCATGGTTTGTGAGGCTTAAGAAAAGATCTTCAGATGGCCACCAAGGAAGAAGAAGCAGATGAAAAGAGAAGAGAAAAGAGAATAGGTTACTTACTTCCTGAAGAAGTTAAGTAACCCAAGAGAAAGAAAGGGAGCAAGAGAGAGCATAAGTGAGTCAAACTCACTTCAAAGACAAATAAATATGCAAACGGAGAGATAAGAAGAAGTTGGATGTGGAGGCAAATCCACATTCTAAACAACTTACGTGAAGCCCCTGAAATGGTTAGTATGAATGCATAAGATGTGAAATAAAATGAAATAAGGCAAATGAAGATGAAATGATCAAGAACATAAGTGCAAACACAATGCAAATGTGTTATGAAATGATTCAAAGACATGTACAATGTTTATGTATGATCATACAAGATATGAGATGCAAAGGAAAGCATATTAGAAGCTTGAAATCACATGAATACACATAAAAAGCAATGAATGCAAAACAAACTAAATGGATGCAACAATGATCAACCAATGTTCATACATGTTCTAAGGTATCTAAGATGAGATATAAATGCATGAGATGTCATGAAAAGTTCATATGATGAAGGTATGCAAAGATGAATGCAAATGAACATGGCAAATTAGGGTTTTAAGAAAGTATGAGATGCATATGTCCACAACAAAAGGATAACACATGATAAAAATTTGAAAATGCAACCAAATGAACCCTAAATACACATAAGATCACTCCCCAAAGATGGAAGTCAGAAGCTATACCAAAGTCAAGTTATGGTTTTTCTAAGTTAGGCTAGGGTTTTGGGTACTTTTTCATGAAAATTCCAAACAAATGGAAAATCCAATGAAAAAATATGTGTTAAATACCCTAGATACTACATGTAAAGTATGAAAGGATGCTAAAAGAACCATATGCAAACTCATCTTGGTTGATAAGAAATGGATTTTTGAAGTTAGGGTTAGAAAAATAGGAAATTTGGAAACCCTAATTCATGGTTAATTGTCAAAACATGATCAAACCCTAAAATAAATTTGTAAGATGAGTTTGTAAATTGTTCTAAATATGTAAGAATGCTTCATGATTTTTTGGTGATTTTTAAATACCTAAAAGTATTTTTTAATTAATTAAAATGAATTAATTAATTAAATAATACAATTAAATGATTTAAAAATAGATTTTTAGTGCAAAAATTAAAAATAAAAATGTTTTTGGTTTCCGAAAATTATTTAAAGTGGAAATGCAAAAGATTGTATTTTTATAAAATGATTTGATATTTTAAATAAATATGTGAAATAAAATGAAATAAATAAAACAAAAAATGAAAAGTAATCATAAGCAATGGCTCAGATGCAAAGTTAAGGAGATCAAGGGCTGAGATGGTGAGTCAGCGTGACTTGGGGTATGAAGATCTAAGGGATCAGATTCAAATTTGGGCTTCGCGCGCGATCTAATGGCTGGGGTTCATTCTGATTAAATTAATTATAATTAACTTAATTAATTAGAATTAAAATTAATGATGCAATCTGGTCCATTCACGCGCTGGCTTAATCAAGATCCTAGGGTTGTGGTTCAATCTGGAAACCCTAAACCTAATTAACCCAAATCATTTTCAGGTGACCAGAACAGTGCTCCGGTCATCTGCTCCGACCAACCCCAAACCCTAACTTCCTCTATAGCTCACTAAAACTCATAAAACCTGCCCAAAAAGGATCCTCTAACATCATACAACACAAATAAATCAACAAAAATCATTTATATTGCATGAATCATGAGAATCGAAGCAAACATGAAACACAGGCAAAATTTCAAAACATCATAACATACTCATTTTCCACTCATTTTCAATTCTAAACATATCATGATGATCATGATAACATATAGATTCACATTTTAACAAGAATTTAAGGTTCTGGGAAAATTGTTCTTGAGGGATACCTGAGCTGGAGTTCTTCAAATTGGAGCTTTCAAGGCCTTCCCTTTGTGCAAACCAACTCCTTTGGACCTCATGAAGCTATTGAGATGCTTGGATGAAGTTTATAGTGGCTGGTTTGAGAGGTTCAGTTCTGATATGGCAGAAATCGTGTTTGTGTTTGAGGCTGTTTCAGGTCATGGTGATGGGTGAGTTTTGTTCCTTGAGTGATGAGGAGTTGAATGGTGAAAGAAAATTTGATTTTTGATGGTTGTGCAATGAGTTTCGAAGAAATGAAGTTTTGAGAGGATTTTGGCAATCTGAGCGTGTGTGTGCATTCAAGGCTTGTTGCGATATGTTTTATGATGCTTAGGATTTGCATAAACAATTGGAATGAGTCAGAGGAGTGATTGGGCACTATGGGAATGACATGGCTCAATTGGCCAAAAAGTCAAGATTTGTGTACTAGAGGCATGGGCCATGACATAGCTGATTTTCTGGCTGGATTGTGTTCATCTGGCTTTAAGGATGTCCTTTGGATCAATTATGGTGAACTGTATGGCTTGGATCATGAGATTGAAGTGATTTTGCATTTTCACAACTTTGAGAAATCTTGAGATGCAAGTCATGAAAATCCTTGGTTCTTGGCACAATTCTGGTCTAAAAAGTTGCATTATGTTTCTATGATGTGTAGAAGTGCATTAGAGGTCATGAGAAGGCTTGGAAATCAAAATTGCACATTTCCCTTTTTGGCATGAACTTGAAAATTATGTGATATTTGCCAACTTTGATCCATCATAACTTGAGTTCTAGGATGAATCAAGAGGAGTTCTTATAATTTTTGAAAATGGGAAGATCCAATCTACAACTTTCATGTTTGAAGAAAATTCATTTGAAACCTTTTTGATCAAGAAAGAGGAGGTTGAAATTCTTTCCCAAAATGGAAAGTTTACATTACAAGTCATGTCCAAAAATGGCAACTTTGCAAATGGCTCAAAATTATTCAATCTTGTGAACTTCCAAGCATTACTAAGATCAAATAAAGATCATATGACCTCAAATTGATGATGATGACCCTTTGGAACCCTTGTTGGTGGCCTCAGATGCCCTGATTCTGACTTTTCTTGCACAACAAGTTACCATTTGATCAGATGACTTCCACAATGAATATTTGCTTCAAATTTGATACACATTCTACTTATAACATATATAGACCAATAGAATCAAGAATGGCCAAAAAATTTGAGTGTAAGGGCCTCAAACCCAAAACCCTAATTTCTGGTCATCTGTGCAGGAAACCCTAAGCCTGCCTGGGTAGCTGTGCAATCCTCTGAGATTTTGTGACTTCAAAGAAAACTTGGAGGTATAATATGATCATAGAACACTCACGGAACCTCTTGGCATGCTTCATGGCCTCTAAGATAGCTCAGTCCACTTCTAAGATTCACTTGATCACAAACCCTAGTTATGCAACTTATGTAGTGAAATAACTATGCAGTGTGAGATGGTATGCTTATGCAATGCAATATGAAGGATAACAAGCCAAGGTGTGAGAAAAAAGGAGAGGGCAAATTTGGGGTGTTTACAACTGCCCCTATTCAAGCATGAGTTAGCTGTGTAGGATGTAAGCGCTTAGCTTAACAGACAAATAAGATAACTTGTGGTTGAATACCAAGACAATCCAAAATTTGCACTCTTTATTATAAGAAGAAAATGGATATAAATTGTAATAGACAATATATAATGAATATCAAATGATAGCGACGGAGGACGACCATCGAGTAGAGGACGACTGATGGGGATAAAAACGATGAGAAGCGCACTAACGGGGACCACCATCATGCTGGGGAATAAAGAATTCGCGATGGGGAAGGCCATCGCGTAAAGTGATGAAGGAAGATCATCAAGATAAAGAAGAAAACCACGACGGGGACGACCATCGGGTAAAGGATAAATGAAAGAATGATGAGGGACGGTCATCAAAAAGGTGAAGGACGATCACCGAACAGGGGACGACTGCTGAAAAGATTACGACATAGGACGAATGTCGGATATAAAGATCAACGATGGGGACGACCATCAGATAACATGATGAGGGACGATCATCAAAATAAATGATGAGGGACGGTCATCAAGAGGTGAAGGACGATCACCTAGCAGGGGACGACTGCTCTGTTGGGGATTATCTCAACATAGGACTAATGTCGGATAAAAAAGATCGATGATGGGGACGGCCACCGGATAACATGATGAGGGACGGTCATCAAGAGGTGAAGGACGATCACCTAGCAGGGGACGTCTGCTCTGTTGGGGATTATCTCGACATAGGACGAATGCTAGATAAAAAAGATCGACGATGGGGACGACCATTGGGTAACATGATGAGGGACGGTCATCAAAATAAAAGATAAGGGACGGTCATCAAGAGGTGAAGGAAGATCACCTAGCAGGGTATGGTTGCTGAGGATTATCGCGACATAGGATGAATGCCGGATAGAAGTTGTTTTGTTGGCGACTTTTGGGGATAAATAAACACGGACGAGTGTTTAAGCCCTAAAAATAAAATGGTGTAAGTGTTTCGACAGTGTGTATAGATTAAATATACGGACGAGTATCCTTAGGAACACGATACAGACGCGTATTGATAGAAACAAACAATGACGCGTGTTTAAGGAGTGATGATACAGGCGAGTATCAACTGTTTGAACAAGGAACACGAACAAGTGTTGATCTGCTAGGGAGATGCATAAGATACGGACGAGTATCAAAGAATTATGTATAAGTAGGATACGGACGAGTATCAGAATGATTGTGTATAAGTATGTACAAGTATTTGTATTGAGAATGCAAAAGGACATTTTGGCTTTTATCTGCAGGGGATAAGTTTTTGCGTATTGCTGGAGGAGTGATTTTGGTATTTGCATGTGACTGGCTCGAACCTGGCTTATGATCATGCAAATGTTTGATTTTTGCTGTAATGCTCCGTATTAGACGGAATGCTACGCTCTATTTGGGGATAAATGATGCGAATGCTATGATTATGCAAATGAAAGAAGCGAGATCCGAGATCTAAAATCTACTAGGAGAATGGATCATTGGGCGATCTGTGGGGAGAAAGGATCACTGCACGATCTTTCTGGAGAACTCTGTGGGGATCCAATGTTGGGGATGAGAAGATCTGGCAACTCGTTGGGGAAAAGTGATTTAGGCATTGCTTTGGAGATCCCACTTGGGGAGGAGAGAAATTCTGGGAAGTAATATGTCGAAGGATCAGCTTTGTGGGGGATACTCTGAGGGGATAAAAAGCTCTGTGGGGGAATACTTTCATCAAGCAGTCCTTCTAATGATGTGATTGCCGACTTGGCTGGGGATATAGTGCCTGATATGCCCCATGTTGTGGAAGGTTGTCCGCCTTGAGTACCTGCAACATGTCAAACAAAGGAAACACACAAGTGCCTTGAGGTATCCTCAACCAGATTTCGTCATAGGAGTTAGGTTTGCTTAAGAGCACATATTTCCTGCAAGAATTTATTGAAAATGGCTTATATGTTTTCATGCAAATGTTGTATTACGAACTTTGGACATTTTGCAAACAAAACAAAAGGTACAAAACAAAGTGTGAATGAATATTTGACTTTGTTGATTTGTGTGCCCTGAATAGGCGAGTACAGTAAGGAAGCTAATCCCTGAAATGAGGAAATTGTTATAAAATTGAGAAAATAAAAGTCTTATTCGACAATGTTGAAGTTGACGCTCCAATGAGCTTCCTTTGTTATGACCCGTATGACCTGAACACTCCTCTTATCTTGCTTTCTGAAGAAAGTTGATTCTGATCGACTATTTGTCCTTTCGAAGCTTGCCATGCTATATGAGTGATACAGACGAATTCAAAATGCAGTTGTTCGCTTATTCCATGATTTCGCATGGATCACCCTTTCTGGTTTTCAATCCACTGGGATACCCATTTTTGCCTAAGCTGTCCGATGTGGCTTTTCAACTCAGCGAGTGTACATTTTTTCAATTTTCCCCTTATTTTTTCCCGAGTCTTTTATTCTGTTTTTGAATCGCTGGGATGCCCTATTTTTTCCTGGATTTACATTCTGTTTTTATGTCCAGCGGGTCATTTATGCAAAGTATTTTTTAACTGCATCTGAATTCACAGGAGACGGGAAGTCTTCACCATCCATGGTTGAGAGCATCAGTGCTCTGCCCGAGAAGACTTTAGTTATCACATAAGAACCTTCACAGTTTGGTGTCCACTTGCCCCTGTGGTCTGTATGAGGAGGAAGGATCCTTTTCAGTACAAGCTATCCCACTTGATATTCCCGAGGTATCACCTTTTGGTCGAAGGCTCTTTTCATCCATTTCTGATATAACTGACCATGACAAATAGTTGCTAATCTCTTTTCTTAAATCAAGCTCAGTTGGTTATAACGAGATCAGATACATTCTGCTTCGTCCAATTTTACATCCATCATTACCCGTAAGGAGGGTAATTCAACTTCAACAGGTAGGACTGCTTCCATACCATACACAAGCTGATAAGGTGTTTCCCCGGTAAATGTTCTCATGGAATTTCGGTATCCATGCAAGGCGAATGGTAACATTTCATGCCAATCTCTGTATGTGACTACCATCTTTTTCACAATCTTCTTAATGTTCTTGTTAGCTGCCTCAACATCACCATTCATCTTTGGCCTGTAAGGAGAAGAGTTGTGATGTTGGATCTTGAAATCCCGGCATAGCTCTGCCATCATCTTGTTGTTAAGGTTTGAACCATTATCAGTAATGATTTGCTCGGGAACTCCATATCGACAAATGATATCCCTTTTCAGAAATCGGGCTACTACTTGCTTGGTGACGTTTGCATATGAAGCTGCTTCGACCCATTTGGTGAAGTAATCAATGGCTACCAGGATGAATCTGTGACCATTTAAAGCAGTTAGCTTGATCTTCCCAATCATATCAATGCCCCACATGGCGAAGGTCCAGGGTGAAAACAATATATTCAAAGGATTGGGAGGCACGTGCACCTTGTCTGCGTAGATCTGGCATTTATGGCATTTTCTGGCATAGGCACAACAATCTGCATCCATTGTGATCCAATAGTAACCTGATCTCAACAATTTCTTCGCCATTGCATGTCCTCCGACATGGGTACCGAAAGATCCTTCATGTACTTCGTGCATTAGTAGGTCTGCTTCCTTCTTGTCAACACATCTGAGCAAGACCATGTTGAAGTTCCGCTTGTATAAGGAGCCATCAATATTGAGGAAGAAACTGCAGGCTAGCCTTCTCAATGTCTTCTTATCATTAGACGATGCCCCAGGTGGGTATGTCTGAGTTTCTAAGAAGCATTTGATGTCGTGGAACCAAGGTTTGTTGTCAATGACAGTGTCCACTAAGAATACATACGCCGGTCGGTCCAGTCTGGATACTAAAATCCCAGGCACATAGTTGGCAGTCTGTACTTTGATCATAGATGAAATAGTGGCTAAGGCGTCTGCAAATTGATTCTCATCTCGAGGGATGTATTCAAGCTTGACTGTTGTGAAGAAAGTCAACAATCTCCTCATATAGTCACGGTAGGGAACCAGATGCTCTTGATGAGTATACCACTTGCCATTAGTTTGGTTGATCACCAGAGCTGAATCTCCGAATACATTCAAGGTTTTGATCCTGAGGTCAATGGCTTCCTCAAGACCCATGATACAAGCTTCATATTCTGCTTCGTTGTTAGTGCATGCAAAGGTGAGGCTTGCTGAGAAAGGCAGATGGACTCCTTCGAGTGTAATAAGCACCGCACCAACTCCACGACCGTTATAATTAAGTGCCCCATCAAACATGATAGTCCATGCTTCTTCTGGATCAGGCCTTTCAGTGTGAATAGGCTCTTCACAATCTTTTGATTTTAAGAACATGATGTCTTCATAAGGGAAATCAAATCTCATAGGTTGGTAGTCATCAATGGGTTGATCAGCCAGATAGTCAGACAATACACTACCCTTGATGGCTTTCTGAGAGGTGTATTGAATATCATATTCTGTTAGAATCATTTGCCACCTTGCAACCCTTCTGGTAAGTGCTGGCTTCTCAAATATGTACTTGACGGGGTCCATCTTTGAGATCAACAAGGTAGTATAAGTCAACATATATTGTCTTAGTCGGCGAGCAGCCCATGCTAAAGCACATCAAGTTTTCTCGAGCAGTGAATAACGTTGTTCATAGTCGGTAAAATTTTTTCTTAGGTAGTATATTGCATACTCTTTTCGACCAGACTCGTCATATTGGCCCAACACACACCCATCGATTCATCTAATACTATCAGGTACATTATTAGAGATCTTCCTTCAAATGGAGGCATAGGAATTGGAGGTTCTTGCAAATACTATTTGATCTTGTCAAAAGCTTTTTGACAATCATCGTTCCACCTTACTGTTTGTTCCTTTCTTAGAAGTTTGAACAAAGGCACGCAGGTTGCAGTGAGATGAGATATGAACCTTGAAATGTAGTTCAATCTACCTAAGAACCCTCGAACTTCTTTCTCAGTCTTAGGTGCAGGCATTTCCTGGATTACTTTGAATTTGTCGGGATCAACCTCAATTCCTTTTCCACTTACAATAAAACCCAGCATCTTACCAGAACGTACCCCGGATGTGCATTTGTTGGGGTTCAACCTTAACTGATACTTCCTCAGACGCTTGAACAATTCCAACAAGTTTACCAAATGTTCTTCTTCTGTTTGGGACTTGGCTGTTGTACCCCAAACTTTGCCCTCCCAAAATCAAAGCAATGTGTCCCTATAGTTCCTTCAAGGTTCACAAGGTTCACAAAGTTCACAATTGATCAGAACGTTTGGGAGTTACCTCAGTCAAAGCCTCCTCCTAAGCAATGGATCCACAACTAGGGTTTTGAGTTTATCTGAGCTAAATGGACTTCCAAGGCCTCAAGTGAGCTTCATAACACCCCACATAAATTCAAGAATCCCCATGTCAAATTTTAGGGCTTTCCCAATAAGTTTGACCAGTCAGATGATCAGATATGCAAAAATCAGTCAAAGCAGTTAAAAAGTCAAACTGAGGTCAACTGTGGTCAAATTAAAGTCAAACTTCAAATTTTTTTGCCAACATCAAGATTATGAAGTAAAATTCATCATTTGATCAAGGGTTGATCATGATTCATCAAGAAAGTTTCAGATCATCAAGAATCAGGAGTTTCTAAATTAGGGTTTTCTTAAGGAAAAGTCAACTGAACTTTGACCAGCCATAAATTTCACATGCTTCATCAAATATTTCCCATCCAAATCTTATTTTTAAGAAAATTGAATTCTCTACAACTTTTTGTCTCACAAGCCAAGCCTAAAAATGCTTCATTTGGAAGGTATGAGCTAAAACATTTCAGGTCATTTCAAAAGTCAACAAAAAGTCAACTTTTTCCAAAGAGCATAATTTGAAAACGGTAAAAGATATGGACATGAGACAAAAGAAGTTTGTTATAGGACTCTTTAATATTTCCAAAATGTCCAAGAACATCTTCATAGCCTTAAAATTTAGGGATTTATGCCTTGTCAAAGTTGAGAGATTTTCAAGGGGTGTATGAAGCAAATAAGGTCTTAAATCCAATTTTTTCCAAATGGGCCTATCAATTTGCAGCCCAATATTAACAATAACATCAAGCACGACCCAATTCCAATTATTTATGATTTTTTATAATTTATTTACTATTTATTTTGATTTTATTTATTAAAATTCAATTTAAATCAAAATAAAATATAAAAACTCAATATTTGAATGTGATTCTTGTTCTAGAAGCTCATAAACATCATTTAAGTTGATTTGATACTCTCCAAGTTTGTGCACAACCAATTTGGAAACATATCATTTGATTTTTTTTTTGATTTTTTTTACCATAACTTTCTTCACAATCAAGTAACCTCAACCCATTGCCAAAAGGCCCAATTTCTAACCTAAATTCACTCTATTATATATACACAACAAAGACATAAGGGGAAAATTGTTAGAGGACAAGAAGATCATATTCATATTTCAAAATTTCATACAAATTTCAAAAGAACCGTGAAGCATATTCATGTTTGAAGGTTGCAAACGAATCCTTGAAGCATCTTGAACATATCCCAATCATCTTCATCATCAAATTCATGCCATAATGCCCAATCCAAATCGTTTTTTCTTTTGATTTTTTCATGCTTTTCGATTTCATATATATACTCAATATAAATTGCATTTAACCATTGATTTGTGTTTGTTGTGAGGTATGGATGATTTCTGGACAATTACTTTGAAGTTTCATTGCGGATTCAAGAAGGTCGCGAGGAAGAAGATGATGGATTTGGCGCGCTGAAGATTTTTTCAAATATTTTGTTTATATAATTTATTTCATTGTTTGATTATGTAAACAGTTTCTATCACAAGCTCGCGTTTGTCCCAGTGGAAAATGACTCAATGAAGGGAGTGCCCACAACCTAGTGGCAAGGAACTGAGGTTTGGAGCCATAACATTTTGCGGAAGAAACATGAGTATTTGTTATACTTATTCAAACATAAGTGTGCACTTGTCCCAGTGGCAAAGGACTCAATGGCAAGGCAAAGGGCTATAGCATTTTTTGACAAATTGGTTATTTCTCTTCCTTTTCTTTAATTATCAAATTATATATTTTCTTTTAAATTAAAACCTTAATACTTTTTAATTAATTTGAAACTTAATTTTTTTTTATAAACCTTAATTTTTTTTTCATAAACCTTAATTTATTTTCATAAACCTTAATTTTTTCCCTAAACCTTAATTTTAAACCTAAGTCTTAATTTTTTTCATAAACTTTAAACCCTAAAAATTTAGCCCTAATCTTTATCTTAAAACCCAGATTTCACCCTAATTTTTACCCTAAAATTTTTCCTAAACCTTAAAATTTTTCTCAAACCCTAACCCTAATTGTTTTTCTTAACCTAGTTTGCAAACTTTTTTTTCTAATTTATTCACTCATTTTTATGTTATTCATTCACTGTTTGCCTGATTATGTAACTACTTCGCCTTTGTAATAATTAGTTTTTATTATTTTCCGCCATTATTATTATTATGTAACTGCCCCTAAGCCATGTAATAATGTAGGAATTTTATTTTTTGCCTTTTAATTTCTGCCATTTATTTTTCATATTAACTGCGTGGTTAGTAGCATAGGGAGTGCCAAGAAATAAATGAATCATGGACTTAGAAAATTAATAAACAAGATAAATATCTGAAAACAACACAAACACATGTAAGTCGATCGTTCTACGATCGCCATCTGCACTTCCTAGGGTTACCCCTCTTGGTTGCCTTTAATATGGTCAAGTCCCTCGAACGTGGGGTGTCTTAAGCAAATGTCCCTACAAAATAAATCATCAAGTCCCTATAAACTTAAAAGATCAAGTCCCTACGAGGTTTCCTACGATATAATGATCTTGTTCCTTCGGTAAATATGATGATAGTCCCTTCAAATTGTTAAAGACACCCCTTAAGTTGCCTTCATTGACCATACGATGACCCTATTCCTGTCCCTTAATAAATCCAAGGTAATGACTACCTATTCCTTAATAATAGGGATAATCTTACCCTTGAAAGGACATATAAGAACATGAATGACTTAGTCTAGGGTAGGTACCTCATAGTTACTTGCTCATTCATCAAAAATACTTTTCACACCTCACAATATTTTCAAATATTTTCAAACAAGGCTTTGTATACATCCATACGAGGATCATTACAAAGTACTTAGAAAATTTCTAATCACACACTACACTTTTCAAAAAAATTTAAGTGAGCTAAGTAACTAAGAGCCCATGGATAACCATGGATATAAAGGATGCTAACACCTTCCCTTTATATAACCTACCCCCGAACCCAAGTCTTTTTAAAACGGTCTTTCCTGTTCTTTTATGTCCCTTCCTTATGGATAAAATAAAAGTCGGTGGCGACTCTTGCTATCCGCAACATGACAAAAAGTCAGTTCTCCCACTGTGTTACAGAACTGGCGACTCTGCTGGGGAGTTATTGAGTAAAATAGGGGTACCCTTAGGAATTAGATCACTTAATTGTTTGTTTTGTTTGCTTTATATCACTTTTTGGGCTTTTTGTGTGAAAGATCCTAAACCGGATCTAGTGTACCCTAGGTAAATGGCAATAAACCAAGGAAACTGTACGGCGTATACCGATATGGTTGATCCGGTGGCCATAGTTAGTGTGACTTCTTGGTTGGTGCTTATGTTCCTTAAGTAAGTTAAGGATAATATGGGGCTGCCATATGTTGTCAAGACACTAACTAACCTTTAGAACCCTAGTCATCCCATCTTGGCCTTTAGAAAGTAGTGGGATAGCCGACTTTGGAGAAGTCTAAAGTTGGTTGATACTCGATACTACACTCATTGAGATCCTAAACTTGGAGGGTTTTGGTTGGCAAGTAAGTTGCCTACTGAACAACCACCCTTGGGAAGGATCAGTGATATTGAGATCCCTTAGAACCTGGTTACTTTTGTAGGACCGGATGAACCAACTAAACTTCAGGGGAGGGTACTTACCTTTAAACCTCATGCAAGCCTTCAAACCTAGGGCTATTGTGTGACTTGTTTGTGTGTGCCACATATTTGTGATTGAGCATAACATCATGACATCATAACATCATAAGCATAGCATTTTCACTAACCATTTCAAGGACCAAAGAATTTATCTCTGTTCTTTGTTGCAGGTCATGGCTTCTGCTCATAGGGATACTATCCGGTTCAACTTTGTAGGGATACCTCCTAATCTTAAGGAATTGGTCTCTCAAGTTTCTGAAAGCTCCCAGTTCATCAAGAAGCATGGTCACCTACTGGATCTAATTACTTCAGGGTTCAATGAAGACATGATGAGTGTCCTATTCCAGTTCTTTGATCCTAAACATCATTACTTCACATTCCCCGACTATCAGCTGGTTCCTACAATAGAAGAGTTCTCCAAATTACTGGGTATACCTATCCTTGATCAGAGACCCTTCACAGGCTTAGAGAAAGAGCCTAAACCTGAAGTCATTGCTGCAGCCCTACATCTGAAGAAGTCAGACATTGTCCTGGAAACGAGAAGCTGAGTTAAGGGTATTCTTGCCAAAGTATTGATGGAGAAAGCTCAAGTGTTCTTGAAGGCAATGAGCTATGATTCTTTTGAGGAGATCCTAGCCCTATTAATCTATGGCTTGGTACTATTCCCTAATCCAGACCAGTTCATAGACGTACACGCCATCAACATATTTCTGACTCATAATCCAGTGCCTACATTACTTGGAGATATCCTACACTCTCTTCACACTCGTACTACTAAGGCGAGAGGAACTCTGATGTGTTGCGTACCTCTACTATCTAGGTGGTTTATTTCTCACCTTCCTCGATCAGTGATGAAGAATGACCAAAGGTTAAGGTGGTCTAAGTGGATCATGTCACTTTCTCATTCAGACATTCATTGGTGCTCTCGATCTATGGAGAATGTTACTATCATTGACCGTTGTGGGGAGTCCCCTAATGTGCCACTCCTTGGAATAAGAGGGGGCATTACCTACAACCCTTCTTTAGCTCTACGTCAGTTTGGTTATGCTCGGAGTAATGGTCCTCATGACATGCTTATTCAGGGTATTGTGTTCGACTACGACAATGATCTTCAGGGTTATCGTCAAAGGTTTATACGAGCTTGGAACAAGGTGAATAGGACTGATAGCAAAACTTTGGAGCCAAAGTATTCTATTCCTATGGAGCCTTATCTCAAATGGGTGCAATCTCGTGCTCAGACTCTTATGATGTCGTATCCTGCTGTTCTACCAATCACTATGGAGCCTATTGCTGAAGGAGATGTTCCTTATACCATCCTCCATCCAGACATGCCCACTGATTTGGAAGAATTGCAGAAGTTCTGGATTCAGTTGAAAGAGCGAATGGATACTTTTGAGACTCATTTCAGAGCTGGTCAAGAAATAATTCTGGAGCTAACAAGGCAACTTCAGGAGGAGAAAAACCTTAATAAGTACCTCCACACAAAGACGAAGCGTCCATGGGAGACTTAAAACCCCATATATTTATCTCTTTGTACTTTATTGTGTGCTTTTGGAGAAAGACCCTGTTGACGATGTACAGGCATTGTTTCAAATCCTAAACACCGGAGATATAAGGGAGATAGACCCTCGCCAACCCATTTGAGCCTTGAAGTAGGAGTTTCTTTTAGCATGAAAAAACCCTTGCATTTAATCCAGGGGCAGGGTAGGCGTCAGTTAGTTTGACCGAGCATTCAAATCTCGAAAAGGAGTACAAATTTGAGGATCCATTACCTTTCGTTGTACCAAATCAGAAGGTCCAATGACCAGAAACCACAATGGTTATCCCAAGCAAGAGGTCCAGAGATCGGAAACCACAATGGGTATCCCTCATCAACCAAGAAGTGAGATAGTCACGATCCTTTCAAATCCATCAAGACTAACAGCGTCACACGATTTGTTCAAAAAAAAAGAGAATGAAAAAAAAAGAAATGAAAAAGCCCGCTAAGTCGAAACTTGAAAACAAACGACTTAGGCAAAAATTAGGGCATCCCGCTGGACTTCACAATCAAAGATTCACAAGAATCAGTCCAGACAAAAGTTAGGGATAAAGAAAAAGAATGAAAAAGTGAAAGACGAAAAGGATTACAAGAAAGATCCTTGAACAAGAACAAAGTCGTGTGATACAGACACGAAAGACGAAGGGATGACTGACTCCAAACAACAACCTGAGTGGTGCTTAAACTGTTAGTGAAATTGGTTCCTCAACCATCACAAAACCCTTTTTGAGAAGTGAGCACTTGTGAAAGCTAGCTGAAAATAGGAATGGAGAACATCACGAAGATGGGTGGGCACAAATAAATTTCGAGCCTATATCCTTTGTTTCTATAACCGTTAACCAGGCCACGATACAACCCTCAAAAGTCCTAACTGAAACAGGGTTATCTTGAGAGCGTACTACCACAAGATCGCGTTCCTGACTCCTATGAGTTGTGCTAAAAGTTCTTTGTTGGTGTTTCATGTGCATGCTTTCATTCATCAAAAATCGATGTCGTATCTTAACCAGTGATTCACTCACAAAGGTTGGCGACATCTTTTTACAGTAAAACTCCAAGATTAACATGTGTGTTGCATTAGAATTTTCATTCTCAAAATAAACATTTTCTACTTGCATATATTTGTTGGACATCATAAAAAATTCACATACGAAACTTCAGTCCAGAAGCTTAATCTTGCCAAAGTGGAGAAGTCTGAAACTTCCGAAGGACAATCTGTCGAGGTGCACTTTTCAAGAAAACTCCCTTGAGTTAGGACTTTCCCAGCAGTCGTAGTAAGATCCAATTAATCTGGGGCAATCATGTCGAGCAATCTCTTCAAAATTCAGCCAAGCTAGGGCAATCACTTCGAGATTCAAATCTCTCAAAGAGCCATTAGTCTGAGGCATACATTCAAATTTTAGCCAAACTGGGGCAATTACTTCGAGATCCAATCTCTCAAAGAATAGTTGATTTGGGTGTTTTCTTCAAAGCACAGTCATTCAGAGGTGATCACTTCAAGACTTGTACCGGGGCAGGCCACCACAAGAGCATGAGAAGTCACTTTTTCCCGAAGACGGTAAATCCAAAGCACCTACCCAAAGTTCAAAATACTGGGGCAGAATATTTCACGGTGATATGAGGTTTTTCATTAATCCTCGTGAGGAAAATTTCTTTCATAGACCATGCAGTCTGGGGCAGTTATTTCGAGATCTGATGAATCTCTCCAAGAGTTTGAAGACAACTGAGGCATTTCGTATGTCATGTTTTCTGTAAAATCCTCTTGAGACATTTTCTTCCGAGGGATCTTAATCTGAGGCGAGTTGAAAATTTCAGAGAACCATTATTCAATCATGGTTAGTTGGCGATCTATCAACCCAGAGGCTGGAAGCAAAGCCATTGTCAGCATAATACTTCAAGAGTTATTTCATCAGCAGGCTTCACTGGTCAGAATTCCTTAGCAGGTCTCATTAGACAATCTTCGCTCCAACAGTGTAGCAAAGGGAATGATACTTCTTGAGCAGAAGGGTATCGTTGTCTCTCATCCCCAGTAGAGGTGGAAGTTGAAATCTCTCTCAGGAAGGCAACATAAAGTTGGTATCCTCCCCAGGCAGAAGCTTTCTTACGAATACAGGGGCAATTCCCAGCAGTACAAAAAGTGTCTTTCCTCCCCAGCAAGGTGCTTCCTCAGCAGTGTCATACCTTTGGTTCTCAGCCAAGTCAGGAGGTCTCTACTTCCCCACCAGAGTGCAAGAAGGTTCCATCTCCAGCAGGGTCTTGGCTCTCTAATCTCAAACTCCAATTTATTTTTGGCAGTGGCGGCTGTTCAGAGACGGTGTATCATCAACAACATTCCCCGCAGAGTTGTTTCCTCCTCATCAAGATAAACCAGATCAATGCAGTGATCACTATTCCTCCCCAGTCAAGCTATCTGGGATGCCTGCAGTCTCCTTATTAGGAGATCTTTTTGCATTTGCATACGCATATTCATCATTACATTTTCATCCTCCAAAGCGTAGCATTTCCATCATCATGGAGCATTACGCCATAGATCCAAACATATGCATATCAGCATGGGCCAGTTTTGAGGTATTACGAACATCTTCTCAACCTGAAGTACTCCGCACAGAGGATACCAACATCATTTTTCAGACATCCTTGTCATTTTCAAGTCAATGTTCGTCATTTTCCCGCGTCTTTTTTGGTACAACAGTCGCGTCGTAGGTTCCCATTTTGTACTATGGTCCTGTTTGCTTGGGCTCTCGTTTATGTACAACGATCCTGTTCCATCTTGTCCTATTTTCTTTGTTTCTGGTTACCGCCTGCGGCCGGTATACCTTTGCGTCTCCATTCGAGGATGGTTTCGTGTTAGATCCGAGGATCTTTTGATTTGTCATTCGAGGATGGCATTTATTTTATTTAAGTCCTTCCGTGGTTGGTCTTGTTGTTGTGGCTATTATTCGAGGATAGTAGTTCACTTTTTGAGCTTATTGATCGAGGTCAGTTTGTCTCTTTTGCAAAGTCTGTCTAAGGTCAGCTTTGTGTTTGGTTATCAGTCGAGGCTGGTATACCTTTGCGTCTCCATTCGAGGATGGTTTCGTGTTAGATCCGAGGATCTTTTGATTTGCCATTCGAGGATGGCATTTCTTTTCTTCAAGTCCTTCCGAGGTTGGTATTGTTATTTTGTGTGGCTATTATTCGAGGATAGTAGTTCACTTTTCGAGCTTATTGATCGAGGTCAGTTTGTCTCTTTTGCAAAGTCTGTCTGAGGTCAGCTTTGCGTTTGGTTATCAGTCGAGGCTGGTATACCTTTGCATCTCCATTCGAGGATGGTTTCGTGTTAGATCCGAGGATCTTTTGGATTGTCATTCGAGGATGACATTCTTTTCTTCAAGTCCTTTCGAGGTTGGTCTTGTTGTTTTGTGTGGCTATTATTCGAGGATAGTAGTTCACTTTTCGAGCTTATTGATCGAGGTCAGTTTGTCTCTTTTGCAAAGTCTGTCTGAGGTCAGCTTTGTGTTTGGTTATCAGTCGAGGCTGGTATACCTTTGCGTCTCCATTCGAGGATGGTTTCGTGTTAGATCTGAGGATTTTTTGGATTGTCATTCGAGGATGGCATTCTTTTCTTCAAGTCTTTCTGCGGTTGATCTTGTTTTTGTTTTGTGTGGCTATTATTCGAGGATAGTAGTTCACTTTTTGAGCTTATTGATCGAGGTCAGTTTGTCTCTTTTGCAAAGTCTGTCCGAGGTCAGTCTTTGTTATTGATGGTTATCGCCTGCGGATGGTATACCATTGTGTTTCTATTCGAGGAGGGTTTTAGTACTGGATCCGAGGATCCCGTATGAGTGGTCATTCGAGGATGGCATTCTTCCCAGCATATTTCCACCTGGTTCTATTTTCGCTACCTATTCAGAGGTCAAAAACAAAAAAGATATAAATAAATAAATGGGCAGATGGCATTTCCATTACCCTCAGTGTGCAAATTTTCAGGTTTTGTTCGAATATTCAATCACTCCACACCTTGAGCGTCTAAAAGTTGTTGCAATTATTCATTCAGGTCTGCAGATGATTGAATAGGGGCAGCTGTAATACCTCAAAATTTGCCCTCTCATTTTCATGCCATTTAGCATATCCTTTCATACATTGCATTGCATTTAGATCACAATTGCATCATAAACATACATGAATATACATCTCCATTTGAGTTTACACAGGTTGCGACTGACCTTTATTTCTTCATGCGGCACGTGCACAAGAATCTCAGAAGAAGCCAAAAGTTCTCGGTTGATTCAGAGGAGTTTAAGCTGAATATCAGTTTTATGGTGCAGTTTGCAAAAGTTGTAACTTATGCTCGGAAACTCATTTATGCTTGAAACTCAATATTTTATACTGTTTCATTATTCTCTACAACTTTTGTGTTCGGCTCGGAGGCCAATTCATCAAGGAAAATGGCGGGATTTATTTGTTTCTGAAATTTCGGTTTCGCCGATTAACTGTGCTAGCGGTATTCAAGAGTTTGTAACTTCTTATTGGGTCAACATGTCTGAGAGATTCATATGCCAAAAGTTCCGTCTTGATATCCTTTCCAACTTTTGGGTTTTGGCCGAGAACTAATTCTTTGAAGAAGATCTCAGAATGTGCGAGTCTTTAGAGTCGACATAGTGAAAAACAGTGCTGAACCGGTGAGTTTTGAACACTAAAAAATTCATAACTCTTGGATCGTTTATCGAATTGATGTCGTTTCGGTGCCTAAAATTCCGTTTAGATGTTATCTTCATTATGTGAATTCAGTTTTGGTTCGGTCCAAGCGGAAGGATCTCGAAAATGCGAATTACCAATAAGGTTCTTTGATGCACTGCATTGTCTGTCAGATTTTGTAAAATTCATAACTCGGTCAATTTTCATCGGATTGCACCTGTTCTTGAAGCGTTGGTTCAAAAATTTTATCCTCTTCAAGTTCAAAGACAAATGCGAGTTTGAACGGTGCTCCAAAGATTATCGTTTTGGTTTATTTCACAAAACTGAAGTGTTGAACCGAAGAAAAAGGCTGAAAGTGGTTTCACGAGAAAATTCATATCTCCCTCGTCGTTTGTCCGGTTGAGCTTAGATTTTAACACCAGGTCACTGACTCATAGATCTACAACTTTGCTGACAAAGTCGAGTCGAGATTATGCTCCGAAGAGGTTGACCTCGTCACATTTTCGAGTAGCGGACACCAAATAAGCCGAAAAAACAACTTATTCAGTGACGTCTTGCAGCTTAAACGTATCGATCGCACTCGATTTAGATCGTATGACGTTCGTTATTTTTGCATTGCAACCGTGATTCAGAGGCGGACGATGTTGTGGAAGGTTCAGAGTCGAAATTTCTTGCCGAAGATATTGTTATTTTCACTTAAGCCGAAATTCCACCTTTTGTCTCTCATTTTACACTCCATTATATATTCTTTTGACCCACAATTTGTCTGATAACTTCAATCATAATTTACAAACACCAAAAACTCTCACAAACTCTCTCTAAAGGATCAAAGTTCATTCTCTTAACTCTTTCTCAAGAACACAACAACAACTTCATCAAGAACTCAAGAACACAACAATTCCGATCAAGCTTCCGGTAGCCGAGCCGCCACGAACCACCACCTCCGGTCAACTTCACCACCGTAAGACCACCATCTTCCGCCACCGGCAGCCGCGCGGCCTCTCCTCCTCTCCTCCGTTCTTGATCGCGTCTCACTTCCTTCGGATTCGCAATTTCTTCGTCGATTCTTCATTCGGTAAGCTTCTTAAACTTTAATTCATGAATAATTGTTGAATTGTTTCTTGAATTGAATTTTGAAGTTGAATTAATCTTGTGGAGATTATGTGCATTGATTCATGATTTGATTATTGATTGATTCTTGATTAATTTATCCTAATAATTGTTGTGGTGCATGATTGAAAAGGCTTGGTAAAGTTGACATAGAATAATCGGTGAATGTTAGGTGTTTGACAAAATTCCTAAGAGAGCTAATTATTATAACTTGATATTGATTGAAGTGCTTGACTTTTAAATTCATGCTTGTTTCAATTTGCAAATTTGAAATAGGATAGGTTGAGGCTTAATTGTTGATGTTGTTCATGTGTCGCGTGTCGAGAATATGTTTTGGTCATAACTTCCTAACCGTAGCGCGTTTTTGCGAATGTGAATAGTGTAAATTGACTTTGTTGATTATTTCGGAGTCATTGGTGAACTTTTTAGTCGATTTCGGATAATTTTTTCCGGCTATTTTGCTACTGCCAGCCGACGAAATCGGCCAAAAAGTATCACTTCCAAGCGGAATTTTCAAAAACCGATTGCATATTTGAATCCGTTGGCACGTTTGTAAGTTACCATGCGATTTTCGTTCAATTCCGAGTCGGTGATTTTTGACGCATTTTTTCGTTTAAGGCTTTTTAAGTTCGGTTTGGTGCGATTTTGATGCATTGATCTTGTTTTGACTTGTACTTATGTTTGTTGATCATTTGTCATTCATTGCATGTAAATTTGTTTGATTCCGGTTTGAGTTTGCATGTTGTTTATGTTAGAGCATAAGTGCTGCCCCGTTTTGAAACGTAAATTTCAATGCATGTCCATGACTCATACATTCATCTTTCTACTTGATTTGGAGTTGTGAGGCATAGGTGCAACTTCCGGTTGCACCTCTTTTTGGTTTCTAATGCGTTTGTTGAGTTCATGCAAGGTTCTCGCAAAGATCTTAGCGACGGTCGTTTGGTTGGTATTCCACTTTATTTGTGGGATACCTTTGGATTCAAATGATATTTTGTGTCGTTGTTTTTGTTTCGATTATGGGGGATCTTCACCAAGCAATTATATAAGATGAACATTTATTTTGATCATGGGAGATTACAAGGCTTGACTTGAAGTTTTTTTGGATTTCTTTTATGTGAAAGAATCGGCACTTCGATCAAGTAAGTAATTTCAAGCTTTTTCGGCTTTTAAGCATCATTATAGTTGTATGCGGCTTAGGACCATGTAACTTAAGGTGCATATTGAGCCCTCCCACCTGAGGCATTGGATATATTTGTGATGTATGTTGGTTTGTGTAGATTTCGGAGCTTAGGGATTAGGTTACGAACCATTAGGATCGATTCCTTTCACTTCCCCTTAAAATCCACTTTTTTGCCCGTTTCGTCGCAATTATTAAAAATAGTTTTAGGTGAGATAAAATTCTGGAAAAATTCATGAGTGATCCTCATCCTCTTAATTAATTTTTCATATTTTTTGTTTCCAGATTTGGGTGGTTTTAATAATTAATTTGGATTTTAGATCATAAGTTGTCCCAAAAAGGAAGGTTTTGGCATAAGGGACCGAAACCGATTTTTCCCATAGGTGTGAGACCTATTTTTTGTGTGTGATTAATCACTGTAATTTGTGACATTTTTATGCTCCTTAGGCATTTTATTCCATAATTTTTAGTGCCCTTTTTGATCCACTTTGTGGAGTTGTTTTTGGGTGATCATTCATTGCTACCTTGCTAATCAAGGAATTGTTTTGGCACTTTGGTGCATAATTTTGTGGAATCCTTTTGGACAATGTGAGATAATGACTTTATTACTCCAGGGATTTAATTTCATAATTTTTAAAGGCTTTTTGCTATTTTTCCATGTCACCTAGATCCTAGGTTGATTCATGTGTGTATTTGCTCCATATCCTAGGATTTAAGAAGGCATTCATGCCATTTTCTTGAGGGGATTTTTGGTAACTTTTAGGAGTTAATTATAGGTCACTTTTAGGTTCTTAATTCCAGTTATAGACCACTTTTTGAACCATACTCATTTGGTTTGTTTTGGTGCTTTAAAGTGCATATCTATGTGAATTAACTTTTGCCTTAAACTAATTTCTCTTCTCCTCTAAATAATAACTTGAATTATGTGGAAATCATTAATGCCTATTCATGCATTCTAATTGCATCTCATACCTTGTATGCTACTGACCCATAATCATTTCATTCATATTCACATGCCATTCTTCCTTAACTTTCATCATGTGCGATCTTATGCGTTTTTGTTCGTTTCTTCTCACATCTTCTTCTCCTCGCCCCATAGGCCTAATCCATTGAATCCATGATTGTATATTCATTCATCCATCTTCATAAGCATTCATTACTGACTTTGATACTCATTTCATGTATTAATTCATGCTTGTAAGCCATATGCACTCATATTTCATCCTTGAACCCTAATTTGCATTTATGTGAACTTAGGTGAACTTTTTGTACATAGTTTGACATAGTTTGATCTTGTGAGGTATCCTAGCATTCTTAGGGACCTATAACATGTAGCTACTGACTTTAGAAGTCATGTAACCTTTAGGTACCTTCACCTTTAGACTTAGGTCTTATTTTGAACCTTAGTTCCATTCTAGGACGTTTATGGTACTTAATCGCTTTCATGCTTTGATTTTACTTTCAATATGCATTGTCATGCTAACTTTTGTTTTGTAGGGGGGAAGATTGAGGTAAGCATTACTTCATTCCTATCTCTTATGCATTTTAATTGTCTTTGCCTTAGCACTTTGTGCTTGCTTATAGGTTTTCCCTTTCTTTAGAGACAACTTAACTTCCTTAGGAAGTAAGTTAGTTTCTAGTTCTCTTTTCTTCTTTTCCTTTTTCTCATTAGGATTAGAAAACCTCATTAACCATAGGATCTCCCATATAAATAAACAAATAAAATTAGGTTTGTGTCTTAGTCCCCTTAGTTTGTCCTTTTTGCAATTTGAGTCATTCTTTCTCATCTTCAAACAAAATTCAAAAAAAAACAATTAATAAATAAATGAAAGGATCCTTTGTGTATAGCCTTATTCCATGAAGCACTTGCATTCATTCCATCTTGGAGTGGTGTAAGCTCGTCTATCATGATGTACAAGTCTCATCAAGGGATTGTTTCATAAAACAAACAAATTCAAAACACTTCTCATAAAAGACAAAAAAACACAATAAGCGACTATCCTGCGGGAACTTCTCTTCTCATCTCATTCACTCACAACGCGAACTCGCGACGACTTGTCTCACATGCAAGACGGTAAACGCACTCGTACCAGACGAGCCTGCAACACCTGAGCATAGACATACGCAGTTCCAGCATAAAAAACACAAACAAATAGTTCCCGCCTTAGTTAGGCGAACTACGTCGACTCTGATCCTCATTATCCCGATGAGGTACGTAGGCAGCGGGGTAGGGCCCGTTCGAGCACATTCTTTATTTTCCCTACATTTCCCCTTTTATTCTCATTCTCTTATTCCAGTTCCTTTCTCATTTCTCATTCCAGTTTCCAGTTAGCGGTTTTATTCAGCAGCAGTTATTCTTCTCACCCTTTGAAACAAACAAGCAAGCGTGGATCCCGTCGGGTACGACGGGCGATCTGGGGTGCTAATACCTTCCCAGGTCGTAACCGACTCCCGAACACAGATCTTTGGTTCGCAAGGCCTTGTCCTTTCCTTCTTCCTTAGGTTTGTGCAACATTACCTTTCCCATTCATTCGGGATAAAAATGTCTGGCTGGCGACTCTACCCTTTCCGTGCCACTTTCGCGTTTGTACTAGGATGAAAATCCCGGGAGCGACACCCATCAAACATCAAAGCGCCCAGACATCTGGAGTAACCAGTTTAGAGGGAGAGACTTTGAGAACAGTTGAATTTTCATTTGTAATTTCTTTTGTTTGTTTAAACACTTACTATTATGTCAAACTTTTGTTTTCATTAATGCATCGCATATGTTTGTCTTGAATTAATCCATTCGTTTCACTATATTTTGAACTATGCTTCATATTTCTATTTTGTGATATTTAACTCATGATAAAGCTATAAGCCCGTAGAGGGAGGATGACGAAAATAATACCATAATCCTACGCAGTATACTTTTGAATAGACTATGCTAACGATGTACAGGCATTGTTTCAATTCCTAAACAGTGGAGATATAAGGAAGTTAATCCCTAGTAAACCCTTTTGAGCCTATGAAGTAGGAGTTTTCTTTCTCACGCAAATTAAAACCCTTGTTCATAACCTGGGGCAGGGTAGTTACTCGATTAACTCAACTATGCCAATTGTCTGTGTTGTACACAACTATGATGGTTCCCTGTAATCACTAAAAGTCTGCAAGCCAATATCTAGCAAAAGAAAAGCTCACTAAGTCAAAACCTATGAAGGAGACTTAGTAAAAATTGAGAAGTCCCGCTGACTGTAATCTTAAAACAAACAGTTCAGGCAAAAGGAATGGATAATAAAGTCAAAAGAAAAAAAAAGGTCACTATGAATCCTCAACAAAGAAAGATGTCTGAATGTTCAAATAAATTTTTGGTTTTTGAACCATCACAAATGACAGTGTTACAATTCTAAATTCCTTTGAAGCTTCAATGCATAAGTTAACCGAACATAAGACTGAAGAACATCATGGAGATTGGGTTGGGTACAAATAAAATTTGAGCTTTTACCCTTTGTTTCTTAAACCGTGAACCAGGCCACGTTATAACCCTTTAAAAGTCCTAACTGAAGCATGGTAAGTTTGAAAGCATATTGCCACAAAAGGTATCTTGACTCCTTTAGGGCTTATTATAAAACTTGAGTTAATATCACAGTTTTCATAAAAATTGTTTTTCTAAAATAACTCTTTTTCAAAACTTCAAGACAGATATAAGCATTGCATTTTTGAATATATTTGTTTGAATATAACTGAGTGTTTGACACACAGAGGAGCTTACAGGATGAATGTTCAATAAACCAGAGTCCTTCCAACAGACAAAGTTGATTTCTGGATCAAAGCCAATGTATACAAGGGGCATAGTCACTATTTCCCAATCATTAGTGAATACCAAGTTACTGCCCAATTTATTTGGGGCAATCAGGTCAAGATTCAGCTATGTTTAAGTAGCCAGGGGCAGATCTCCTCATCTATCTGAATTACCAAGGGTAACATTACATAGATCATAATTCCAGGGGCATATTATTGTGAGGCATTCTGTTTGAGGTAGCTCCTTTCAGATACTTCCGTTATGGGACAATTCATCCTCAACCAATGGGCAACACTCTCTTTCCAAATCTAATACCCGAAGCGTATATGGTCCATCACAATTTGAAGGCACGTTCCTCGCATTGTATTACCTTGATATTGGATTCTCAGCAGAAGCCGTTATGGAAATTAACTGTCTATGCCAGTAGTATCAGATGGTGTCAGTATCATGTCTTCGGATCCAACAATGAGAATTCCTGGGAAATTATTCAGGAAAGTTAAGAACCTTAGAAGCTCTAAATCTAATTGGTTATATACTCTCAAAGTTGAAATGATTCTATTTTCGAGTTTAACTTTACTTTTCCCTCTTTATTCAGGTTTACTTTTCCCCTTTTACTAAAGCGAGAAACGTCTGTTGATTATGTTTGAATGTATATATGCTTTTAAATATGATTGATGTTTAACAGAAATGCATAAAATACAATAATAGCATTTACTAAGAATGAACGGAGGTAGGAGTTCAACAAATCTCCGCCGGTTCATCCCCACAAATTAATCTTTATAGATATCCTTACAGAATACTTCAAAGTAATATCTTATACTTCCAACTCTATGAAGTCTCCGAACAGTTTCATATCTTCCAAAGAATTGATGCTTGACGGAATAAGTTTCCCGAATCTATGTCCATATCTTTTATCCTCAGTCAGGATATCCAGGAACTAAATCCTTCAATAAGAAGTACGACGAACGAAAAAGGGAAGTTCTAAGTACGATGTTCTTAAAACAAGACAGGAACGAAGTCTTCATACTCCGCAACAATGAATCAGGATTTATTTTCCCTAGTCAGCAGTTGTTCTACGAAGCTACTTATATGCTTCGGCTACATAATTCATACATACATCATATCATATCATATCATACGCATTCTCATAAAATATTATCTTGCAGAATATTATATATATATCATGATATTTGCACCGAACTAACCTTGTTTTTCAGGTTAATTCTCCAGCAGACAAACTTCATCAGCAACTTATTTTGAGACGTCGATTATCTTCTCAAAATCCATTTTGTTACCTCGGGCCGTCGTTTATTCTTCCTGAAGGTTATCTCATTTCGGGCTGTCGTTTATTCTTCCCGAAGGTTATCTCATTTTGGGCCGTCGTTTATTCTTCCCAAAAGCTATTTTGGGACGTCGATTATTCTTCTCCAAATCCATTTTTTTTACCTCGGGTCTTCGTTTATTCTTCCCAAAGGTTATCTCATTTTGGGGCGTCGTTTATTCTTCCCAAAAGCTATTTTGAGACGTCGATTATCTTCTCAAAAGCCATTTTGTTACCTCGGACCATCGTTTACTCTTCCCGAAGGTTATCTCATTTTGGGCCGTCGTTTATTATTCCCAAAAGCTATTTTGAGACGTCGATTATCTTCTCAAAATCCATTTTGTTACCTCGGGCCGTCGTTTATTCTTCCTGAAGGTTATCTCATTTTGGGTCGTCATTTATTCTTCCCAAAAGCTATTTTGAGACATCGATTATTCTTCTCAAAAGCCATTTTGCTACCTCAGGCCATCGTTTATTCTTCCCGAAGGTTATCTCATTATTTTGGGACGTTGTTTATTCTTCCCAAAGGCTATTTTGAGACGTTGTTTATTCTTCTCAAAAGCCATTTTGTTACCTTGGGCCGTCATTTATTCTTCCCGAAGGTTATCTCATTATTTTGGGACGTCGTTTATTTTTCCCAAAGGCTATTTTGAGACGTCATTTATTCTTCTCAAAAGCCATTTTGTTACCTTAGGCCGTCGTTTATTCTTCCCGAAGGTTATCTCATTATTTTGGGACGTTGTTTATTCTTCCCAAAGGCTATTTTGAGACATTGTTTATTCTTCTCAAAAGCCATTTTGTTACCTTGGGCCGTCGTTTATTCTTCCCGAAGGTTATCTCATTATTTTGGGACGTCGTTTATTTTTCCCAAAGGCTATTTTGAGACGTCATTTATTCTTCTCAAAAGCCATTTTGTTACCTTGGGCCGTCGTTTATTCTTCTCGAAGGTTATCTCATTATTTTGGGACGTCGTTTATTCTTCCCAAAGGCTATTTTGAGACGTCGTTTATTCTTCTCAAAAACCATTTTGTTACCTTGGGTCGTCATTTATTCTTCCCGAAGGTTATCTTGGGACGTTGTTTATTCTTCCTGAAGGCTATTTTGAGACGTCGTTTATTCTTCTCAAAAGCCATATCATTACCTTGGGCCGTTGTTTATCCACCAAAAAGCTAAATCTTCATATTGGGGATTGCTTCCCTCTCAAAGAAATATATTTGAAGACTTTTTCTTCGAATGGCATCTTTAAGCCCATTCAAGCAAAACAACCAACCAACAGTATCAGTCTATGCACCAGCGAGTGCAAATTTTTGGACTTTTGTGTTCAATCCTCTTCAACCTTCAAATCACGAATGGCATATATGCCAATCTAACTCCTCAGATTTCAGAAAATTGAACAGAGGAAGTTGTTGTACCCCAAACTTTTCCCTCCCACAATCAAATTAATGTGTCCCTAGAGTTCCCTCAAGGTTCACAAGGTTCACAAAGTTCACAATTGATCAGAAAGTTTGGGAGTTACCTCAGTCAAAGCCTCTTCCTAAGCAATGGATCCACAACTAGGGTTTTGAGTTTATCTGAGCTAAATAGGCTTCCAAGGCCTCAAGTGAGCTTCATAACACCCCACATATATTCAAGAATACCCATGTCAAATTTCAGGGCTTTTCAAATAAGTTTGACCAGTCAGATGATCAGATATGCAAAAATCAGTCAAAGTAGCTAAAAAGTCAAACCGAGGTCAACTGTGGTCAATTTAAAGTCAAACTTCAATTTTTTTTGCCAACATCAAGATTATGAAGTAAAATTCATCATTTGATCATCAAGAATCAGGAGTTTCTAAATTAGGGTTTTCTTAAGGAAAAGTCAACTGAACTTTGACTAGTCATAACTTTCACATGCTTCATCAAAAATTTCCCATCCAAAGCTTATTTTTAAGGAAATTTAATTCTCTACAACTTTGTGTCTCACAAGCCAAGCCTACAAATGCTTCATTTGGAAGGTATGAGCTAAAACATTTCAGGTCATTTCAAAAGTCAACAAAAAGTCAACTTTTCCAAAGAGCATAATTTGAAAATGGTAAAAGATATGGACATGATACAAAATTGGTTTGTTAGAGGACTCTTTAAGCTTTCCAAATGTCCAAGAACATCTTCATAGCCTTAAAATTGAGGGATTTATGCCTTATCAAAGTTGGGAGATTTTCAAGGGGTGTATGAAGCAAATAAGGTCTTAAATCCAATTTTTTCCAAATGGGCCTATCAATTTGCAACCCAATATTAACAATAACATCAAGCACGACCCAATTCCAATTATTTCTGATTTTTTATAATTTATTTATTATTTATTTTGATTTTATTTATTAAAATTCAATTTAAATCAAAATAAAATATAAAAACTCAATATTTGAATGTGATTCTTGTTCTAGAAGCTCATAAACATCATTTAAGTTGATTTGACACTCTCCAATTTCGTGCACAACCAATTTGGAAATATATCATTTGATTTTTTTTTTTGAAATTTTTGACCATATTTTTCTTCACAATCAAGTAACCTCAACCCATTGCCAAAAGGCCCAATTTCTAACCTAAATTCGCTCTATTATATATACACAACAAAGACATAAGGGGAAAATTGTCAGAGGACAAGAAGATCATATTCATATTTCAAAATTTCATTTAAATTTCAAAAGAATCCTTGAAGCATATTCATGTTTGAAGGTTGCAAACGAATCCTTGAAGCATCTTGAACATATCTCAGTCATCTTCATCATCAAATTCATGCCATAATGCCCAATCCGAATCGTTTTTTTCTTTTGTTTTTTTTCATGCTTTTCGATTTCATATATATACTCAATATAAATTGCATTTAACCATTGATTTGTGTTTGTTGTGAGGTATGGATGATTTCTGGACAATTACTTTGAAGTTTCATTTCGGATTCAAGAAGGTCACGAGGAAGAAGATGATGGATTTGGCGCGCTGAAGATTTTTTCAAATATTTTATTTTATATTTTATTTCATTGTTTGATTATGTAAACAGTTTCTATCACAAGCCCGCGCTTGTCCGAGTGGAAAAGGACTCAATGAAGGGAGTGCCCACAACCTAGTGGCAAGGAACTGATGTTTGGAGCCACAACATTTTGAGGAAGAAACATGGGTATTTGTTATACTTATTCAAACATAAGCGTGCGCTTGTCCCAGTGGCAAAGGACTCAATGGCAAGGCAAAGGGCTATGGCATTTTTTGCCAAATTGGTTATTTCTCTCCCTTTTCTTTAATTATCAAATTATATATTTTCTTTTAAATTAAAACCTTAATATTTTTTAATTAATTTGAAACTTAATTTTTTTTATAAACCTTAATTTTTTTTCTTCATAAACCTTAATTTTTTCTCTAAACCTTAATTTTAAACCTAAGTCTTAATTTTTTTTCATAAACTTTAAACCCTAAAAATTTAGCCCTAATCTTTATCTTAAAACCCAGATTTCGCCCTAATTTTTACCCTAAATTTTTTCCTAAACCTTAAATATTTTTAAACCTTAAAATTTTTCTCAAACCCTAACCCTAATTATTTTCTTAACCTAGTTTGCAAACTTTTTTTCTCTAATTTATTCACTCATTTTTATGTTATTCATTCACTGTTTGCCTGATTATGTAACTGCTTCGCCTTTGTAATAATTAATTTTTATTATTTTTCGCCATTATTATTATTATGTAAATGCCCTTAAGCCATGTAATAGTGTAGTAATTTTATTTTCTACCTTTTAATTTCTGCCATTTATTTTTCATATTAACTGCGTGGTTAGTCACATAGGGAGTGCCAAGAAATAAATGAACCATGGACTTAGAAAATTAATAAACAAGATAAATATCTGAAAACAACACTCACACACATAAGTCGATCGCTCTACGATCGCCATCTGCACTTCCTAGGGTTACCCCTCTTGGTTGCCTTTAATATGGTCAAGTCGTTCGAACGTGGGGTGTCTTAAGCAAATGTCCCAACAAAATAAATCATCAAGTCCCTATAAACTTAAAAGATCAAGTCCCTACGAGGTTGCCTACAATATAATGATCTTGTCCCTTTAGTAAATATAATGATAGTCCCTTCAAATTGTTAAAGACACCCCTTAAGTTGCCTTCATTGACCATACGATGACCCTACGCCTGTCCCTTAATAAATCCAAAGGTAATGACTACCTATTCCTTAATAATAGGGATAGTCTTACCCTCGAAAGGACATATAAGAACATGAATGACTTAGTCTAGGGTAGGTACCTCATAGTTACTTGCTCACTCTTCAAAAATACTTTTCACACCTCACAATATTTTCAAACAAGGCTTTGTATACATCCATACGAGGATCATTACAAAGTACTTAGAAAATTTCTAATTACACACTACACTTTTCAAAAACATTTAAGTGAGCTAAGTAACTAAGAGCCCATGGATAACCATGGATATAAAGGATGCTAACACCTTCCCTTTATATAACCTACCCTCGAACCCAAGTCTTTTCAAAACGGTATTTCCTGTTCTTTTATGTCCCTTCCTTATGGATAAAATAAAAGTCGGTGGCGACTCTTTCTATCTGCAACATGACTAAAAGTCAGTTCTCCCACCGTGTTACATTGGAAATCATGTCGTCCACGTAACACTAAATTTCTTTATGGATCATGTCGTGGAATAATGTTACCATTGCCCGTTGATATGTTGCATCGGCGTTCTTCAAACCAAACGACATTACTTTGTATCAGAACGTGCCCCATGGTGTGATGAAGGTTGTTTTCTCCATGTCTTCGGGTGACATCTTGATCTGGTTGTATCCAGAAAATCCGTCCATGAAGGAAAATACCGAGAATTGAGTTGTGTTGTCTACCAATACATCAATGTGAGGTAGTGGGAAGTCATCTTTCGGGCTTGCTTTGTTCAGATCCCGGTAATCAACACACATACGCACCTTTCCATCCTTCTTAGGTACGGGTACAATGTTAGCAACCCACAACGTGTAACTAGTTACAACAAGAAAACCGGCGTCCCACTGCTTTTGTACTTCCTTTTTAACTTTCATGGCCATGTCTGGGCGAGTACGGCGCAACTTCTGTTTAATTGGCTGACAATCCTCTTTCAATGGCAGCTTGTGCATGACAATATCTGTATCCAAACCCGACATATCTTGATAGGACCAAGCAAACACATCGACATATTCTCGCAGTATACTGATAAATTGTTCTTTTACTGGAGCTTGCAGACTGGCCCTAATCTTCACTTCTTTCACAACTTCCTCGGTACCAAGATTAACAGTCTCAACCTCCTCCTGATGAGGAGCAATCACCTTTTCCTCTTGTCTTAATAACCTGGCTAGCTCTTCAGGTAAATCGTAGTCTTCTTCAACCCATTCATCTGCTTGATTAATCGGATTTTCGAAGTTATACTAGGTCATAGCAGTGTCGTTGTCGGTGCAATCTGGAGGGCTATCTCTGCAAGGGTTGAGATTTGGTTCATTTTAGTGATTGATTTTATCTTATTTAGAAAAAGTGAATGAAGTTATTATTGAGAAAAACATTTCCATTTATTGTTTTGTGCGAAAATAACAAAAATGAAAAGACAGTGAGCGAAAAAGATTGTTTGCAAAAAGATGTCCATTGTTCATTAATATCCAATTTGCACAAAATACATATGGCGTTATTACAAAATGAGTCCCGACATCTTGGGTAAGATGCATGACTTTGATGCATGCTTAAAACAGGAAATAATAATTACTCTGCAGCAGTAACCCTTATAATTTTCTGTGAAGACCAGTTGAGGACTTGTTGGCCTGGGACTCTTGGACGGATCCAACTTTCCAAGTTGTAGTCGCTCTCAGCCTCGTCTTTCAAAGTGTTGACAGAATCCGGGGTCAGCATTCCCCCACTTATGAACTTGGGAGCTTCAGCAACCTCCTCTGGAACTTGTCAGGATGGTCTGTAACCCAAACCGAATTTTTCTTCTTTCATCTGAACCTTCAGTAGCTTGCCCCAGCCTTGGGCATTCCCTTCTTCCACAACCTTCCGAGCTTGTTTGTAGGAAGCAATTGAGGTGCCCATCCTTTCCTCCTGGGATGCAGAAAACACCTCAGTTGTAGCTTCGTTGATGTTTAAGGCTTCGAAACCCTGACTCATGGTTTCATGGATCTCCCCCTCCATCTCTATGTACTTGTATGTAGCCAGGTGACTAACAAAGATGTCTTCTTCTCCACAGATGGTGATAATTTGGTCTTCCCACTCATATTTTAACTTCTGGTGAAGGGTAGACATTATCGCGCCGGCGGCGTGGATCCAAGGTCAACCTAACAAACAACTGTAGGCAGGTTGTATGTCCATCACATAGAAGGTAGTTTTGAAAACTTGTGGGCCAATTACCACTGGCAGCTCAATCTCTCCGAGAACCGATCTCTTAGAATCATCAAAAGCTTTGACAACTAGATTGCTCGGACAGAGTGCAATATCATCATACTCCAGCTTGACTAAAGCTTTCTTTGGCAACTCATTGAGTGATGATCCGGTATCAACAAGGACATGAGAAAGTACATCACCTTTACATTCCAAAGTGATATGCAAAGCCTTATTGTGGTTACGCCCCTCCGTAGTCAAATCAACATTGGTGAAACCTAGTCCATGACTAGTATTAACATTTGCGACCACCATTTCTAACTGATTGACCGTGATTTCTTCCAGCACATAAGCTGCATGCAAGACCATGAGTAGTGCATTCCGGTGACCCTCGGAACACATGAGCAGAGATAGTATGGAGATCTTGGAGGGTGTTTGGTGGAGCTGATCCACAACTTTGTAATCACTTTTCTTTATAATCCTCATGAACTCGTCCACATCCTGATCAAATGACGTCTTCTGAGTTTCTTTTGCAGCTGGTTCTTCCGGCACCACACTTTTGCCTTTTGCTTTGGCAGCAGTTTCTGCTTTGGCATTAACTCTGGGAAACTGTGAAGCAAAGAGACGTCCGCTCCGAGTGAAACCTCCGCCTTCCCCGACATTGCCAATTTGTGGTGTAGAAGTTGAGGAGTCAAGGGTGACCTTTCTTCCTTGGTAGTAAAGATCCGAACCATAATGCCAAGGCACGACATTGTTGTTATTATAAGGAATTGGTCCAGGAACCGTGATGGTTACTGGACTAATTGCAGCAGAAGAAGGAGTTGTGATAGTCTGTGGATCATAGTAGATGGTGACAGGAGGTCTGATTGAAGATGGTGCAGGTGCATGAAGTTGTTGATGTTGATGAGGGTGTTGCTGAAAGTTGTTGTTGAGAGAATCCAGAACAAGGATGGTTGTTGGATCATAATAGATGGTAACCGTTGAGATGTCGTCACTGGTGTTTGTTGTTGTTGTAGTCGATTCTGTTGGAATGGCTTTTGTTGGCGTTCTAGAAGATTCTGTTGGGATAATGTTTGCTGGTGTTGTAGGAGAGATTTTTGTTGCAGTTGTAGAAGATGAAATTGTTGATGTGATTTGCAGGATGCCTTCCCTGATAAGACTGCTAATACCATTCTTCAGATTTGCACAACTATTGGTAGAAACTTTGCATGCTTCACAACAGGTCTCACAACCTGGAAACACTTGGCACTTCAATAGCTGAGCTTTTACTTCGGCCAGTGGTGTTTGAATACTTGCAATGTCATCAATCAGAATTGGTGGTTGGTCCTCTTCAATGGCATTGATCCTTGACCCACCGTGGTTTGGTATTGGATTCTTTTTGACATTTGGTGGAGGTGTAAAATTCAAAGCTTTGGAGTCAATCAAATCTTGGACTTTCATGTGCAGGGCCCTACACTTTTTTGTTGAATGACCAGGCGCATTGGAGTGAAAAGCACATCTGGCGTTGACATCATAATTCCTTGGAAGATTCAGAGGATCTGGTGGAGCCAAAGTCCTTAGTCCAGTCAGGTTAAGCTTCAATAGTTGTGGGAGTAAGACCGCATAAGGCATCGGGATGGGATCGATCACCCTATTAATCTGAGAAGGCCTTTGTAGGAAAGGACATTGTTGTTGATTATTGTTGTTGTAAGATCTTTGTTGTTGTTGTTGAGGATACTGTTGTTGCTGAGGATACTGTTGTTGCTGTGGTGCTGGAGCAGGGATGGTGACTGCAGCCACTGATCTTTGCAAGTATTGGGGTCTTCCTCTACTAACATGCACTGCATTAGTCTCTTATGTCCTTCTAGGTCCTAAGAAGGGCTTCTTTGCATTGATGGAGCTAGCACCATTGTCAGAACTCTTACCCATCTTCAATAGGCTTTCGATTCTTTCGCCTGCTATAACCACATCAGCAAAACTGGTATAAGGGAAGGCGGCAAGTCTATCAATGTAGGTCCCTTGCAAGGTATTCATAAACATATCAACCATTTCCCTTTCAGACATAGGTGGCTGGACAGCAGCAACGAGTTGTCTCCACCTTTGAGCGTATTCGCAGAAACTTTCTCTCAAGGACTGAGACATACCCATTAGGAGAGTCCTATTAGGTGTCATATCCAAGTTGTACTAATACTGGCGTACAAAGGCCTCAGCTAAGTCTTTCCAGTTCCTGACAGTAGCCCTTGATAGGTGTGAATATCACTCTCTGGATGCCCCGGTTAAACTGTCTTCAAAGTAAAACATCCACAGTTTCTCATCCATGGTATACGCTTTCAATCTTCCCATAAAAGATTGCAAATGGGTACGAGGACATGAGGTGCCATTATACTTCTCAAAGCATGGAGGCTTGAACTTGTGAGGGATACTTACTCCCTCAATTAGACCCATATCCATCACATCAAATCCCAAGGAGTTCTGGGATTCTAGGGATCTCAACTTCTCAGATATCTCATCCAGATGACAATCATAAGCTTCATCTGCCCCAACACCAAACACTGTAAACTGCTCGTCTTGAGGATCTTCCTGTAAAATACGATCTCCAGTGTTCCTTTGGCTGTGGCCAAGGAAATTAACTTCAGGATTGTTGTCGGGTCTAAACACTACTGGAGTCATTCGCGGCTGTTCGCGCTCATTGTTGCTAGTACCTCCAGTGCCAGCATGGTTATCTTCCGGGGTTTGCCGCTCGACCAACTCTCTCAATCTTTCCTGGGTCTGTGCCAATCCAGTCATCACAAATTTTAACTGATTCATCTGGGTCCTCACTTCTGTTCTTACATCTGTCATTTGAGTCCTCACATCTGTCATTTCCTGTTGTAGCTGATCCATTTGCAGACTCAGAAGGTTGTGTCGAGTTGGATATCTGTGGATGCGATTGACGAGAAAGACCCTCCTGCGAGAAATATTTCCTGAAACGATCAACAAAGTGAGAAAACAACAACAAAACACCTGCAAAACAAAGGATATGAGATTAGCATGCAATGCAATATGTCTATCTGTCTTCAGAGGGTATCCAGTTTGGTTCTTGGTTTTGACCTTCCACACCTCTGGGAGATGAAGATGTTGAAGCAAACGAAGTCCATAAGAAAATCCAATACATAACCATAAAAATATAAGTGGTGACGCCAGAATACAAATAGTTCATGAATTATAACCAAACAAACTCCCATGGTGAATCAAATTCAAGAATACAACAAACAAAATCACCATGGTGAGTTAAAGTACAATCAAATAGATACAAGTACAGAAAATTAGACATTCAGTCCAAAAGCATCCTCCCTGACTTCCTTCAGGAGAGCATCAGTTACTGGTCCAACTGGGTGCTCTGTAATGGTTCTGATTAGAAGGTTTCTGGTTGCAATGGCATTTGTCATCTTCTGATACTTGTCTTTTTCTTTGGATCTCTTTAACCCCGCCCGGAGTTTCAGCTCTGAGATCTCATTCTGAGCTGCTAGCAGTGCTTCTTGGCTTTTTTTCTCATTAGACTCTAACTGCTATATCTTGGCTTGCATCTTCTGGTCTTCTTTCAGACGAGCCTCAGTTATCCTGACCCATCTATCCTGACTTTCCTCCAGATAATGCTTAACTCTTTCCCTTTGAATTTTTTCTTCCTTACATGCATTCTTCAACACAAGTTCTCCTGCTCGGGCTTTCCTGATGAAGTCTTCAGTCTTCTCAATTTTGGTTACATGCTCGATGCGCAGCTTTTCTAACCTCTCAATGTCTAGACGACCATCGTTCCTTTCCCAAAGGGTCTTCTTTAAAGCTTCAGCCAGCTGGGCATTCCTTTCTTTCATCTTCTCAAATTCTTCCAGGATGACTGTGGCTATGGGCTCAACTGATGATGGCCCTGGTACATCTTCCAGGGTAAATGGCATACGAGTAATCTTTCCTCTGATGCGTGACCATTCGGTGTACTGAGCAGAAGCTATGTTATTATATTTTCCAAGGATGGTGGTTCCTTTAGTCTGTATATGCTCCCAAGCCCAGGCTGCTTGTCGGACAATGACATGATTGTTCTGAACAGCACAATAAAGAGACTCTGCTAAGTCCTGCTCCCTAGGTGGATGTATCAAGGCATACCTCAACTGTCTTTTGTAAAGTAAAGGATTGTAGTTGATGCAACCCTTTACTCCAATAAGTGGCACATTTGGGTATTGCCCACAACTTGTTATTATGTCTCGGCCCTTGGTGTTCTTAGTACACCATCTGATATCTTCTCGCTTCCCGTGGGACTCAATATAATATCCACCTCAAAATAACAAATGGAAAATACAATCAAGCGCGATCCTCAATTCTTATTAGTCTACGAAATCCTAGGTATCTCACAAGTCTCACATTCCTCGTCTTTAACTCGCAATTCCATAATTACGCATCGTTACCTTTTAATCAAAAAGTCAGGTAAAATTCAGGTGGAGCTAACATTTCCTGACCTCAAAAGATATATTACATTATTAGCTTCGAAACGATATGTGGAACGTTGAAAACGGATACCCGGATCATAAGTTACAAAATTAAAACCAAAGTTAGAACATACAGGTCTCGCTGAGCGAGCTCCTTCTCGTTGAGTGAAAAATCTCCTAGAACTCTCGCTGAGCGAGGGCTGCTCGCTGAGCGAGCTACACCAGTTCAGGAAGTTCCAGCCTTATGAGAAAACACTCCTCTAACCCAAAATCACTCCCAAACATCAACCAATACAGAAAATCATAGTCAAATATATCCACATACTTCATATAAGCATTTTAGTTGAGTTTTAATCGAGTTTTAATCGTTAAACTTCCCATTTTTCTTAGATTTTCCAATTAAGCCCTAACCATAAACATCTCTAAAAAAAATCAAAGATAAAAGTTTCTAACTAAGAACCCACATCGAGAGATGAAGATTGGCGGAAGGATTAAGTTGATTCAACAGACGAATGATCGAGAATGAAGAATTGAAGCTTTTGGGGTTTTCTCTCTTCTTCTTCTCTTCTCCTCTCCTTTTCTTCTTTTCTTCTTTCCTTTTTCTTACTAACTTCTTCTTTCTCTCATATTCTTTCTATATATACAAAAATATAAAACTAATATTTGTTTACCAATGGGTCAAAAATTAGAGAGTATCCAAAAATGTCTCTTAATCCGATATTTTATAAGACCTCTGAGTCAGCTAATATCAATTAATAAAATAATATTTCGTTGATTACTTTATTTGGTTCCGTTAAAATTTTCTTAGAGTAGTCAAGAATAATATTATTACCAACCAATATTATTCAGAGCTTTAAATAAAATAAGGGGTATTACAATGCATGCTATAAATATTAATTGTTGTATATCGTATTCGGTTTGTGAATACTCACCATCTGAAAACAATCATTATTCATGTTGCATTTAGTTTTTTAGTTTTTTGTTTATCGTGTTCTTCCTCCTCTGCTTTTACTTTCAGTTTTATGCATGTTGCATCTGTTTTATTTGTTGTCTATGAGGTTCTTCTTCATCTGCTTCAGATCGATTAAAACTCATCATCTTTAAACAATTTTTATACAAATGAATCTAACTGATTTGGAGGAAAGAGTTATTAAAATTAGTGTCAAGGAGATATGTATATTCATGTTCATAGTACATACTGTAATTTAATTTAACAATAGACTTACTTTTGGATTGCATGTTGCACGTCTATTCAATGTGTTTTTGGTGTAGTGACGCCCACCAAGGTAGAAATTATGAGAAATGAATGTTGTAGGTTGCATGTTTATTATATAATTATGTTCAGTTTCAGTTATGCATTGCTTTTAATTTGGCAATTGGAGAAGAAGCTATTTTTTTTGTGAGAACTAGAATGGTATATGGTAATTATTGATTTAGGATAATTGATTATATGTAGTAGCATGTGATTTGATATTTGCAACTATCTATTTAAGGATAAGCATGTATACTGCCTCAATAATTAATTTTTTGCTTTTGTAAGTTTCTTTTTTGAGCAAATCTAATATGTTTATTATATCATTTCCCCCCTTATAAATATTTTTGTGCATTTTGGTGCCTTTGAAGGATACTTTTTATTTATTTAAATAGACTATTATTACATATCAAGGAAATATTATTTAATATTATTTAACCCAAAAAAAATCTATACAAAAAATCTAAATTAAAACTAATAAACATGATTTTATATGATTAATAAACATGATTTTTTATGTCTCATATGTTATTTTGTATATCTAATCATTTTAAATAAAAATTAATATTTTATTAATATTCCACATTAATTATAAGAAATAACTTTACAAAATCAAGGGGACAAGAATGATAAATATTACACATTTATTAATGATATTTATTCTATTTAATAATTATATTTTAAAAACATTATCTTCCATCAAATCTCAATCAAATAATTATTCCATTTAAAATAATTATTTTTTAAAAAATGGTAATTTTATTTAATTTTTTATTTTAAATACGTGAAAAATATACAAGACATATGTAGACACATATTTGAAAATTTTATTCTCTATTATCAAATAACTATCTTATATGTAAATAAATTAAAATAAATAATTAATTTAATATAAAATAAGTTTTACTTTTAATTTATACTATTAATTCATTTTCATTGCATATATATTGCAATTAATATATTTAATTATAATTAAATATTATTTCATTTGCTAGGTAAAGATGCTCTTAATCACAAGGAGACCAAATTTTTACAATTTCTTAATAACTTTATTTATGATTTTTTACCTTTTACTTTTTTAGCTCTTCAAATTAAAAAAAAAAAAAAAGTGAATTCAATATAATACTTCAATATTAATCTAATAAAAATGTCATCAGATTTTAGGGTTAATATGTTTAATCTATTATTATTATATAAATCATTAGAGCTCTTTTTAAATCTTAATTCAATGTCCTTTAAACTATGAGAATCTTTTAATGATTAAATTATCATTTATGAAGTTTTTTAATCCATATCTCAAATTACTATACTCATGATAAATAGACAACAATAACACAATCTATTCACTCCAAAAATAAATAAATAAATACATAAAAACACACAACTCAATATCTCTCAAGTTTATTATATATATATATATATATATATATATATATATATATATATATATATATATATATATATATATATATATATATATATATATATATATATATATATATATATATATATATATATATATATATATATATATATATATATATATATATATATATATATATATATATATATATATATATATATATATATATATAATGTTATTAATAGAATTTGATCTTAATTTGATCATAATTTTATATATATATTATTTTGTGGATTTTAAACTTTGATTTTTTTAAATGAAGTTTAATTGTTCTCACGTTATTCTAATGAAAATAATTTTAAATTTCGTATTTAGTATTTAAACAAATATAATAATTAACACTAATCCACCTAATGAAAATTAAATTGATATAGAATTAACAATCCTAAATTATTAATAATAGAAATAATAATATTTCTAAAATTAATATTTCAGTGATTAGTTCTTCTTTTAAATCTTAATTCAATGTCATTTAAACTATTAGAATCTTTTAATCATTACACTATCTTTAAAATTATAAAATTACTAAACTTATAAAATTACTAAAACAAAAATAAATTTTAAAAAATATATATAAATGATAGTAATGGTAAAAATTTATTGATACAATCATTTTTATAAATGAGAATAAGTTACAATTATTTTTATAAGTGGAAATAAGTTACAAATCATTTTAAAAACAGAAAAAATCAACTATTGATACAATTATTTTTATAAATAGAAATATGTTATAATTTTTTTATAAATGTGAATAAATTAAAAATATTTTAATAAAGGAGAATAATTCAAATATTAATACAATTGTTATCAATAGGAATAAGTTAAAAATAGTTTTATAAATTGTCACACGAATTTAATGCACTTATAAACGAAAAAAAGTCTACGTGTTGATATAATTATTTTTATAAACGACAATAAGATACAATTATTTTTATAAATGACAATAAGTTATAAATAATTTTATAAATGAAAAATTCAACTATTTATACAATTAATTTTATAAATAGGATTAAGTTACAAATATTTATATATTTTTATAAATGGACACACAGGTTCAAGACGCTTCTAAACAGAAAAAAATCTGCACGTTGATACAATTATTTTTATAAATAGGAATAAGTTGCAAATATTTTTATAAACGAGAATAAGATACAAAAATTTTTATAATAAAAAATTAGATATTTATCATATATTTGTGGTATTCAATGATCATTATTTAAATTGCAAGCATAATCCACGGGTAAACGTGAACATATCTAGAAAATATCAGTGGTAGATGAGTCATTTTAATGTATATGTTAAATGTTTCTTTTGTTGTTTTATATAATTGAAATTAGAAAAATAGTTGTACGATTTATTATAAATACGAGTTAATGTTTAAAAAATTGATTCATATTATTAGTATATATTTGAAACTATGTAAAAATTTACAGACTTGAAAACAAATTTCATATCTAACAAATGAGATTGAGAAATATGTAATGCCAATACAAACTGACCCTGTACGATAACATGAGAATGAATTGAAAAAATTATTTTAATCAAATTTGTAGATTTAAAATTAACTCATTTTGATTCAAATGAGTTTTTGTAACTCATTTGCATTCACGTTAGATGTAAACGTATTTATGAGAGACTATATCATAGATTGTTCATTTTAATTTTAATGTCAATCTTTTAAACATTTCTCTGGCGACAGTTAAAAGTTGATGCATATTATTATTAGTATATATTTGTAATTATGTGAATGTTTATCAATTGATTAATGAATTCAAACTTTACAAAAAAAAATTGATTTGATAGATATGTGATGTGAATTCAGATAAGATCCGTGGGATAATACGAGTTTTATTACGATACCTCATTTTTAGAAGTATATAACAATAATAATAATATTATAATAATTATTATTAATTTAATAAAATGGAACTATTTCTTTTCTTATCAATTTGCCAATTTTAATTGAGGTTTTTTAATAATTTTTTCCTATACAAGTGAGTACATTTAAACTTATTTATTGTATTTCAAAATTTTATTAAATATTTAAATTAATAAATTAAATAATTAGAATTAAATAATTAAAGTTTTTTTTTATTAACAAAAACTTCTAAAATGACAAACGCTCTTATTAGATGACAAGTGATAAACTAAAAAAATATTGATTGCCGATATTAACTTCCAAAATATCATATATCATGTGATATTTTGGAAGTTAATATTGCCAATCAATATTTTTCTAGTAATTAATGATAAATCAACGTTTTTTTTCATGATATTTTGGAAGTGCCATTAATGATTTATCATTAATGTAAAATGTTATCAACAAAATATTAAAAACAATCATGGCACTAATGATTTACCATTAATGGTTAACAAATATTGTGTATAAATTAAAGCATACTTGTAAAGAAAAATCATTCACAAATTTGATAGATTATCATACATACACATATTAAAATTAAGATGGCAGAGAAGAAATGTATTTCTGTTTCAATATTTTTGATGTTTTTATGTATGCTAGTAACACCATTGTTTTCACGACAAATCGATGACATAACTTGTCCGGAAACTCTTTTGTCGTTGTTGCCATGTCTTCCATTTCTGCAAGGAACTGCCGCTCCTCCACCGCCGAGTAACTGTTGTGTCGGTTTAACTAATGTGAATCAAAGAGCCAACACCACCCAGATTCGAAAAGATGTTTGCAGTTGTCTCAAATCTGCTGCATCAAGATTTAAAGTTAATCCTGATAGATCAAAACAACTGCCATCACTTTGTAACATTAAACTTTCCGTTCCTTTTGATCCCAGTGTTGATTGCAACACGTAAGTTATATGTCCTATGCATTTAACAAAGGTAAAAATAATAATATCTTTATCTTCTTTATATGTTTTCTAATATTTTTTTTTTCCATTTTTTTCAGGGTTCAATGATGATTTCAAATATGTCGATTGAAGAATAATCTTAAGTAATATAGTGATTTTAAAAGATAAAAAAATGTAATAATAACTCTATGTTGAATGTGTTTAAAGAAATTAAATAATTAAAAATGAATATTTTATTTCCATTCATATTTAGTTTCCATTTTCTCGTCTGTATATAATTTTTTTTGTGGGTTACTCATCAACGGGTACTTGTCTTACCACAACCAAAATCAAACAAACAAATAAAATATGGTTTGAATTATATATATATATATATATATATATATATATATATATATATATATATATATATATATATATATATATATATATATATATATATATATATATATATATATATATATATATATATATTTAATTACGCATACACAAATAAAAGTCAAATTTGTACGGACAAATTCTTTAACAAGTTTTGTACGGTCAGTTACCCGAGAACAAAGAGGACGGTCAAGCCTAAAACCATGAAAAAGAGAAAAGAAAATTACAAGTCAAATTACTTCCGTCACATGTAAAATAAAAGTCAAATTTAAACCCACATCTAATGATTATAATTGTGTATTTCAATTAAATTATTGGCTCGAAATGGTTAATCTTTTTATATAAAAAATAATTCAAATCTAAGAACAAAAGTATGATTAAACTCAAGTGGAAATTTTTTATAATTATGAGAAACACGAGCGATTAATTATAGCTCTTAATATTAAATTGAATATTAAGAGCTTTTCTCCTTTAAACCATCAAAATTGTTTATAAAAAAAATATTAAATTGAATAAAATTTGTGTTTAGATGTTATCTTACTAAATTATACTTTATTAATTACTCAACCATTTTGTTATTGATTATCTTGAAATTCGGTACTCTGATCGTTAATTATACAGGCACATAGTAGTGTATCCAAATGAAAAAAGATAGAAAAGATGAGAGAGAAATCCAATTTCTCTCTAACGTGTCCTAACTTTCTCTAAAATCGCTTCACTCCATTTTTATCCTCCACTGTTCCATTGTTTCATCTAATATTGATTCAGGCTTTTCATCTTCACTATTCCATTGCTTCTTCTTAGAGGGAGTTTATGTGGGTCGTGTAATACTTTAAAGGTTTGGTTTAAAGTCCTAACTTTAGGGTTATGGACTTTCACCTTTAGGGTTGTCTCGCATGTGAGTGATGAAAAGGCCTGGTGAAAAGACCCGAGTTGGTTTGTGGGTTTAGTCGATAATTCTAAAAACAATCTGAGGTGTACCAAATAGTATAAAAGCCAGACCTCTTCTAGTACGATGTTGTTTAGGGACGAACTAAGTGAAAGTTGGTGGACATGTAACACCTGAGGCCAAAAAGGGCGGAGAATGGTTACATGTAACACCCGAGAGTGAGGGAGTGGTTGTCGGTGCATGAGGCATGACAATGAGACACTCCTAGAAGCTTCTAGGGAAAAACCAAATTCACATTAGAATGAGAGGGGTCATGAGGTTGTGCAAGTATGAGACTGCATGGTTGAAGGAATGCTTATAAAAATTAATTGGTAGTATTTATACCAACAAAATGCATATTCTTTTCGGTAGCCTAATAAATTAGAACTCCATAGTTAAGAGTGTTTGTCTTGGAGTAGTATTTGAATGGGTGACCATCTGGGAAGTTTCCTAGAAAGCATGCAAGTGAGTGAGGAAAAAACATGCTGAAAAGAACCGTGTTGGTTTTTGGGGTTAGTCGATAATCCTGAAAGCAGTCAGAGGCGTTACAACATGCACATCTAAATGTGATTCAGGCACAACTATGTAGTTCAATCAAGAGCGTTAGTCTGTTTCACGCAATGCCGTAACTTGATTGTTTCTCAGATGAGATCAAATTGCCTTGTTAGTGGCGCCTCGAACTTAATTTTTTAATAATCCTTTTTTGGATGTCGATCAGTATCTTTTGATGCATGATCGACATCTATTTTGCCTTTGCTTTCGCAATCGACATATACATTGATTCGAATTTAATTTCTAAAATAAGGCAAACATATATTTCTTACAATTATAAATGAATGACTTGATAGAATTTTGTCATGAGATGGGATCTCATAATCCCATATCCCTAAGGACCTACTCACTCATGGTGAGATGAATAACAATAATAAAGAAGTTTAAGAACATTGCAAGAAAAATAAATAAAAATAAGTAAAACAATAGCAAATTGAAATGAAAATAAATGAAAGATTATAATATCACAAGTGCAAAAATTACAAAAAGAAAAAAGTAAGAACTTAAGCTAGGAACTAAGAGCAACAACAATTGTTTTGAGTGATAGTAGTAAAAACTGATGAAGGTGATGGATCCTTAGGCCTTTATTTATAATAATCCAAGTCTTAAATTGTCCATTATTTGCACTAATTTAAAGCTTAAATATTATCGATAACTAATCATAAAAGAAATGGGATATACATATGCCAAATGGTCACAAAAGTCATCCAAAGATCAAAAGTTTGTAATCCGCCTGACTGACACATGTTGTGTCAGGAAACACGAGCTGGTTGTGTCAGCCTTTGGCGTCTTGTATGGACGTGCTTAAAAGGGGCCAACATGGCCTGTTTCATGGGACACGACCAGACAATGTTGATCTTGGAAAATTTGTATTAGAAACACTCCTTTTTGTGTGATCATCGACCTCTTTCGTCCTGATTCGCTCCATTGACCTCTTAGTACCTGAAAACAAATAAAGGAGATAGAAACACGTAAAAACGAACTAGAATGATGAAAACACACATGAAATTAAAGGAAACACAAGCTAAAAACACGATACACTTACCGCCTATCAAATACCCCCAAACTTGAATCGTTGTTTGTCTTCAAACAACAAGCTTACTTAGAAAGAATTAGGATCAAACGATGTTTTATTCTTCAAAATCTCAAAAATATGAAATCTATTGATCCTCATACGTGGTCTATTATTCCGACCGACTAAAAATCAAGTTCCCAGGTACTCACCAATACCAAAAACATTACATGAACACAAGACCATAAAACAAATACAATCAAAAGTTTCATACTTTGGTCACTTCTCTTGCTAGGCTTTGGACTTCTTTCTTCAACAAATATTTTATAAGTCATGTGTTAACGATGCTGGCATTCTATAACCGCTTTATCAATTATATTAGTTTCAATAAAAATCACTTCACTATCACAAATTATGTGAATTAAATCCAATAAAAATATTGAAGTTTAAACTTTGTTTATATTAAATAGGTAGTGATTTTTCTCCCTTTTCATAATATTATAAAAGGTCTATTTTATTAGGATACCTCATTTTTAGAATTTTTAGAAGTATATAACATACCTCATTTTTAGAAGTATATAACAATAATAATAATATTATAATTATAATTATTAATTTAATAAAATGGAACTATGTCCTTTCTTATCAATTTGCCAATTTTAATTGAGGTTTTTTTAATAATTTTTTCCCATAGAAGTGATTACATTTAAACTTATTTATTGTATTTCAAAATTTTATTAAATATTTAAATTAATAAATTAAATAATTAGAATTAAATTAAAGATAATTAAAGTTTTTTTTTATTAACAACAACTTCTAAAATGACATACACTCTTATTAGATGACAACAAGTGGTAAACTGGAAAACATTGATTGCTATATTGTTAATATCAAATTTATTAAATCAAACAAAATTACACGTTCTTTATACTTGATAAAGACTGGTAAAGTTCTTGAAACAAATTATAAAAACTACATTTTATTAATTCATTTTGAATTCATTTTTTGTGTACTCTTAATTAATACATTAATTCATGAATATTTAAAATGATAACTATTCCTTTTATCAACAAAATATTAAAAACAATCCTGACACTAATGATTTACCATTAATGGTTAGCAAATATTATGTATAAATTAAAGCATACTTGTAGAGAAAAATCATTCACAAATTTCATAGATTATCATACATAGACATATTAAAATTAGGATGACAGAGAAGAAATTTATTTCTGTTTCAATATTTTTGATGTTTTTATGTATGCTAGTAACACCATTGTTTTCACGACAAATCGATGACATAACTTGTCCGGAAACTCAATTGGCTTTGTTGCCTTGTCTTCCATTTCTGAAAGGAACTGGCGCTCCTCCACCGCCGGGTAACTGTTGTGTCGGTTTAAGTAATGTGAATCGAAGCGCCAACACCACCCGGAATCGAATAGATGTTTGTAATTGTCTCAAATCTTATGCATCAAGATTTAAAGTTAACCCTGATAGATCAAAACAACTGCCATCACTTTGTAACATTATACTTACGCTTCCTTTAGATCCTAATGTCGATTGCAACACGTAAGTTATATGTCCTATGCATTTAACAAATGTAAAAATAATGATCTCTTTATCTTTTATATATGTTGTTATAATATTTTTTTTTCTTTTTTTTTCAGGGTTCAATGATGATATCATATATGTCGTTTGAAGAATAATCTTAATAAATCTAGTGATTTGAAAATATAAAAATTGTAATAACTCTTCTATGTTGAATGTGTTTTAAGAAATTAAATAATTTAAAATGAATATTTTACTTGCCATTCATATTTAGTTTTCATTTTCTCTTTTGTATATAATTTTTTTTATGGGGTACTCACGACACAACCAAAATCAAACAACCATTCCTTTAATGTATTTTTTAAAAACTTTAAATAATAAATTTTTATAAAAATATGTGCAATAATGTGTAATAATGTGTATTGAAAATTGAGCTGTTTATAACAAACTAGAATTTAAGTTGAGACACTGGTGGTGTTAGTAGTAATCTCATTCGGCGACGCCGTCTCTTTGATTTCATCAACTCTTCCATTTCTTTTGATTAGTCCTTCCACATGTTTCTGAAACTCTGTTTCCATTCCTGCTCAGGTTCATGGTACAGGTTTAGGATTGTCTTCATTGTTTTTGGCTTAAACTCCTAGCCTTAGGGCTAGGGGTCTTGGCAGTGGTAAATAGTTCTGCGTCTTTGTTACTATGAGTTCTTTGAAGAACTTGAATGGTTGGACAGTGGTGGATATGAGAAAATCAAAGTTTCAGTCTCAGCGATGGGACATCTTCCCTTTCGGTGGAGGAGGTAAATTGTGGAGGTCATTATTTCTCCGAGTCGCAACAAATTCGGCAAACAGTTCAGGTTTGCGAGGTTTCGAGACGTTGATGATGTTAGACTCCTGGGAGTGAAATTGGATAATGTGTTCATTGATGGCAGGAAAATCCATGCCAACCGACCCAGATTTGAGAGGGGCTCAGCTAAGATCTTTCATGAAGGGAAGGATTTTCAGTCAGCTGATGGTTTCAGAGGGTTGAAGATTTTAGATTCTTTGGTGAATAAGCAAGCTAATCAGTGACATAGGGAGGTTAATGGGAAGTGTTCTTTTGCGGAGGTTGTGAGAATGGGAGATTTGGACCAAGTCTTTAAGTTTGTATCGACACCAGATGATAGAGTAAGACTGGGTAAGGCTTATGTTGGAACAACCACCGATTATGGGATGACTTATAATCTACAAAGGATGTTCGCGACGAAAGGGATTTTCACGGTAAAGGTTGTCCCTCTTGGTGCGAATAAATGTTTATTGGAGGAATCTGAGTAAGGGGTTATGGAAGACTTGATTTCTGAAGAATTATCTTGGTGGAGGACTTGGTTCCCGAACATTCATAGGTGGAGGGAGGAGGATGTGAAAGATGGAAGGGCAATGTGGTTTAGATTGTATGGAGTTCCATGCCACGCCTGGAATCTGAGTTTTTTCACCATGGTCGCAAACTTTTTCAGGGATTTCATCAGTATTGACGTTAACACCTTGGAAGGATCGAGCATGGAAATGGCCAGAATCATGGTAAGAGTGCATGATGGCTTTGTTTTAAAGAATCACATGAAGGTGGATATTGATGGGAGATTGTTTAATCTCTTATTGTAAGAAGATTTCTCTGGGATTCACCTATCTATGGACGGGGATGAAAACTCAAATTATTGCGTGTCAATTTCTTCTGTTTCAGATGAGGGTGGCACGTAGTTTTTCGAATCTGAAACGGAGGTCGAAATGAAGGTTAAGAGTGATAATGGTTGCTTTGCTGGAGTTGCAGAGGACGTCGATGGTAGCGGTGGAGAAGAAGCTACGATGATCGGAGAAGGGAGGGAGAAATGTACGAAGGTTAATACCCAGGATGGGAATAATGGGTTGTTTTCTGATTATATTTCTTCTGTCAGAGCAGGTGGGCAAACTTTAGAGTCATCCGTTGGTTCTTTTGATAAGGTTGTTGAAAGGTCAAAGGGGTTGTTACATCCAGGCAGGAGGTCATTGGTAGACGCGAAGATACAATTGTGTCGTGTACGTTTAATTCTTTTCCAGTGTTGAATAAGGATAGCGACGTGGCGTTGGTAGTGAGTAAGGAGATGGCCCAGCAACCTTTTAATAAAAAATTTGTTAAATTGTAATATGGAGCTTTCCCATAAATCTTGGCCGGTCCAAGTACAGAAGGGGGGATTGAAAAGGAATGGGGGGGACCACAAATTGAAAAACAAAAAGGTGAAATTTAAACTACTCTCTGGTTTTAAATAAGGATAGTAAAGTTGGACTAAATTTTGCGCTGCAATCCTCATGGAGGGACTATTGAATAATCAAATTTGGAAGGTGGTTTCCTTGAGCATAGTAACGAAAATCTCAGGGCAGAAGGGGGTTTTTATGGGTCAAATTCTGAGGAGTCTAACATCATCCGGAGCAATTTTCGACAATGGAAGAATTTGGAGAATGAGGTTGGGGCTAAAATTTGGAACAATGTGTTTAAGCTTGGTATGGTGGCAATGGACAAATCGATAAATTTTAAGAGCAAAATTGATGATTTGGAGAAAGTGGATAGAAACAAAAAGGACGGAGGGAAGGAAAATTTGTTATTGTGGAAATGATTATAGGATATTTCAATATTATGGGGGAGGACAGTTGGTTAAGAGGAAGAGAATGAATCAAATTATCAAGAAGGGTAATGCGAATATTTTTTTAATTCAAGAAACCAAGTTGTCATCCATGGATGAGGTGGTTTCTAAAAGCTTTTGGTCTAAAGAAGATATTGGTTGGACGACTTCAAACTTGGTGGGCTCTTCAGGTGATATGCTTATTCTTTGGAAGAATAGTAGTGTGGATGTTATTAGTAGCTTCAAGGAAGATGGTTTCGTTAGGATCAAGATTTGTTAGAGGGAGCGTTTGTTCTATGTTGTGAACGTTTACTCTCCTTGCGATATTGGATCGAAGAGGATCTTATGGAGTAAGCTCTTGGATCTCAAAAACAGGTTTTCGGATGGTGAATGGTGCTTAGGTAGGGATTTTAATGCGATTACTAAGGTTTCGGAAAGAAAAAGGTAGATCGATGGGTGGTTTTTCTAGAGTGACGTCAGACTTCTCGAATTTTATATCTAATGGTGCTTTGGTGGATATCCCGTGCAAAGGGAAGAAAATTTATTGGATTAATGGGAATGGTTCCTCCATGAGTCGCATTGATCTTTTATTATTATCGGAGAAGGCTATTAGTAGGTGGGGTATTATCGGTCAACTTATTGGTCCGAGAGATATTTTTGATCACTCTCCTATTTGGTTGGTGTCAGATCTTCATAATTAGGGTCTGAAGCCTTTTAAAGTTAATAATGAATGGTTCAACAATAAGGATTTTATTCATTTCGTTGATAAGGAGTGGAAGGATTTAAAGGTAGAGGGAAAATGGGATTTTGTTTTAAAGGAGAAGTTTAGACTTCTTAAGGAAAGCCTTAGGAAGTGGAATTTGGAGGTGTTCGGTAAAATCGATTTGGACGTGGATAAGTGTGTGAATGAGATTAATGAGTATGACTATGAGGTGGAAGCATCTAATGGTTTAATCACAGTTAATTCTTTAGATGCTCGCAAGGAGGTTTCAAATCGGTTTTGGTTGAATTTGCGCATCAAAGAGAATATGCTTATCCAAAAATATAGAATTAAGTGGATTAATTATGGAGACAATAATTCTAGATTTTTCCATTTTGCAATGAAGGATCGTAGGAGACGCAATCATATCGGTTTCATTAATTCGGAAATGGGAATTCTTTCTTCCGTCTCCGATGTTAAAGAAGAGGTTAGAAATCATTTCACTTCTAAATTTGTGGAACCCGGAGTGTTTATGCCTTTGTTGGAGGGTATTGCTTCACTACACCAAACAAGACCTTAAACATCGCTTTTTTTGGCCTTAGACAGCGCTTTAAAGCGCTGTCTAAACCTGCGCTGCTAAAGGTTTAGACAACGCTCTTTTAAATATTAAAAGCGCTATCTATAGGGTGGTATATTTAATGAAACGTGTTGTCCATGGTACCATTAGACAATGCTTTTTGACATTTTTAGGTATACCTTAGACATTGCTTTAAGAAAAATGTTGTCTAAGCCCCACCTATTTTAACTTTTTTAGGTATACCATAGACAACGCTTTTGGAAAAGCGCTGTCTAAGCCCCCACCTTAGACAACGCTTTTAGTTAAAGCACTTTCTAAGCCCCCCCTTAGACAATGCTTTTTCTTTAAAGCGCTGTCTAAGGTATACGAAAAGTTTTATATAATTTTTTTTAAACCCCAATTTATACCAGGTTTTTCAACCAAAATTTTGACTTGATTTTAAACCAATTTTTTTCAGAAAAATATCACAATTTGGATATTCAAAACAATCCAATTTTACCTATTTAAATGTACCAATTTATGCACCAAACAAATATATATCCAAATGGATTGACAATTCAAACATATATACTTACAAATGTACATATTACTTATACTACTTTTGCTACAAATGTACCAACTCAAACATATTACAAATCATTACTTATACTACTTTTGCATCCAACGAAAACATTACTTCAAATCTACATAGGTCCTGAAACAACACAAAGATTGTAATTCAATTAAAAGAATACAATATTATAGTTACAAAGTTACACATTTAAATTCTCATCAATTAAAGTAAGAGTACAATATTATACCTGATAAAACATCGAGCTCTATAATATATTGACATGATTCCTCTTTCATTTCTTCTATTTGATCTTTTGAATAATATGCACACTTGAATTCATCAAAGTACTACATGATAATATAACATAGTTTGATTTAGTTTCAACTATTTAATTATATGAGAGATATGTGTTAAATATTAAAATAACTCATAAGTTAGAAATACATACATCGGATGGAATCTCTAACCGGCCCAAAGAAAGAGTATCTCTCATAAACCTTAACATGAAATATCCGCAATCTATTTGATTACGTTGCTGAGGACACTATAGATGAAAAGAAAATATGGATAAATCCTAAGTTTTATCAAGTATCATCACTAATATAATAAAAAATGTGATAATTAATAATATAACGCCACTTTTATCCATGTAATGTTGTTGGCTCTCCTCTTTGATACTTGGACATCTCTTTGGGCTCGAAAAGCTTGTATGATGCTAATAAAATATAAATCAATAATTATAACAATTCACATAAACTAATAAATAAACACAAGAATATTTAGAACAATCTCACTTACGTGTCAATCGTGTTCTTCATATCCGGGTATGTTGTCCAATCATTTTCTAACGAGTCAAGATAATATACAATTTCTTTGATAGGATTGATTGCGAACAACAACCAATGTCCACTATATGATTAAACAAATGTTAGATGTAAATTTTCTACACGACGTCAAAATACAAAATAACTATAATAGATGAATTTAGAATGAAAATCTAACCCGGTATTAAACGGTATAAAGAACAACTTTTATGTATCTTTGTTGGCTATGAAGAGGTTAAGAACATACATCATCACATCATCTGGTCTACTTAAGATTAAAGCTAACTTGACGGATGCGGGGCTTAAGAATCCAAATCTTTGGTCCAATCCACTTGGGTGCATCACTTTGTCATACAAAAACCTTAAATAAAAACATCATTAACATTCGACTATTCATTTGAAACGTAAAGTAAATAAGTTGTTCAATTAATATAACAAAGTAGATCGGATATACCTCACGTATGTATTGACAACATTAACGCCTATTTCTTCACGACCAAAAGCTTGCATAAATTCTTCATTATCAACTGATTGTTCGTATTCAAATCCAAAAATACCTTCCTCCTTATGTATAAAACGAACACCTCCGGTCGGAATATCTGTCAACTCTAGAAACGTCAGAAGGCACGACCTATACTTGAAGGTAGGTTTTTTCCTAGTCGCGGTCTTCTTAGCACCAACCTTTTTTTGTTGTGTGGAGACGTTGCAAACCTCCTTATCATGAAGCTACATATCATATAAATAGTTAGATGAAGTATAAAATTAAGAATTTAACATATTCCATGCATAAATGTCATATAATTGTAATGTACCTATTTTTTTGAAACAACGGACTCGGTATGTCGCGGAATAGCCTTATCTTTTGATTTGGATCTTGTTGGAGTCTAATTAACATAACCAAGTAAAAAATGTACGTAAAATGCGCATAAAAACTTTGAATCTACACATTAAGGTTAACAAAGGTTCATAATGGTTTTAGGCATACCTCATATCCTAGGCTAATGAGGCTTGTCGGCCATGCAACAAATGAACCTAATGTTTGTTCCACCGTTGTTGCATCCGAAACATCGTCAGGATATGGTAATAATGCATTCGGCTCAACTGCAATTTCAACCGAGACTTTCAAACATCCAGTAGGGAGCTCTCTAGTATGAAGTAATTCTCCGCTATTGTTATGCATTTTTCCCTTGTCAGCCATCCGATAATATGGTGACGATAAATATAGCTGACAATGGAAAATGCCCTAAAACCAATAATAAAATGAAATTGTTAATAATGTGTATATATGTCAATTACATATTTTAAGCTAATAGTTAAATTTAATACAAATATATATATAATTACCTCTGGAATGGTCGGTTGAAAGTTACAGTTGATACTATCTTTGTCTGAAGCATCTTTAAAACATGCTGAAGCGCTAGCCTCTTTTTATTTCCTTAATGCATCAAGCTCAGCTTGCATTGCTTCCAATTTTTCATTAAGCTCTCGATTACTAGGAGCCTTTCCTTTTTTAATACTCAAGGAGGTCGGAGTGACCCCAAATCCCTTACCCCTCACCCGACCCGAATACTCACGGACATCTACTGTCCGACTAAGTATGCTTCTAGTATCATCTGAAGATAAAGGTGACTGAGATAGTTCCTCCTGAAAATCGGATGAATATCGAATACTTGTCAAATATTTGTTAATAAAGTTTTTATTTAAATAAAGAAATAATGTTATACTTACACATTTCTCATACACCTGTAGAACATCTTCTTTAGCAACTCCAGATTTTCCCACACGGGCTTCCTTCCACAAAACATGTGCAAGAAGAGATCTTTCAGAACTTTTCTCCTTCTGCAGCTACATATTAAGTCATACAATATGATCAAATAAAACTCATATATGATGAACAAATATATTATTGCAATTTATAGATACTTACCATATATTATTCTAAGCGTCCATATCTGACGCGTCCTTTTCGGTATGGATACGTGGGACTTGATGCTCTTTCCCGATTTGTGTCACTTATTATTTTAAATGTTGGGTCCTTTAGTTTGGATTTGAACGCTTCCCATTCTTCTTGTGAAATCAAACTTTCATATTTCTTTGGAAGCTCTGCATCAACATGATTACCATTTGCATCCCTAAGATACTTGGATGATAAAAATGTTCTAAACCCTCTTAGTAGCTTTCCGACAAATTTCAGACAAAAATCTCTTCTATCGTCTTCGATGTTGAAACACCTCTAAGAAAAACATACAAATTATGCGTTAGTACAAGTAATTTAAAGAACATAAATTGGAAGCAATGCAAGTAATTTAAAGAACATAATGTGCGTTATTGTACCTTTATCTCAGTCCAAATTTTTTGTTTGGATTCATTCAACTCTTTGTTTCTCCAATCATCACAAGTAATGGGAATCTCATTCATTACTAGTGCACCAACGAAACTAGTCAAGATCGCTCCAATGCACATCTAGAATGATGCCTCGATCTCTACCATGGATCACTATCCTCATCACCGTTATGCCTCTTCTAATCTCTTCTTCCGTAGATACTTTTTTACTACCTCCTTCATGCGTAAAATGATCATCATGTGGGTGATCATCATTAGTGGCCATATTTAACCTGTAATAAAGAAACCAAAGATATCAAATATAATTTCAAACCATATTATTTTCAAACCAATATAATTTCAAACCAATATAAGTTATAACAAAAAAGGGATCCAGATTATTTTCAAACCAATATAATTTTTTGTATTTTTATGTATTGAGAATATCAACTATATAAGTTATAACAATATAAGTTAACAAAAGTAAGTTATAACAAAAAAGGGATCAACTATATAAGTTATAACAATATAAGTTAACAAAAGTAAGTTATAAGTTAACAATATCAATTATATAATTTCAAACCAATATAAGTTATAACAATGTCAACAACAATAGCAACTATATAATTTCAAACCAATATAATTTCAACCAATATAAGTTAAAAAGAGCTTAAACTAATAATGTCAACTATATACAAGAGCTTAAACCAATATAAGTTATAACAATGTCAACAACAATGTCAACAATGTCAACAATGTCAACAACAATATCAACTATATAATTTCAAATCGATATAATTTCAACCAATATAAGTTAAAAAGAGCTTAAACTAATAATGTCAATTGTATATAGTTAAAAAGAGCTTAAACCAATATAAGCCCTTCTACAACAATGTCAACTATATACAAAAAGAACTTAAACTAATAAGCACTTCTACAACAATGTCAACTACAACAATGTCAACTATATACAAAAAGAGCTTAAACTAAACAGAGATATATGGATTTCGAGATAAGCCCTAAACATAGAAGAAACTTTCCAAAAAATGAGACGGTGTACGGTGGAGGAAGGAGCACGACGGCAATAATATACTTCATAGAGGAGCACGGTGGTGGACGACAGTGGCTTTTAAAGCTTCTAGGGCGAAAATGGCGTTCGCACGGTTCGTTCGTAGTGAGATGGAAAGAAAGAAATGAAAATAGAAACTGCGTATTTTTCATATAATTAGACCTTAGACATCGCTTTGGTGGAAAGCGTTGTCTAAGGGAGGCCTTAAACAGCGCTTTTGAAAAGCGCTGTCTAAGGTCAACCTTAGACAACGCTTTTGATTTTGTTTTTTTTTAATTGAAAGCCTTTAGACAACGCTTTTGAAAAAGCGCTGTCTAAGATATACCTTAGACAGCGCTTTCTAAAAGCGTTGTCTAAGGTCTATCTTAAACAGCGGTTTTTCAAAAGCGTTGTCTAAGGTATGACTTTTAGCAGCGCTTTTATTATTTTTTTGGACCAGTTTCCGTGTTTTCTTTTAATTTTAACTTATAGCAACACTTTCTTTATAAAGCATTGTCTAAGGTGCATTGTTAAATGTCATTTTTGGCATAGTGCTTTTAATGTGATTAGTGACGAGGATAAGATTTTTCTTGAGAAGGATTTTTCGAAGGAGGAAATTATAAAGGCGGTTTGGAGTTGTGACGGCTCTAAAAGTCCGGGCCATGATGGGTACTCTTTTATATTCATTAAGAAATGTTGGTCCTTTCTTAAAGTGGATTTTTGTCGGTTTTTAAGGACTTTCACCGTGGGGCTATTTTATCAAAGGCTATTGTTTCCTCTTTTCTTACTTTGATTCCAAAGAGAGATAACCCTTTGGATTTAGATGATTTTAGACCCATTTGTCTTGTAGGTTGCATGTATAAGGCTCTTAGTAATCTTTTGGCATCTAGATTGAAGATGGTTCTACATTCTATCATTTCTAATTGCCAAAGTGCTTTTGTTTAGGGGAGACAAATGCTTGAAGGAGTGGTAGTGGCCAATGAGATTGTTGACTATGCCTTCAAGGAGAAATCAGCTTGCTCTCTTTTTACAGTAGATTTTTAAAAGGCTTACAATAAAGTGAGTTGGAATTTTCTAAGATTCATGCTTAGGAAATGGGGTTTGGTAGTTTGTGGTTGAAATGGATGAAGGCCACTATTTTTTATAGTAAGATGCCGGTTTTGGTTAACGGTAGTCCCTCGAAGGAATTCTCGGTGGAAAGGGGTTTAAGACAATGAGATCCATTATCGCCTTTTCTTTTTATGATGGTAATGGAAGGTTTAACGGGTTTGGTTAGGAAATCGGTTGAAAGTGGTGAATTTTCCGGATTGAATATAAAAGGGAGTTGCTTCATTGATGTGCTTCAATTTACGGATGATACTCTTTTGGTTGGAAATGGTAGTTGGAGACATATGTGGGCTATCAAATCGGTTCTTAGGGCTTTCCAAATGGTTTCGGGTCTTGGAATCAATTTTCAAAAAAGCAAGATAGTTTACATAAATGTTTCCTCTTATTCTCTTAAAGTCGCGGCGGTTTTTCTTTCTCGTTCAACGGAAAAGAAATAATTCTTGTTCCTTGGGATTCTGGTTGGCTCTGATCCTCGTAGAATTTCTACTTGGACCTCATTGGTCTCTAATCTTAAAAGACGTCTATCTAGTTGGAAGAACTGTTTCTTAAGCTTCAGAGGTAGAATTACTTTGTTAAAGTCGGTCCTTATTAGTTTACCTATTTTTCAATTATCTTTCTTCAAAGATCCGGCTAAAATTAGGAAAGAGATTGTTAGTATTTAAAGTGGTTTTCTTTGTGGCGAATCAAAAGGTGTGAGGAAAATTTATTGGCTTAGGTGGGAAAATCTTTGTCTTCCTTACGAAAGAGGTGGATTAAATCTTAGAAGGATAAAAGATTTCAATTTAGCTCTTCTTCACAAGTGGAGGTGGATAATTTTGGGAAGGATCACATTTTTTGGAAATCGGATTCAAACACTTTATTCTCGATTAGTTCCTTTTATTGTCTTACTGATTTTATTATATTCGACGAGGTCCAATGGAAAAGTTTGATCATGCTTTTAGTTTAATATGGAAAGTTTTGGCTCCTTTGAAAATCAAGGCTTTTGCTTGGATGATTTTTTTTGGAATAGACTTCCGACTAAGGATAAACTTGAGATTAGAGGGAGTACTCTTTCTTCGTCTAATTCTTTGTGTGTTCTTTGTAATACTTGTTCGGAATATTTGGAGCATTTATTTTTTTCTTGTTCGGCAGTCAAATTGATTTGGAAAGAAGTTTTGGTGTGGATTAATTATCCCGGCTCTTCTTGTGTATGTGTCAAAGGAAGTTTTGTGGATTGGTGTTCTTTTGGTGTTTCCAATAAGTTTAAGAGAGGCAGGGAAGACATTATTTGATTAGTCATATGTTGGAATATTTGGGTGATTAGAAATGATATCATCTTTAATGATGTTAGTTGGAATATCATTGATATTGTTTGGAGAGTGAAATTATTGATGTGGAGGTGAATTTTTATTGGAGAAATTAATCACTCCAATTGTAATCTATATGAATTCGATAAGATTTCATTGTTGTATTTATCTTAGTTGTAATTGGTTGGATAATTTCTTATCCTCCTTTTTGCAACTAGGTTGAGTACAAAATATCGTACTCCTATTAATATATCTTTTGCTTAAAAAAAAAAATTGAACTGTTTGAAATTTTTTAAATAATAATTTCTAAATATGGAATACTTAAATAGTGCCCCGAGGATAGTGGTTAACAAGACCCATAAATAAAACATGGTTTGAATAAACACAAATAAAAAAAATTATTCAAATTATCTAATATTGTTTTTATTTTATTTTATATATTTCTAAGTATGTTTCCAAGCTTTATTTATTTGTTTATTTATGATTAAGCCAAAATAAATATTTTTTATTAAATATTTAAATTTATTTGATTCTTTAACAAATTTTGTGTCGTCAGTTTATTGTTTTCATCCGTCTGTATTGTTTTATAAATGGTTAAAATAAAACTCAAGTTTTTACCCACATCAAATGATTATGATTGTGTATTTCAATTAAATTATTGGTTCGAAATGGTTAATCTTTTTATATAAAAAACATTTCAACTCTAAGATCAAAAGTAGGATTACTGAAGTGGATTTTTTTTTATAATTACGAGAAACAAGAGCTATTAATTATAGCTCTTGGATTAAATTGAATAAAATTTGTGTTTAGATGTTATTTACTAAATTATACTTGATTCATTACTCTCAAAATCATTTTGTCACTGATTATCTTGAAATTCTTTACTCTATTCGTCAATTATTCAGTCACAAACTTTCTACACATTTTACCATATGGCTTTGAAGTGGAGTAAGAATTAGAAAATAACATTATTTTGCTTCTTCCTTTTTTTGTTTCTAATTTTTCTTTTGTATATTTAATTAACATTGAAAGAAGACGACATGCACCATATTTAATTTGCAGGAACACATAAGAATACATGAAACTCTACCAATAATAAAAAAATATTTGTTTTCTTCGAATCTATATGTTAAAATTTTCCTAGAAAGCATGCATGTGAGTGAGAAAATAAACGTGTTGAAAAGATCCGTGTTAGTTTGTGGGGTCAGTTGATAATCCTGAAAACAATTTGAGATGTTATAGCGTACCCATCTAAATGTGATTCAGACACAACTATATAGTTCAATCAAGAACGTTAATCTTTTTCACGCAAATTGTTTCTCAACTGAAATCAAATTGCCTTGTTAGTTGCACCTCAAACTTAATTTTTTAGTAATCCATTTTTTATAACTCATGTGTTAATGATGCTGACACCCTATAACCGCTTTATCAAATTTTTTTATTTGATTTCTTACTTCTAATTTATTATTTATATTTTCATAATAAATTAGTTTCAATCAAAATCATTTCTCTATCCTAAATTATGTGAATTATATCCAATAAAAATAATGAATTTTAAACTTTATTTATATTAAATAGGTAGTGTTTTTTCTCCCTTTTCATGATATTATAAATGGTCTATCAAGAAGTATATAATACCTCATTTTTAGAAGTATATAACAATATTATTATTATTATTATTATTATTATTATTATTATTATTATTATTATTAATTTAATAAAATGGAACTATTTTCTTTCTTATCAATTTGCCAATTTGAATCGAGGTGTTTTAATAAATTTTTCCTTATTTATTGTATTTCAAAATTTTATTAACCATTTAAATTAATAAATTAAATAATTAGAATTAAATTAAAGAATTTTGTTTATTAACGACAACTTCTAAAATGACATACACTCTTATTAGATGACAGATGATAAACTAGAAAAACATTGATTGCTATAGCACACTTCTAAAATTCTTATTTTTTATTTTATAAATTTGAACCCTCTGAATTTGAACACTTCTAAAATCTAAGCATATAACTTAACTCACTATACTAACTCGTAAGTACTATTCTACATGATATTTTGGAAGTTAATGTCAAATTTATTAAATCAAACAAAATTATTATTATTATTATTATTATTATTATTTATTAATTAAATTTTATAGCACACATCTTAGTCCAAAATCCAAACCATGCTCAATTATTATTATTATTATTAATTAAATTTTAATAATTTACCTCTTTAATCTCGGATCCTGTCTCCTCCGATGGTTAGAAAATTTAATAGTTTGAATCATTGTCTTTATAATAAGTTTTTTTTTTACTCTTAATTAATATATTAATTCATGAATATTTAAGATTATAACTATTCCTTTTATAAACAAAAATAATTTAAATAAAATAATAAATCTTATAAAACGTTATCAACAAAATATTAAAAACAATCATGGCACTAATGATTTACCATTAATGGTTAACAAATATTGTGTATAAATTAAAGCATACTTGTAAAGAAAAATCATTCACAAATTTGATAGATTATCATACATACACATATTAAAATTAAGATGGCAGAGAAGAAATGTATTTCTGTTTCAATATTTTTGATGTTTTTATGTATGCTAGTAACACCATTGTTTTCACGACAAATCGATGACATAACTTGTCCGGAAACTCTTTTGTCGTTGTTGCCATGTCTTCCATTTCTGCAAGGAACTGCCGCTCCTCCACCGCCGAGTAACTGTTGTGTCGGTTTAACTAATGTGAATCAAAGAGCCAACACCACCCAGATTCGAAAAGATGTTTGCAGTTGTCTCAAATCTGCTGCATCAAGATTTAAAGTTAATCCTGATAGATCAAAACAACTGCCATCACTTTGTAACATTAAACTTTCCGTTCCTTTTGATCCCAGTGTTGATTGCAACACGTAAGTTATATGTCCTATGCATTTAACAAAGGTAAAAATAATAATATCTTTATCTTCTTTATATGTTTTCTAATATTTTTTTTTTCCATTTTTTTCAGGGTTCAATGATGATTTCAAATATGTCGATTGAAGAATAATCTTAAGTAATATAGTGATTTTAAAAGATAAAAAAATGTAATAATAACTCTATGTTGAATGTGTTTAAAGAAATTAAATAATTAAAAATGAATATTTTATTTCCATTCATATTTAGTTTCCATTTTCTCGTCTGTATATAATTTTTTTTGTGGGTTACTCATCAACGGGTACTTGTCTTACCACAACCAAAATCAAACAAACAAATAAAATATGGTTTGAATTATATATATATATATATATATATATATATATATATATATATATATATATATATATATATATATATATATATATATATATATATATATATATATATATATATATATATATATATATATATATATATATATATATATATATATTTTAATTACGCATACACAAATAAAAGTCAAATTTGTACGGACAAATTCTTTAACAAGTTTTGTACGGTCAGTTACCCGAGAACAAAGAGGACGGTCAAGCCTAAAACCATGAAAAAGAGAAAAGAAAATTACAAGTCAAATTACTTCCGTCACATGTAAAATAAAAGTCAAATTTAAACCCACATCTAATGATTATAATTGTGTATTTCAATTAAATTATTGGCTCGAAATGGTTAATCTTTTTATATAAAAAATAATTCAAATCTAAGAACAAAAGTATGATTAAACTCAAGTGGAAATTTTTTATAATTATGAGAAACACGAGCGATTAATTATAGCTCTTAATATTAAATTGAATATTAAGAGCTTTTCTCCTTTAAACCATCAAAATTGTTTATAAAAAAAATATTAAATTGAATAAAATTTGTGTTTAGATGTTATCTTACTAAATTATACTTTATTAATTACTCAACCATTTTGTTATTGATTATCTTGAAATTCGGTACTCTGATCGTTAATTATACAGGCACATAGTAGTGTATCCAAATGAAAAAAGATAGAAAAGATGAGAGAGAAATCCAATTTCTCTCTAACGTGTCCTAACTTTCTCTAAAATCGCTTCACTCCATTTTTATCCTCCACTGTTCCATTGTTTCATCTAATATTGATTCAGGCTTTTCATCTTCACTATTCCATTGCTTCTTCTTAGAGGGAGTTTATGTGGGTCGTGTAATACTTTAAAGGTTTGGTTTAAAGTCCTAACTTTAGGGTTATGGACTTTCACCTTTAGGGTTGTCTCGCATGTGAGTGATGAAAAGGCCTGGTGAAAAGACCCGAGTTGGTTTGTGGGTTTAGTCGATAATTCTAAAAACAATCTGAGGTGTACCAAATAGTATAAAAGCCAGACCTCTTCTAGTACGATGTTGTTTAGGGACGAACTAAGTGAAAGTTGGTGGACATGTAACACCTGAGGCCAAAAAGGGCGGAGAATGGTTACATGTAACACCCGAGAGTGAGGGAGTGGTTGTCGGTGCATGAGGCATGACAATGAGACACTCCTAGAAGCTTCTAGGGAAAAACCAAATTCACATTAGAATGAGAGGGGTCATGAGGTTGTGCAAGTATGAGACTGCATGGTTGAAGGAATGCTTATAAAAATTAATTGGTAGTATTTATACCAACAAAATGCATATTCTTTTCGGTAGCCTAATAAATTAGAACTCCATAGTTAAGAGTGTTTGTCTTGGAGTAGTATTTGAATGGGTGACCATCTGGGAAGTTTCCTAGAAAGCATGCAAGTGAGTGAGGAAAAAACATGCTGAAAAGAACCGTGTTGGTTTTTGGGGTTAGTCGATAATCCTGAAAGCAGTCAGAGGCGTTACAACATGCACATCTAAATGTGATTCAGGCACAACTATGTAGTTCAATCAAGAGCGTTAGTCTGTTTCACGCAATGCCGTAACTTGATTGTTTCTCAGATGAGATCAAATTGCCTTGTTAGTGGCGCCTCGAACTTAATTTTTTAATAATCCTTTTTTGGATGTCGATCAGTATCTTTTGATGCATGATCGACATCTATTTTGCCTTTGCTTTCGCAATCGACATATACATTGATTCGAATTTAATTTCTAAAATAAGGCAAACATATATTTCTTACAATTATAAATGAATGACTTGATAGAATTTTGTCATGAGATGGGATCTCATAATCCCATATCCCTAAGGACCTACTCACTCATGGTGAGATGAATAACAATAATAAAGAAGTTTAAGAACATTGCAAGAAAAATAAATAAAAATAAGTAAAACAATAGCAAATTGAAATGAAAATAAATGAAAGATTATAATATCACAAGTGCAAAAATTACAAAAAGAAAAAAGTAAGAACTTAAGCTAGGAACTAAGAGCAACAACAATTGTTTTGAGTGATAGTAGTAAAAACTGATGAAGGTGATGGATCCTTAGGCCTTTATTTATAATAATCCAAGTCTTAAATTGTCCATTATTTGCACTAATTTAAAGCTTAAATATTATCGATAACTAATCATAAAAGAAATGGGATATACATATGCCAAATGGTCACAAAAGTCATCCAAAGATCAAAAGTTTGTAATCCGCCTGACTGACACATGTTGTGTCAGGAAACACGAGCTGGTTGTGTCAGCCTTTGGCGTCTTGTATGGACGTGCTTAAAAGGGGCCAACATGGCCTGTTTCATGGGACACGACCAGACAATGTTGATCTTGGAAAATTTGTATTAGAAACACTCCTTTTTGTGTGATCATCGACCTCTTTCGTCCTGATTCGCTCCATTGACCTCTTAGTACCTGAAAACAAATAAAGGAGATAGAAACACGTAAAAACGAACTAGAATGATGAAAACACACATGAAATTAAAGGAAACACAAGCTAAAAACACGATACACTTACCGCCTATCAAATACCCCCAAACTTGAATCGTTGTTTGTCTTCAAACAACAAGCTTACTTAGAAAGAATTAGGATCAAACGATGTTTTATTCTTCAAAATCTCAAAAATATGAAATCTATTGATCCTCATACGTGGTCTATTATTCCGACCGACTAAAAATCAAGTTCCCAGGTACTCACCAATACCAAAAACATTACATGAACACAAGACCATAAAACAAATACAATCAAAAGTTTCATACTTTGGTCACTTCTCTTGCTAGGCTTTGGACTTCTTTCTTCAACAAATATTTTATAAGTCATGTGTTAACGATGCTGGCATTCTATAACCGCTTTATCAATTATATTAGTTTCAATAAAAATCACTTCACTATCACAAATTATGTGAATTAAATCCAATAAAAATATTGAAGTTTAAACTTTGTTTATATTAAATAGGTAGTGATTTTTCTCCCTTTTCATAATATTATAAAAGGTCTATTTTATTAGGATACCTCATTTTTAGAATTTTTAGAAGTATATAACATACCTCATTTTTAGAAGTATATAACAATAATAATAATATTATAATTATAATTATTAATTTAATAAAATGGAACTATGTCCTTTCTTATCAATTTGCCAATTTTAATTGAGGTTTTTTTAATAATTTTTTCCCATAGAAGTGATTACATTTAAACTTATTTATTGTATTTCAAAATTTTATTAAATATTTAAATTAATAAATTAAATAATTAGAATTAAATTAAAGATAATTAAAGTTTTTTTTTATTAACAACAACTTCTAAAATGACATACACTCTTATTAGATGACAACAAGTGGTAAACTGGAAAACATTGATTGCTATATTGTTAATATCAAATTTATTAAATCAAACAAAATTACACGTTCTTTATACTTGATAAAGACTGGTAAAGTTCTTGAAACAAATTATAAAAACTACATTTTATTAATTCATTTTGAATTCATTTTTTGTGTACTCTTAATTAATACATTAATTCATGAATATTTAAAATGATAACTATTCCTTTTATCAACAAAATATTAAAAACAATCCTGACACTAATGATTTACCATTAATGGTTAGCAAATATTATGTATAAATTAAAGCATACTTGTAGAGAAAAATCATTCACAAATTTCATAGATTATCATACATAGACATATTAAAATTAGGATGACAGAGAAGAAATTTATTTCTGTTTCAATATTTTTGATGTTTTTATGTATGCTAGTAACACCATTGTTTTCACGACAAATCGATGACATAACTTGTCCGGAAACTCAATTGGCTTTGTTGCCTTGTCTTCCATTTCTGAAAGGAACTGGCGCTCCTCCACCGCCGGGTAACTGTTGTGTCGGTTTAAGTAATGTGAATCGAAGCGCCAACACCACCCGGAATCGAATAGATGTTTGTAATTGTCTCAAATCTTATGCATCAAGATTTAAAGTTAACCCTGATAGATCAAAACAACTGCCATCACTTTGTAACATTATACTTACGCTTCCTTTAGATCCTAATGTCGATTGCAACACGTAAGTTATATGTCCTATGCATTTAACAAATGTAAAAATAATGATCTCTTTATCTTTTATATATGTTGTTATAATATTTTTTTTTCTTTTTTTTTCAGGGTTCAATGATGATATCATATATGTCGTTTGAAGAATAATCTTAATAAATCTAGTGATTTGAAAATATAAAAATTGTAATAACTCTTCTATGTTGAATGTGTTTTAAGAAATTAAATAATTTAAAATGAATATTTTACTTGCCATTCATATTTAGTTTTCATTTTCTCTTTTGTATATAATTTTTTTTATGGGGTACTCACGACACAACCAAAATCAAACAACCATTCCTTTAATGTATTTTTTAAAAACTTTAAATAATAAATTTTTATAAAAATATGTGCAATAATGTGTAATAATGTGTATTGAAAATTGAGCTGTTTATAACAAACTAGAATTTAAGTTGAGACACTGGTGGTGTTAGTAGTAATCTCATTCGGCGACGCCGTCTCTTTGATTTCATCAACTCTTCCATTTCTTTTGATTAGTCCTTCCACATGTTTCTGAAACTCTGTTTCCATTCCTGCTCAGGTTCATGGTACAGGTTTAGGATTGTCTTCATTGTTTTTGGCTTAAACTCCTAGCCTTAGGGCTAGGGGTCTTGGCAGTGGTAAATAGTTCTGCGTCTTTGTTACTATGAGTTCTTTGAAGAACTTGAATGGTTGGACAGTGGTGGATATGAGAAAATCAAAGTTTCAGTCTCAGCGATGGGACATCTTCCCTTTCGGTGGAGGAGGTAAATTGTGGAGGTCATTATTTCTCCGAGTCGCAACAAATTCGGCAAACAGTTCAGGTTTGCGAGGTTTCGAGACGTTGATGATGTTAGACTCCTGGGAGTGAAATTGGATAATGTGTTCATTGATGGCAGGAAAATCCATGCCAACCGACCCAGATTTGAGAGGGGCTCAGCTAAGATCTTTCATGAAGGGAAGGATTTTCAGTCAGCTGATGGTTTCAGAGGGTTGAAGATTTTAGATTCTTTGGTGAATAAGCAAGCTAATCAGTGACATAGGGAGGTTAATGGGAAGTGTTCTTTTGCGGAGGTTGTGAGAATGGGAGATTTGGACCAAGTCTTTAAGTTTGTATCGACACCAGATGATAGAGTAAGACTGGGTAAGGCTTATGTTGGAACAACCACCGATTATGGGATGACTTATAATCTACAAAGGATGTTCGCGACGAAAGGGATTTTCACGGTAAAGGTTGTCCCTCTTGGTGCGAATAAATGTTTATTGGAGGAATCTGAGTAAGGGGTTATGGAAGACTTGATTTCTGAAGAATTATCTTGGTGGAGGACTTGGTTCCCGAACATTCATAGGTGGAGGGAGGAGGATGTGAAAGATGGAAGGGCAATGTGGTTTAGATTGTATGGAGTTCCATGCCACGCCTGGAATCTGAGTTTTTTCACCATGGTCGCAAACTTTTTCAGGGATTTCATCAGTATTGACGTTAACACCTTGGAAGGATCGAGCATGGAAATGGCCAGAATCATGGTAAGAGTGCATGATGGCTTTGTTTTAAAGAATCACATGAAGGTGGATATTGATGGGAGATTGTTTAATCTCTTATTGTAAGAAGATTTCTCTGGGATTCACCTATCTATGGACGGGGATGAAAACTCAAATTATTGCGTGTCAATTTCTTCTGTTTCAGATGAGGGTGGCACGTAGTTTTTCGAATCTGAAACGGAGGTCGAAATGAAGGTTAAGAGTGATAATGGTTGCTTTGCTGGAGTTGCAGAGGACGTCGATGGTAGCGGTGGAGAAGAAGCTACGATGATCGGAGAAGGGAGGGAGAAATGTACGAAGGTTAATACCCAGGATGGGAATAATGGGTTGTTTTCTGATTATATTTCTTCTGTCAGAGCAGGTGGGCAAACTTTAGAGTCATCCGTTGGTTCTTTTGATAAGGTTGTTGAAAGGTCAAAGGGGTTGTTACATCCAGGCAGGAGGTCATTGGTAGACGCGAAGATACAATTGTGTCGTGTACGTTTAATTCTTTTCCAGTGTTGAATAAGGATAGCGACGTGGCGTTGGTAGTGAGTAAGGAGATGGCCCAGCAACCTTTTAATAAAAAATTTGTTAAATTGTAATATGGAGCTTTCCCATAAATCTTGGCCGGTCCAAGTACAGAAGGGGGGATTGAAAAGGAATGGGGGGGACCACAAATTGAAAAACAAAAAGGTGAAATTTAAACTACTCTCTGGTTTTAAATAAGGATAGTAAAGTTGGACTAAATTTTGCGCTGCAATCCTCATGGAGGGACTATTGAATAATCAAATTTGGAAGGTGGTTTCCTTGAGCATAGTAACGAAAATCTCAGGGCAGAAGGGGGTTTTTATGGGTCAAATTCTGAGGAGTCTAACATCATCCGGAGCAATTTTCGACAATGGAAGAATTTGGAGAATGAGGTTGGGGCTAAAATTTGGAACAATGTGTTTAAGCTTGGTATGGTGGCAATGGACAAATCGATAAATTTTAAGAGCAAAATTGATGATTTGGAGAAAGTGGATAGAAACAAAAAGGACGGAGGGAAGGAAAATTTGTTATTGTGGAAATGATTATAGGATATTTCAATATTATGGGGGAGGACAGTTGGTTAAGAGGAAGAGAATGAATCAAATTATCAAGAAGGGTAATGCGAATATTTTTTTAATTCAAGAAACCAAGTTGTCATCCATGGATGAGGTGGTTTCTAAAAGCTTTTGGTCTAAAGAAGATATTGGTTGGACGACTTCAAACTTGGTGGGCTCTTCAGGTGATATGCTTATTCTTTGGAAGAATAGTAGTGTGGATGTTATTAGTAGCTTCAAGGAAGATGGTTTCGTTAGGATCAAGATTTGTTAGAGGGAGCGTTTGTTCTATGTTGTGAACGTTTACTCTCCTTGCGATATTGGATCGAAGAGGATCTTATGGAGTAAGCTCTTGGATCTCAAAAACAGGTTTTCGGATGGTGAATGGTGCTTAGGTAGGGATTTTAATGCGATTACTAAGGTTTCGGAAAGAAAAAGGTAGATCGATGGGTGGTTTTTCTAGAGTGACGTCAGACTTCTCGAATTTTATATCTAATGGTGCTTTGGTGGATATCCCGTGCAAAGGGAAGAAAATTTATTGGATTAATGGGAATGGTTCCTCCATGAGTCGCATTGATCTTTTATTATTATCGGAGAAGGCTATTAGTAGGTGGGGTATTATCGGTCAACTTATTGGTCCGAGAGATATTTTTGATCACTCTCCTATTTGGTTGGTGTCAGATCTTCATAATTAGGGTCTGAAGCCTTTTAAAGTTAATAATGAATGGTTCAACAATAAGGATTTTATTCATTTCGTTGATAAGGAGTGGAAGGATTTAAAGGTAGAGGGAAAATGGGATTTTGTTTTAAAGGAGAAGTTTAGACTTCTTAAGGAAAGCCTTAGGAAGTGGAATTTGGAGGTGTTCGGTAAAATCGATTTGGACGTGGATAAGTGTGTGAATGAGATTAATGAGTATGACTATGAGGTGGAAGCATCTAATGGTTTAATCACAGTTAATTCTTTAGATGCTCGCAAGGAGGTTTCAAATCGGTTTTGGTTGAATTTGCGCATCAAAGAGAATATGCTTATCCAAAAATATAGAATTAAGTGGATTAATTATGGAGACAATAATTCTAGATTTTTCCATTTTGCAATGAAGGATCGTAGGAGACGCAATCATATCGGTTTCATTAATTCGGAAATGGGAATTCTTTCTTCCGTCTCCGATGTTAAAGAAGAGGTTAGAAATCATTTCACTTCTAAATTTGTGGAACCCGGAGTGTTTATGCCTTTGTTGGAGGGTATTGCTTCACTACACCAAACAAGACCTTAAACATCGCTTTTTTTGGCCTTAGACAGCGCTTTAAAGCGCTGTCTAAACCTGCGCTGCTAAAGGTTTAGACAACGCTCTTTTAAATATTAAAAGCGCTATCTATAGGGTGGTATATTTAATGAAACGTGTTGTCCATGGTACCATTAGACAATGCTTTTTGACATTTTTAGGTATACCTTAGACATTGCTTTAAGAAAAATGTTGTCTAAGCCCCACCTATTTTAACTTTTTTAGGTATACCATAGACAACGCTTTTGGAAAAGCGCTGTCTAAGCCCCCACCTTAGACAACGCTTTTAGTTAAAGCACTTTCTAAGCCCCCCCTTAGACAATGCTTTTTCTTTAAAGCGCTGTCTAAGGTATACGAAAAGTTTTATATAATTTTTTTTAAACCCCAATTTATACCAGGTTTTTCAACCAAAATTTTGACTTGATTTTAAACCAATTTTTTTCAGAAAAATATCACAATTTGGATATTCAAAACAATCCAATTTTACCTATTTAAATGTACCAATTTATGCACCAAACAAATATATATCCAAATGGATTGACAATTCAAACATATATACTTACAAATGTACATATTACTTATACTACTTTTGCTACAAATGTACCAACTCAAACATATTACAAATCATTACTTATACTACTTTTGCATCCAACGAAAACATTACTTCAAATCTACATAGGTCCTGAAACAACACAAAGATTGTAATTCAATTAAAAGAATACAATATTATAGTTACAAAGTTACACATTTAAATTCTCATCAATTAAAGTAAGAGTACAATATTATACCTGATAAAACATCGAGCTCTATAATATATTGACATGATTCCTCTTTCATTTCTTCTATTTGATCTTTTGAATAATATGCACACTTGAATTCATCAAAGTACTACATGATAATATAACATAGTTTGATTTAGTTTCAACTATTTAATTATATGAGAGATATGTGTTAAATATTAAAATAACTCATAAGTTAGAAATACATACATCGGATGGAATCTCTAACCGGCCCAAAGAAAGAGTATCTCTCATAAACCTTAACATGAAATATCCGCAATCTATTTGATTACGTTGCTGAGGACACTATAGATGAAAAGAAAATATGGATAAATCCTAAGTTTTATCAAGTATCATCACTAATATAATAAAAAATGTGATAATTAATAATATAACGCCACTTTTATCCATGTAATGTTGTTGGCTCTCCTCTTTGATACTTGGACATCTCTTTGGGCTCGAAAAGCTTGTATGATGCTAATAAAATATAAATCAATAATTATAACAATTCACATAAACTAATAAATAAACACAAGAATATTTAGAACAATCTCACTTACGTGTCAATCGTGTTCTTCATATCCGGGTATGTTGTCCAATCATTTTCTAACGAGTCAAGATAATATACAATTTCTTTGATAGGATTGATTGCGAACAACAACCAATGTCCACTATATGATTAAACAAATGTTAGATGTAAATTTTCTACACGACGTCAAAATACAAAATAACTATAATAGATGAATTTAGAATGAAAATCTAACCCGGTATTAAACGGTATAAAGAACAACTTTTATGTATCTTTGTTGGCTATGAAGAGGTTAAGAACATACATCATCACATCATCTGGTCTACTTAAGATTAAAGCTAACTTGACGGATGCGGGGCTTAAGAATCCAAATCTTTGGTCCAATCCACTTGGGTGCATCACTTTGTCATACAAAAACCTTAAATAAAAACATCATTAACATTCGACTATTCATTTGAAACGTAAAGTAAATAAGTTGTTCAATTAATATAACAAAGTAGATCGGATATACCTCACGTATGTATTGACAACATTAACGCCTATTTCTTCACGACCAAAAGCTTGCATAAATTCTTCATTATCAACTGATTGTTCGTATTCAAATCCAAAAATACCTTCCTCCTTATGTATAAAACGAACACCTCCGGTCGGAATATCTGTCAACTCTAGAAACGTCAGAAGGCACGACCTATACTTGAAGGTAGGTTTTTTCCTAGTCGCGGTCTTCTTAGCACCAACCTTTTTTTGTTGTGTGGAGACGTTGCAAACCTCCTTATCATGAAGCTACATATCATATAAATAGTTAGATGAAGTATAAAATTAAGAATTTAACATATTCCATGCATAAATGTCATATAATTGTAATGTACCTATTTTTTTGAAACAACGGACTCGGTATGTCGCGGAATAGCCTTATCTTTTGATTTGGATCTTGTTGGAGTCTAATTAACATAACCAAGTAAAAAATGTACGTAAAATGCGCATAAAAACTTTGAATCTACACATTAAGGTTAACAAAGGTTCATAATGGTTTTAGGCATACCTCATATCCTAGGCTAATGAGGCTTGTCGGCCATGCAACAAATGAACCTAATGTTTGTTCCACCGTTGTTGCATCCGAAACATCGTCAGGATATGGTAATAATGCATTCGGCTCAACTGCAATTTCAACCGAGACTTTCAAACATCCAGTAGGGAGCTCTCTAGTATGAAGTAATTCTCCGCTATTGTTATGCATTTTTCCCTTGTCAGCCATCCGATAATATGGTGACGATAAATATAGCTGACAATGGAAAATGCCCTAAAACCAATAATAAAATGAAATTGTTAATAATGTGTATATATGTCAATTACATATTTTAAGCTAATAGTTAAATTTAATACAAATATATATATAATTACCTCTGGAATGGTCGGTTGAAAGTTACAGTTGATACTATCTTTGTCTGAAGCATCTTTAAAACATGCTGAAGCGCTAGCCTCTTTTTATTTCCTTAATGCATCAAGCTCAGCTTGCATTGCTTCCAATTTTTCATTAAGCTCTCGATTACTAGGAGCCTTTCCTTTTTTAATACTCAAGGAGGTCGGAGTGACCCCAAATCCCTTACCCCTCACCCGACCCGAATACTCACGGACATCTACTGTCCGACTAAGTATGCTTCTAGTATCATCTGAAGATAAAGGTGACTGAGATAGTTCCTCCTGAAAATCGGATGAATATCGAATACTTGTCAAATATTTGTTAATAAAGTTTTTATTTAAATAAAGAAATAATGTTATACTTACACATTTCTCATACACCTGTAGAACATCTTCTTTAGCAACTCCAGATTTTCCCACACGGGCTTCCTTCCACAAAACATGTGCAAGAAGAGATCTTTCAGAACTTTTCTCCTTCTGCAGCTACATATTAAGTCATACAATATGATCAAATAAAACTCATATATGATGAACAAATATATTATTGCAATTTATAGATACTTACCATATATTATTCTAAGCGTCCATATCTGACGCGTCCTTTTCGGTATGGATACGTGGGACTTGATGCTCTTTCCCGATTTGTGTCACTTATTATTTTAAATGTTGGGTCCTTTAGTTTGGATTTGAACGCTTCCCATTCTTCTTGTGAAATCAAACTTTCATATTTCTTTGGAAGCTCTGCATCAACATGATTACCATTTGCATCCCTAAGATACTTGGATGATAAAAATGTTCTAAACCCTCTTAGTAGCTTTCCGACAAATTTCAGACAAAAATCTCTTCTATCGTCTTCGATGTTGAAACACCTCTAAGAAAAACATACAAATTATGCGTTAGTACAAGTAATTTAAAGAACATAAATTGGAAGCAATGCAAGTAATTTAAAGAACATAATGTGCGTTATTGTACCTTTATCTCAGTCCAAATTTTTTGTTTGGATTCATTCAACTCTTTGTTTCTCCAATCATCACAAGTAATGGGAATCTCATTCATTACTAGTGCACCAACGAAACTAGTCAAGATCGCTCCAATGCACATCTAGAATGATGCCTCGATCTCTACCATGGATCACTATCCTCATCACCGTTATGCCTCTTCTAATCTCTTCTTCCGTAGATACTTTTTTACTACCTCCTTCATGCGTAAAATGATCATCATGTGGGTGATCATCATTAGTGGCCATATTTAACCTGTAATAAAGAAACCAAAGATATCAAATATAATTTCAAACCATATTATTTTCAAACCAATATAATTTCAAACCAATATAAGTTATAACAAAAAAGGGATCCAGATTATTTTCAAACCAATATAATTTTTTGTATTTTTATGTATTGAGAATATCAACTATATAAGTTATAACAATATAAGTTAACAAAAGTAAGTTATAACAAAAAAGGGATCAACTATATAAGTTATAACAATATAAGTTAACAAAAGTAAGTTATAAGTTAACAATATCAATTATATAATTTCAAACCAATATAAGTTATAACAATGTCAACAACAATAGCAACTATATAATTTCAAACCAATATAATTTCAACCAATATAAGTTAAAAAGAGCTTAAACTAATAATGTCAACTATATACAAGAGCTTAAACCAATATAAGTTATAACAATGTCAACAACAATGTCAACAATGTCAACAATGTCAACAACAATATCAACTATATAATTTCAAATCGATATAATTTCAACCAATATAAGTTAAAAAGAGCTTAAACTAATAATGTCAATTGTATATAGTTAAAAAGAGCTTAAACCAATATAAGCCCTTCTACAACAATGTCAACTATATACAAAAAGAACTTAAACTAATAAGCACTTCTACAACAATGTCAACTACAACAATGTCAACTATATACAAAAAGAGCTTAAACTAAACAGAGATATATGGATTTCGAGATAAGCCCTAAACATAGAAGAAACTTTCCAAAAAATGAGACGGTGTACGGTGGAGGAAGGAGCACGACGGCAATAATATACTTCATAGAGGAGCACGGTGGTGGACGACAGTGGCTTTTAAAGCTTCTAGGGCGAAAATGGCGTTCGCACGGTTCGTTCGTAGTGAGATGGAAAGAAAGAAATGAAAATAGAAACTGCGTATTTTTCATATAATTAGACCTTAGACATCGCTTTGGTGGAAAGCGTTGTCTAAGGGAGGCCTTAAACAGCGCTTTTGAAAAGCGCTGTCTAAGGTCAACCTTAGACAACGCTTTTGATTTTGTTTTTTTTTAATTGAAAGCCTTTAGACAACGCTTTTGAAAAAGCGCTGTCTAAGATATACCTTAGACAGCGCTTTCTAAAAGCGTTGTCTAAGGTCTATCTTAAACAGCGGTTTTTCAAAAGCGTTGTCTAAGGTATGACTTTTAGCAGCGCTTTTATTATTTTTTTGGACCAGTTTCCGTGTTTTCTTTTAATTTTAACTTATAGCAACACTTTCTTTATAAAGCATTGTCTAAGGTGCATTGTTAAATGTCATTTTTGGCATAGTGCTTTTAATGTGATTAGTGACGAGGATAAGATTTTTCTTGAGAAGGATTTTTCGAAGGAGGAAATTATAAAGGCGGTTTGGAGTTGTGACGGCTCTAAAAGTCCGGGCCATGATGGGTACTCTTTTATATTCATTAAGAAATGTTGGTCCTTTCTTAAAGTGGATTTTTGTCGGTTTTTAAGGACTTTCACCGTGGGGCTATTTTATCAAAGGCTATTGTTTCCTCTTTTCTTACTTTGATTCCAAAGAGAGATAACCCTTTGGATTTAGATGATTTTAGACCCATTTGTCTTGTAGGTTGCATGTATAAGGCTCTTAGTAATCTTTTGGCATCTAGATTGAAGATGGTTCTACATTCTATCATTTCTAATTGCCAAAGTGCTTTTGTTTAGGGGAGACAAATGCTTGAAGGAGTGGTAGTGGCCAATGAGATTGTTGACTATGCCTTCAAGGAGAAATCAGCTTGCTCTCTTTTTACAGTAGATTTTTAAAAGGCTTACAATAAAGTGAGTTGGAATTTTCTAAGATTCATGCTTAGGAAATGGGGTTTGGTAGTTTGTGGTTGAAATGGATGAAGGCCACTATTTTTTATAGTAAGATGCCGGTTTTGGTTAACGGTAGTCCCTCGAAGGAATTCTCGGTGGAAAGGGGTTTAAGACAATGAGATCCATTATCGCCTTTTCTTTTTATGATGGTAATGGAAGGTTTAACGGGTTTGGTTAGGAAATCGGTTGAAAGTGGTGAATTTTCCGGATTGAATATAAAAGGGAGTTGCTTCATTGATGTGCTTCAATTTACGGATGATACTCTTTTGGTTGGAAATGGTAGTTGGAGACATATGTGGGCTATCAAATCGGTTCTTAGGGCTTTCCAAATGGTTTCGAGTCTTGGAATCAATTTTCAAAAAAGCAAGATAGTTTACATAAATGTTTCCTCTTATTCTCTTAAAGTCGCGGCGGTTTTTCTTTCTCGTTCAACGGAAAAGAAATAATTCTTGTTCCTTGGGATTCTGGTTGGCTCTGATCCTCGTAGAATTTCTACTTGGACCTCATTGGTCTCTAATCTTAAAAGACGTCTATCTAGTTGGAAGAACTGTTTCTTAAGCTTCAGAGGTAGAATTACTTTGTTAAAGTCGGTCCTTATTAGTTTACCTATTTTTCAATTATCTTTCTTCAAAGATCCGGCTAAAATTAGGAAAGAGATTGTTAGTATTTAAAGTGGTTTTCTTTGTGGCGAATCAAAAGGTGTGAGGAAAATTTATTGGCTTAGGTGGGAAAATCTTTGTCTTCCTTACGAAAGAGGTGGATTAAATCTTAGAAGGATAAAAGATTTCAATTTAGCTCTTCTTCACAAGTGGAGGTGGATAATTTTGGGAAGGATCACATTTTTTGGAAATCGGATTCAAACACTTTATTCTCGATTAGTTCCTTTTATTGTCTTACTGATTTTATTATATTCGACGAGGTCCAATGGAAAAGTTTGATCATGCTTTTAGTTTAATATGGAAAGTTTTGGCTCCTTTGAAAATCAAGGCTTTTGCTTGGATGATTTTTTTTGGAATAGACTTCCGACTAAGGATAAACTTGAGATTAGAGGGAGTACTCTTTCTTCGTCTAATTCTTTGTGTGTTCTTTGTAATACTTGTTCGGAATATTTGGAGCATTTATTTTTTTCTTGTTCGGCAGTCAAATTGATTTGGAAAGAAGTTTTGGTGTGGATTAATTATCCCGGCTCTTCTTGTGTATGTGTCAAAGGAAGTTTTGTGGATTGGTGTTCTTTTGGTGTTTCCAATAAGTTTAAGAGAGGCAGGGAAGACATTATTTGATTAGTCATATGTTGGAATATTTGGGTGATTAGAAATGATATCATCTTTAATGATGTTAGTTGGAATATCATTGATATTGTTTGGAGAGTGAAATTATTGATGTGGAGGTGAATTTTTATTGGAGAAATTAATCACTCCAATTGTAATCTATATGAATTCGATAAGATTTCATTGTTGTATTTATCTTAGTTGTAATTGGTTGGATAATTTCTTATCCTCCTTTTTGCAACTAGGTTGAGTACAAAATATCGTACTCCTATTAATATATCTTTTGCTTAAAAAAAAAAATTGAACTGTTTGAAATTTTTTAAATAATAATTTCTAAATATGGAATACTTAAATAGTGCCCCGAGGATAGTGGTTAACAAGACCCATAAATAAAACATGGTTTGAATAAACACTTTACTATATGGATATTCTAATTAAGCATACACAAATAAAAAAAATTATTCAAATTATCTAATATTGTTTTTATTTTATTTTATATATTTCTAAGTATGTTTCCAAGCTTTATTTATTTGTTTATTTATGATTAAGCCAAAATAAATATTTTTTATTAAATATTTAAATTTATTTGATTCTTTAACAAATTTTGTGTCGTCAGTTTATTGTTTTCATCCGTCTGTATTGTTTTATAAATGGTTAAAATAAAACTCAAGTTTTTACCCACATCAAATGATTATGATTGTGTATTTCAATTAAATTATTGGTTCGAAATGGTTAATCTTTTTATATAAAAAACATTTCAACTCTAAGATCAAAAGTAGGATTACTGAAGTGGATTTTTTTTTATAATTACGAGAAACAAGAGCTATTAATTATAGCTCTTGGATTAAATTGAATAAAATTTGTGTTTAGATGTTATTTACTAAATTATACTTGATTCATTACTCTCAAAATCATTTTGTCACTGATTATCTTGAAATTCTTTACTCTATTCGTCAATTATTCAGTCACAAACTTTCTACACATTTTACCATATGGCTTTGAAGTGGAGTAAGAATTAGAAAATAACATTATTTTGCTTCTTCCTTTTTTTGTTTCTAATTTTTCTTTTGTATATTTAATTAACATTGAAAGAAGACGACATGCACCATATTTAATTTGCAGGAACACATAAGAATACATGAAACTCTACCAATAATAAAAAAATATTTGTTTTCTTCGAATCTATATGTTAAAATTTTCCTAGAAAGCATGCATGTGAGTGAGAAAATAAACGTGTTGAAAAGATCCGTGTTAGTTTGTGGGGTCAGTTGATAATCCTGAAAACAATTTGAGATGTTATAGCGTACCCATCTAAATGTGATTCAGACACAACTATATAGTTCAATCAAGAACGTTAATCTTTTTCACGCAAATTGTTTCTCAACTGAAATCAAATTGCCTTGTTAGTTGCACCTCAAACTTAATTTTTTAGTAATCCATTTTTTATAACTCATGTGTTAATGATGCTGACACCCTATAACCGCTTTATCAAATTTTTTTATTTGATTTCTTACTTCTAATTTATTATTTATATTTTCATAATAAATTAGTTTCAATCAAAATCATTTCTCTATCCTAAATTATGTGAATTATATCCAATAAAAATAATGAATTTTAAACTTTATTTATATTAAATAGGTAGTGTTTTTTCTCCCTTTTCATGATATTATAAATGGTCTATCAAGAAGTATATAATACCTCATTTTTAGAAGTATATAACAATATTATTATTATTATTATTATTATAATTATTATTATTATTATTATTATTATTATTATTATTATTATTATTATTATTAATTTAATAAAATGGAACTATTTTCTTTCTTATCAATTTGCCAATTTGAATCGAGGTGTTTTAATAAATTTTTCCTTATTTATTGTATTTCAAAATTTTATTAACCATTTAAATTAATAAATTAAATAATTAGAATTAAATTAAAGAATTTTGTTTATTAACGACAACTTCTAAAATGACATACACTCTTATTAGATGACAGATGATAAACTAGAAAAACATTGATTGCTATAGCACACTTCTAAAATTCTTATTTTTTATTTTATAAATTTGAACCCTCTGAATTTGAACACTTCTAAAATCTAAGCATATAACTTAACTCACTATACTAACTCGTAAGTACTATTCTACATGATATTTTGGAAGTTAATGTCAAATTTATTAAATCAAACAAAATTATTATTATTATTATTATTATTATTATTTATTAATTAAATTTTATAGCACACATCTTAGTCCAAAATCCAAACCATGCTCAATTATTATTATTATTATTAATTAAATTTTAATAATTTACCTCTTTAATCTCGGATCCTGTCTCCTCCGATGGTTAGAAAATTTAATAGTTTGAATCATTGTCTTTATAATAAGTTTTTTTTTTACTCTTAATTAATATATTAATTCATGAATATTTAAGATTATAACTATTCCTTTTATAAACAAAAATAATTTAAATAAAATAATAAATCTTATAAAACGTTATCAACAAAATATTAAAAACAATCATGGCACTAATGATTTACCATTAATGGTTAACAAATATTGTGTATAAATTAAAGCATACTTGTAAAGAAAAATCATTCACAAATTTGATAGATTATCATACATACACATATTAAAATTAAGATGGCAGAGAAGAAATGTATTTCTGTTTCAATATTTTTGATGTTTTTATGTATGCTAGTAACACCATTGTTTTCACGACAAATCGATGACATAACTTGTCCGGAAACTCTTTTGTCGTTGTTGCCATGTCTTCCATTTCTGCAAGGAACTGCCGCTCCTCCACCGCCGAGTAACTGTTGTGTCGGTTTAACTAATGTGAATCAAAGAGCCAACACCACCCAGATTCGAAAAGATGTTTGCAGTTGTCTCAAATCTGCTGCATCAAGATTTAAAGTTAATCCTGATAGATCAAAACAACTGCCATCACTTTGTAACATTAAACTTTCCGTTCCTTTTGATCCCAGTGTTGATTGCAACACGTAAGTTATATGTCCTATGCATTTAACAAAGGTAAAAATAATAATATCTTTATCTTCTTTATATGTTTTCTAATATTTTTTTTTTCCATTTTTTTCAGGGTTCAATGATGATTTCAAATATGTCGATTGAAGAATAATCTTAAGTAATATAGTGATTTTAAAAGATAAAAAAATGTAATAATAACTCTATGTTGAATGTGTTTAAAGAAATTAAATAATTAAAAATGAATATTTTATTTCCATTCATATTTAGTTTCCATTTTCTCGTCTGTATATAATTTTTTTTGTGGGTTACTCATCAACGGGTACTTGTCTTACCACAACCAAAATCAAACAAACAAATAAAATATGGTTTGAATTATATATATATATATATATATATATATATATATATATATATATATATATATATATATATATATATATATATATATATATATATATATATATATATATATATATATATATATATATATATTTTAATTACGCATACACAAATAAAAGTCAAATTTGTACGGACAAATTCTTTAACAAGTTTTGTACGGTCAGTTACCCGAGAACAAAGAGGACGGTCAAGCCTAAAACCATGAAAAAGAGAAAAGAAAATTACAAGTCAAATTACTTCCGTCACATGTAAAATAAAAGTCAAATTTAAACCCACATCTAATGATTATAATTGTGTATTTCAATTAAATTATTGGCTCGAAATGGTTAATCTTTTTATATAAAAAATAATTCAAATCTAAGAACAAAAGTATGATTAAACTCAAGTGGAAATTTTTTATAATTATGAGAAACACGAGCGATTAATTATAGCTCTTAATATTAAATTGAATATTAAGAGCTTTTCTCCTTTAAACCATCAAAATTGTTTATAAAAAAAATATTAAATTGAATAAAATTTGTGTTTAGATGTTATCTTACTAAATTATACTTTATTAATTACTCAACCATTTTGTTATTGATTATCTTGAAATTCGGTACTCTGATCGTTAATTATACAGGCACATAGTAGTGTATCCAAATGAAAAAAGATAGAAAAGATGAGAGAGAAATCCAATTTCTCTCTAACGTGTCCTAACTTTCTCTAAAATCGCTTCACTCCATTTTTATCCTCCACTGTTCCATTGTTTCATCTAATATTGATTCAGGCTTTTCATCTTCACTATTCCATTGCTTCTTCTTAGAGGGAGTTTATGTGGGTCGTGTAATACTTTAAAGGTTTGGTTTAAAGTCCTAACTTTAGGGTTATGGACTTTCACCTTTAGGGTTGTCTCGCATGTGAGTGATGAAAAGGCCTGGTGAAAAGACCCGAGTTGGTTTGTGGGTTTAGTCGATAATTCTAAAAACAATCTGAGGTGTACCAAATAGTATAAAAGCCAGACCTCTTCTAGTACGATGTTGTTTAGGGACGAACTAAGTGAAAGTTGGTGGACATGTAACACCTGAGGCCAAAAAGGGCGGAGAATGGTTACATGTAACACCCGAGAGTGAGGGAGTGGTTGTCGGTGCATGAGGCATGACAATGAGACACTCCTAGAAGCTTCTAGGGAAAAACCAAATTCACATTAGAATGAGAGGGGTCATGAGGTTGTGCAAGTATGAGACTGCATGGTTGAAGGAATGCTTATAAGAATTAATTGGTAGTATTTATACCAACAAAATGCATATTCTTTTCGGTAGCCTAATAAATTAGAACTCCATAGTTAAGAGTGTTTGTCTTGGAGTAGTATTTGAATGGGTGACCATCTGGGAAGTTTCCTAGAAAGCATGCAAGTGAGTGAGGAAAAAACATGCTGAAAAGAACCGTGTTGGTTTTTGGGGTTAGTCGATAATCCTGAAAGCAGTCAGAGGCGTTACAACATGCACATCTAAATGTGATTCAGGCACAACTATGTAGTTCAATCAAGAGCGTTAGTCTGTTTCACGCAATGCCGTAACTTGATTGTTTCTCAGATGAGATCAAATTGCCTTGTTAGTGGCGCCTCGAACTTAATTTTTTAATAATCCTTTTTTGGATGTCGATCAGTATCTTTTGATGCATGATCGACATCTATTTTGCCTTTGCTTTCGCAATCGACATATACATTGATTCGAATTTAATTTCTAAAATAAGGCAAACATATATTTCTTACAATTATAAATGAATGACTTGATAGAATTTTGTCATGAGATGGGATCTCATAATCCCATATCCCTAAGGACCTACTCACTCATGGTGAGATGAATAACAATAATAAAGAAGTTTAAGAACATTGCAAGAAAAATAAATAAAAATAAGTAAAACAATAGCAAATTGAAATGAAAATAAATGAAAGATTATAATATCACAAGTGCAAAAATTACAAAAAGAAAAAAGTAAGAACTTAAGCTAGGAACTAAGAGCAACAACAATTGTTTTGAGTGATAATAGTAAAAACTGATGAAGGTGATGGATCCTTAGGCCTTTATTTATAATAATCCAAGTCTTAAATTGTCCATTATTTGCACTAATTTAAAGCTTAAATATTATCGATAACTAATCATAAAAGAAATGGGATATACATATGCCAAATGGTCACAAAAGTCATCCAAAGATCAAAAGTTTGTAATCCGCCTGACTGACACATGTTGTGTCAGGAAACACGAGCTGGTTGTGTCAGCCTTTGGCGTCTTGTATGGACGTGCTTAAAAGGGGCCAACATGGCCTGTTTCATGGGACACGACCAGACAATGTTGATCTTGGAAAATTTGTATTAGAAACACTCCTTTTTGTGTGATCATCGACCTCTTTCGTCCTGATTCGCTCCATTGACCTCTTAGTACCTGAAAACAAATAAAGGAGATAGAAACACGTAAAAACGAACTAGAATGATGAAAACACACATGAAATTAAAGGAAACACAAGCTAAAAACACGATACACTTACCGCCTATCAAATACCCCCAAACTTGAATCGTTGTTTGTCTTCAAACAACAAGCTTACTTAGAAAGAATTAGGATCAAACGATGTTTTATTCTTCAAAATCTCAAAAATATGAAATCTATTGATCCTCATACGTGGTCTATTATTCCGACCGACTAAAAATCAAGTTCCCAGGTACTCACCAATACCAAAAACATTACATGAACACAAGACCATAAAACAAATACAATCAAAAGTTTCATACTTTGGTCACTTCTCTTGCTAGGCTTTGGACTTCTTTCTTCAACAAATATTTTATAAGTCATGTGTTAACGATGCTGGCATTCTATAACCGCTTTATCAATTATATTAGTTTCAATAAAAATCACTTCACTATCACAAATTATGTGAATTAAATCCAATAAAAATATTGAAGTTTAAACTTTGTTTATATTAAATAGGTAGTGATTTTTCTCCCTTTTCATAATATTATAAAAGGTCTATTTTATTAGGATACCTCATTTTTAGAATTTTTAGAAGTATATAACATACCTCATTTTTAGAAGTATATAACAATAATAATAATATTATAATTATAATTATTAATTTAATAAAATGGAACTATGTCCTTTCTTATCAATTTGCCAATTTTAATTGAGGTTTTTTTAATAATTTTTTCCCATAGAAGTGATTACATTTAAACTTATTTATTGTATTTCAAAATTTTATTAAATATTTAAATTAATAAATTAAATAATTAGAATTAAATTAAAGATAATTAAAGTTTTTTTTTATTAACAACAACTTCTAAAATGACATACACTCTTATTAGATGACAACAAGTGGTTAACTGGAAAACATTGATTGCTATATTGTTAATATCAAATTTATTAAATCAAACAAAATTACACGTTCTTTATACTTGATAAAGACTGGTAAAGTTCTTGAAACAAATTATAAAAACTACATTTTATTAATTCATTTTGAATTCATTTTTTGTGTACTCTTAATTAATACATTAATTCATGAATATTTAAAATGATAACTATTCCTTTTATCAACAAAATATTAAAAACAATCCTGACACTAATGATTTACCATTAATGGTTAGCAAATATTATGTATAAATTAAAGCATACTTGTAGAGAAAAATCATTCACAAATTTCATAGATTATCATACATAGACATATTAAAATTAGGATGATAGAGAAGAAATTTATTTCTGTTTCAATATTTTTGATGTTTTTATGTATGCTAGTAACACCATTGTTTTCACGACAAATCGATGACATAACTTGTCCGGAAACTCAATTGGCTTTGTTGCCTTGTCTTCCATTTCTGAAAGGAACTGGCGCTCCTCCACCGCCGGGTAACTGTTGTGTCGGTTTAAGTAATGTGAATCGAAGCGCCAACACCACCCGGAATCGAATAGATGTTTGTAATTGTCTCAAATCTTATGCATCAAGATTTAAAGTTAACCCTGATAGATCAAAACAACTGCCATCACTTTGTAACATTATACTTACGCTTCCTTTAGATCCTAATGTCGATTGCAACACGTAAGTTATATGTCCTATGCATTAACAAATGTAAAAATAATGATCTCTTTATCTTTTATATATGTTGTTATAATATTTTTTTTTCTTTTTTTTTTCAGGGTTCAATGATGATATCATATATGTCGTTTGAAGAATAATCTTAATAAATCTAGTGATTTGAAAATATAAAAATTGTAATAACTCTTCTATGTTGAATGTGTTTTAAGAAATTAAATAATTTAAAATGAATATTTTACTTGCCATTCATATTTAGTTTCCATTCATATTCAGTTTTCATTTTCTCTTCTGTATATAATTTTTTTTATGGGTTACTCACGGCATAACCAAGTTCAAACAACCATTCTCTCATTGTATTTTTTAAGAATTTTAAATAATAAATTTTTATAAAAATATATGCATTAATGTATATTGAAAATCGAACTGTTTATAACAAACTAGAATTTAAGTTGAGACACTGGTGGAGTTAGTAGTAATCTCATTCGGCGACGTTGTCTCTTTGATTTCATCAACCCTTTCATTGTTTTTGGCTTAAACTCCTAGCCTTAGGGCTAGGGGCCTTGGCAGTGGTAGATAGTTCTGGGTCTTTGTTACTATGAGTTCTTTGAAGAACTTGAATGGTTGGACGATGGTGGATATGAGAAAATCAAAGTTTCAGTCTCAGCGATGGGACATCTTCCCTTTCGGTGGAGGAGGTAACATTGTGGAGGTCATTATTTCTCCGAGTCGCAACAAATTCGGCAAACAGTTCAGGTTTGCGAGGTTTCGAGACGTTGATGATGTTAGGCTCCTGGGAGTGAAATTGGATAGTGTTTTCATTGATGGCAGGAAAATCCATGCCAACCGACCCAGATTTAAGAGGGGCTCGGCTAAGATCTTTCATGAAGGGAAGGATTTTCAGTCAGCTGATGGTTTCAGAGGGTTGAAGATTTTAGATTCTTTGGTGAATAAGCAAGCTAATCTGTAACATAGGGAGGTTAATGGGAAGTGTTCTTTTGAGGAGGTTGTGAGAATGGGAGATTTGGACCAAGTCTTTAAGTTTGTATCGACACCAGATGATAGAGTAAGACTGGGTAAGGCTTATGTTGGAACAACCACCGATTATGGGATGACTTATAATCTACAAAGGAAGTTCGCGACAAAAGGGATTTTCACGGTAAAGGTTGTCCCTCTTGGTGCGAATAAATGCTTATTGGAGGAATCTGAGTAAGGGGTTATGGAAGACTTGATTTCTGAAGAATTATCTTGGTGGAGGACTTGGTTCGCGAACATTCATAGGTGGAGGGAGGAGGATGTGAAAGATGGAAGGGCAATGTGGGTTAGATTGTATGGAGTTCCATGCCACGCCTGGAATCTGAGTTTTTTCACCATGGTCGCAAACTTTTTCAGGGATTTCATCAGTATTGACATTAACACCTTGGAAGGATCGAGCATGGAAATGGCCAGAATCATGGTAAGAGTGCATGATGGCTTTGTTTTAAAGAATCGCATGAAGGTGGATATTGATGGGAGATTGTTTAATCTCTTATTGTAAGAAGATTTCTCTGGGATTCACCTATCTATGGACGGGGATGAAAACTCAAATTATTGCGTGTCAATTTCTTCTGTTTCAGATGAGGGTGGCACGTAGTTTTTCGAATCTGAAACGGAGGTCGAAATGAAGGTTAAGAGTGATAATGGTTGCTTTGCTGGAGTTGCAGAGGACGTCGATGGTAGAGGTGGAGAAGAAGCTACGATGATCGGAGAAGGGAGGGAGAAATGTACGAAGGTTAATATCCAGGATGGGAATAATGGGTTGTTTTCTGATTATATTTCTTCTGTCAGAGCAGGTGGGCAAACTTTAGAGTCATCCGTTGGTTCTTTTGATAAGGTTGTTGAAAGGTCAAAGGGGTTGTTACATCCAGGCAGGAGGTCATTGGTAGACGCAAAGATACAATTGTGTCGTGTACGTTTAATTCTTTTCCAGTGTTGAATAAGGATAGCGACGTGGCGTTGGTAGTGAGTAAGGAGATGGCCCACCAACCTTTTAATAAAAAATTTGTTAAATTGTAATATGGAGCTTTCCCATAAATCTTGGCCGGTCCAAGTACAGAAGGGGGGATTGAAAAGGAATGGGGGGGACCACAAATTGAAAAACAAAAAGGTGAAATTTAAACTACTCTCTGGTTTTAAATAAGGATAGTAAAGTTGGACTAAATTTTGCGCTGCAATCCTCATGGAGGGACTATTGAATAATCAAATTTGGAAGGTGGTTTCCTTGAGCATAGTAACGAAAATCTCAGGGCAGAAGGGGGTTTTTATGGGTCAAATTCTGAGGAGTCTAACATCATCCGGAGCAATTTTCGACAATGGAAGAATTTGGAGAATGAGGTTGGGGCTAAAATTTGGAACAATGTGTTTAAGCTTGGTATGGTGGCAATGGACAAATCGATAAATTTTAAGAGCAAAATTGATGATTTGGAGAAAGTGGATAGAAACAAAAAGGACGGAGGGAAGGAAAATTTGTTATTGTGGAAATGATTATAGGATATTTCAATATTATGGGGGAGGACAGTTGGTTAAGAGGAAGAGAATGAATCAAATTATCAAGAAGGGTAATGCGAATATTTTTTTAATTCAAGAAACCAAGTTGTCATCCATGGATGAGGTGGTTTCTAAAAGCTTTTGGTCTAAAGAAGATATTGGTTGGACGACTTCAAACTTGGTGGGCTCTTCAGGTGATATGCTTATTCTTTGGAAGAATAGTAGTGTGAATGTTATTAGTAGCTTCAAGGAAGATGGTTTCGTTAGGATCAAGATTTGTTAGAGGGAGTGTTTGTTCTATGTTGTGAACGTTTACTCTCCTTGCGATATTGGATCGAAGAGGATCTTATGGAGTAAGCTCTTGGATCTCAAAAACAGGTTTTCGGATGGTGAATGGTGCTTAGGTAGGGATTTTAATGCGATTACTAAGGTTTCGGAAAGAAAAAGGTAGATCGATGGGTGGTTTTTATAGAGTGACGTCAGACTTCTCGAATTTTATATCTAATGGTGCTTTGGTGGATATCCCGTGCAAAGGGAAGAAAATTTATTGGATTAATGGGAATGGTTCCTCCATGAGTCGCATTGATCTTTTATTATTATCGGAGAAGGCTATTAGTAGGTGGGGTATTATCGGTCAACTTATTGGTCCAAGAGATATTTTTGATCACTCTCCTATTTGGTTGGTGTCAGATCTTCATAATTAGGGTCTGAAGCCTTTTAAAGTTAATAATGAATGGTTCAACAATAAGGATTTTATTCATTTCGTTGAGAAGGAGTGGAAGGATTTAAAGGTAGAGGGAAAATGGGATTTTGTTTTAAAGGAGAAGTTTAGACTTCTTAAGGAAAACCTTAGGAAGTGGAATTTGGAGGTGTTCGGTAAAATCGATTTGGACGTGGATAAGTGTGTGAATGAGATTAATGAGTATGACTATGAGGTGGAAGCATCTAATGGTTTAATCACAGTTAATTCTTTAGATGCTCGCAAGGAGGTTTCAAATCGGTTTTGGTTGAATTTGCGCATCAAAGAGAATATGCTTATCCAAAAATATAGAATTAAGTGGATTAATTATGGAGACAATAATTCTAGATTTTTCCATTTTGCAATGAAGGATCGTAGGAGACGCAATCATATCGGTTTCATTAATTCGGAAATGGGAATTCTTTCTTCCGTCTCCGATGTTAAAGAAGAGGTTAGAAATCATTTCACTTCTAAATTTGTGGAACCCGAAGTGTTTATGCCTTTGTTGGAGGGTATTGCTTCACTACACCAAACAAGACCTTAAACATCGCTTTTTTTGGCCTTAGACAGCGCTTTAAAGCGCTGTCTAAACCTGCGCTGCTAAAGGTTTAGACAACGCTCTTTTAAATCTTAAAAGCGCTATCTATAGGGTGGTATATTTAATGAAACGTGTTGTCTATGGTACCATTAGACAATTCTTTTTGACATTTTTAGGTATACCTTAGACATCGCTTTAAGAAAAATGTTGTCTAAGCCCCACCTATTTTAACTTTTTTAGGTATACCATAGACAACGCTTTTGGAAAAGCGCTGTCTAAGCCCCCACCTTAGACAGCGCTTTTAGTTAAAGCACTTTCTAAGCCCCCCCTTAGACAATGCTTTTTCTTTAAAGCGCTGTCTAAGGTATACGAAAAGTTTTATATAATTTTTTTTAAACCCCAATTTATACCAGGTTTTTCAACCAAAATTTTGACTTGTTTTTAAACCAATTTTTTTCAGAAAAATATCACAATTTGGATATTCAAAACAATCCAATTTGACCTATTTAAATGTACCAATTTATGCACCAAACAAATATATATTCAAATGGATTGACAATTCAAACATATATACTTACAAATGTACATATTACTTATACTACTTTTGCTACAAATGTACCAACTCAAACATATTACAAATCATTACTTATACTACTTTTGCATCCAACGAAAGCATTACTTCAAATCTACATAGGTCCTGAAACAACACAAAGATTGTAATTCAATTAAAAGAATACAATATTATAGTTACAAAGTTACACATTTAAATTCTCATCAATTAAAGTAAGAGTACAATATTATACCTGATAAAACATCGAGCTCTATAATATATTGACATGATTCCTCTTTCATTTCTTCTATTTGATCTTTTGAATAATATGCACACTTGAATTCATCAAAGTACTACATGATAATATAACATAGTTTGATTTAGTTTCAACTATTTAATTATATGAGAGATATGTGTTAAATATTAAAATAACTCATAAGTTAGAAATACATACATCGGATGGAATCTCTAACCGGCCCAAAGAAAGAGTATCTCTCATAAACCTTAACATGAAATATCCGCAATCTATTTGATTACGTTGCTGAGGACACTATAGATGAAAAGAAAATATGGATAAATCCTAAGTTTTATCAAGTATCATCACTAATATAATAAAAAATGTGATAATTAATAATATAACGTCACTTTTATCCATGTAATGTTGTTGGCTCTCCTCTTTGATACTTGGACATCTCTTTGGGCTCGAAAAGCTTGTATGATGCTAATAAAATATAAATCAATAATTATAACAATTCACATAAACTAATAAATAAACACAAGAATATTTAGAACAATCTCACTTACGTGTCAATCGTGTTCTTCATATCCGGGTATGTTGTCCAATCATTTTCTAACGAGTCAAGATAATATACAATTTCTTTGATAGGATTGATTGCGAACAACAACCAATGTCCACTATATGATTAAACAAATGTTAGATGTAAATTTTCTACACGACGTCAAAATACAAAATAACTATAATAGATGAATTTAGAATGAAAATCTAACCCGGTATTAAACGGTATAAAGAACAACTTTTATGTATCTTTGTTGGCTATGAAGAGGTTAAGAACATACATCATCACATTATCTGGTCTACTTAATATTAAAGCTAACTTGACGGATGCGGGGCTTAAGAATCCAAATCTTTGGTCCAATCCACTTGGGTGCATCACTTTGTCATACAAAAACCTTAAATAAAAACATCATTAACATTCGACTATTCATTTGAAACATAAAGTAAATAAGTTGTTCAATTAATATAACAAAGTAGATCGGATATACCTCACGTATGTATTGACAACATTGACGCCTATTTCTTCACGACCAAAAGCTTGCATAAATTCTTCATTATCAACTGATTGTTCGTATTCAAATCCAAAAATTCCTTCCTCCTTATGTATAAAACGAACACCTCCGGTCGGAATATCTGTCAACTCTAGAAACGTCAGAAGGCACGACCTATACTTGAAGGTAGGTTTTTTCCTAGTCGCGGTCTTCTTAGCACCAACCTTTTTTTGTTGTGTGGAGACGTTGCTAACCTCCTTATCATGAAGCTACATATCATATAAATAGTTAGATGAAGTATAAAATTAAGAATTTAACATATTCCATGCATAAATGTCATATAATTGTAATGTACCTATTTTTTTGAAACAACGGACTCGGTATGCCGCAGAATAGCCTTATCTTTTGATTTGGATCTTGTTGGAGTCTAATTAACATAACCAAGTAAAAAATGTACGTAAAATGCGCATAAAAACTTTGAATCTACACATTAAGGTTAACAAAGGTTCATAATGGTTTTAGGCATACCTCATATCCTAGGCTAATGAGGCTTGTCGACCATGCAACAAATGAACCTAATGTTTGTCCCACCGTTGTTGCATCCGAAACATCGTCAGGATATGGTAATAATGCATTCGGCTCAACTGCAATTTCAACCGAGACTTTCAAACATCCAGTAGGGAGATCTCTAGTATGAAGTAACTCTCTGCTATTGTTATGCATTTTTCCCTTGCCAGCCATCCGATAATATGGTGACGATAAATATAGCTGACAATGGAAAATGCCCTAAAACCAATAATAAAATGAAATTGTTAATAATGTGTATATATGTCAATTACATATTTTAAGCTATTAGTTAAATTTAATACAAATATATATAATTACCTCTGGAATGGTCGGTTGAAAGTTACAGTTGATACTATCTTTGTCTGAAGCATCTTTAAAACATGCTGAAGCGCTAGCCTCTTTTTATTTCCTTAATGCATCAAGCTCAGCTTGCATTGCTTCCAATTTTTCATTAAGCTCTCGATTACTAGGAGCCTTTCCTTTTTTAATACTCAAGGAGGTCGGAGTGACCCCAAATCCCTTACCCCTCACCCGACCCGAATACTCACGGACATCTACTGCCCGACTAAGTATGCTTCTAGTATCATCTGAAGATAAAGGTGACTGAGATAGTTCCTCTTGAAAATCGGATGAATATCGAATACTTGTCAAATATTTGTTAATAAAGTTTTTATTTAAATAAAGAAATAATGTTATACTTACACATTTCTCATACACCTGTAGAACATCTTCTTTAGCAACTCCAGATTTTCCCACACGGGCTTCCTTCCACAAAACATGTGCAGGAAGAGATCTTTCAAAACTTTTCTCCTTCTGCAGCTACATATTAAGTCATACAATATGATCAAATAAAACTCATATATGATGAACAAATATATTATTGCAATTTATAGATACTTACCATATATTATTCTAAGCGTCCATATCTGACGCGTCCTTTTCGGTATGGATACGTGGGACTTGATGCTCTTTCCCGATTTGTGTCACTTATTATTTTAAATGTTGGGTCCTTTAGTTTGGATTTGAACGCTTCTCATTCTTCTTGTGAAATCAAACTTTCATATTTCTTTGGAAGCTCTGCATCAACATGATTACCATTTGCATCCCTAAGATACTTGGATGATAAAAATGTTCTAAACCCTCTTAGTAGCTTTCCGGCAAATTTCAGACAAAAATCTCTTCTATCGTCTTCGATGTTGAAACACCTCTAAGAAAAACATACAAATTATGCGTTAGTACAAGTAATTTAAAGAACATAAATTGGAAGCAATGCAAGTAATTTAAAGAACATAATGTGCGTTATTGTACCTTTATCTCAGTCCAAATTTTTTGTTTGGATTCATTCAACTCTTTGTTTCTCCAATCATCACAAGTAATGGGAATCTCATTCATTACTAGTGCACCAACGAAACTAGTCAAGATCGCTCCAATGCACATCTAGAATGATGCCTCGATCTCTACCATGGATCACTATCCTCATCACCATTATGCCTCTTCTAATCTCTTCTTCTGTAGATACTTTTTTACTACCTCCTTCATGCGTAGAATGATCATCATGTGGGTGATCATCATTAGTGGCCATATTTAACCTGTAATAAAGACACCAAAGATATCAAATATAATTTCAAACCATATTATTTTCAAACCAATATAATTTCAAACCAATATAAGTTATAACAAAAAAGGGATCCAGATTATTTTCAAACCAATATAATTTTTTGTATTTTTATGTATTGAGAATATCAACTATATAAGTTATAACAATATAAGTTAACAAAAGTAAGTTATAACAAAAAAGGGATCAACTATATAAGTTATAACAATATAAGTTAACAAAAGTAAGTTATAAGTTAACAATATCAACTATATAATTTCAAACCAATATAAGTTATAACAATGTCAACAACAATAGCAACTATATAATTTCAAACCAATATAATTTCAACCAATATAAGTTAAAAAGAGCTTAAACTAATAATGTCAACTATATACAAGAGCTTAAACCAATATAAGTTATAACAATGTCAACAACAATGTCAACAATGTCAACAATGTCAACAACAATATCAACTCTATAATTTCAAACCGATATAATTTCAACCAATATAAGTTAAAAAGAGCTTAAACTAATAATGTCAATTGTATATAGTTAAAAAGAGCTTAAACCAATATAAGCCCTTCTACAACAATGTCAACTATATACAAAAAGAACTTAAACTAATAAGCACTTCTACAACAATGTCAACTACAACAATGTCAACTATATACAAAAAGAGCTTAAACTAAACAGAGATATATGGATTTCGAGATAAGCCCTAAACATAGAAGAAACTTTCCAAAAAATGAGACGGTGTACGGTGGAGGAAGGAGCACGACGACAATAATATACTTCATAGAGGAGCACGGTGGTGGACGACAGTGGCTTTTAAAGCTTCTAGGGCGAAAATGGCGTTCGCACGGTTCGTTCGTAGTGAGAGGGAAAGAAAGAAATGAAAATAGAAACTGCGTATTTTTCATATAATTAGACCTTAGACATCGCTTTGGTGGAAAGCGTTGTCTAAGGGAGGCCTTAAACAGCGCTTTTGAAAAGAGCTGTCTAAGGTCAACCTTAGACAACGCTTTTGATTTTGTTTTTTTTTAATTGAAAGCCTTTAGACAACGCTTTTGAAAAAGCGCTGTCTAAGATATACCTTAGACAGCGCTTTCTAAAAGCGTTGTCTAAGGTCTATCTTAAACAGCGGTTTTTCAAAAGCGTTGTCTAAGGTATGACTTTTAGCAGCGCTTTTATTATTTTTTTGGACCAGTTTTCGTGTTTTCTTTTAATTTTAACTTATAGCAACGCTTTCTTTATAAAGCATTGTCTAAGGTGCGTTGTTAAATGTCATTTTTGGCATAGTGCTTTTAATGTGATTAGTGACGAGGATAAGATTTTTCTTGAGAAGGATTTTTCGAAGGAGGAAATTATAAAGGCGGTTTGGAGTTGTGACGGCTCTAAAAGTCCGGGCCATGATGGGTACTCTTTTATATTCATTAAGAAATGTTGATCCTTTCTTAAAGTGGATTTTTGTCGGTTTTTAAGGACTTTCACCGTGGGGCTATTTTATCAAAGGCTATTGTTTCCTCTTTTCTTACTTTGATTCCAAAGAGAGATAACCCTTTGGATTTAGATGATTTTAGACCCATTTGTCTTGTAGGTTGCATGTATAAGGCTCTTAGTAATCTTTTGGCATCTAGATTGAATATGGTTCTACATTCTATCATTTCTAATTGCCAAAGTGCTTTTGTTTAGGGGAGACAAATGCTTGAAGGAGTGGTAGTGGCCAATGAGATTGTTGACTATGCCTTCAAGGAGAAATCAGCTTGCTCTCTTTTTACAGTAGATTTTTAAAAGGCTTACAATAAAGTGAGTTGGAATTTTCTAAGATTCATGCTTAGGAAATGGGGTTTGGTAGTTTGTGGTTGAAATGGATGAAGGCCACTATTTTTTATAGTAAGATGCCGGTTTTGGTTAACGGTAGTCCCTCGAAGGAATTCTCGGTGGAAAGGGGTTTAAGACAATGAGATCCATTATCGCCTTTTCTTTTTATGATGGTAATGGAAGGTTTAACGGGTTTGGTTAGGAAATCGGTTGAAAGTGGTGAATTTTCCGGATTGAATATAAAAGGGAGTTGCTTCATTGATGTGCTTCAATTTACGGATGATACTCTTTTGGTTGGAAATGGTAGTTGGAGACATATGTGGGCTATCAAATCGGTTCTTAGGGCTTTCCAAATGGTTTCGGGTCTTGGAATCAATTTTCAAAAAAGCAAGATAGTTTACATAAATGTTTCCTCTTATTCTCTTAAAGTCGCGGCGGTTTTTCTTTCTCGTTCAACGGAAAAGAAAGAATTCTTGTTCCTTGGGATTCCGGTTGGCTCTGATCCTCGTAGAATTTCTACTTGGACCTCATTGGTCTCTAATCTTAAAAGACGTCTATCTAGTTGGAAGAACTGTTTCTTAAGCTTCAGAGGTAGAATTACTTTGTTAAAGTCGGTCCTTATTAGTTTACCTATTTTTCAATTATCTTTCTTCAAAGATCCGGCTAAAATTAGGAAAGAGATTGTTAGTATTTAAAGTGGTTTTCTTTGTGGCGAATCAAAAGGTGTGAGGAAAATTTATTGGCTTAGGTGGGAAAATCTTTGTCTTCCTTACGAAAGAGGTGGATTAAATCTTAGAAGGATAAAAGATTTCAATTTAGCTCTTCTTCACAAGTGGAGGTGGATAATTTTGGGAAGGATCACATTTTTTGGAAATCGGATTCAAACACTTTATTCTCGATTAGTTCCTTTTATTGTCTTACTGATTTTATTATATTCGACGAGGTCCAATGGAAAAGTTTGATCATGCTTTTAGTTTAATATGGAAAGTTTTGGCTCCTTTGAAAATCAAGGCTTTTGCTTGGATGATTTTTTTTGGAATAGACTTCCGACTAAGGATAAACTTGAGATTAGAGGGAGTACTCTTTCTTCGTCTAATTCTTTGTGTGTTCTTTGTAATACTTGTTCGGAATATTTGGAGCATTTATTTTTTTCTTGTTCGGCAGTCAAATTGATTTGGAAAGAAGTTTTGGTGTGGATTAATTATCCCGGCTCTTCTTGTGTATGTGTCAAAGGAAGTTTTGTGGATTGGTGTTCTTTTGGTGTTTCCAATAAGTTTAAGAGAGGCAGGGAAGACATTATTTGATTAGTCATATGTTGGAATATTTGGGTGATTAGAAATGATATCATCTTTAATGATGTTAGTTGGAATATCATTGATATTGTTTGGAGAGTGAAATTATTGATGTGGAGGTGAATTTTTATTGGAGAAATTAATCACTCCAATTGTAATCTATATGAATTCGATAAGATTTCATTGTTGTATTTATCTTAGTTGTAATTGGTTGGATAATTTCTTATCCTCCTTTTTGCAACTAGGTTGAGTACAAAATATCGTACTCCTATTAATATATCTTTTGTTTACAAAAAAAAATTGAACTGTTTGAAATTTTTTAAATAATAATTTCTAAATATGGAATACTTAAATAGTGCCCCGAGGATAGTGGTTAACAAGACCCATAAATAAAACATGGTTTGAATAAACACAAATAAAAAAAATTATTCAAATTATCTAATATTGTTTTTATTTTATTTTATATATTTCTAAGTATGTTTCCAAGCTTTATTTATTTGTTTATTTATGATTAAGCCAAAATAAATATTTTTTATTAAATATTTAAATTTATTTGATTCTTTAACAAATTTTGTGTCGTCAGTTTATTGTTTTCATCCGTCTGTATTGTTTTATAAATGGTTAAAATAAAACTCAAGTTTTTACCCACATCAAATGATTATGATTGTGTATTTCAATTAAATTATTGGTTCGAAATGGTTAATCTTTTTATATAAAAAACATTTCAACTCTAAGATCAAAAGTAGGATTACTGAAGTGGATTTTTTTTTATAATTACGAGAAACAAGAGCTATTAATTATAGCTCTTGGATTAAATTGAATAAAATTTGTGTTTAGATGTTATTTACTAAATTATACTTGATTCATTACTCTCAAAATCATTTTGTCACTGATTATCTTGAAATTCTTTACTCTATTCGTCAATTATTCAGTCACAAACTTTCTACACATTTTACCATATGGCTTTGAAGTGGAGTAAGAATTAGAAAATAACATTATTTTGCTTCTTCCTTTTTTTGTTTCTAATTTTTCTTTTGTATATTTAATTAACATTGAAAGAAGACGACATGCACCATATTTAATTTGCAGGAACACATAAGAATACATGAAACTCTACCAATAATAAAAAAATATTTGTTTTCTTCGAATCTATATGTTAAAATTTTCCTAGAAAGCATGCATGTGAGTGAGAAAATAAACGTGTTGAAAAGATCCGTGTTAGTTTGTGGGGTCAGTTGATAATCCTGAAAACAATTTGAGATGTTATAGCGTACCCATCTAAATGTGATTCAGACACAACTATATAGTTCAATCAAGAACGTTAATCTTTTTCACGCAACGTCGCATTTTGATTGTTTCTCAAATGAGATCAAATTGCCTTGTTAGTGGCACCTCAAACTTAATTTTTTAGGAATCCATTTTTTATAAGTCATGTGTTAACGATGCTGACATCCTATAACTGCTTTATCAATTTTTTTTTTATTTGATTTCTTACTTCTAGTTTATTATTTATATTTTCATAATAAATTAGTTTCAATCAAAATCATTTCACTATCCTAAATTATGTGAATTATATCCAATAAAAATAATGAATTTTAAACTTTATTTATATTAAATAGGTAGTGTTTTTTCTCCCTTTTCATGATATTATAAATGGTCTATCAAGAAGTATATAATACCTCATTTTTAGAAGTATATAACAATATTATTATTATTATTATTATTATTATTATTATTATTATTATTATTATTATTATTATTATTATTATTAATTTAATAAAATGGAACTATTTCCTTTTTTATCAATTTGCCAATTTGTATCTAGGTTTTTTTTATCAATTTGCCAATTTGTATCTAGGTTTCTTAATAAATTTTTCCTTATTTATTGTATTTCAAAATTTTATTAACCATTTAAATTAATAAATTAAATAATTAGAATTAAATTAAAGAATTTTGTTTATTAACGATAACTTCTAAAATGACAGACACTCTTATTAGATGAGAGATGATAAACTAGAAAAACATTGATTGCTATAGCACAATTCTAAAATTATTTTTTTTATTTTATAAATTTGAACCCTCTGAATTTGAACACTTCTAAAATCTAAGCATATAACTTAACTCACTATACTAACTCATAAGTACTATTCTACATGATATTTTGGAAGTTAATGTCAAATTTATTAAATCAAACAAAATTATTATTATTATTACTATTATTATTATTATTATTATTATTATTATTATTATTATTAATTAAATTTTATAGCACATCTTAGTCCAAAATCCAAACCATGCTCAATTATTATTATTATTATTAATTAAATTTTAATAATTTACCTCTTTAATCTCGGATCCTGTCTCCTCCGATGGTTAGAAAATTTAATAGTTTGAATCATTGTCTTTATAATTCATGAATATTTAAGATTATAACTATTCCTTTTATAAACAAAAATAATTTAAATAAAATAATAAATATTATAAAACGTTATCAACAAAATATTAAAAACAATCATGACACTAATGATTTACCATTAATGGTTAACAAATATTGTGTATAAATTAAAGCATACTTGTAAAGAAAAATCATTCACAAATTTCATAGATTATCATACATACACATATTAAAATTAAGATGGCAGAGAAGAAATGTATTTCTATTTTAATATTTTCGATGTTTTTATGTATGCTAGTAACACCATTGTTTTCACGACAAATCGATGACATAACTTGTCCGGAAACTCTTTTGTCGTTGTTGCCATGTCTTCCATTTCTGCAAGGAACTGCTGCTCCTCCACCGCCGGGTAACTGTTGTGTTGGTTTAACTAATGTGAATCAAAGAGCCAACACCACCCAGATTCGAAAAGATGTTTGCAGTTGTCTCAAATCTGCTGCATCAAGATTTAAAGTTAATCCTGATAGATCAAAACAACTGCCATCACTTTGTAACATTAAACTTTCCGTTCCTTTTGATCCCAGTGTTGATTGCAACACGTAAGTTATATGTCCTATTTATTTAACAAATGTAAAAATTATGATCTCTTTATCTTCTTTATATGTTGTTCTAATATTTTTTTTTTCTTTTTTTTTCAGGGTTCAATGATGATTTCATATATGTCGATTGAAGAATAATATTAATAAATCTAGTTTACAAATCATCTAGTGATTTGAAAAGATAAGAATTGTAATAACTAAGAAATTAAATAATTTAAAATGAATATTTTACTTGCCATTCATATTTAGTTTCCATTTTCTCTTTTATATATAATATTTTTTATGGTTATTCACAGCTCATCCAAAATCAAACAAACAAATAAAGGAAAATACTAACCGGTGTTAATATGTAATAATATATATTGAAAATTAAACTCTTTAAATTTGTTAAAGAATAATTTCTATATAAGAAATTAAATAATTTAAAATGAATATTTTACTTCCATTCATATTTAGTTTCCATTTTCTCTTCTATATATAATTTTTTTTGCCATTTATATATAGTTTCAATTTTCTCTTCTATATATAATTTTTTTTTATGGGTTACACCCAAACCAGACAAACTGTATATAGAATACTTAGATAGTGCCTTTAGCTAGACTCACAAATAAAATATGTTTTATTGTATATGAATATTCTAATTAAGCATACACAAATAAAAAAAAAATTATTCAAATTATCTAATATTTTTTTTTAATTTTATATATTTATAATTATATTTCTAAGCTTGTTTATTTATGATTATGCCTAAATAAATGTTTTTTATTAAATGTTTAAATTTTTTAACAAATTTTGTATCGTCAGTTCATTGTTTTCATCCGTTTGTATTGTTTTATAAATGGTTAAAATAAAACTCAATTTTTTACCCACATCAAATGACTATTATTGTGTATTTCAATTAAATTATTGATTTGAAATGGTTAATCTTTTTATATAAAAAATATTAATTGATCCCTGAACCATTTGATGTCAGAATTGACTCCGAATGGACTAAACCGATAATGATAAAAAAAATTCAAATCTAAGATTAAACTCCGGTGGAAATTTTTTATAATTATGAGAAACAAGTGCATTTAATTATAGCTCTTAAGATTAAATTGAATAAAATTTGTGTTAGATGTTATTTTACTAAATTATACTTGATTCATTACTCTCCAAACTATTTTGTCACTGATTATCTTGAAATTCTTAACTCTGATTGTCAGAAAATGTTATTATTTTACTTGACAGAATTTAACGGGTTGTATCTCGTACCACTTTAGGAATTATTCCAATCACATATTTAAAATAAAATATTATTTAAATATTATATAAGAATAATTGGAAATAAATTTAAATATGATTTATTAAATTTTATATCATTTTTAGATCTCTTATTTATAATAAAAAATTATAAAATATTAATTCCATCCAAAAATGTAGAGTTAAAAATATTTTTCAACGTTAAAAGAAATTGAGGAAATTGATGCTTAAATATTTAAATAGTTGAAGAAAAGTTTTTTATAAATAGATAATCAAAACTTTATTATTTCACAATGAACAAATATTTGAAGAAATAGTCAAAATTGTTGCATTCAAAATTTATTCAATTAGTAATTTGATTTTATTGTAACTAGAACTATCACAAGATATTGTGTTTTAATACGTAATATTTTTGAAAGAAATACAATGAAAAGAAAGTATATAATTGTTTTCAAAAAAAATTATGCAATTAATTTGATTTTATGTAAAATTAATTGCAATTAAAACTATCACTTTCAAATTTTATGCAATTAATTTAATTTAATTAGTAGGTGCAAAATTAATTCGAAAAAATTTATGATAACAATTATTTACAAATTTTAAACTTGGAAATATATAATTAAAGGCGTTCTTTATTATATGTCTTAAAAAAATAATAATTATAAATTCTCTGTATTAAATTTAGTTTTTTTTAATAAGCTTGTATTAAATTTAGTAAAATAAAAATTAATTATTATTTATAGTTAGATCTTTCCATGTAATTAAGAAATTAATTATTAAGAAAAAAACCTCATTACTACAAAATTGGAGAAAAAATTAAAATTGTAATGAGGTTTTTTAAAATTGTAATGAGGTTAATTGTGTCTCACTATGAATCTAAGAAATTAATTTCAAAAATTAAAATTCAGTCTCTAAATTAAAATTTATTTATAGTTAGATCTTTCCATGTAATTAAGAAATTAATTATCAAGAAATTAAAAATAGTTTTAAAAAATATAAAAAATTGATTTTCTATTTAGCATCATCCAAATAAAATATTATTTTTCTTCATTAATTGTTCCTTTAAGTACATTTTTCAATAATACCTTTCAATTATTGTTTAGGTAGAAACAAAGACTGATCATTGATCTTACAAGTTAGAAAGAAGGCTTAAATTGAAAAATATTTGTTGTAGACAACATTTTTCAATTGGAGAAAAAAACCTCATTACAAGTTTGAAACATTAATTTTGAATCATTGGATGGCTAAAATTACTTAACCAACAAAAAAATTGCATGGAAATTACTGTTTCATGCAACAAAAAAATTGAATCATTGGATGTAACATTGTATCAACATTTGAGAAGAAACTAACAACCCATAAAGCAATATAACCAGAAGCACCACACATATAACCTTCCTTTTTCAATACTATTCATCACTACTCTATAAATTTCTTATAAGTAGGCAATAATAGGTATAGATGTTTTATTATTCTAAATAGAGAAGTTGAGAATTAGTATTCATCATAACTGTTGACAGCAAAAGAAACACTCAAACAGAACATCACAAATATTTGTTTCAAAACTGCACACTTTAACAAACCATTTGACAGGAAATATATGATGTTCACATAAAAAAATTTCTCCACTTCAGCTTGAGAACTATGCACTTAGATATTTGATAGAAGTTTAACAATCATCAAGAGGTTCGACTCTAATAATTCATAGATGCATTATATTATTTTGGTAAACAAATGCAAATGGATAATTGATCCAAGAAGAACCACTTACTAACCACTCATTGAACCTTAATAACCATTCAAGAGGTAAATTATTCCTAAAAAAATCACTGAAAAATATGTATTATATTAATTTTCCAGAACAAAATGACTAATGTTATACCTTTTTTTTCAATATTTGTACAATAGACAGTCCTGGTGGACATTTCCCGTTAATGATCTGACTGCAAATTATAAAAGAAATGGTAAATATGTTAAGTTAATCAATAGTTTATACTTATTATTTTTATCGCTACACAAGCCAAGCAAGGACATGTGATTCGACTGGGGTCTTTGGCGTGTTCAACAACAAACTTAATGAATTCTAATACCCTATTTTCATACTCTTTCGACAATTGATTGGACGACATCCAATTTTTATCCATGGTTTTACTAAGTAAGCAAAACAAAAACGCTAATTATTCACGCAACTACATAGCAAAAGAACCACTAATTACATGTAGAAAAGTCAGCAACTTCTAGAATCACACGGTGTAAGATTCTTGGAAACGATTAGATTTTCACTCTTCACAAGTAATCCCTATATATAGCAAATTCACTAAATTAGTAATTGATGGTGTACCAAATACAACAGGAAAAATTTAGTGTCAAATACAACAAACTTCTAACCTTCCTACAAGACTCCACTCGCTAGCCGAGTTTTGACATAAACGTGACTACAAATAGTAAGACAAGTAGAAACAATAGTAAGATAGGTTAAATCACCTTTCTTTAATCAATTTAATCTTCATTACAAATAGAAAACATATTTCAGAGATGTTTTTATAGTTTAGAAACATTAAGTTCCTACAGTAATATTGTTTTAAACATTTAGACATAACCAAAGATCAAGAATCTTATTAGATGGATTAATTTGATGATTCAGTCAAATTTGCTTAATTTTATAAGCAAGACGTGTTTAACTTATAAATAAACTCATATACATATGTCTTTATTTAAAAAGAACTAAGTTCATATACATAACTTCTACCAAACATGTCTTTATTCTAAAAGAACTAAGTTCAAATACATAACTTCTACCAATTATATTCTTACCATTTTATCATTCTACCAAAAACAATTCAAAATTCACTAATAGTTGCAATACAGTTTAACATCTAGCAGCTATCATTTCCAAAACACGTTTACCACTCTAAATCCAGTTCAAAAATAATAGTATTAATTACATTGAATTAACATAACAACTTAACTAAATCAGTTCCCAACCAGTTCAAGCAAGGATTCTAACAGAAAATAAACTTTTATCATTGACAAGACAATAACATCTCAAATTATCTAAAGACTTTATACTAACATAAAACAAAGATTCTTAAAGAAAAATATAAGCATTTCCGGTCGAAGAATAGAGGAATGTCGTCAGAGAAGACGAACATATGAATGTCGGTCGGAGAAGACGAATACAGGAATGTCGGTCAGAGAGATGGACAGAGAGAGTACACGACGGAGGGAGAGTCGCGTGAGAGAGGGAGATACGGAGAAGGGAGAGTCGTGAGAGCAGAGACTGTTTCAAAATAATGATTAGGGCTTTTTGAAACTAATGATAAGTTTTTTAATATTTAGGAACTAATAACATAAGGTAACCATTTTTTGAAAGCGCTTTCTTATGTAATAAATTTAGCTGCGCTTTTGCTTTAAAAGCGCTTTCTTTTCATCGGCCTATAGCAGCACTTTTAGAAAGCGCTTTCTAATGTGTGGCCTACGTAAGACCTTTATCAGCGCTTTTTAAAGTGTGCCTTTAGCAGAGCTTTCCAAAAGCACTTTCTAAGGTGTGTCATATGTATGTCTTTTAACATCGCTTTTAGGAAGCGCTTTCTAAAACAGGTCTTTAGCAACGCTTTTTTTCGGTGTATTTTTTTAACATATAGCAGCGCTTTGGGAAAAAAATGTTGCCTATATAGTGCTGCTAAACAGCAATTTTGGCATAGTGATGTGTGAAAAAATCAGAGTTGAGTGAAAAATTGCAAATCAAACAAAATATTTATTAAAAAGGATGTAGAAAATGAAAGATTTTAAGATGGTGAGGAAAGAAAGAAGAAAAAAGGTGAGGGAAAAAAGAAGAGAGAAGGTTGAAATGAAAGAGAAAGAGAAAGATCAAATGTTAACATGTGGCTATAAAAAGTGTAAACGTGACATAGCGAGGAAGAGTTTTTGAAAAAAGAAAAAAAGATTTTGAAGAATGAAGAAAAGAAGAGATGAAAGAAATTAACACGCATATGTGGCACCTAAAATTGACAATGTTGAACAATGGAGATTAAACAATTTAACGGTTATAATTAACAAATAATAATATAAAATATTTTACAAAGTCAACTCATATCAATTAATTCAATAATAAATGTATCTTAAAATTATAATAACATTTATAAGTTAAATTAAACAAATCTCCAAATTTTCATATTAGAACTCCCCACGTATTATATTGTGCTCTAGGTGTTAAGGTCTGTAGTTGAATAATTTAGTTTGTTAGGGTTTTACCAAGTCTTTAGTTGAATAATTCAGTCCTATATTGTAGGAGAACTGAGTAGTAGTCGGTTACTATATTGTAGGAGAACTGAGTAGTAATTGATTCCTAAATGTTAGGATTTTTCAGTTGTACTTAGGTTATTTAAGAGAAGCAAAACATCAATAAAATAATCACGTTTTCATTCCAAATTTATTGTTACAGTTCTGTTCTAACAAATTGGTATCAGAGCTCCAATTGGGGCCTGATCACTGAGAAAGAAAATAGAGAATACAGAAGATCCAGCAATGGCAGGAGAAGGGCACAGCATGCTAACCATCCCCAAATTTGATGGGGATTATGAGCACTGGAGCATGCTAATGGAGAATTTGCTGAGATCGAAAGAATGGTGGAATCTGATTGAAACTGGCTATGTTGAGCCAGCTCGAGGAGAAATTCTGACTGGAGCGCAAAGACAAACTTTGGCGGATCTCAAGCTTAAAGATCTTAAAGTAAAAAATTATCTATTCCAAGCTATAGATAAATCAATTCTGAAAACAATTATTCAGAAGGATACCTCTAAGCAATTGTGGGAGTCACTCAAAACAAAATATCAGGGAAGTAAGCGCGTTCAAAGGGCACAACTTCAACGCCTCAGAAGGGAGTTCGAAATACTGGAGATGAAGAACGAGGAAACTATTGCAGATTATTTCTCTAGGGTGTTGCTAGTGGCAACTGATATGAGGAACCTTGGAGAGGATATGCAGGACAACCAGATTGTGGAGAAGATTTTGCGCACACTCTCAGAGAAGTTCACATACATAGTGTGCTCAATTGAAGAGTCAAGCGATATTGACAGTCTCTCGGTGGATGCACTTCAGAGTTCGTTGTTGTGTCATGAGCAAAAGATCATGAGACATCACCCAAAGACAACAACAAAGGAAGAACAGATTTTGCAGATCACATCCTCAAGAGAAGGAAGCTTTGGCGGAGTACGAGGAAGGGGCAGAGGAGCATTCAGAGGCCGGGGACGTGGACGTGGAAGATTTGGGTTTGACAAAACTCAAATAGAATGTTATAGATGCCATAAGTTTGGACATTATCAATTTGAATGTCCTGGTGCGGAAAATCAAGTTAACTATGTGGAGTTCAATGAAGAGGAGGAACTCTTGCTGATGGCACATGTGGAGATACAAGGCGCAAAGATGGAGGATTTGTGGTTTCTTGACAGCGGGTGCAGCAACCATATGTCTGGAATCAAGAAATGGTTCTCAAATATGGATGAAACGTTTAAGCACTCGGTGAAGCTAGGAAACAATGCAAGGATGATGGTTCATGGGAAAGGGAGTATCAAGCTTAAGATAAATGGCCTAGTTCAAGTAATCAAGGACGTGTATTATGTTCCGGATCTAAGCAACAATCTTTTGAGCATTGGACAATTGCAAGAAAGAAAGCTGAAAATTGTAATCGAAGATAATACGTGCAAAATTTATCATCCAAGTAAGGGGGTCATCATGGACACAAAAATGAGTGCAAATAGAATGTTTGCAATCCTGGGCAGAACAGCTGATGCAGAATCATGTTTCCAAGCCATCACCTCTGAGGATGCACATCGATGGCATTGCCGGTATGCACATTTAAATTTTAAAAGTTTGAAAACTTTGTATTCAAAGAATATGGTTATTGGACTGCCACATATAGGAGAGCCAACAAAGCTATGTGAAGATTGTCTCATGGGGAAGCAGAAAAGAGAACCATTCCCAAGGAAAAGCAGTTGGAGGGCATCAAGAAATTTGGAACTTGTCCATGCAGATATATGTGGTCCAATTACTCCAATGTCAAACAGTAAAAAGAGGTATCTCCTAAATTTTATTGATGATCATAGTAGGAAAATGTGGAGTTATCCCATTGCAGAAAAATCAGAAGCACTGCCTATCTTTAAGAGTTTCAAAGCCATTGTTGAGAAAGAAGCAAGGTCTCCAATATGCTGCCTCAGAACAGACCGAGGCGGAGAATTCACTTCGCAAGAATTTAATGAGTTCTGTAAGATTCAAGGCATCAGAAGGCAATTAACAACGGCGTATACTCCTCAACAAAACGGAGTAGTGGAGAGGAGGAACCAAACAATCATGAATATGGTGCGCAGCACTTTATCAAACCAAAAGATGCCAAAAGAATTTTGGGCCGAGGGAGCGAAATGGATAACTTATGTATTGAATCGAAGTCCAACATCAGCACTGCAAGAACACACGCCAGAAGAAGCATGGAGTGGCCTCAAACCAAATGTAAGTCATTTCAAAACATTTGGGTGCATTGGATATGTTCACATTCCAGAAGCAAGAAGAACCAAGCTTGATAACAAAAGTTGCAAGGCCATTTTTCTTGGTGTCAGTGAGGAGTCCAAGGCATACAGAATGTACAATCCCAACTCTAAAAAGATAATTATCAGTCGGGATGTTGTGTTTGAAGAAAATGGAGTTTGGGATTGGGGAAGGAACGATGATCATGTGACTACAACTTCTAATGTACTCACATGGGAGAATGATGGGGAGGATATTGAAGGCCATGAGGAGGATTCTTTCCCTGAAGCAGTAGACACCACACATGAGCAAGGTCATGAAGAACAGGAGAGTTCCTCCTCTAATAGCTCAACTCCAAGAGGGTGTAGAACGAGAAGAGAAGTCAGGCAACCTGTATATCTCCAAGATTATGTCTCTGGAGATGGGCTTTCAGAGGAAGAAGAAGAAGCAATGTTCATTGAAACCCAAGCCTTTCAAATCCTTACTAATGAAGGAGACCCATCAACCTATGAAGAGGCAGCAAAACATGCAGAATGGAGAAAGGCTATGCAAATAGAAATTGAAGCCATCGAACGTAATCATACATGGGAGTTGAGCTCACTTCCAAAAGGTATGAAATCTATTGGTGTTAAATGGGTTTTTAAAACTAAACTTAATGAGCATGGACATGTAGATAAATGCAAAGCCAGACTAGTAGAAAAGGGATATGCTCAAAGGTTTGGAGTAGACTATTCCGAAGTTTTCGCACCAGTTGCAAGGTGGGATACAATCAGACTCATTACAGCAACTGCGGCACAAAGGAACTGGTACATCTACCAACTTGACGTAAAGAGTGCATTCCTACATGGAGAGCTTAGTGAGCTGGTGTATGTCGAGCAGCCACAAGGGTTTGTTAAGCAAGGAGAAGAAGGGAAGGTATATAGGCTGAAAAAGGCATTGTATGGGCTAAAGCAAGCTCCAAGAGCATGGTTCAGCAAGATTGAAAAATACTTTACTGAAGAGGGATTCGAAAAGTGTGACTTCGAACACACCTTGTTCATCAAAACTGAAAACAGAGGTAATATTTTAATTGTCAGTCTTTATGTAGATGACTTAATCTTCACTGGAAACTGTGAAAGAATGTTTCTTTCATTCAAAGAATCAATGAAAAGAAACTTTGATATGACTGATCTTGGGAAAATGAGGTATTTTCTTGGAGTGGAAGTGCTGCAGAAAGAAGAGGGAATTTACATGTGTCAGCGAAAGTTCACAAGAGATATTCTTGACAGATTTGGTATGAAGAACAGCAATGGAGTGAGCAATCCCATAGTACCAGGTGTGAAACTCTCAAAGAAAGGAGGAGGAGCCGAGGTAGACATCACACTCTACAAACAAATGATAGGCAGCCTAATGTACCTCACTGTTACACGACCTGACTTGATGTTTGTTGTATGTCTAGCTAGTCGATACATGGCTGCACCTACTGAAGCACATTTTCAGGTTGTAAAGAGGATTCTTCGATACATTAAAGGTACAATGGAGTTTGGAATATTATACAGACGAGGAGGAGATGAGAAAGTGCTATCATATACAGCGATTATGCCGGTGATCTAGATGATCGCAAAAGTACATCAGGTTTTGTTTTTTTAATGTGTGGAGGAGCCATTGCCTGGAGTTCAAAAAAACAGCCCATCGTTGCTCTGTCAACCACAGAGGCCGAATACATAGCAGCAGTATCATGTGCAACTCAAGGAATTTGGATGAAGAGAATACTTGACAAGATTGGAAAGAATCATGATGATTGTATTGTGATTAGATGTGATAACAGTTCTACAATTCAACTTTCAAAGAATCCGGTATTTCATGGTCGAAGCAAGCATATTGAGGTAAGATTTCATTATCTGAGGGATCAAACTAGAGAGGGAAGAGTGAAGCTAATACATTGTGGAACACAAGATCAAGTAGCCGATATTATGACAAAGCCACTTAAGCTCGACACATTCACAAGATTAAGGAAGATGCTAGGAGTGCTGGAGGTTCCTAATTAAACTGCTCTGCTCTCAGCATGCAGTTTAGGGAAGGATTTGTTAAGGTCTGTAGTTGAATAATTTAGTTTGTTAGGGTTTTACCAAGTCTTTAGTTGAATAATTCAGTCCTATATTGTAGGAGAACTGAGTAGTAGTCGGTTACTATATTGTAGGAGAACTGAGTAGTAATTGATTCCTAAATGTTAGGATTTTTCAGTTGTACTTAGGTTATTTAAGAGAAGCAAAATATCAATAAAATAATCACGTTTTCATTCCAAATTTATTGTTACAGTTCTGTTCTAACATTAGGTGCATTTATATATTTGAGAATAGAAATAAAAGTATATTATACCAAGAAAAAAATTATTCAAGTCCAAACAAACAAATTTTTGATTGAGTCAATTAATCACAAATATTTGATTGAGTCAATTAAGCATAAATCTTTGATTGAGAATATGGAAAGTATGTTTAAATGAATTTCACATTTTCATCCTCTCATTATAAATATTTTATTCGAGTTCTACATATATTTTAATAAAATTACTAATTGCATTGATTTTAATATTCAAATGAGTTTTATTTATTGATATAATTTGATTAATTACAATAAATAAAAATATAATACTCTAAAATAAGCAAGTAATATTATATTAAGTATATTTAATTTTAAGGTAACAACTATTTAAAAAAATAAATACAGCAGTGAGATATTTAAGTTTGCATTAAGAAACACGTAATTGACAATTTCTTTCAATATTTTCTTTTCATGCCAAGCTTTCTTTTTCTTTTTCGTTTTTTAGTGAACTTTGAAAGAAAAAAAAAGTAAGAATAAGTAGTTTTCAGATTATGTTTAGTAGTATTAAGAAAAAGACTCAATAAATAGATCGATAACGTAAAAAATACAACGACCAATCACGTCACAATTAAGATGGCAAACGGGTATGTCCGTTCTGTTTAACACCCACCCCTTTCAGGACACAAGTATGTGAATTATTTCATGTACTTAAAATTTTCATTTTTTATTTATTTAATACCTATAAAAATAATCAAGATAATAAATTCTCATGAAAAAATTCAGGATGAGAGAAGTAAATTATAAAGGTGTGTTTGTTTCAAAGTTATAAAAAATATTTCCAGGAATATGATTATGAGAATGCAATATTCCTATGTTTGATTCAAGTTTTAAAAAAGTATTCCAAGATATTTTTTATTCCTAAGAATCATATTTACACATGGTGCTTTCATTTTTATATCAAGACTTAAAGTGTGGGAATATAAAATTCTCATGAGAATATGTTCAACCAACTATAATTTCCCACAACCAATCACATTTATTTTTATTTTTTATTTTTTTTTTATAATTTTTAATTAAATAATTTTACAATCATTCCTAGAAAATTTTAATTTCTACCAAACACATAAGTAGGAATAATATTTCCGGAAATAATAATTCAGGGGTGTAATCGGTTCGATTTGGACCAGATTTTAGTCAAAAAAGTATCCAAACCGATGATATCTCCATCAGTTTGGTTTTTAAAGTTTTTTTAAAATGGAACCAAATCAAACTAACCAGTTTGGTTCAGTTTGGTTTGGTTTTTAAAGTTTTTTAAAAATGGAACCAAATCAAATTAACTAGTTTTGTTCGGTTTGGTTTGGTTGATCGGTTTACAATATTTTTCTCTAGACATCATATTCATTTGTGTATCATTTGCTCTAATATTGTTCGATGAATTTTATGCTATTATTTTTTAAAATAATACATTTCATATGATATATTTCATGGTATTTTTCAAACAACTTACAAGTTGTTTTTAATTCATACGAAACATTTACATAATTTTCATTGCAATATGAAATAAATTCACTATCGAATACAAAATTTGACACTTGGCATGAGAGAGTTTGGAAGGAATTTGAAAGTTTAATAAATAAAACACAACAATAAAAACAAAAGGTTTCGATTAGGGGTGTAATTGGCTCGGTTTGGACAGGTTTTTAGTCAAAAAAGTATCCAAACCGATGATATCGGCATCGGTTTGGTTTGGTTCGGTTTTTAAAGTTTTTTAAAAATGGAACCAAATCAAACTAACCGGGTTGGTTCGGTTCGATTTGGTTTGATTTGGTTTTTAAAGTTTTTTAAAAATGGAACCAAATCAAACTGGCCTGTTTTTAAAGTTTTTTAACATGTTTCACACCTCAAACACACATCAAAACTTTTTTGTAACAAGACTAGAAGGAAATTCGTTGAAGAAGAAACATAAAAGATATAAAAAATGAAAAGTAACGAAGAGAACATGAATTTGAATAAGGAAATCATAACCCATAAGAATGACAATGATGAGAGGAAAAATGGGGACGGATAGTCAGAGCAGCAGTTTGAAGTTTTTTGTTGATTCACTCTTGTATTTTGTCGGCCGACCTTCTTGCCATGGCCTTTTATAAGTGATGGGGGAATATGTTCCCCTTTTAATGTAAAATGAGAACAAGTCGGTCCTCGTGGCTGCACCTTTAAATGCTGCACATTTTATGACCTTGGTGGTCGCTTGCCTATTTTGTTGTTGAGTGTGCTCGTATGTTCGTCGAACGACATGCCTTGTTTAATATTTACACTAAGTGTTTTTGAAATGTTTAGAGACAAAGATGTTCATTTTATGCGCCCGCATAGGGTGTAAGATATGTTTATAAATTTGGGAGAATGGTGCTCAATTTATGTGTCTGTCGGTTTGGGGAACCAGGCAGAATGCCATTGTATGATTGACTGGGGAACGATGCTCGGAACATGTTAATGATTCGTGCCTCACGGCGAGAACATCCCATCGCGAACTGGGTGTTCTTCCTGGTCATGGTACGAAGCTGACGGCAGAATCGTTTGAGAATTCAATCGTGGGATGGTGATCTTCCTCGTTCTTGAAGAGGATCTTATTAAAATGTAATTTCGGTATGCGGTACTTGTACCTAGGTATGCATGTTAGGCCGGTATTGATGCCGGCTAACGCCTTAACTGTAGTATTATTTGAATTTCTCGGTGTTCCAAGGACGAGCAAATTCTTCCCTATTTAGATTTTCTAAGTAGTAGGCCCGTTATCCGTTTTTGCTCGGATTCAGTAAGGACCCTCCCAGTTCGTAGCTAGCTTTCCTTCTCTGGAGTCTTTGTGATTTCTCCCGAGGACGAGGCTGCCGACCGCAAACGCTCTTTTTATGACTTTGAGTCATGTCTTATGGAAATCTTTTTCTTAAGAGGTGCCTCGCGTAGGGCTTCCCCTAATCTAACTTCTTCTACCAGGTCGAGCTCTTCGCGCAGTGTTTTTGAATTGGTGTCCTCGTCCATTGGGGTTTCTGTTCTCCTGGACGGGATGTGCATCTCTATGGGGATAATGGCCTCGGTCCTGTATGCTAGTCAAAAAGGGATTTCCCCAGTGGTCGAATGGGGGTAGTTTGGTATGCCCACAGGACACTGTGCAGTTCCTCGACCCATCGTCTATTGATCTCGTCTAACCTTCACTTGAGTCCTAGGAGGATGACCCTGTTTTCCTCTTCATCTTGTCCGTTAGTTTGCGGGTGTTCGACAGATGCAAAATGTTATTTTGTTCCGACGTTGGCGACGAACTCTTGAAAGTTCTTATCTGTGAATTGGGTGCCATTGTCGGTAACGATGGCCTGGGGTATTCCGAAGCAGGAGAGAATGTTATGTTTGAAGAAACACAATATGTTGAGGGCTGTGATTTTGGCTAGAGGTTCGGCTTCAATCCACTCGTGAAGTAGTCAACTCCGAAAATCAAGTATTTGTTTTGGTTTGAGCCGATGACAAAAGGTCTGAGGATATCTAGGCCCCACCATGCGAATGACCACGGGGATGACATTGTTTTGAGCTTGTTGGATGGTGTGAGGTGCATGTCTCTGTGCCTTTGGCATTTATCTCATCTTTTTACGTGCTCCTTGGTGTCGTTTTGCATAATGGGCCAGTAATATCCTACCAGAAAGGCTTTCCTAGCGAGGGACCTTCCGCCTAAATGTTGGGCGTTGATGCCTTCGTGGATCTCGTGCATGATGTGTGGAATTAGCTCTTCCTCGACGCACTTGAGGAGGGGAATAATGTATCCTCACCAGTAAAGTTTTCCTTCGACCAAGACGTACGAACAAGCCCGTCGCTTGACGATACTAGCTTCCTTCAGATCCTCGGGCAGTTCGTCATTGGTTAGGTATTTATATAATTTTTAGATTATTCGATTACCTTTGCATTACGATTTCGAAGTTATAATTCGATTTAACTTTTAAAAACCGTTTGGATGCATAAAGCAATGCTCGACTTCTCATAGAATGATTCTAACATTAAATTGATTCTAATATAGTTAAAGAGCCATGTTTCGACGCTTTCGATTTAATACCAAGCTCCAACGACTTCGTATAACTTAAGACAGTTCACACACACTTCCTCTTGGGCCAATACAATGAACTCTTTTATTTCTCGCAATCCCTTGTATTTATTATGTACCCTGCTCCCCCATTCCGATGAATATAGTTTATTTACTCGTTTTTGCTTCTTCCGTGAACCCTTGATCCAACACCAAGTGGTTTCACTCGCACACTCGCACCTCCCTTAGGTTTTGGTTTTGTTTGCTAGAAACTAAGAATCGATCCCACGTAACCATCGACCCTTACACTCCATTTGTATTCACCCTTGTCGAGCGCCTCTTGCCTCGCAACTGACATTCCCTTTGACCAAGACGATTCTTTTAGATCCAACCCTTGATCCAACGTCAAGTGGTCTTAGGTAATAAAACACTTTAATAATATGAGAAGAATTGTATGTCGCGATCCTTAAGTGGTAGATGGAGGATAATGGATATCTCATTATTCACTCTGATTATTTCGTCGCAAGGCGTTTGACTTGTTGAGCGAAATAATCACTTATACCCATAGACTTCAGTGCAATTCGATTCCTAAATCCTTTTTTGAAAGAAAGGTAAATAAAATCAACAACCATTCGTAGTCAGCCGAACTACGAAGCTCTGACTTTCCCATTGCACGAGGGAATACGTAAGCACACAAATCTCAATCCTTGTCGAGCACCTAGGATCAATCAAACTTTAATTAAACTTTTTTCCCTTAGCAAGTAACTCATTGGGCATAAACATCCTTTCTCATGTGATAACTTAGATGGTTCCCATCGAGGTACGAAAATATGTATCTCCACTGCTTCCTTGTTGAATCTGTCAATGTAGTCATGCAGGGGCTCATCTTTACCCTATATGATCCCTTGAAGCAGGCCTCAGACTTTGGATGACGTATTGATCTAATGAAACGCCTTGTGAATTGATTCTTCAAGTTCCTCCATGAGGTGATCGAACCAGGGGATGTTTGTACCATGTCATGGCTCCCTTCCTCGGCGTGATAAGGAAGAGTATGCACTTTATGGCTCCTCTTACGTTGTGATAATGGAGCATGACCTATGATCATCGAGGTTCGTGGTTCCATCGTATTAGCCCAGGGGATGTGGCTTCTCCAACCCACGGGGAATACAAGTGTCCATGATCTCCTAGCATAGAGGACCACAAACGTCTTCATCGTCACTACTGCTCGACGAGTCATATAGAGAACATCTATGACGAGGGCTTCTGCTTCGTCGAGGAGAATGTTTGTTGGATCTCCGAGTATCTTTACCCATTTTCCTTTTCGGGGAACGATGTGCCTTCCACGGGGGAGTGTGGTCACACTTCCTAGTCTTCTCTAGGTATGGCCTTTCTAGATCCGGTTGAGCCTTCAAGGGAGAAAGGTTTTAGGCAACATCTCGTTTACGTTTCAGAGGTGGAGAACATGAACGAGGAGGGGGACTATGAGTCTCACTTCATAAGTGTCTTTGCAAGGAGAATGTGACAGACGTTCGTTCTCCAATATATGTAGACGTTCACTCTACTAGAAAAGGCCAAAGTTAGATTTGTTGAAAACAGAGATGAGGGTTGCGGTGTTCGGATCCGCGTCTTAGGGAACGAGGATAGGCTCGAAAGTGTGGTCTCCTCGAGGGACGACAACGAGTTTCAAGTTGTTGGATGATGGGGAAGTATTGCGCCCATTAGGATGATTGGTCTCGAGAACGAGAGATCCATGATTACGGGGGTTGTCACCGCCATTGGGGATGACATTTACAGAAGGGTTGTTGATGACATCGTTGTGCTGAGCAACCATGGAGATGAACAAGGTTTAAAGGAAAAGCTTTGATCTTGGGTTGAAAAAATGGCGAATCTTGGTTCAAGAAAGACAGGGAAGCCTAGTTTCCCACAGACGACGCCACTGTTCTGGACAATTTCGAACAAATCCTTGTGGCCTTCAACGTAGGGCAACAACAACAGTTGTGGGAGAGGTGGTTGTGTACCTGCAAGGTACTCTGACGCTCAAGTAAGTTTAAGAAGGAGAGTGAGAACAAGTACAAAAGCGTTAGGTAAGAGTGAATTGGATAGAATTGAATACCCGACCCTCCAAAGATGAGGGTATTTATAAGAATCCCCGTGTGGCCGAAATACTTGGTCGATCAATGGAAGATTTCCAGGTGTGAAAGTCTAGCACGTGGTCTTTGACTTGGTCCAACTATGCCCGCGAGTTTCAAAGGGGAAGTTGGTCGCGTGAGTTGTGAAGTGCGTGAGGAGGAGGTCTCCAACTACTATATTGTAGCAACTATATTCCAAAGGCTATATCCTCCCTAACGGCTATAGTGTCTCAACTTAGTTATTGGACCTTGCCCACTGTTGGACTAAATTGGGTTTGTGTCTAATCATGAGCCACCTGCTAATTCAATCCATAACAATATATGTCTCGAATTTAATTCTTGTACAAATAACTTTGCAACGATAAAGTGTAGTACTAATAATTGAAATTAATTATTTTTGAACAATCTTCTCAAAAAAGACAATAAAGTGTAGTATTAATAATTTAAAATTAGATGTTTTTAAACAATCTTTCTCAAAGTAAAATATAATACTAATAATTCAAAATTAGTTATTTTTGAGCAATCTTTCTCAAATTAAAAATCACTCTTAAATTATAATGTTATAGTTATCATTTTAAAATTTCAACTTAATTTTATTAAAATAAAAATCCATATATGATGTTTTATATGTACAAAAGATAAAAATAAGATATGCTTACAAATATATTAGTGAAACATAAAAAATCCATATATGATGTTATATATATATATATATATATATATATATATATATATATATATATATATATATATATATATATATATATATATATATATATATATATATATATATAGTTTTTTTAATCTATAGATAATTAATATATTATTTTTATTGAAATATCATGTATTAATTACCATTTTAGTAATAATTTATTAGTAAAACATTGTTATGCAATATTACATATGATAAGGTGTAATTAATACATGATATTTCAATAAAAATGGTGTATTAGTTATCCCTTATCCTATGCAATATTGCATAGGTTAGACAAATATATATATATATATATATATATATATATATATATATATATATATATATATATATATATATATATATATATATATATATATTGGTATAGATTCAATGTACATTTGTACTCTCAAAAAATTCATTGAACCATTAAATATTAAAATTAATAAAACAGGGGCATTAATGTCAACTTTTATTAACATTCAAAGGTAAAAAGAAGTAACATCAGCTTCACTCAGCTGACTATCCAATCCCATGCAGCCAGCCAAAGACCAGCCGTGGTGAAAGAAAACCGAACCCTCCTCACTATTCCACCACGCTCCATCTACCGCGCGTGTTACCACATTCACCTCTATTACGCTATAGTAATAAACTATAACCCTTTTTCTCTTTCTCTATCGAAATCACAACAACAACAACAACAACATAAACTAACAACCACCACCGAATTTGTGTTGTGTTGTGTTGTGTTGTTTCAGATTCACAATCTTAAAACCCTTGATTCTTCCTTCCTCATTCTCCTTTAGGTAACTCTTCCATTCTTATCTTTTTTTTTTAATTTTTTTTTATACTCTTTTTATTTTCATTCCTTTTTTTTACTAATTATTAATTTTCTTCATAGATTCGTTCTAGTTTTCCCCTTTCCCATCACTTCTTCACGTTTCGCTTTGTGATTTTTGCAAAAATAAGTGCTTTTATTGATTTCTTAATTGCCATTATTTGTATTGTTTCTTGTTTATTTTGATTTTTTTTAATTAAATTAAAATTAAATTAAAATTAAAATTAGTTTATACGTGCAATGCTTATTGAAAGAGTGGTTAGATCGTTAGTTGTGATCCTTTTACTTTCCCATTCATATATCTAATCTAAATTATGGTTTTATTATTGTTTTCTTCTGTTTTGGAACGTGTTTAAGAAAATATTTATGATGTTTTTATTTTTAGGCTTGTTTTATTTTTTAAGAATTTCCATTATTTAGGATTGGTGTAGTCAAATTGTGAGTTACATTAGGATTGGTGTGTAAAAATGTAACATCTAAGCCTTTGCACAAAGACTGGTCAACTGTCTTACTTGAGACCGAGCTTGTCTGATGTCCGTGTTTGTGTCTAGTGTCTTACACGAGACCGAACTTGTCAGTGATTGTGTTGTGTTTGATGTCCGTGTTTGTGTCCAGTGTTCAGTGCTTATAACCTGTGGTTGATCCATGCGGTGATTGACTTAGAAGGAGAAAATGAACTGAACAATCCAAGATTTTTTTTGAAGTGTTTGATAATAGATGCTTGTTCTTAGTCTTGTTTGGAAATTGGAATTGGTACACTAAGTCAACTAGTGGTTATGTTTCAGTTTCGGTTAATGCTGTTTTTTAAACTTTCTTTTGTGTGATACCATACTTTAGATTTCACTAAACTATTTCCTTTTTTTTCTTCCATGTGTTCATCTGAGAATCGATTGGTGTGATGACGGTTCATGCATAACACTAACACACTATTTTGTTTCTGTTGTGTTTTGTTCATCTGTTGTGTTTAAAATCATGAATATGATTTAAAATACTAACCGAAATCAGACTTTGGCAAAGATACTTAACGAGTAATTTGATGTGTTTTACTCTTTTTACCTTTTCATCGCACACATGATTTATATTTTTTTCCTTTTTATTATCCAGAATGTGAAATTTGTTTGTCTCGTATTTTGCAACATGTTATAATTATGAGCTTAAAATGGAGTAATATGATGATATGCTTTGTAAGTATATACGGTTTGTTCCTTTTTTTGGTTTTTCCTGTATTTATTTTGTTCCTTAATACCCGGCGATATAAATTTTGATCTATCCATGATGTTCTGTTATTCTTATATGCAATTATGAAATATTAATGCATTAGTTAATGTGTAGTTCTGTTTGGTAAAGAGTATAATTATGTAGCATATATGACATATAATCTTCCCAAATATGTGTTTTAGAATTTGAAGACCAATGAGTGATGAAAGGTACTTTCCATAAAAATATATTGAATGCTTATGTGTATAAAGATTTGCACCGGTTTCAATCGAGATTTGCGTAGTAAATTTAAAATCAAGGCTTTAATTGTTGCTCTTATTCCTGCATAGAGTCTGGTCTATATAAGGGTTATTCCAAACTCTAGCACCTGTACATTGGATTCTCGTCCAAGAATCACGACATTGTTGACTATAGTGATGCGCATGTAGTGTCAACTCTGTCAAGATATCTCTTTTCCTTTTCTTTTTGTATGTTAGGGAAGACTTCGACGCTTACGAGGTATTGATTTTTGCATACTAAACTTTTATTGTTGTATTCGTGTATTTCGTCTTTTAGGGTTTTGAATTATCCGAGAGCGCCCGATGAAGCTTCAAAGACTGCAGAACTCTTTCACAAGTTTCTGAAATCCAGTCGAAAAAGGAACTTCTTCGAACCTGTTTCAATAAAGTAAAAAAGAAGCGTTTCTTCAAAATAGCAGGATGACTGTGAAGAAACAGGACTCGAAAAAAGTTTCTGGCCTCGGCAGTCAATCTTCAAGGAAGCTACATCGCAAAGGAGAGAACCCTATTCGATTTGTACCAGCTGCTGACCCTCCTCCTCCTGATGACGCACATTCAAACTCGTGGATCTGTAAAAACTCCGCTTGTAGGGCAGTTTTATCCAAAGAGGACACGTTCTGTAGAAGGTGCTCTTGCTGTATTTGCCATCTTTTTGATGATAACAAAGATCCTAGTCTTTGGTTGGTATGCAGCGAATCTTCTCAAGGGGACTCGTGTGGATTGTCTTGCCATATCGAGTGTGCTCTTCAACATGAAAAAGTCGGAGTTGTTGATCATGGACAACTTATGCAACTTGATGGTGGTTATTGTTGTGCCTCCTGTGGTAAAGTTACCGGGATTCTCGGGTGAGTAATTTTCTTCACATGCTGTGTTATCGATGCTGTATCTATTTCGTCCATGGTTATTAGTATCTTAATCTTACTATCTTACGATACACGCGAGTCATATCTCAATTCAATACAAACCGTTTCTATTTTCTGCTTTGTTTGCAATATTAGTGATTCGTGTTTAATAATGGCAGATGTTGGAAGAAGCAGCTAAACATAGCGAAAGATGCCCGACGTGTGGACATATTATGTTACAGGATATATTTGAGCTACAGGCTTCTGAATGGTACCGTGAAATTTAAAGAATTGCATGACATGGTACAAGAGGCAAAGGCTAAACTGGAAAAGGAAGTTGGTCCAGTTAACGGCGGTTCTTCCAAGATGGCACGTGGCATTGTTAGTAGACTCCCTATTGCCAGTGACGTGCAGAAACTTTGTTCTCTTGCTATTGAGAAAGCTAACGAGTGGTTGGCTACTGATGACAATCCTGAATCCAAAGGTCGGAACTGTTTCTCTCCTAAATTATAAGCCCTCTTTCGGGAAAAAAAGTCCTTAAATATGATTTGTTTTTGCTAGCCATGAATTTGTTTTGTTCTTTTGACTTGCAGAGGGTTCGCTTCCTGCTGCATGTAAGTTTGTGTTTGAAGAGATAACAGTTTCCTCAGTCAAGATCATTTTGCTTGAAATGTCGAATGTAACTTCCGAAGTCATTAAGGGATTCAAGCTCTGGTATTACAAGAGTAGGGTGGAATCACACACGCAAGAACCTGTTTGTGTGTTTCCTAAAGCTCAGAGGAGGATTTTGATATCCAACCTCCAGCCTTGCACAGAATATACTTTTCGGATCGTGTCTTATACGGATATCGGTGACCTTGGTCATTCGGAGGCTAAGTGTTTCACTAAAAGCGTTGAGATATTGGAAAAGATTCCGATTTCTTCAATTGACATGAATACTAAAAAGGAGAATACTCAATCTGGAGAAGGCAATGAATCAGGATCCAAAATAGAGCCTGATTCTACGATGGCAGACTCTGGATTCAAGGTTCGAGACCTTGGAAAGATTTTGCACCTTGCATGGGCTCAAGAACAAGGTTGCATTGAGGGTTTTTGTCGTTCCGATACGAAAAACTGCTGTGGTCAAATTGAAACGGTCAAGCCTAGTAACCCGGTAGAGCAGTCAACACTGCCTTTGGTTTCGCGAGACCTCGATCTCAATGTTAGCTCTGTGCCTGACTTAAATGAAGAACTCACTCCTCCTTTCGAGTCTTCTCGCGATGAGGACAACGGTTGCACTTTGCAGCAGGCAGTTGAGGCAGATGATGACGCTGCTTCTCATGATTTAGAGAAAAACCTAGCAAGACCACATGGTAGCGGTGGTTCTGAAACATGGAACCATAAACCAGCCGGAGAAGTTCCGGCCGTTGACTCGCGCGTAGTCTTAGAAGCAAGTAGGAAAAGGGTAGCAAGCACAAATGAAGAAACACATGACTGTGACAGCACGTTAATAAACAGTTCTCCTCTACACGTACCCGACGGTTCATTCTCCTTAGACGAAAACTTCGAGTATTGTGTTAAAGTAATCCGTTGGCTCGAATGTCAGGGTCATATCAAACAAGAGTTTAGGCTGAAATTGCTTACATGGTTTAGTTTGAGGTCGACAGAACAAGAACGTAGGGTGGTTAATACTTTCATTCAGACACTGATCGATGATCCGAGTAGTTTGGCAGGTCAACTAGTCGACTCATTTTCTGACATTATATCCAACAAGAGGCCCAGAAATGGATTCAGTAACAAGATAGTGTCGTTAAATTAAGAAGGGTGCGAGTGGAATCTTGTTACACAAGATATCTATTTGATTCAAGATTACTAGTACTACCATTTTGATTGTTTTTGCCTTTCATTGTACAGGCATTTTTTATTACTCATTGTGATTCATTATTATTAGGACAAGTTAATTGCCCTGCTAAAATTGGATTTGCATTGATATGGCAGCAGAGAGACACTGAATCATTTTTCCTTTGAAGGGAGAGGATCATTGGACTTGAAGTTTCAGGATGTAGAAGACATTTTTCTATTTATCAAATTATTGCAATTTATTTTTTCAATCATGGAGGATATTATATATTTAGTGTTGAACTTTATTGTTTACTTTCATTTGACAAGCAACATTATAGTATTGCTTTTTGTATTTGTCATGTCATTCTCTGTGGTATACTGTTTTCTGATATGAGAGACTCCAATTTCTATTTTGGATGATCAATATTGAAATTAAAGTATGAAGGAAGCTTGCTGAGCAAGTTACTCTAATAGTTGATAGTGATTCATCTATTTATTTTATGAAGCTTATTTAAGCAGGGCACTTCTTAAATTTTTTGAACAACTTCTTCAAATATTCTACTAGATGAAATTTTTTGAACAACTTGTCTAGGCGAAGTTCCTTCATAAATTTTATTGTACGAGGCTTCTTCATCATTTCCAATTGATCACATGATTGTTCATCTATCGAAATCGTTTGTTTGATGGAAATTACTGGAGTTAATTATACTATTTCTTCAAAAGATCTCCTCAATGAAGATTCTTCTAACGTTCTTGAGTTTCTTAATGATATATTCCTTTCTAAATTCTTCCTAAAACTCTACAAATACACTACTATCTTTTGAGTTAAACATTATATCAAATCTCTAAATTCAACTCTTAATTCTTAGATAGTTGTTAAAAATACAAATTTTAATATAAACTCCAAGGGTTCCAATAGTTGAGTATCATCTATGAAAAATACTCCCATATTCATTTAGTTCACTGTTGGTTTGAAACGTGTGATGTCACATGCAAGTATACATGTATATATTAAGTATCAAGTGATAGAATAGTAAGGATGTAGAACTCATGGGGAGTGGAAAGTAACTTAAAATGATTTTGTAAAGAACTATATGTTATAAATGAGCACGAGCAAGATAAAAAATGGTTTATGGATGTCACATGTTCAATTTAGAAGCAAACAATGTCCAAAACAATGTTAAGAAAGTAAGTGAACTCATTAATAGAAATCATGATGGACAATGATCCATTAATATAACTTGTCAATTATGTGGACATGATGTGTTATGTCGTGCTAAGAGAGGTCAAAAAGTGATCTGAATGTGTATCTCTACAATATCACGATCATATACATTAAAGAAATGAGATAAATCTTTAAGCCTCGCTTGTAACTTTATTGCATGTCTTGATTTATTCTGAACTTTCTCTATGATTGTAGCTATTTATCTATAAAGTAGATAATATAGTGAATATCTCCATCCTACTATTTTCAATCATTTTTATCATGAAATTCACTTGTTGTTGGATCTCTCACAATAAAAAAATTGTATCTTTTTCCAAGTTGATAAGTCAAAGAAATAGATTTATAATAATTTAACACATGATAAAACAAAGAATTAACAACATATCATTTAACATAAAAGACTACATTATAACAACTTCTGATTGTTCAATATAAAAAGGTTTCTCTCATAGTGAGCTTCGTATATACAACAATACTTGTTCCTAAGCTAATCATTTTTAAACACATGGTGAAAAAGAAATAACAACCTGAGAGTATCTTCTTTGTCTTTTTGCAAGGTTCAATTACCAAGAGACAACTTATATCACATCAAGTACTAATAACATACACTTGAAAGGATGGGAAGAAGAATATCTACTTTTCTCAGCTCACTTTCTTCATTGGTTTTTCTTTCGGTGTTTCTCTTTACAAACTACTGAACTTTTTTCATTTCTTCAAGAGCTCCTTTTATGGCTAGTTATACTAGGGTTTTGTGCATTGTCTTGAATCATGAGCTTGTGGACAATCGTGAAACCAGGCCCAAAGAAAACAACATTATTCTCTCCATTTCTTCAAATTTGTACAAAAGCAGAATCATATATAGACAACAATGGGAGACATGGTGTAATGTGGTAGGCTAATGACGCAAAAAATTAGGTAGTGTTATCCTTTGCAGCAACAAGACACTCTAGTGGTTGTACTATAATACATAACTTTGTCTTTTAGCGTCTCGTTCTTATCCATTTGCAAGATCAATTCAACCATTATTCCATATTCAGATTTCTGCCATGTGTTTCTCATGAATGTGATTGATGGTTCTTTTTAGTCATAGTTGTCTTCAACTTTCCACTTGCTTTGGAGCAAAGTTGTTGATCCATATTGTCGTTTCAGGCCTTATCATAAATTAACTCTACTCAAGCAACAAATACATAAAAACTAAAAAAAGAGAGCACATATCGTTCTATTCATAAACTACTATAAAATAATAAAATGCAATTAGTAATGATGGAAATATAAAGATAGATTCAAGTATTAAGTCTTATAATAACTCACAAAATATGAACTATCACATACCAACTTCCTATATTTATGTGTTCATTATCTCTCGTTCGTTTCTTAAACAAACTTCATGAATCATTTCAAGAGTGTCTCACACTTTCTTGGTGGAATCATAATTAAACACATAAAAGAACTCTTTAGAATTTTCAAGCTTTCACCAAAATTAATTTGACTTTAAAACCGAGTGGAACTTTTCTCTTATCTTCTTTGGTCCAATGAAAACTGGGTTTATTATCTATTTCACCATTAAGAGAGAAACTAGGAATAAATGGACTACTGATTAAAAAATCCCACATTTCAAAATCAATAGTTTTTATAAAACTTTCAAATCTAGCTTTCTACAATTTAAACCTATCATCATTAAACAATGTAAGTGTATATATGAAAATACCTTTATTCAAATCAAAAGTGTTTGCAATCATCATCTTCCTCCTAAGAATATTAATCCTTAATCCTTAAATAATTAGTCCATAGACAAGAGTTATGCTCAGATGCCACTTGTTGGACAAGTGTCTCAAAACATAAGAAGAAGGGGGTGAGTTATGCGGGTTTGAAAAGAGATGTCCAAATAAAAATCTTTGATAAAACACAACTGATCGTGGTTGCTGCAATCAATTGGATCCTTCACATGTGCTCTATTTGACGTATCTACCCTTCTTCTCTGTGTTACTTTCTTCTCCCTTAATGTAACATGCAACACATACCTTGATTTATTTCATGGAAACAACAAGTTTCGGGGTGAGTGACTCATTGAAATGTTCCGCTCTAAGACTGTTCTTGAACGGTCCCACGAACATCTCCTAGTTTGGATGGATTACCTTGATGGTCACCTCATTAAAATGAGCGAGATACTCCATAAGCGACTCTGAATGTCCTTGGCGAACATTGAACATACTAGTAGTATACACCTTTTGAATTTTGTTTTCTTAGAGTTGGTGGACCAAATTCTTGGAGAGATCATAATACTGATTACTAAGTGGAGATGGAGGTTCATGAACCACCTCAGGGTCATCTCTTTGAAAATGCATGATAGAATCTTACATTTCAAAGAATTGAATGTTCCAATGATCGTCATTCGAGTGCAAATGGTGACGATATGCTCTTGGGGATCACTCTTCCCATTAAACTTCACTAAAGATGGCAACTTGAAGTTCTCTAGTACCCGAGCATCCCAAATCTCTAAAAGAGGTTGGGGGAAGAAGATGAATCGGAAAAAGATGAATGTGAAGAAAATGACCCATGTTTTAATTAATTTTTTTCCAAGTTAAAGTAGGTTTGACGACTCACTCTGTTAAATTTTACGGACTGGAATGCCACCGACGTACAAGTTAATATTTTTGGATAAACTTTAACAAAAATGATTAAATAGGCTAATAAAAATGTTAAGTCACCTCGAAACTAGTTAATCTTAAATTAAGTTAAGTCACCTCGAAACTAGTTAATTTTAAAGAGAAAAAGAACAAACAATAACCTTTCTTATTCCTTGAAACCCCCATTTTTACCTATTTTAGACGATTTGTGCTAGTTTCTACTAATGTTATTTAAATGTTTAATTTATAAATATCAACAACTTGTTTACATTATATATAAACTAGCCGTATATCCGTGCGATGCACAAATTTGTAATATTAAATTAATATTTATAATAAAATTGACAATATATATATATATATATATATATATATATATATATATATATATATATATATATATATATATATATATATATATATATATATATATATATATATATATATATATATATAATAACATAACTTTAAAAAAACTTAAATTAACAAATAAATCTTAATCTAATGAAATTCAAATTAAATTTGTGTGTTGTTGGTTTAAATTTGATATCTTCCAAAATATTTTCAATGAAATAAGTAAAACATCTTCGATAAACTTTTGCGCGATAAATTATTTCTCCTTCACCATTTTCTCATACTACACTTTAAAAATTTTAAAAAAACAAAAAAAATATGTAATTAAAATAAATAGTTAAACACTATTATAAAAAAAATTAAATTAGTTTGTTTTATTCCTTTTTCTCTAGTGACAACCTTCAATAATGACTTAACCTTAAATTAATTTGTTTAATTCTATGCACAATTATTTCATTTATTATATAGTTATACATGTCAAAATCAATAAAAATATCATAAGGAGAAATAATATTGTAAATAGTAAAAATTATATATAGAACTTCACCTCCACATTGATCACACAACTACAATTTGTTACAGGATAAAAACTATTATTTACAATCCTTGATTTGTCTGCAAAATGGAAAAATAATTTGTAGAAAACAAACAAAGAAAAATAATACAATTGAGAAAAGGAGAACAATCTGATTAAAATTGAAGAAGAAAGGGAAAATAACAATTTCATCATAGCATGCAAATAAAAATTTCTTCTTTTTCATTTCTTTGTGAAAGAACAAACTAATAAAATGGTTATAATAGAGTAAATATGAGGTTATTAATAATAAAGTTAAAGAAGAATAATGGAAATTAATATTTTTAATGAGTAGTATTAAAAGTTATATGGAGTGAGTGAAAAGTTAATAATATATTGAAAGTTAATAGAGAGAGTGAAAAGTTAATGAAAATATATATATATATGAATTAATTAATTAATAATTAATAATGGAATTAACTTTGATTTTTAAAGAATACGAATATGAAATAATTAATTAATTTGTAATTTATAATTATAGAAAGAAAGTGGAGAGTGATTTGAAGGTGTTTTTCTACTTTTTCTCTCTTTAGAATAATTAAATTCTTTTTTAATTATTTTAATTGATATATTGCATTTCTAGAAACCTCGAACAGATTGAAGCATGTAAACGTTGAAAATCTAAGGAAACAAACAACTTCAAAGTCTTTACATATACAATAAACAAAACCAAAAATGAAAACACAACCATAATTGATGGAATGGATTGGTGGGATGTGATGGAATGAAATGGAATGAAGTTGTAACTAATGTGATTCCATTGTTTGGATTTGCAAATAATTGATGGAATGGAATGGAACATGATGGAATCCATTCCATCCCATTCCATCCAAATCCTCATTTTTTGTTCCATCCAATTTTGGGTGTATGTGATGGAATGTGATATTTTTAATAAGATATCCAAACAATGGAGTGTGATCTATATTCCATTCCGCTCCGCTCCATTCCGCTTCTCTATGTTCCACTCCGCTCCGCTCCGTTACGTTCCATCAATCCAAACATAAATTGACGTCACCTTGACCCAACAATTTACATCCATTTACCTCAACTAAAACATATCGGTTGATCTACCCCATCCACCCATTAGTTTCCACTTATTTAATTGCATGTTCAACGAAATAACCAATTCAAACTAATTATTATTTACTACTTTGGTTTCTGGTTTGTAGGAGTGTGTAAAATATCCGATTGTAAGACCAAAATCCATAACCAAATCTAAATCTATTTTAAATATCCGGATATAATTAAATAGTTATTAATCAGTTTAGTTTTTAATGATTTTGATTATCCATTCATATAATCTAGATATAATTAAATGGTTATTAACCGGTTAAATTTTTTTGGATTCAGTTATAATCCGATTATTATCCAAAATCCAAATTTTTAAAATTGAAATTTTTTCAAAAAACCGGTTATATAACCATAACCAAATTTATAACTGATTTTATAATCGGTTTTAATTAAATTGTGGTTTTGATTATGAATCCAAAACATTTAAATGGTTTGAAAAAAGTTATGGTTTAGTTTCTAAAAATAACCAACCATGCACATTCCTACTGATTTAATCGATTCAACGAGCCGATTTTTAAAACACCTGTTCTAATAATTAAAAAAAAATCTTACTAAAGATTCTTCTTGTATGAATCTAAATTCAATTAAAAAAATGTTTTAGAATAATTAAAAATATATATTATTGGCTTGGAAAATTGCAAAGTGAACTTAGTATATACATTTTTAAAATTTTATTTTGGCTAAGAAAAAGAAAAAAAATTTAGAATATAAAAAGGCATATATATAACATAATGGCAACCGAAACATGAGGTTCAGAAACTGTCACTGATTTTCTCTCTCACAAATCATAATGCAAGCTGTTCAAGCTTCATCCTCACCACACTTTTCTATCCATTCCCCAAAACCACCTCACTCATCAACATGGGCAGGTATGAAACTATGAATCCACTGCCAAAATTCTTTACCTTATCACCATTTCATATGAATTTAATTTATCTTTTTTGAATTTTGGCTTTGTTTTTTCAGGTTTGCTTGCTTCTTCTCTGAATGTAAAGTCTTCACCTTTGATTTCTATTCACTCCCAAAGGGAACAAAGTTCATTATTGAGTTGTTATAATAAAAGGGTCATCTTGAAAAGCTCTTTTTCTGCTAGAGCTGCTTCTGTTGATGGTAATTTTATCCTTTCTTTTTTTTGTTTGTCTGTAAGCATGGATTGAAATGAATTATGCTTAATTCTACTCAATGACTTCAACTGTATGCAAAAGTTTTCTTTTTTGTTTACAAGGATAATTGGATAGTGAAAATATCACTGTTATAGCTGTTTTTGTAAGATATCTTTAAGAACTTATGAAAATAAGCTGAAAACAGATTATTGATTGATTTGTTGAATACTGATTACATGATGAATGAGCACAGCTTCTGTGGATTTTCATGTTCAAAATCGTATCAGTTTTATTTATTGCTTTCTAATACATGCAGTTGGAACTTCGTCGGTTTCAACCGCATCAGCGGAGGATGATGTGTTGAAAGCATTGTCGCAGATCATTGATCCAGACTTTGGAACAGATATTGTTACTTGCGGATTTGTGAAAGATATGAAGATCGATGAAGCTCTAGGAGAGGTCTTAAAATCACAGGCTTTAAACTCTAAACAACACATGTGAATGAATGGATGAATGATAATGTTCTAACAAAAAGTTTTTCATTTGAATCTCAGGTGTCGTTTCGGTTAGAGCTCACTACACCAGCATGTCCGATCAAGGACGTGGTAAATGACACAATTGCCATTGTTTGAGCCATATCTGACGTAGGTTAGAGTGGTAGACTTTTGTTCTATAAACTCGTTGCATATAGAAGGGATAATAATAATAAATGAAACATTGCGTATATTTTCCTTGATAAATAAACGAATTTTTTCGTACTCGATTATGCCTCGTTTCTAGTCTCTACATATATGATGTTTGAATTTCATGTGGTTTTGAGACTACAAAATGATTATATATGCATATAACAGTTTGAGCAGAAAGCAAATGAAGTTGTGGCGGCGCTCCCTTGGGTCAAGAATGTAAATGTTACGATGTCTGCGCAGCCGGCGAAACCTTTATATGCAGAGCAACTTCCAGCAGGTCTACAGACAATTTCAAATATTATCGCTGTATCCAGTTGCAAGGTGAATCTCCTCATCATATATTGGTCATATTAAGTTGTCTACCATAGTTTTGATCATGAATCGTGATTGAATTTTGTCAAAAATCTAAATTTGTAGGGGGGTGTAGGGAAATCAACCGTAGCAGTAAACCTTGCTTATACTTTAGCTGATATGGGTGCTAGAGTCGGTATATTTGATGCGGATGTTTATGGTCCAAGCTTACCAACTATGGTTTCTCCTGAAAATCGACTCTTAGAAATGGTAATGTACAATAAACATTCTGTTTCTTTTAATATGTAATTTAGTGATGTACAAGAAACATAATTGATTAAAGTATTGCTGCAGAATCCAGAAAAGAAGACCATAATCCCAACCGAATACATGGGAGTCAAGTTGGTTTCTTTTGGATTCGCTGGACAAGGACGTGCAATAATGCGCGGCCCTATGGTTTCTGGAGTCATTAATCAACTTCTCACTACAACTGAGTGGTATGCATTTCTTAAAAACATAAAAAGATACAATGCAGAGAATAGGGATGAAGTTATAAGCTATATTGGCCTAACAAACCATGCTATTAAGAGGGTTTTGCACGAGATTTATCGTGTATGCAATATATTATGTATGCATGATATGTAGCCTTGATTTGGTCTATACATTGTAGGGGCGAGCTGGATTACCTTGTAATTGACATGCCTCCAGGAACCGGAGATATTCAACTCACTTTATGCCAGGTTCTAACTTTCCATTTTTATAGCTTGTTTTACATTGCATTTTAATCTATGAAGCATAGACACCAGACATGATGCTGACACATCAACACCATTAATTACTTGAGAAAATGCCATTGTTTTTTAGTTTCTAATTCTCATTCAGTTTGTCTTTGATTGTGTATCTTTATAGGTAGTCCCATTAACTGCTGCTGTAATTGTTACCACTCCTCAAAAGCTATCGTTCATCGATGTTGCAAAAGGTGTTCGGATGTTTTCAAAGCTTAAGGTGATTCTTCTACAATCCTAAGACATAACTATTACATTTTGTTTTTCCCATCACATATCATACTCATGTAGATTATTTTGTCTGTTAATGCAAAAAGGTACCTTGTGTAGCTGTTGTCGAGAACATGTGTCATTTTGATGCGGATGGGAAAAGATACTACCCGTTTGGTAGAGGTTCAGGTTCTGAGGCATGTATAATGTTTCCGAATGTTAACTTTTTGTTTGCTTATTCATATTTTAGGGAATAATATAGACATATTTATGATGCTTATTATAAAATGATTTCGTAATGTCTATGACACATGTTTGACTGTTTGATCATATTTGCAGGTTGTTAAGCAGTTTGGAATACCGCATCTGTTCGATCTTCCTATTAGACCGACTGTATGTCATCTCATGTTACTTTGTCTTTTATACCTAAAACCTTTCTTCTCTTATCTTCTTTCCATGTTCTCTGCTTCTATATTTCTAAATGCAAACTATGATTTGAGAACAAGTTGAGTTTATTTGAAAAATCGTCACAGTTATCCGCTTCTGGAGATAGTGGAATGCCTGAGGTGGTAGCCGATCCTCAAGGCGATGTTTCAAAGATATTCCAAAATCTAGGAGTATGTGTTGTGCAACAGTGTGCCAAAATACGTCAACAAGGTATTCTTTTTCCAATTATAGACATTTGAGAAGAAAGTGTATACTCAAGCTAATTATTCTTTTTCACTATAAATTTTTTTTCTTATTTTTCTATGATTTATATTTTTGTTATTTTCAATTCAGTTTCAACAGCTGTAACCTATGATAAATCAATCAAGGCGATTAAAGTAAAAGTACCGGATTCAGATGAAGAATTCTTTCTGCATCCTGCAACAGTGAGGCGGAACGATCGATCTGCTAAGAGTGTGGTATGTCAATATCAAGAAATAATGTTTATTCATTTCATCAGTAGCTAATTTTATTTTAAACAGGATGAATGGACCGGGGAGCAGAAATTGCAGTATTCCGATGTTTTTGAAGATATTGAACCCGAAGAAATTAAGCCGATGGGAAATTATGCAGTTTCAATAACTTGGCCCGATGGTTTTAGTCAGGTAAATATACATAGAAAAAAGCGTCAAATTGCAGCATAGTTTAGTGTTAATTATACGTTAATTGTTTAGTGTTAAGCAACCGTGCTATAGTTGATTTTTTGACATTTTAAGATATATATATGATGCAGATTGCTCCGTATGAGCAGTTGCAGACATTGGAACGGTTAGTTGGTGTTTCTGCACAAGCATGATTTTTCGGTTGTTGAAAACATCAGATTGCGAAGTCACGGTGCATGTATGATAGAAGCTTTAATAGTTATTTCAATTATGCTTCAATCAGTAAGCATATATAAATATATTGGTAGAGTTTAAGAGAGATTTGATTGGTATAAGTTCAGGTTGGCCTTGAGATTCTATGAACAACACTAGTTTTTTTTTTCTTTCCTCTCTTTAGTTCCATTGAGTAAAGCATTTATTTATCAACTGTGAATCCTCGTATATTGATCTAACAGAAATATGAATAGTTTCCATCCACACACTAGCTTTTTATATTGAAGTTGTATGAGTTCCACATTTTCAACTATTGATGTTTTTGGGATGATGGAAGTATATATGCAAATTCAACTAACATGGTGTGTACTAGAGTCAGATTAAGATTAAGGATAACCTATGATAAGCCATCTGAACCTTTATATATATTCCTCCACTCCAAATGCTGCAACCTAACAAATGGCTATACCCACTGATATTTTATCAGGTCTGTTATGCCTTCCTTCCCATCATGTTCTAATGATAGTTCGTCGGACTGGATAAAAGAACATAAGATGAAATTTGAACAATCCCTTTATATGTGCTTGAGATGAAACACACAAAATGGTAGAAAGAATGTAGTTAGTTTCGATTAAAGAAAAATATTGAATCAAATGAACAAAAATGAGGAGAAATGAAAGAAATACCTAATTTTTGAAAAATATGATAGTTGATTTAAATCAAGAGAATGTATGATTTGAATCACAAGCCTTTTAATTCGAATCAAGAACATATTTTGATTCGAGTCATATGGCCCAGGACTAACAAAATTTTTAGGAAAAATAATTTGATAAGGATAAAAAATTCAATGTAAAACTGTATGATTCGAATCAATCTTGTAAAATCTCAAATTTTACAATTTTCAAAATCTATTTTAGATTTTACCTTGAATCAATTTTTTTTTCCAAAAACACAAGGTGATTTCATTTCACTATCATATGCTATTGATCAAAGATAATTTATATCAAGATCAAATCTAACAAAGGTTTTATGCATGCTGAACATGAGAAATGCAATCATGAAAGAGACTTAACGAATCATAATAAAAACACATATGAAAGCGATAATACAAGCAATAAAATAATCGGATAGTAGAGACATGTAACTACAATCTCTCTCTTTTGTTGCCTGACAATCTTTCACTTGGAATTAAGTTGACCTTTGAGTACATGTGTAACTCCTCCTGAAACATTACACATAAACAATTCACTACATAAAAAAAACGCATAAAATAATTCTAGACTCATTACAACTTCTCCTCTTTTGACAACATCAAAAAGAGAGTTCGAAATCCGTCTAAAACCAAGAAAAAACAACAACAAACACATAATTCCAAAGAACATATGAGCTTGACAAGTAAGAAGTATATGCAACAATCATGATCACATATTCAACGAAGATAAATATGCCACAAGCAACATAGTGCAAATAGAACTACAACACAAATATTCAATAACTAACAATTATATGATCAAACTTATAAATCAAGGTATTCGATAACAATCATAAACATGTATGAACAAGTAACCAAATGTTCTAATGCACATAATTAGCAATACACATTTAAAATACTTAATTGCAAGTAAGAACAATCAAAGACATAAGCTAAATATGAATTAGTTAGATATGGAGGAAATAATCAAACTAATGCATAACTCTAGCACAAATATATAAAAGGATACAAAGGTTAGAGACCTACCATTGTAGGTTGGTAAAAACTACAATTTTCTACAAGATAGATTTAGTACAATCAAAATATATATTACAAACGAGCTAAAAACCAAAACCTCATTCTACTTAAGGCAAGACAAGTCTAAGATTCTCAAGCCCCTACAAATTTTGTGGAAGGATTTTGAAGACAATAGTTTTGTAAAAATGTCAGCAAGCTGATTTTTGGTGTCAACGTACTTAGAAATAACGTCTCTTTTCTCCGCACGATCTCTTAGGAAATGGTGTTGCATCTCAATGTGTTTATTTCGTGAGTGTAGTATTGGATTCTTAGTAAGACTTATATCACTAGTACTATCACATTTAATTGGAACACAACAAATTTTAAATCATAGTCCAATACTTATTGCTTAATCCATAAGACTTGTGTATAACAACTATTAGCAACTACATATTCAACCTCAACAGTAGAAAGAGGAACACTATGTTGTTTCTTACTATGCCAAGAAACTAAGAAACTTCTAAATAAGTGAAAAGTACCATTAACACTCTTCCAATCTGACTTGCACCCTGTAGAATCAGAATCATAATATCCTACTAAGCTACAAGCACTTTCCTTTGGATACCAAAGATCGTGATTTGAGGTTTCTTTAAGATACCTTAAAATACGTTTAACAATTTTAAAATGGGAATCCTTAAGTGATGCTTGATATCTAGCACACATGCACACACTAAACATGATATCATGCTGTTGTACCCCAAAATTTACCCTCCCACAATCAAAGCAATGTCTCTCAATATTTCTCAATGATCATAAGGTTCTCAAGGTCCCTAATTGGTCAGAAAGTTTGAGAGTTTTCTCAGACAAAGCCTCCTCCTAAGTAAAGGATCCAGAACTACAGTTTTGGTTTTCTCGAAGAAAAAATGGACTTCCAAGGCATCAAGTGAGCTTCATAACATCCCATGTGACTTCAAGAATCCCCATGTCAAGATTCAGGGCTTTCCCAATAAGTTTGACCAGTCACATGATTAGATATGCAAAAATTAGTCAAAGTGGTTAAAAAGTCAAACTGAGGTCAACTGTGGTCAAATTAAAGTCAAACTTCAAGATTTTTTGCCAACATCAAGGTTATGAATTAAAATTCATCATTTGATCAAGGGTTGATCATGATTCATCAAGGAGATCTCAGATCATCAAGAATCAGGAAGTTTCTAAATTACGGTTTCCTAGGAAAAGTCAACTGAACTTTGACCAGTCATAACTTTCACATTCTTCATCAAAAATTTCCCATCCAAATCTAATTTTGAAGGAAATTTAATTCTCTACAACTTTGTGTCTCACAAGCCAAGCCTAAAAATTCTTCATTTGGAAGGTATGAGCTAAAACATTACAGGTCATTTCAAAAGTCAACAAAAAGTCTACTTTTTCCAAAGAGCATAATTTGAAAATGGTAAAAGATATGGATATGAGACCAAAGAGGTTTGTTAGAGGAATCTTTAAGCTTTCCATAATGTCGAAGATCATCTTCATAGCCTTAAAATTGAGGGAGTTATGCCTTGTCAAAGTTGGGAAATTTTCAAGGGGTGTACGAAGCAAATAAGGTCTCAAATCCAATTTTTTCCAAATGGGCCCATGAAATTGAAATCCAATCTTCACAATAACATCAAGCACGACCCAATTCCAATTATTTCTGATTTTTATAATTTATTTACTATTTATTTGGATTTTATTTATTAAAATTCAATTTAAATCAAAATAAAATATAAAACTCAATATTTGGATGTGATTCTTGTTCTAGAAGCTCTTAAAAAACATTTAAGACTGATTGAGACTCTCCAATTTCGTGCACAATCAATTTGGAAACATATCATTTGATTTTTTTGATATTTTTGACCATAGCTTTCTTCACACTCAAGTAACACCCAAGCATATCACAAGGCCCAAAACTTTTTAACCTAATCACATCCCTACATATACATAAGCTGACAACAACACAAGGGGACGGTTTTTTCAGACAAAAAGGAGTATTTTCAATTTCAATTTTTCCAAAAAAAAACAAAATATCGTTTTTGATTCTTGGGGCCTTTTCGAAGCAATTTTAAGGTTGCTATAGTTTCTTTGATGCCTACTAAACGTATTCCAATTGTTTTTATCATAAAAAAACATGCCAATATTCATAAATCGCATCTCACTTTTTGGCCATTCTTGAAATTTTCGATTACATTGATTCTTGGGTTTTAAATGATTTTTTATGATTGTATGTTGTTAATAATGCTCTATCATCGTTTCTGGTTAGTTTGTTTGAAGTTTTAGTGCAGGTACCGTCAATCACCATGGCTAGGGTTTTTTGTCTCAAATTGGGGTTCTTTGATTTAAGCCATATAAGAACCTCTTAAAGACCTATATAGATTCCATGGACCTTGGGTGTTTGAATGATACCCTTATTGAGAAACAATTGTGCGTATTATGATGTTTTAAGAAATATAGGAAAACCTACGAAACTCAGTTCGCAGGAAAATTCGCAGCTAAATGCGTAAGAATTTTCGCAGGTAAATCGAGGAAGAAGACGAAGTCTGGCGCGCAACCAGAAATTCAAATTTTGTTTTTTATAATATATAATTTTGTATTTATTATAATTTTCAAATGATGCAAATAGCTTGGTGTTAAGCGCGTTTGTCTTGAACCATCAAAACCTGGGTTCGATTCCCAGGTCCTCTTATTTTTTTTTACGTTTATTTTGATTTTCGCAGGTTTATTATAGATTCAATTTTGGCCAATACATATTCACAAGAACGCACGCAGCCCAGTGGTCATGATCAGTCTGGTAATGGGGAGGTCTTGGGATCAAAACCAACCTCCCCCCTTTTCTTTTAATTCTTGTTTCTTTTTCTCTTTTCCTTAATATTTAATTAATTATCATTATTTGAAATTAATTTCTATTAATTCTTTTCATTAAAATAAATTAACCTCCATTAACTTCTTTTTTTTTGTAAAAATAAATTTTATAAATAACTTTTAATCATTTTTTTATAATAATCTTTTCTAAAAAAGCTTAAATTTTGTTTTTTTTCCTTATTTATTTATTTCATGATTGATTTAGTAATTAAATTAAAATTAATTTAATCAAACCCTGATTTTTTCAATTTAATCAAAATATTTCGTTAACCCTAATTTTTTTAAACCAATATAATTCTAACTTTAATTGATTTCTAACCCTAGTTTAGTTTTTGCCTTAATTATTTTATTTTGTTAATTTTCGCTTTTATTTAATTATTAGAAAAGTGTATAGGCCATTATATTGTAATTTATTTTTCTCGCATAAGTATTATGTATCTGTTCCAAAGCCATGTAATAGCGTAGGTTTTTTATTCTTGCATTTTTATTTATTTGTTTAATTTGCATGGTTAGTAAATAGGGAGTGCAAGAAATACTTGATTAATTTGGATATAGATCACTAAATAAAAAGAATAAATATTTGAAAATAATCATTCACACACGTAAGTCGATCTAAGATCGCCATCTGCACTTCCTAGGGTATCCCTCTTGGTTGCCTTATTTAAATGGTCAAGTCCCTCGAAAATGGGGGTGTCTTAAGCAAAACCCATACAAGTATAAATCATCTAGTCCCTCCCCGGTTTAAAAGATCAAGTCCCTACGATGTTGCCTACGAGAATGATCTTGTCCCTTCGGTTTAAGAGATGATAGTCCTTCCCAATTGCTAAAGACACCCTTCAAGTTACCTTCGTTGACCGTACGATGACCCTACGCCCGCCCCTTAATAAAATCCAAGGTAATGACTACCTATTCCATAATAATAGGGATATTCTTACCCTTGAAAGAATATAAAAGAACATTAATGACTTAGTCTAGGGTAGGTACCTCATAGTTACTTGCTGACACTTTAAAAATACTTTTCACACCTCACTATTTTCAAATATTTTCAAAACAAAGACTTTGTATACATCCATACGAGGATCATTACTAAGTACTTAGAAAATTTCTAAACACACACTACACTTTCCTTTTTAGAAAAACAATTAAGTGAGCTAAGTAACTAAGAGCCCATGGATAACCAAGGATATAAAGGGTGCTAACATCTTCCCTTTATATAACCTACCCCCCGAACTCAAGTCTTTTAAAAATAGGTCTTTCCTGTTCTTTTATACCCTTTCCATATGGATAAAATAAAAGTCGGTGGCGACTCTTGCTATCCGCAACATATATAGAAAGTCAGTTATCCCACCGTGTTACAGAACTGGCGACTCTGCTGGGGACTTACTAAGTAAAAGAGGGGTACCTTTAGGAATTAGATCACTTAATTGTTTGTCTTGTTTTCTTTACTTACTTGTTGGGCTTTTTGTGCGAAAGATCCTAACCTGGATCTAGTGTACCCTAGGTAAATGGAAATAGACCAAGGAAACTGTACGACGTATACCGATATGGTTGATCTGGTGGCCATAGTTAGTGTGACTTCTTGGTTGGTGCTTATGTTCCTTAAGTAAGTTAAGGATAATATGGGGCTGCCATATGTTGTCAATACACTAACTGGCCTTTAGAACCCTATTTATCCCATCTTGGCCCTTAGAAAGTAGTGAGATAGCCGGCTTTGGTGAAACCTGAAGTTGGTTGATACTCGATGCTACGCTCATTGAGATCCTAAACATGGAGGGTTTTGGTTGGCAAGTAAGTTGCCTACTGAACAACCACCATTCGAAAGGATCAGTGATATTGAGATCCCTTAGAACCCGGTTACTTTTGTAGGACAGGATGAACCATCTAAACTTCAGGGGAGGGTACTTACCTTTAAACCTCATGCAAGCTTTCAAACCTAGGGCTATTGTTTGACTTGTTTTTGTGTGCCACATGTTTGTGATTGAGCATAACATCATGACATCATAAGCATAACATTTTCACTAACCATTTAAAGGACCAAAGGATTTATCTTTGTTCTTTGTTGCAGGTCATGGCTTTTGCTCATAGGAATACTGTAACAGCCCGGGCCCCTCGCAAGGCAATCCTGACACTGCCACCTCACGATCTTCTCTACTCCCCTCACTAGTAGAGTTTTTGCCTTCCGTGGGAACTGAACCCTGTACCCTGGGGTTCAAGTACATGCTCAATCCATTCCCACTACCACTTGAGCTACTAGATCAATTGGTAGTGGGAATGGATTGAGCATGTACTTGAACCCCAGGGTACAGGGTTCGATTCCCACGGAAGGCAAAAACTCTACTAGTGAGGGGAGTAGAGAAGATCGTGAGGTGGCAGTGCCGGGATTGCCTTGCGAGGGGCCCGGGCTGTTACAAATACTATCCAGATCAACTTCTTAGGGGTACCTTCTAAGCTTAAGGAATTGGTTTCTCAAGTTTTTGAAAACTCCCAATTCATCAAGAAGCATGAGTACCTGCTGGATCTAGTTACTTCAGGATTCAATGAAGACATGATGAGTGTCCTATTCCAGTTCTTTGATCCTAAACATCATTGCTTCATATTTCCCGACTATTAGTTGGTTCCTACAATGGAGGAGTTCTCCAAACTACTGGGTATACCTATCCTTGATCAGAGACCCTTCACAGGCTTAGAGAAGGAGCCTAAACCTGAAGTCATTACTGCAGCCCTAAATTTGAAGAAATCAGACATTGTCCTAGAAACAAGAAGCGGAGTTAAGGGTATTCTTGCTAAGGTATTGATGGAGAAAGCTCGAATATTCTTGGATGCTATGAGCTATGATGCTTTTGAGGAGATCTTAGCCTTGTTGATCTATGGCTTAGTGTTGTTCCCTAATCCAGACCAGTTTATAGACGTACACACCATCAACATATTTCTGACTCGGAATCCAGTGCCTACATTACTTGGAGATATCTTACACTTTCTTCACACTCGTACTACGAAGGCGAGGGGAACTCTGATGTGTTGCATACCTTTATTAGCTAGGTGGTTTATTTCTCACCTTCATCGATCAGTAATGAAGAATGAACAAGGGTTAAGGTGGTCTAAGAGGATCATGTCACTTTCTCATTCAGATATTCACTGGTGCTCTCGATCTATGGAGAATGTTACTATCATTGACCGTTATGGGGAGTTCCCTAATGTGCCACTCCTTGGCATAAGAGGGGAATTACTTACAACCCTTCTTTATTTTTACGTCGGTTTGGTTACGCTCAGAGTAATGGTCCTCATGACATGCTTATTCAGGGAATTGTGTTCGACTACGACAACGATCTCCAGGGTTACCGTCAAAGGTTTATACGAGCTTGGAGCAGGGTGAATAAAGTTGAGAGCATGACTTTGGAACCAAAGTACTCCATTCCTATGGAACCTTATCTCAGATGGGTGCGATCTTGTGCTCAGACTCTTATGATGCCATATCCCGCTGTTCTACCAGTTACTATGGAGCCTGTTGCTGAAGGAGATGTTCCTTATACCATCCTTCATCCAGACATGCCCACTGATTTGGAAGAATTACAGAAGTCCTGGATTCAGTTGAAGGAGCAAAGAGATACCTTTGAAACTCATTTCAGAGCTAGTCAAGAGAGAGTTCTGGAGCTGACAAGGCAACTTCACGAGGAGCGGAACCTCAACACATACCTCAAACCAAAGAGGAAGCGTCCATGGGAGACTTAAAACCCCATATATTTATCTCTTTGTATTTTATTCTTATTTCCTTTCATTGTAAGCCCAAGGGGAAATTATATCAAACATTTACTAATAAAATTGTGTTTTTGTTTTTCTTTAAACAAATTTAAATCCTGTGGTCCTTGAAAACATTACATATGCATTGTCGCTCCCCGGATTTCCATCCTGGTACAAACGCGAAAGTGGCGCGGAAAAAGAAAAGAGTCGCCAGCCAGACATTTTTATCCCAAAGAAAGGGAATGGTAATGCTGCACAAACCAGAAGAAAAGAAAAGGAAGGACACAGGTCCTGCGAACCAAAGAGACTGAGCTCGGGAGTCGGTTACGACCTGGGAAGGTATTAGCACCCAGATCGTCCTCCGTACCTGACGGGATCTACGCTTGCAAAAGAAACTATTTCAAAGGGTGAGGGTATGAAAGATGCTGCGAAAGAAAAGAAAATGAAAAGAAATGAACTGAGAAAGGAAATGAAATAAGAAAACAAAGAGAAAAATGTAGGAAAAAGAAAGATTATGCTCGAACGGGCCCTACCCCGCTGCCTACGTACCTCATCAGGATAATGAGGATCAGAGACGCCGTAGTTCCCCTAACTAGGGGTGGCAAGGAAAATTGCTTGTGAATTAAGGCTTGAACTGCCTATGCCATTGCTCAGGTGTTGCAGACTCGGACGACGAGTGCGTAACCGTCTTGCAAAGTGACAAGTAGGAGCAAGTTCGCGTACGGAGCGAATGAGATGAGAAAAGAATTCCCGAAGGAAAGACGCTTATTGTTTGTTTGGTGTTTTTCAGAATCTTTTATGAGTGAAAATTTGCATAGGTAAGTGTACCAAAGTCTTACTCAATGGGATGTGTACATCTCACATCATCCCGAAATGGAATGCGCAAGAGGCACACCTATCTATGGAGGAAATCCCCAAAGCTAGTCCCACAAGTGAAGGCTTACGCACACTGGCCTATTACCATTATTAAGTATTTTTGTGTTTTTTGTTTAAGAAGTGTTTTTTAGCTTTTCTTTGTGAGGTACTCATGCTAAGACCTATCCACCACGAGTGATGACTCACACCTCGCCCCGAAACGAAACGCGTGCAAGTATCTCATAGAAAAGTCTCATGTCACATGGAAGTACTCAACCTTTATTAAGTGGATTAAACTTAAGTTTGAAGATGAGAAGAGAGAGCACCAAAGGATCTCAAAAGGAAAAATTCTAAAGGGGGACTAAAATAACCCTAAGTGTTAACATGCATGGATGTCCTAAGGGTTAGTGAGGTTTCTATCCTAATGAAGAAGGAAAGAAGAAGATAAGAAGAATGGATGAGAAAGGCCTAAGCCCAACAACAAAGGGTTAGTACACATAAACATAAGAAGAAAAGACGAGACTTGGAGATGTGGAACTCAATTCCCACATCTCACACTTACCATAGCCCCTGCAAGGTTAATATGCATACAAGTGAAACAAAATGAAGCAAATGGAATGCTAACATCAAATAATTAGAAGTGACATGATATGAACAAATTCACAATGCAAATGCAACTCAAAGAAATGAGGAGAAGAAACTTATGAAACAAAATGATGCAACATGAACATATATGAAAACAAATGCACACTTATGAAATATGCAAAGCAAAATGCACAAAGTATGGACACAACACTCACAACCAGAACCAAAACAAAAGGAAGAATGGCTTAAGAAGCCAACAAGATGAATAGAGGAGAGGTACAAGACCAAAAAATTCCAAATGGAGGCAAAAGAAACAATAAGATGAAGTTGAAGCACTTAAAGAAGCAAATGACTTAAAGAAGAAGCAAACTCAAAGATTCAGAAGACTCAAGACCTATCCTAGGACCAGGAAGGTACCCACACCCCAAAGGAACCCCAAATGAGAAGAAGAAATGGGCACAAGTGCCTTTCTAGGCTTATGAGAGACCAAAAGGTTCAAAGGAAGCGAAATGGGACAAGGTTCAAGATAAAATCCACAATAAATCAAACAACCATATAAAAAATCCACAATTAAAACCAAATGACCTTCAAACATGTTATATCAACTAGCCAAAAGGATTTTCAAATATTCAGAAGCAAACTAGGTTAAATGGAGGCAAGAACACAAGTTAGGGCAGAAAACTTACATCACAAGTTACAAGGCCAAGACTCATGAAATAAGTTTCTAAAAATCCAGAGAAAAATCACATCAAAAGTACAAGATCTTAGGAATACAAAGCAAAAAGAATGGGATCAAAACTCCAAATATCAAAGACTATGGAAAATAAACAAGGCAGACTGGTCAAGAAAGGCTTAAAAAGAAGCTATGTGCAATGGTGAATTAATTCTGACACGTGGATCAATGAAAAAAATAAAATAAAAATATGACAAAATATTAGAGACACAAAATAAGACGCATGATTTTTTTGGGAATATTTAAGTGATTAGAACTATTTTAATTAAATGGAAATGGAAACTGAAAATAAAAAGAAATTAAATGTGAAAAAGAAAAATAAAAGAAGTTGAAAGAGGTGTTGCTAGCTGGGGCTGTACGTGTAATTCAATTGGGCTGAATTGGAGTGGGGTGCGAAAAGCACCTGGTGAAGGCCCATGTATGCAGCACTGGAGCTCATGTTGTTACCATGTATATTAATGAAATAATAAAAGAAATGCTGGGAAATATAGGAGGCGCTAGATGCATCTAATGGCTGGAGTTACTAAACTCATTAAATGACGTGGCAGAATGGCACGCTGGTATTGGTGAGCTCACGAAAATTATAATGGGACGCAACACACGCTGTATTAAAAAGGAAATAGAAAATAACATGAATGATGAAGCATATGGGGGACATGTGGCGCTATTGTGACGCTAGGATGAAGGATCTAAGGGCTGAAACATCATCTTCTTCCATAAAACCCTAAATTAATTACAAGACAAATTCCGGTGACCGGAGCTAGGGCTCCGGCACCGGAGACCAAACCAGAACAAAAATTCACCAAATAATGCAAACAAATAGTCCAGATCAACTAATTAGACATCACTGAACTCAAATATGGCATCAAAAATAGCTAGATCTCAATGGATTGGACGAATCGAAGCAAAACAACATTGATCCTCAAACTTTAAATTCACATAACTCATGATATAATGCACCAAAATCAATTCTACAAAGTGCAGCATGATCAGCAAACAACAAGGAACACAAAGCAACAATTAAATTCCATTTCCAGAACATGAGATTTCAAGCCATACCTGAGATGGAGATCTTGAAATGTTGAGATAGAATTCCAACCAATCCGTGCAAATCACTCCTCTTACTCCTTAGATGCAAAATAAATGCATCTCAGGTCTTGAAATAGCTTGGATCTGAGATTTCTCAACAAGTGGCTTTGAAATGGCAAGCTTCCAATTATGTGCTTTAAGCTCAAATGAATGGATGATTCTTGATCTATATGATTCACTGATCAAGAATATGGAAGAAGTTTGTGGAGAATGTAAGGGAATCAAGAGATATGAAGCAAAATGCAAGAATGCAAGAAAGTTGAGAATGAGATAATGAGAGAGATTTCAGATCTGGTTTTCCCCTAATTCTCTTTGTTATGATGTAGAAAGCAATGTTGAAAGTGTGAAAGAAAGTGCACGAAAATTGAATGAGAAAAATGTGATTTTGCATCATGTGCACTGGTGGAATAAGCATGCCATGCCCATGCTCTATTGGGCCTCTCAGCATGTGTGAATTTCATTTCCCACCCTTGATCCAAATCCATTCATTCCTGGCCCTTAGATTCAAGTGTCACACTTGTTTCATGAATTTTGCAAAATTAGATGTTTTGGAGGGATTTTTCCAAAGTGTATGAAAATGACCATTTCTTTTGAGCAAATTGGTACTAATGCAATGTATTTTAAGTTTGAAGCAAGTTTGGGCCTGTACCAAGTCACAAATATAAGATTGGAGCCTTCTTGCATTTGGTGACTTTTGGAAAAGTGAAAAAATGCCCTAGGAGCTTGAAATTTTCGAATGGCCCATGGGAAGATCTAGGAATCCGGTGAAAAAGTACTTGTACTTTTTGAAAATGGGAGCCCTTACTCTCCAACTTTCATGTTTGACCTTGGTCCATTTGAAGAATTTTTGATCATGTTAAGGCCACTTGAAAATTAGGGCAAAACTTGCAAAATTTGGAAAACTTCAAAAACCAACTTTGTGCCATTTTTGCAAAACCCCTCAAATATCCATGATTCTTGAACTTTAGGAATTCCAAACCTCTTATAACATTGTAAGGACCCCTCTTGGCCAAAAAATTTGGGTTGGACCCCTTGAAATTGCACAGTTGACTTTTTATGGGCTCCGTTGACTTTTTCCTTCATCTGCAAGCAACTGAGGCACTGACTGACTTCCACATGGAATTTTCTCATGAAATTTGACACATAGGATCCCCTTAACATATAGAAGACTTGGATCACAAGAAAAGGCCAAAGTTGTGAGATTATGGTGCTTGAATCCCAAACCCTAATTTGGGTGCACTGCATAGGAGCTTTGCCTTGTCTTGAGATCTCTGATGATCATGCAATCTTCTGAGCTTTTGCCAAGGGACTTGATCTTGTAAATGGAGTGTAGACTCACCATAGAACTTGTACAAACTCATTGAGACCCTTGTCATGGCTTGAAAGGCTTCAAGGAACTCCACAGATGACCATATGCTTGATGCTAAGACATGAGGGATGTTATGCTTCATCTTTCCATGATATGATGCTGAGGAAATGATATGAGTATGATGAATATGATATGATATGATGCTTAAAATTAAGAGGGCAAATTTAGGGTGTTACAGCTGCCCCTATTCAATCATCAGTTAATCTGAAAAGGACGATAGTACGGGCTATCGACCATTCAAGATAAGCTGTGGTTGAATACCAAAAAGACCAGAAATTTGCACTCTGACGAAAAATGCAACACTGGGAAATAAACCCAACCAGATGACGCTCTGGGGATAAAAAAGAGAGAAAAAGCAGACGAGCTTCTTCCAAGCTGAAACTGATATCTGGAATAAGAATACGTTGACAGACGAGTCTTCAAACAATCCTCTGACGCCAGGAGCTGGACATACGAGTCCTCAAATACTGCAAGAACATGATATGAGACAGACGAGTCTTCAAAAAATCCTGTGACGCCAGGAGATGGACATACGAGTCCTCAAAACACTGCAAGTAAAATAATCTGAGACAGACGAGTCTTCAAATAATCCTGTGACGCCAGGAGCTGGACATACGAGTCCTCAAAACACTTCATATAATATGAGACAGACGAGTCTTCAAACAATCCTGTGACGCCAGGAACTGGACATACGAGTCCTCAACACTATATATAACATGAGACAGACGAGTCTCCTTCGGATTTACCTGTTACGCCAGGACCGGTAATGCACTTAAGTCTGTGGGATAGACATGCAATCAAGGTAGACGAACCTTCTTCATATATTATCCGCGAATATACGGTATAAGACAGACGAGTCTTCTGAGCAAACCTGTGATGCCAGGTGCAGTAACAACAACTGGTGCCTGAGACAGACGAGCCTCTTTCGGATTTACCTGTTATGCCAGGACCGGTAACCATTTTGACATTAATTCCCACTGTCAGGATTCGAAACCTCTTCAATACAGACGAGTATTGGATGATCATCAAGATAACACAGACGAGTGCCATAAGTCCATGATACAGACGAGTATCAGACGATGACCTGAGAAACACAGACGAGTGCTTCAGGCAATGATACAGACGGGTACCAGCCACTGGTATAGACGAATACCAGAAACTCAAACACAGACGAGCATTTGAAGTAGTCACAGAAGAATACCAGGATAAACAGCAAATCCTCACATACAGATATAGGCATAACACAGACGAGTGCTAGGGAAGATACAGACGAGTATCCAAGCAAAGTAGACGAGCTTCAAACATATATTAGAACACAGACGAGTGCTGAAAATGATACAGACGAGTATCCAAACAAAGCAGACGAGCTGTGGAGTTGCAGACAAGCAACAATTGAAAATTACATATAAAGGCACCGACGAGTGCAGCAAAGGATCCAACACCAAACACAGACGAGTGTTGGCAAGTTGCAGACGAGCAACAGCAAAGGAGATACCACAACACAGACGAGTGTTGGGACTTGCAAACGAGAAACAACAAGGTAATCATAAACCACTGCTGGGGAAAGCAAATGAGCAGTACCACAGAGCTAACACAGGCGAGTGTTGAAAGATGCGGACGAGCAACAATAAAGCAGTAATATGTCCCTACTGAGGAAAACTTTTCTTAGGGATACACAGACGAGTGTTGAAAAACGCAGATGAGCGATAAATCAATGCCTGATTGGCCACCAGAGCTACAACTCTGCAGGGGAAGAAAGTCAAGAGGTCTGGATACCTAACTGACTGAGGTGATGAATACCTGGCTGTATCATCAAATTACCCAAAAGTATGGCAACTTTGCTGGGGAATATTTCACTGACGGAAGTGAAAATCAATTATGACTCTGTGGGGACAGGATCATCTTCAGGCTCAGCTGGGGAAAATGCTTGAACAATACTCTAGCTGGGGAGAGCATCTGCTGATTCAAGACTCTGAGGGGATATCAGGCTTTCAGTCCCACCTGTTGGGGAAGGACTCTTGCTGAGGATAGAATTCTGATAATTCCAACTCTGATGATGTCAGGCTTTCAGATACCTGCCGGGCATACTTCACAGGGGAAGAATGGACTGCTACTTCGCTGGGGAAGAAGAAACTGCTTGGGTTGCTGCCAAGGCTTAGCTGGAGAAAATCTCTGCTGGAGATATCAGGCTTCAGATACCTGCTGAGGAAGGAATCTCTGCTTGGGGAGATATTCCACTGGGGAAGAGTAAATTGCTTGGGAGAATGTGACGCCATCCTGCAACCTGCAACAACAAAAAACACAAGTGTGCCCCGGGGATTTGCATGGTATGATCTGTTCATCCATCGTCACCCGACACTCAAAGAGGGTTACAATTTCCCTGCATGTCAATTTTCTTTTCAAAATTATCACCATGTTTAGATGCAATGCTATTTTTTTGCTGAAAATTCAGGACATTTTGCAAACAAAAATAAACACACACAACTTTTTGACTGGATATTCTTTTTATTGAATGGCCTATGAATAGGCAAAGATTTACATCAGGAAGCAACCACCTGGAAAGAGGTAGCCACTATGAAATTGAGAAAAAGAAACTATCCTAATGGCAATGTACACGACATTCCAAGGAGTTCCATTTCTGCTATGACCTGCATGTCTTCGAGACTCTCCATTCTGCTTTGGCTTTCTGAGAGGATGAGGGGACTATTTCCTATCCTTATGATATTATCAAGTTGTACGAAACGATGATGTGGTTCAGATAACTCGGATCGGAGTTGTTCGCTTATTCCCTTGTTTTGCGTGGATCGCCCTTTCGGGTTTTCAATCCACCGGGATACCCTTTTTTGCCTGAGCTGTCCAATGTGGCTTTTCAACTCAGCGGGTGTACATTTTTTTTATTTATTTCCCTAACTTTTTCCCGAGCTTTTTTATTCTGTTTTTAGCTCGCCGGGATGCCCCTTTTTGGCCTGGACTATAATTCTGTTTTTGTGTCCAGCGGGTCTCTTTATGCGAAGTATTTTTTAACTGCGTCCGAGTTAACAGGGGACTGGAAGTCATCTCTATCCATAGTGGTGAGCATCAGTGCTCCTCCTGAAAAGACTTTCTTCACTATGAATGGCCCTTCATAGTTTGGGGTCCACTTGCCCCTGTGATCTGAACCTGGAGGAACGATCCTCTTCAACACAAGCTCTCCCACTTGATATTCTCGAGTACGTACTCGTTGGTCGAATGCACGTTTCATTCTCCTCTGATAAAGCTGACCATGACAGATAGCCGCTAATCTCTTTTCCTCAATTAGACATAGCTGATTATAACGAGCACGCACCCATTCAGCCTCATCAAGCTTGACATCCATCATCACACGCAATGAAGGAATCTCTACTTCAACAGGCAGGACTGCTTCTATGCCATACACCAGAGAGAAGGGAGTTGCCCCTGTTGATGTCCTGACTGACGTTCGGTACCCATGCAAAGCAAATGGTAACATCTCATGCCAATCTTTGTAAGTGACAACCATTTTCTGTACAATCTTCTTGATATTCTTGTTTGCTGCCTCTACCGCACCATTCATCTTTGGTCGGTAAGGAGAAGAATTGTGATGCTGAATCTTGAAGCCCCGACACAAGTCTGCCATCATCTTGTTGTTGAGATTAGAACCATTGTCAGTAATGATCCTTTCGGGCACTCCATATTTGCATATGATATCTCTTTTCAGAAATCTTGCCACCACTTGACGAGTGACGTTGGCATAAGATGCTGCTTCTACCCATTTGGTAAAGTAATCAATCGCGACCAAGATGAAGCGATGACCATTTGAAGCAGTAGGCTCGATCTTCCCGATCATGTCAATGCCCCATATGGAAAAGGGCCAAGGAGATGACATGACGTTGAGCGGGCTGGGAGGAACATGCACTTTTTCTGCATATATTTGGCACTTGTGGCACTTACGAGCGAATGAACAATAGTCTGCATCCATTGTCATCCAGTAATACCCTGATCTCAACAATTTCTTTGCCATAACATGCCCTCCTGCATGGGTACCGAAAGATCCTTTGTGGACTTCCTGCATCAACAGACTTGCTTCGTGTCTATCCACGCATCTGAGCAAGACCATGTCGAAATTTCTCTTGTACAAAACCCCGTCTGTGTTCAAGAAGAAACTAACAGCAAGTCGCCTCAAGGTCTTCTTGTCATTGGAAGATTCCCCAGTTGGGTATTCTTGCTTTTCTAGGAATAACTTGATATCAAAGTACCAAGGTTTCTCGTCAGACACGGCGTCTACAGAGAAGGCATGAGCTGGAGCGTCAAGCCTGGATATATCAATTATGGGCACATAGTTCCAACACAAGACTTTAATTGACGAAGAGAGAGTGGCCAATGCATCGGCAAATTGATTTTCATCACGTGGTATGTACTGAAGTTTAACTGTTGTGAAGAACATCAACAGTTTTCTAGCATAATCCCTGTATGGAATTAGATGCTCTTGATGCGTATACCACTTGCCGGTAACTTGGTTAATGACGAGGGCTGAATCTCCGAATATATCGAGGTTCTTAATCCGAAGATCAATTGCCTCCTTTATTCCCATTATACATGCCTCGTATTCCGCTTCATTGTTGGTGCAGCCAAAAGTAATTCTGGCAGCGAAGGGTAAATGAACACCTTCAGGAGTAATGAATACGACACCTACTCCACGACCATTGATATTGACGACCCCATCAAACATCAACTTCCATTTGGATTCAGGGTCAGGCCCCTCCTCCGGAAGTGGTTCCTCATAATCGTTTGTTTTGAGGTACATGATGTCCTCATCAGGGAAATCAAACTTCATTGGCTGATAATCATCTTCAAGAGGTTGTTGTGCAAGGTAATCCGACAATACACTTCCCTTGATGGCTTTCTGAGAAGTATACTGGATGTCGTATTCAGTTAAAATCATCTGCCACCTAGCAACCCTTCCGGTCAACGCTGGTTTCTCAAAGATGTACTTGACAGGATCCATTTTAGAAATGCGCAATGTGGTATGAGTCAACATGTACTGCCTCAGTCGGCGAGCAACCCATACCAAAGCGCAGCAAGTTTTCTCGAGCAGTGAATATCAGGATTCACAGTCGGTAAACTTTTTGCTAAGGTAATAAATTTTGTACTCTTTTCGACCAGACTCGTCATGTTGGCCTAGCACACACCCCATTGACCCTTCTAGCACGGTCAAGTACATGATTAATGGTCTTCCCTCAACTGGAGGCATTAGAATTGGAGGCTCCTGCAAATATTCTTTTATTTTGTCGAAAGCTCTTTGGCAGTCATCGTTCCACCTGACCGTTTTCTCTTTCCTTAGCAATTTGAATATTGGTTCGCACGTGGTCGTTAGATGAGATATGAACCGAGAAATGTAGTTCAACCTCCCTAAGAACCCGCGCACTTCTTTTTCTGTCTTTGGTGAAGACATATCTTGAATAGCTTTTACTTTAGCAGGATCTACCTCAATTCCTCTTTGACTAACTATGAAACCCAGCAGTTTCCCGGAACGCACTCCGAAAGTGCACTTGTTAGGATTCAACCTCAGCTTGTACTTGATCTGTCTATCAAACGACTTCTTCAGGTTGACCAGATGCTCTTCTTCGTCTCGGGACTTTGCGATCATATCATCCACATAACATTCAATCTCCTTGTGGATCATGTCATGGAACAATGTGACCATCGCCCGTTGATAAGTTGCCCCGACATTCTTCAAACCAAAGGGCATGACCTTATAGCAAAATGTACCCCACGGGGTAATGAACGTTGTCTTCTCCATGTCTTCCGGCGCCATCTTTATCTGATTATATCCGGAGAAGCCATCCATGAAGGAGAATGCCGAGAATTGAGCAGTATTGTCCACCAACACATCAATGTGTGGCAACGGAAAGTCATCTTTTGGGCTTGCTCTATTCAAATCCCGGTAGTCAACGCACATCCGGACCTTGCCGTACTTCTTTGGTACATGTACAATGTTAGCTACCCAAGGTGGGTAACTAGTCACAACAAGGAAACCGGC